>CM045730.1:67912846-67950346 GCA_024760905.1 Plotosus lineatus | reverse complement strand
CCACCACCACGACCACGACCACCACCACGACGACCACCACCACGACGACCACCACCACGACGACCACCACCACGACGACCACCACCACGACGACCACCACCACCACCACGACCATAGACAGTGAGCGACATGGCCGACCTTTGAGAACACAGTTAGCTGCACTGGGGGAACAGCAGTGAATGCTCGGTGATAGTTGGACTTGAACCCCTGACCTTCCATAGCAGGAAACTAGCACCTTAACCACTGAGCCACCACTGCCCCCTTTTTGGAGGCTACAATTTTCAAAGTTTCACACAGTTCCAATGCGCACACGTCTGCCAGAGGGACGGTGAGACCGCTACAGGTTTAATTTACATTTCAAAAGTAACTTGATGGTTCGACGCTTTTCCTTATTGAATTAAAACTGTTTGCTACCTTTCAGATCAACTTTATTCAAGTGTTTGGTTCTTTAAATCCATACTCACCTTTTAAAAACGTTTTATACAGTAAGTGATGATATTTAGCTTTAACGTAAAAAAAAAAAAAAATCCCATTAACAAGTTGGGATAATTCCCTGTGCTTCGAGGTGGTTGTGGAGGTGGTGTGCTTTGTGTGTTGAGGTTCTCTTTGGGAGTAACGAGGATGGATAGGATCAGGAATGAGTACATCAGAGGGACGGTACATGTTAGAGGTTTTGGAGACAAAGTCAGAGAGGCTAGATTGAGATGGTTTGGACATGTACTGAGGAGGGATAGTGAGTATATTGGTAGTAGGATGCTGAGGTTGGAACTACCAGGACTAGAGGAAAACCAAAGAGAAGATTTATGGATGTGGTGAAGGAGGACATGAGGGTAGTTGGAGTAAGAGAAGAAGATGCAGAGGACAGGGTGAGATGGAGGCAGATGATTCACTGTGGCGGCCCCTGAAGGGAACAGCCGTAAGGAAAAGAAGATGAGATGATTACCTGTGCTTTCTGTGTTGGGAACTATAACAACAATTGAGATTCATAAGCACCTTAGTGTGTGCGGCCCAGCGTGTGTCCACCCAGTGTGTCCACCCAGTGTGAGCACATTTGTCTCCGAGCAAGAAGGTCCTGTGCTTGAATCCTAGACTCGGCCCGGACGTTTCTGTGTGGACTTTGCATGTGCTCTGTGTGCTTGCGTGGGTTCCTTCTGGGTACTCTGGGTTCCTCCTACAGTTCAAAGATATGCAAGGCTACCCGGCTGCTCCAAATTCACCCTAGGCGTTAGTGTAAGCTGGAATGGTTGTGAGTCTTGCCCTGTGATGGTCTGGTAAGATGGTCAGGGTGTATCATTTCTTCACCTGGAGTCAGCCAAGATGGGCCCCAGCGAATAGGATTAAGCGGTTTGGCCAGTGAGTGAGTATGTGAGTAAATGAATGTCGTAAAGCCTCGGCGATACAGATGCAGCCTTGAATATTCATTCATTCATTTTATGAACCGCTTAATTGTATTTAGGGTGGCAGGGAGGCTGGTGCCCATTGCAGTCGACTCTGGATGAGGGTGGAGTACACCCTAGATAGCTTACCAGGCCATTGCAGGCCCAACAAGCATCCATGCTCATACTCACACCCAGGGGAGATTTGGAACAGCCAATTAACCTTCTGTGCATGTTTTTGAATTTTGGGAGGAAACCGCAGTACTCGGAGGAAACCCACACAAGAACATGCAAATTCCACACAGAAATGCCTGAGTTGAGATTTGAATCCAGGACCGTCTGGCTGTGACACGGACGTGCTCACCACTATGTCACTGCGCTGCCCACCTTAATTATTAAAGGTATAAACGGTGACTGCTGCAGTCCCTTTGCATTCTCCAGTGTGTGTTGTGTTGTGTTGTGTTGTGTGTTTGTGTGTGTGTGTGTGTGTGTGTGTGTGTGTGTGTGTGTGTGTGTGTGTGTGTGTGTGTGTGTGTGTGTGTGTGTGTGTGTGTGTGTGTGTGTGCTTGGTGCTGCTCGAGCTGCATTCTTTGTGCTTTCGGGTTGAAGTGGTAACAAGAAAGTCAGCACGCGTGCACTTCCCGGATGGGAATAGTGGTATAGGGCAGTGGATCGCTGACTCTAAGGTTGGGGGTTCGAGTCCCACTCTCCACCAGGTGGTCACTGTCCCCCCAGTGCACTAACTGGGATATCAAAGGCCGGCCATGTCTCTCACTGTCTATGGTGGGAGCTTGATGTAAAAGAACCATTGCTGACTTTTGTAAATGGCCTGGCGAGCTTTCCATGGAGTACTCTGCCCTCGCCCAGAGTCGGCTGGGATGAGCGCCAGCCTCTCTGCGACCGCCTAATTAGGATTACACACACAGTTTGCTGTAAGGATGACCAATAGTGATACTTTTTACTATGAATGACTGGAATGGATATCAGTGGAGTTAGTGTTCTGCACTTCAGTCCCACAGTGACATATTTATTTCTGAATATTTATAAGCTAAATGACATGATACAAAAAAAACAAAAACAAAACAAAACAAAAAACAAACAAACAAACAACCAAAAAAACAAACAAAAAACAAAACAAAACAAACAAAAAAAAACAAAAAACAAACATGATTTAAACATTGATAAAACGCATCCTACTGGTCAGTCATTTTATTCTGTCTTTACTCTTCAGGCTATCATGAATATTGGGGGTGGAGTTTTATACGGGGGCATCATTAACATGTCAAAAACTTTACAACCAAAAAAAAAAAAAAAAAGGCTAATGTTATGTAATGCCCCTTTAAATAAAATTACCACCGACTCCTCCAGAAGCCCGGACGCCAGCCCTGATGTGTACTGGTGACACTGACGGTCAGTCGGTCAGTTCCATTCTATTCTATACTCTATATAAACTAGAATAGTCAGTCGGAGTTAAATCAGAAGTGAGACAGGGTAACGAGGAGGAGCCGTCCACCATCCCATCACCATATTCATGAGAAGGGACTTTCCTGTCTGAGCTTCTCTCCAGGCTTCCGTACGGCTTGAGGAGTCGTGAGATTCAGCACTGAGGTTTTTTCTTCTAATGAGATGCCCTGTGACTTCAGTATCTCTATTTGTTTTCTTATCTCTCCGCCATATTTTATTCTATAACACACTGTACGATCCAGAAGGTTTAAACAAGAAGCACGAAGGCACAGAGCTTGATACAAGATTAGATGTATAATTCAAATATTTAAAATGGGTGGTGGCTCTGTGATGGACTGCTGACCTGTTTAGAACGTCCCTCACCTTTCGCCAAAGATAACCTGGGATCGGGTCCAGTTCACCTGATGAATGAAGGGAAGGATGAACATATGAAATGATGTATTGAAGGAAGAAAGGATGAATGGAAGGCAGGATGGATGGATGGATGGATGGATGGATATGTGTGATTGGATAGAAAGATGGATGGAAAAAAGAATCAGTGAATAGATGGATGGAGGGATGGATGGATGGATGGATGGATGGAGGTTTCGATAGATGGATAGATAAATATATACATGGATCGACAGTTCAGTTTAAGGAAAATGAACGGAAGAAACAAAGGATGGATGGATGGACAGATGAATGGCTGGCTGTCTGGCTGGATGGATGGATAGATGGATGGACAGATAGATGCTTCAATAAATGTATATATATATATATATATATATATATATATATATATATATATATATATATATATATATATATATATATATATATATATATATATATATATGGTTGAGTTTAAGGAATGGAAGTTAATGAACGGAAGAAACAAAGGATGGATGGATGGATGGATGGATGGATGGACAGATGGGTGGATGGATGGCTGGCTGGCTGGATGGATGGATGGCTGGCTGGCTGGATGGATGGATGGATGGATGGATGGATGATTTGATGGATGGATGGATGGATGAATGGACAGATAGATGGTTGAATAGATGGATATATAAATATATACATGGATCGACGGTTCAGTTTAAGAACTGTTTAAGTTTAAGTTTAAGAACAGTTTAATGAACGGAAGAAACAAAGGGTAGGTGGATGGATGGATGGATGGATAGATACAAGGAAGAAAGGATGGGTGGAGTTTAGGATTCTTTTAAACAGGAATTTATTTTATTGAGCTGCTTCGATAGGCTGGAGGTCGCTGTGCATCCTCAATGTTCATAGCTGTGTCCTTGCACTGCTTATACACTTGATTGGTCATATCCCAGAATGCTTAGTGCAGGCTCTACTTCTGCTAAAATTACAGTTGTGTGTTCGAAGCTAATTACAGTTTTCTCTCCCTTTAAAATAAAACAAAATTACATTCTCCATGTTTCTCGCTGCTGTCATTTTAACAACCAGTTTCCTTCATAATTCACTGAATTGTTTAAAAACCATGTGCACATCAGCGGTCTAATTCTGGAGCCATGTTTATATTCCATTTTCTTTATTTCATGTCAGTGCAAAAGAGCAAAGCTAATCCAGCAGTTCTCTTTGATTTCTTTTCAATGGCGGTAATGATTCAGACGTTTATTCACACTGCGGGTCTGTTTGCGAGGCTGTGAAGGATTCTGGGAATGGAAACGGGATTACAGGCAACGAAGAAAGCTATTCTCGAGCATGCAGGAAACATAACGACGTGGCACGACACCAACCGTGACGGGAGCGTGCTAAAAACGTAGAATCCAATAGTGCGTGACCAAATGTAAGGGTGTAAGCGGGTACTTAATGAGCAAAGGGGAGGCAGACACACTCCAAACGCACCATGGGAGAGTGGTTTGCTGATTAGAGTAGGAGGAATCTGACCCTCGAGCTTGCTACCGGATAATAACTGCAGCAGTATGGTGAGACACCACAGGCAGATTTTTTTTTTTTTTTTCTCCATTGACAACAAGTCTACTCTTAAACTGTACTAATGGGATTAACAGTAAAAGGTCCACATATTATCTGTAACGTGGCTGCAGTAACTTTACTGTAGACAATAGTGGATGATTTTTGGCCTTCTAGGGATCAACTGGAATTTTTTTCAATTTCTTTCATCCCGAAGAGCCAGAAAAAAAAAAAAAATCTGAAGAGGAAATCAAACCCAAATTTAAAGGGCACATATAGTCAAATGATGGTAATAGCACTTTAAAATGTTCACATATGACATCAGTGGTTCCTTTCAGTCCTGCAATGCCCTGGCAAGCAATCCAGAGTGTACTCTGCCCCTCGCCCAGAGTCGGCTGAGATGCACACCACCCTCCTGGCGACCCTAATTATGATTAAGTGGTGCAGAAAATTAATGAGTGTAAAGCAACATTAGTCCTTGTGTGTTTTTAAAGTGTGTGTGAGTCAGAGACATGTTGTCTGTTTGGCATCTGATTGGCTCGGCTACATGCTGAAACCATGTGTGATCATTTAGTGTTGCGCTACACAAACAAACAAACAAACAAACAAATCACGTAAAATATTTTTAATTTTTTTTTTTTTTTTCCGAAACCAACTGATGTCAATGCAGCCAAGCTAGCAAAACATTAGCTGCATAAACCATTTTGGATTTACCGTCACACTCATCTCTGGCAGCGTTCACTTCCGCAGAGTCACAAGAATGTGACATCACACTGTCTCCACAAAAGACGTCAAACCCATTGAACATATCGGTGTCACTTCTGGGATAAAAATGACTGCTGACCACTGCGGCTCAGCCTCTAACAGTAATCCATGGGATCAATATACTCAGTTTTGTATTTTTTATGGTCGTTCATGTTCAAATCAGTACTGTATATGATATGTACACAGACATTATGCTATAAAGATGACCAATACGGGCAGTGGTGGCCTGGTGGTAAAGGTGCTAGATCACTGATCCTAAGGTTGGACGTTCAAGCCCCACTCTCGACAGATTGTCACTGCCCCCCCCCCCCCCAGTGCAGCTAGCTGGGTTATCAAAGGCCAACCATGTCTCTCACTGTCTATGGTGGGAGGTTCATGTAAAACAACCATTACTGACTTTCGACAAGAGTAGCCGCAATGTCATAAGTGTGTTTACACCATGCAATGGCCTGGCAAGCTGTCCAGGGTGTACTCTGCCTTCGCCCGGAGTCGGCCGGGATGGGCGCCAGCCTCCCCACAAAACTAATTAGGATTAAGCAGTTCAGAAAATGAACGAATGACCAATACTGGTTCTGTTTAATGAAAGTGTGCATGCATAATTTATTCCTGATTCTATTGGATATCACTGTTTTTCAACAATCTCTTCGAGTGTACAAGATATAAAACATAGAAAAAAATGTAGAAATATGTTCTGAGTATTCTGGTTTCATCCCACAACCCAAAGATATGCGAATAATATTAAATTGCTGTTCCAAACTGACTCTGTAATGGTCTGGAATAGCAATTTAGCCTCATGTGCATATCTTTGAACTGTATCTTCAACATTCCATCATCAAATGGAATATTTATTATGACATCAGAATTATTGTTGCGTTGTTAAGGTCTCACACCAACTGAACACGGAATGTTTTGAGTGTAATTTGTTATTTATCTTCAGTATTTCTTCACAGTATATTAAGCACATCCTCTTCCTTTTGTGTGCACTTTTTAACATTTCCCTTCTCACTATTTTTCTCATAGATTTAAATTATTAAAGATCAAATAATACACCTATTTTTAGACCTTTATTTATTTATTTATTTCATTTTATTTCAGGCACATGTAGAGGATGAGAATACAATTCTTAAGCTGAAAAAAAAAAAGCCACAGTTCTTTAGGAAGTCGCTTCTCCACCTCCCCTTGAAACACTGAATTTATAGTGTGAACACTTCACAGCCTGTTTGGCTTCCTCCTCTCATTTACGGCCTTCACAATTTTTTTTTTTTTTTTTTTTTTTTTTTTTTTTTTAATTTTGCCTACTCTGCTGGGATACCATTATCTGTGCACACACATGTGTGTGTGTGTGTGTGTGCGTGTGTGTGTGTGTGTGTGTGTGTGTGTGTGTGTGTGTGCTGAAACACCACAAGCAGTCAGAAAAAGAGAGGAAAAATGTACTAACCTTGTTAAACTTGCTCTAACCTCGTTATGTGACACTCTGATGCTCGCTAACGAGGATATTCACCACTTTAACAACATTTATGAGGCAAAAAAGTGGAAAATGCAAAATATCCTTTATATTTAAAATAATATCATTGTGCACAGCCTGAGGCGAGAACTGATGATTATTATTATTTTTTTTTAATAACTAAGTGCATTGTGTTTTACACTTCGGATGCACGTTGCTGAGAACCTCATATCTCTATCTGAATATAAATGTAACTTTCCTGTATCATATAATATATTAAAGTCCTGCAGCATTACCATTCATGAAATTAAACAGAAACCAGCCTGATAAACAAAAAGGCCGCTAAGCCGCTCCATCTCTGCAGTAGCTTTAGGGGATCAGGTTTAATTACTTGTTTTTTACTTCTTTAGTTTTTCCCCTGACAACCAGTCGTCTAAGACCACCAAACAAAATAAATAAATAAACAAATGAGTAAATAATAAGCCCCATTTCTATATTGTACAAAACACGACTATTTCCAGAGCTTATTAATATCTGAGCACATTCAACTACATTATTATTATTTTTCGTTAACTTTCTGAACTGCTTAATCCTAATTAAGGTTTGGGGAAGCTGGCACTCATCTCAGCAGACTTCACCCTGGACAGCTCACCAGGCCATCACAGGGGAGAAACATGCTGACGGCTTTGCAGCTAGTCTTGACAAAAGTCAGCAGCGGTTCTTTTACATGAATCTCACCACAGTCAGTGATAGACATAGTGTTAATTGTACTGGGTGGACAACAGTGGGGCTTGAACCCCCAACCTTGGGATTGGTAATCCAGCATCTCTGCAATGGGTCACTACCGACAATTATTATTATTATTATTATTATTATTATTATTATTATTATTATTATTATTGATGGGCAGTGGTGGCAAGGTGGCGAAGGTGTTGGATCACTGATCATAAGGTTGTGGGTTCCAGCCCCACTATGAACAGATTGTCACTGCCCCCCCCCCCTCCCCAGTGCAGCTAATTGGGTTACCAAAGGCCAGCCATCTCTCTCACTGTCTATGGTGATAGGTTCATGTAAAAGAACCATTGCTGACTTTCGTGAAGAGTAGCTGCAAAGCTGTCAGCGTGTTTCTGCCCTGCGATGGCCATTGGGATATCCGGGAGGGATTCTGCCCTCGCTAAGAGAGAGCAGATACATGCAAGGGTCAGTGATGCCAGAAGCATGTCAACACACCAGTAACTATCATTATTATTATTATTAGTAGTAGTAGTAGTAGTAGTAGTAGTAGTAGTAGTAGTAGTAGTGGTAGTAGTAGTAGTATTAGTAGTAGTATTAGTATTAGTATTAGTATTATTATGAGCTAGTTAGCTAGTAAGGCATTGCAATGGTGTCGATGGCACTATTACAGTGAAAGTTGACGCTTTGGAATATGATCCATTTTAAGCCGATTGCTCTCTGATCTTTAAACTAAATCCTATTGCCCTACTTAGTCAAATGGGATTGTGGGATTTTAGGCAAATTTTAACCATTAGTTAGATCACCGGCCAACATATTGATGACAGACATTAACACACACACACACACACACACACACACACACACACACACACACACACACACACACACACACAATACATGCAAGATTTTGAATGTGATTCCCTCCTCATTTTAAACTCCAACATTTAATATTAAATCTCTTGCTTTGGTTTCTAGTGTTGCATATCATACTGCAGATATTTTTTAAAAGAGAAAGATTTCAGATAATTAGTGCTTAGAAACTATCGTTAGAGCAATTATACAGCCTCTTGATCTCATCGTTCTCATTAGATTCACGTCCGTAGCTTTTTAACAAGATAACATGGACATACCATACACTGCAATGGCGACCGAACAAACCACAGCAAATGTCTGAAAGGGAAATAAACCCAGATTCTTAAATCTTTACTCTTAAATAAATGACTCCATTAACACAACAAAGGGCTGAAGATGATTTTTTTTTCTTCAAAAGACACATAATGTAGACTCCCAAATAAGTTTGAATTAAAAAGGAAAATTAGATTTATTAAAAGGAAATGCTGATATTTATTGTTCCATGAAGAAGCAGTGAGAAGCTGATGGAGGGGCCGGCTCATGATCCAGCATTTTTCATTTCAGCTCTTGCCTTCAGCACTTCTGTTAAATCCCTGAGACAGCAAACAGACTAACTAGATTTCCTGAATTTAATCTGATCCAAAAGCCAAACTTCATCTCGATAATGTTTGAAAGACTGGCACTTGAGAGCCATACCTCACACAGATCAGAAACCTAGAGACTACTGTGCCACTCCGAAATCCTGCTTATTGTAGCATGTGACTCAGACACGGTACAGAGAGACTGAGGAAGCTGTGTAAGAGCATTCATAAAAATAAAATGAATAAATAAATAAATAAATAAAATAAAAACAGATCACTATCACGGCGTACTTCAGATAAAAGGAGGGGTTACACTGGGGAGCGCCCGGATTACTCACTTACAGAGGCGCTTTAAAGTCTGCATCAGTGAATACATTCCAATAATTCACTAAGATGGCGGCGTGGTGGCGTAGTAGTTACCATGTCCGCCTCTCAGCAAGAAGGTCCTGGGTTTGATTCTCGAGTGTTTCTGTGTGGAGTTTTCATTTTCCCCCTGTGCTTGTGTGGGTTTCCTCTGGGTACTCTGGTTTCTTCCCAGAGTCCAAAAACATACACAGTAATTTAATTGGTGGTCTTAAATCGACCCTAGGTGTGAATGTGAGTGTGAATGTTTGTGTGAGTGTTCGCCCTGCGATGGCCTGGCGAGCTGTCTAGAGTTTACTCTGCCCTCTCCTGAAGTTGTCTGAGATAGGCGCCAACCTCCACGTTAGCCTACTTAGGATTAAGCTGTTCAGAAAATAAATGAATGAATGAATTCACAAGGATACAGGTTAAGTATACCATCAGTCAAAACTCAGTGTGGAGAGTTTTTTTTTTTTTTTTTTTTTTTTTTTTTTAATTTAATTAATATAACATAGATTTTCAACCATTGTTTGAGGACACCCAGTGTCTCAGCTCTCCAGACATCGATTCATCCTCATTCATTCATTTTCTGAACTGCTTAATCTGAATTAGGATCATGGGAAGGCCTGCACCTATCTCAGCCGACTCTGGGCGATGTTTTTTTTAATTTATTTATTTAATATTTATTTATTATTATTTTTATTTATTTATTTATTTATTTTTACAAGAACCTCTCATCACAGAAAGTGAGAGATAAGGCTGGCCTTTGATAACCCAGGTAGCAACACTGCAGAGACCCCAATGACAATGATAGTGGGGCTTCAACCCATGACCTTGGAATCAGTATTCCAGCACCATACCACTGGACTACCACTGCCCCTATGTATGACCTTTTGAGGAAGCCTCTTACACCAGCTCATTGTCAGAACAGAGAAGGATTAAGGTGCATGCTTTTCTTGTCCCAAAATAGAAGGAGGGACAAGTCTAGCAGTGCTAAATAACCTCAAAGAACATGGTGCAGTTGGTGGGATAAGTGCTTTGAGATATAATTCCTGATCCATTTCTGGTTGTGTAGGAAAACATTAGTGTTTAAAATCTAAAGTGAACAGTGACAGGAAGCCAAAAGTGAGATTGTAGCAGTAACATGGTGTGGGAGAACTGGAAAGGTTGAAAGCAGCTGCATTCTGTATCAGTGGCAGAGGTCAAATTGTGCCCAAATGTAGCCCTACCAAGAGTGAGTTGCAGTAATCTAGCCTTGTATCTAGACAAGGGACTCAACAACTACCTGAGTCACCTTAGTGGAAAAAATGGACGAATCATTCAGATATTAATCGTAAGTCGACATGATCAAGAAATAACATTACCATTAGTGTTTTGAATATGATGCGAACAGCTACAGGAAGTCAGTGAAGAGAGCAAAATTCTGAGCAGACTAATTGGCCTAACATGCCTGTTTGGGGACTGTAGGACAACATCCATGCAGGCACGTGGTAAACATAGAAAGTGCACACATAAATGTCTCCAGCAGCCATGTGGTTAAGACCAAGAACCTTCTTGCTGTAAGATGATAGTCCTAATCACTAAACTCCACATAGTCCACCAACTTTGTCAAAAATTAATCACGGAAGTTGAGTTGGTAAGTTTCTCTTCCCATCTTCATATTATGACATTGTAGAAGAGACGATTATGGTAAAACATATTTAGATATATATTGATATATATTTAAAAGAACAAAGGAGCAAGCTGTCTAATGCAACCCAATGAAAGCCAAAGGATTTACTTTACCATGCTATTTTTTTCCTGATCAACTTCCCTTCACAAACTTCAGCTATTTCTTCCAGGCTGTTCAGGAAGATTCTACCTGTATCTCCAGGCTTATCAAGTTGTTCTGGGTGAACGGTATTAAAAGACCTATAACAGCTGAAGCAAAAGCTGTTTTCTGCTCTTTGGCTTCGGCAGCAACAGTCATTCTCACCACCCCCAAGTTCTCTCTCTCTCTCTCTCTCTCTCTCTCTCTCTCTCTCTCTCTCTCTCTCTCTCTCTCTTTCTCACTTGCTCTGTTTTTAGCTTGCAGGTGTTTCTGTAGATTCAATGTTGTGTGTTTTTTTTCTCTATCGAGAACTTCTTATCCCCGAGGCAAAGTTTGTTTTCTTACAATAATTCCCCTTGTTCTTCAGCATTATTAGAACAAATTGAACACTTCCTCTGATTGAAAGCAGCAGTGTTAAAATGGCCAGAGTGCACCAATAGCTAACAGCAATAAACCAAGACGGAAAGCTCATAGCAAGTTGAACGCGTTAGGAGGGAGGACATGTAGTTTAAAAGACAAACACTAATAAATACATTTTCATTTCTAATCGCTGTCAGGAGCCCAAAGTAAGCACGACTGATGGTATGATGTGTGTCAGTTTTTTGCAGGTTCTTGGGTCGAGAAGGCATGTTGAGGTGATGCTCCACAATGCTTAAAGATTGTGCTGTTTTTCTGTAATGGTGTCAAGGATGATGAAATCAGAATAGGCGATTCTGAGCTGTCTCTTGGTGCCACAGAATACAAATATACTAAATACAAAAATATATCTGAAAAAAAAAAAAAAATAGTGGGAAATATTTTTATTTTATTTTGCAGGTTATTTTTGGAATATAGTGGATCTTTATTAGTCTTCATCTAATTAAATACTCTCTTGTGTATATATGCCCTGCTCCTCAGGGTCATGTCTTGCTCCATGGCAACAGCTTGTTATCCATAAACATGGTTTGTTGCTGTGTTTTTGGCTGAGCGTCTTCCTGAACACTGTTCACTTCTCCAGCTCTCAATTGAGGGAGAAACAGCCCATTTATTCAGAAAACTGTACAGTCGAATTTTACCAACTGGCAGCAGGTCCTTACTGAAATGTTGCTTCTTCAGCCTGATCATTAAACCCTACTCTGTCTTCATATGCCGTTAAAGCCACTCTCTCCTTAAGAGTCAATAATAATAATAACATTTTATTTACCACTAAGGCGTGTTCGATGACGACGTCCACGTCATTCAGCACCACTGATGATCAATCTCGGCTCAGATGTGTTTGCATTAATGGCAAAATGACACACAGCCACCAGGATACCATCCCGGTTAAAGTGGGCATGTAAGTGCAAAATACGCTACAGCTAAGAAGTGAGACCTTTAGCTGTTTTGTTCATTTATGGTTTCAGGGAGCTTATCTCAGCCAATTCTGGGCAAAGGTGCGGTAAAATCTAAATATCTTGAGAGTTCACCACGGGACCAATATGTACACACAGCCATTCACATTTACACACATCTAAGGGCAATTTGGAACAGCCACTTGCCTAACATGCATGTTTTTGGGCTGTGGAGTAAATCCACACAAGCATGGCGAGAACACGGAAACACCAGGACTAAGTATTCGAGAACAGGGTGTGCACCCAGGATATTCTTGCTTTTAGACGAACATCTGTAGTATTGAAAACCTGTTGCAAGAAGTATTTTAGTCACAAAATAACACTTTTCAGATGTTAACAGTCAATTTTTTTTTTTTGAAAACATGGGGCAGATACTAAAAAAAAACAACAAAAAAAAACAAAAACAAAACAAAAAAACAAACAAAAAAACAAACAAACAAACAAACAAAAAAAAACAAACAAACAAAAAATACACCCTGTGCTGCCTGCTGCTAATTACAGGGGTTGTGCAACATAGACAGACATATTCCTGTGGGGGAAAAAAAAAAATGTTTTATTGCAAATAAATAAATAAATTAATTAATTAATTAACAGTTTCAGACTTCAGTACTTATTGCCATAAAATATCTAGACTATAGTACTCATTGCCATAGAATACATGGACTTCGGTATTTATCGCCATAAAATATCTAGACTTCAGTACTTATTGCCATAAAATGCCTGGACTTCAGTACTTATTGCAAAAGAATACCTGGACTTTGGTACTTATTGCTATAAAAAATCTAGACTTCAGTACTTATTGTCATGGAATACCTGAGCTTCAGTACTTATTGCTATAAAATATCTAGACTTCAGTACTTATTGCCATAGAATACCTGGACTTCAGTACTTATCGCTATAGCATATCTAGACTTCGATACTTATTGCCATAAAATGCCTGGACTTCAGTACTTATTGCAACAGAATACCTGAACTTCAGTACTTTTTGCTATAAAATATCTCGCCTTCAGTACTTATTGCCATAGAATGCCTGAACTTTGGTTTATTTATGACCATTTCACTCAGTTTCTGATTGCCAAACAGTCACTATTGCTGTACTCCCTTGCATTTTTTATTACTTGCATTGGAAAAAAAAAACAAAAAAAAAGACTCGACTTGGGTACTTTTACCACACAGATCCTTTTTAGGCTCATTTTCATCTCAGAAACTTCTGCAAAGACTCGAGTATTTCTTGCATAAAAAAATCAGTAGATTGTGTTTAGGCTGTATTTAAGTATTGAGGACTTGAATATTTATATTTGGAGATTTTTGGCTTTAAATGATGCACATGCCACTCGCCGATATGTTTATATGTCGGCTCTTTTTTGTTGTTTATTTATTTATTTATTTTTTGGAAAATGTGACTTAAGTACTGCTTGCACCCGAGTTTTCACTTTCTGACTTGGTGGCAGCTTCTGGAAACACACAGAATCTCAAACTGTTCCGTGCTGCCTCAAAGTGCTGAGTGACGCAGAAATTTGATTATTATTGATTATTAAATGTTATGAAATATCTAAAAGGAAATCTATTCAAGCTGAGCAGATTGTGCTACCGCCCCTTTAATGACACCCTCCTTCAACTTACTCTATTCTTAACCATAGAAACAATATTATATTATATAAAGACTATATTCATCTTGTATGTCTATAAGAAGAAAGCTGGGGGGAAATAAAAAAAAATAAATAAAAAAAAAAGGATGATAGATTTCCGAGCCGTTCCTGTCAGAATCCATCACGCCGCTTTGTTCTTTTATGCTATCTTACTTTCCCCATAATAACCGACATAGTTATGACATTAATCCGTTATCACTTAATGTCCTTCCCCACATAAATTATCCTTTGTGCCTTCGTGTGAAGGTTGAGTATGGATCCAGCCCCCACCCCCCCACCCTCTATTTATTCTTTTTCTAATTGCAATTTCACAGAGAGTGCACATGACATTTAGCCACCTTGTGAAAGTGGACAAAGATTACTGAGACAATTAGCAAGTCTGCAGCATCTCACATCAGGCTGCGTGTTGCTACATCAACGAAGCATTAACACACATGGACTCAGCCGTATGTCTTTAGTGTGTGAAACCGATATTCCTCCAAGCTGATGTGGTTTTACTTTGTAAGATATGGAGAAGGATTACACAGAAAGGAAAGCTTTCTCACTTCATTTCTGAGGGGGTGGTTATCCCCAGGTTCCAGTGTTTTAGTCCCAGGAGAGACTTCAAAACATATGTGCATTGAGCTGTTTGTGTGTGTGTGTGTGTGTGTGTGTGTGTGTGTGTGTGTGTGTGTGTGTGTGTGTGTGTGTGTGTGTGTGTCCATAGTGGATCTACTGTAAAGTGTGAAAATCCCCAGCTGCATTATAGTATGAGACACTTCTAGTTGAAGTGTGTAAGGATATTTTCTTACATTGAGCAATGTACACACACACACACACACACACACACACACACACACAAACACACAACACAAGTTTTAAGATCTTTCCTGTGAATTATATATTTATTATATATTCAAATATAGTATAGATTGATTCCTCATCTCCTAGAATATCAGACATCACATTCACCATTGAAAAATAATACTCAATAAATAAATAAATGTTTGGAACTATTTCAATGTCACAGTATTGAATAAAAGAAACAAACAAACAAACAAGAAACATATTTTGCATTTTCAGGAATTAACCTTTTTTTTGTTTTTTGTTTTTTAACACCAAACTCGACTTTTACCGAAACCGAAAGTGACATCATTTGACACATGCTAACCACAACACCAATGTACCAACTGGCTTGCCATATGAAACAACAACAACAACAACAAAATATGATGACAAAAATAATCCAGCTAAAATATCCCTATGCAGATATTCAAAGACTTCTGAAGAGCTGCATGAGAAACAAAATGAAAATGCAGTGAGAAGCACAGTGTGCATCTTTAGACCAGCCATCTTATGATGATGGAAAAACACGGCTGTGAATGAGTTGTGAATTTGGTGCTGCGTGCAATCCTGATACAGTAGACAGGCCCAATCCATCAGTCCCAAACCGCGGTTGGAAGGCGGTGCTGGGATGTTGCCAGGTTTGTGTAGAGGGACTGGAGAACCTGGCTGTGAGAGATGAGGTCTGGAAGCGCGGAGGGGCCGTTTATTTGACCGTGAGACAGCACCAATATTGCCTTCCTTACTGGATTCGTTACGCTATGTGCCTCAGCCACAGCTTTTCTCGGCTTTAATGGACACCGCTGTCCGTGACCGTCAGGAATCGACACCGCTATCCTAAAGAGGACGACGCAACGGCACCATAGTGAACAACTATATTATCATGGTCATTAATCTGCCTTTAATTTCCTGCATCAAATAACTCAACCATCCCTAATTAATGGGTGAGAATTTCAATTGGACACCAAGCACATCTCTTTTACTATTTGCTGCGTTGCTTTTCTTTTCGCAAGTCACAGGGTTCTGGGTTGTTAGCGCCACTCAATGGCAAAGGGCCGACATTTTAGGGTGCCATAGATCTTAAATACAATTACACCGAGGCTGATTGGCAAATTGGAAAATGGAGGACGGACTCCACAAGGCAACAAAACAATCGGATTCCCCTCGGCACGGCAAATCGGCTGTACTCGTACGTTTCAGCTCCCGAGCCCATGTTTTTGTCCTCGTATTCATAAAGCCATGACATATTATGACACCTGCCAGAAAGCTCGTCTGACTCCAGCATAGCAATTCAGAATCAGAATCAGAACACTATTGATCCCGCACACCCACCAGCTCCATTCAAGTAAAAGTGACATAAAGTCTCTATAAAGAAAATTTCAGGAAAAAAAAAAAAAAAAAAAAAAAAAAAAAAATATATATATATATATATATATATATATATATATATATATATATATATATATATACAGCGATCCCTCACTACTTTGTGCTTCAGTTTGTGTGGCTTCAGTGCATCGCGGGTTTTTCAAAAATATTCATTAAAAACTACCACAAAACAAGGCCAACTATGAAACCCCCCTAAAAAAAATAAATAAATAAAAAATAAAAATAACAACCCAAAGCCCCCAACAAAACTATTGATATTTTTACATGAGGTGTGCATCTGTATGTGTATTTATATTTTATTGATTGCATTATTTTTGAATGTTTAATTGTTACTATAGGCATTTACAGCATTGAATATGTATTTATTGATATGATATACACATATACATGTACGTATGCATCAATCAGGGGAGTCGACCCTACTTCACGGAAATTGGCGGTCGCGAGGGGATCCCGGTCCCCATTAACCGCGGACAGTGAGGGATCCCTGTATATATATATATATATATATATATATACAAATCATCTGCTTCGTGTGTTTGATTTGGCATAGGTTTTTACGTCGGATGCCTGTCCTGACACAACCCTTAGCAAAGGACAGAAACACGCTGACTGCTATGAAGCTCCTCTTTAGGAAAGTCAGCAATGGTTCTTTTACATGACCATAGACAGTGAGAAACATGGTCGGCCTTTGATAGCCCATTTAGCTGCACCAGGGGGACAGCGACAACTTTGTGGAGAGTGGGACTTGAACCCCCAACCTCAGGATCAGCGATATAGTGCCCTTTACCACCAGACCACCACTGCCCCTCCCTGCACACACATGCACACACACACACACACACACACACACACACACACACATACACACACACACACACACACACACACACACACACATATATATATATATATATATATATATATATATATATATATATACATATTTGTGATGTACAGTATTGTTATTATGATAGACAGTAGAAACAATATATCAATGTATTGCAGTGGGTGTTGGTGCTGTATGGCGGGGTTTGGTACAGTGTAATGTTCACAGGTAAGAATGCTTTCCTGTGTGGTTCAGTGATGCATTTTGGTGGTATCATTCTCTCACTGAACGGCTCCTATCTCTGATCAGCGGGTTGTGAACCGGATGGGAGGTACTGTTCAATATCATCTTTATTTTAAACAACATTCACCTCTCCGACACCACCGACAGAGTCCAGTTCCATCCACACAACAGTACAGGCCTTGAGGATCAGCTTGTTCAGTCTGTTTGCATCTGCGACCCTAATGTAAACAAGGGGTCACTGATGTTTTGGTTCTCCTAAAATCCACACGCAGCTGATTGGTCTTGGTCACATTAAGCTGCAGATGATTCTACTCACAGCTTTTCATGAAGGAATCCACCGTAGCTTACCACGAGAACGTGTGACAAAAGAAAAACAAGGAATCCT
Organism: Plotosus lineatus; assembly: GCA_024760905.1. NCBI lineage: Eukaryota > Metazoa > Chordata > Actinopteri > Siluriformes > Plotosidae > Plotosus > Plotosus lineatus. The sequence goes on along the minus strand of CM045730.1, from coordinate 67,932,373 downwards.
TTCTTTCCTTTAATAATTTATTTTATTTATTATGATTTTTTTAAAACATATGGCGCTTTCAACTTGTCATCTTCCTCTGTCCTGGTGATTTTGGCTTGGGAGAGAATACAGCTGTTTGGCAAACCCACCTGGAAACTTCAAAAAGACATCCAGCTGCTTCGAGTAGAGGAAAAACCCAGCAAAGCCTGCGCTGACAAAACACCCAGGCATGAGCGAGGCATTCGGAATTTTTCAGAGAGAACGTTTCCTGCTCAGATATAAAATATTTAAAACAGATTATCCTTTGAAGTTCGGGATCGTAACCGCCGCGTTGCTGCGCATCACATATCCATCTGTGACAGAAACACAGAGTCGAGACTGTAATCAGACATTGTTGTGTTTTTTTTTTTTCTGAATAAACGTCCTTGATGTTGCTGCCTCATAATCCAACACTACTGGCTTTCTCGATTTGCTAACACTGCTAACAGTATAGGTTTTGTTGTGTCCTTGTACGTTTCCTCAGGGTTTACAAATTTCTTTGCTCCTGAAGCTTTCACAATCTTTCGCAATCAACCAGCAGCATGTGTTCGGAGTGTTGTAGCACAAAAACAAAACAAAACAAACAAAAAAAAAACCCAAACAAATCTTCTTCTTCTTCTCCTTTCAGTTTTTCCCTTCAGGGGTCGCCACAGTGAATCATCTGCCTCCATCTCACCATATCTTTTGCATCTTCTCTTACACCAACTACCTTCATGTCCTCATTCACCACAACCATGAATCGTCTCTTTGGTCTTCCTCTAGGCCTTCTGCTTGGTAGTTCCAACCTCAGCATCCTACTACCAAATATACTCACTATCCCTCCTCTGTACATGTCCAAACCATCTCAATCTAGCCTCTCTGACTTTGTCTCCAAAACCTCTTTCTTACATGTGCTGTCCCTCTGATGTGCTCATTCCTCACTTCACCCTTACTAATCTTTGCTACTTCCTGGTTCTCAACAGTCACCTCTTCTATTCTTCTTTCCCTCTCATTTTCCCCATTCATCAGCTCTTAAAAGTACTCTTTCCATCTTCCAAGCACACTTCTGTCATCAGTCAATACAATTCCCTCTCTGTCCTTAATCACTCTAACTTGCTGCATGTCCTTCCAATCTCTATTTCTCTGCTGTGCCAACCTGAAAAATCATTTTCTCCCTCTTTACTTTCCAATCGAGCATACGCCCTCTCTTTGGCCTTGGACACCACTACCTTCGCCAGCACCACTACCTTACGTTGTGTCTCCCTGTACTTCTGTTTACTCTCTTCGGTCCTCTCAATGTTCCATTTCTTCTTAGATAACCTCTTCCTTTGTACACACTCCTGCACTTCCTCATTCCACCACCAAGTCTCCTTATCTACTCTCCTTCAAGATGACACACCAAGTATTCTCCTATCTTTCTCCCTGATCATATTAGCTGTAGTTGTCCAGTCATCTGGAAGCACTTCCTGACTACCCAAAGCCTGTGTCAGCTCCTCCTTGAAGACAGCATGACACTCTACCTTTTTCAGCTTCCACCACTTTGTCTTCTGCTCTGCCGTTGCCTTCTTCACCTTCCTTAACATCAGTGTCATCCTGCACACCACCATCCTGTGCTGTTTGGCAACACTCACCCGCTACTACTTTGGAGTCACTGATTTCCTTCAAATTATATCGCCTGCACAAGATGTAGTCTACTTGTGTGCTCCTACCTCCTATTTTATAAGTCACCCTATGCTCCTCTCTCTTCTGGAAGAAAGTATTCGCCACAGCCATTTCCATCCTTTTTGCAAAATCGATCAACATCTGTCCTTCTGTGTTCCTGTCCTGGATACCAAACCTGCCCATCACTTCCTCGTCCCCTCTGTTTCTTGCACCAACATGTGCATTGAAGTCTGCACCAATGACCACTCTTTCACCTCTGGGGGTACTCTGCATCACTTCATCTAACTCACTCCAGGAATTTCTACTTCTCTTCTAGCTCACATCCTGTTTGTGGGGCATCAGCACTAACAACATTGAACATCATGCCTTCAATTTCTAACTTGAGACTCATCACTCTGTAACTCTTTTCACTTCTAGAACATTCCTGACAAACTCCTCCTTCAAGATGACTCCGACTCCATTTCTCTTCCCATCCACACCATGAAAAAACAGCTTAAACCCTGATCCTAAGCTTCTAGCTTTGCTACCTTTCCACCTGGTTTCCTGACCACGCAGTACGTCCACCTTCCTCCTATGCATCATGTCAGCCATGTCAGACATCATCATGTCAAAAAAACCAACCCGTATGACCAACACTCGGCTCAACCTAACAACCGTAAGCATGTCGCTCATGTGTGCTTACCCAGTTGTGGCAATGGTGGAGTACACCTTGAACAGCTTGCCAGACCATCACAGGGTCGACACACAGACAGCCATTCACACACCGAAAACTCAAAAAAAAAAAAAATGTCATTGAGCTGTTAAAGGAAAGCAGTGTAACTGGAGCAAACCCATACAACCATGGGGAGAGAATGTAAAAACGCTACACAGAAACACACTCACTGCACCCAGGACTTTCTTGTGTGTGATTCTGAGCACTCTGTTCCCCCACAACAGACCTAGGAAATGGATGTGATGTTGAGCATGAAATGAAAACAGTTTTAAACATGCTCAAGACCCCAAAGTGAGGGTCCATGATGACAGTTTCCATCATGCAACAAATGAACACATCCACAACCGTCTATGAAATTTGCCCAGTTTTCTGTCATTGGCCTGCTGTGTACCTGTTGTTTGTAGGAAGTTTATCAACACACTGCTGGTGTAATGCTGCCTATTTTTACCACCTAGAATCTGATTATTTTCTTATCACTGCACATCCTGTGATGAGGATTTCCTTTCGGCTTTCCCCCTTTTTCAGGGATCACCATAGCAAATGATTCGCACCTTTGATTTGGGTTAGGTTTTTACGTCGGATGCCCTTCTTGAGACAACCCTTTTAGCAAGGAACAGAAACACACTGACGGCTTTGCAGCTACTCTTTACGAAAGTCAGCAATTGTTCTTTTACATGAACCTCTCACCATAGACAGTGAGAGACATGGCCCGCTGCACTGGGACTCAACCCCCCAACTTTAGGATCAGCAATCCAGCACCCTATACCACTAGACCACCACTGCCCTCTATATCTTATAAAACAGCAATTTGCCAACATTAATATATATATATATATATATATATATATATATATATATATATATATATATATATATATAAATATATATATATATGTACATATTAATCGATATCATGCACCTCTGGTAGAACGACTCATAGACAAAAACACAAGACCGGACAAGACCCTCCCATGACGTACTTTTATGCGACCATCATATTAACAAGGACTAAATTCTAATGATGGGTGTTAAATTTTGTGTCCCGACTTGTTCCAGCAAGCAACATATGATCTCTAACGTGCCATAAATAAGATCCCACTTGTGCCAATTGTATCCACAGTATAAATACAGAAATAGAGTCTTAATTATTTAATCACTTTAATAAAATTAAAACAAACAAACAAACAAAAAAAAAACATAGAAAGTCTTGTGTTAATGCCTATGAAACTAACAGAAAATACACGGCGCTGTCTGCTGGCCCTGCAGTAGCATGACACTTCCAAAAAAAAAATAATGTTTCACTATTTTGAAGATCCTTCTTGTCAGAAAATAAATAAATAAATAAATAAATGAATTAATTAAAATAAATAAATAAATTAAAAAAAATAAATCTAGGCCAGAAGTTTGGCAGCACAGTAGTGTACTCATCAGCATGTCCGCCTCAAAGCAAGAAGGTTCTGACTTCCAGGGATCCAGACTCAGTGAGTGTGTTTTTGTGTGTGATATTCATGTCCCTCCCCCCCTGCTTGACTGGGTGTCCTCCAAGTCAATCAGTTTCCTCTGACAGTCTGCAGACATGCACATTGACTTTTCCCACCTTGATAGGTCTAAGTGGGATTGTTAAATGGCTGTGTGTATTAGCCCTGTGATGGACCGGTGAGTTGCTCAGAATATTGGTTTTGCGTAATTTTGCTGACATCCACACACTGTAGGTAAAACTCCAACCTCCTTTGCAGAGGCAATAATTATATTTCAAGTAATAACATATTGAAATGAGCACAATAATAAAGCTATGATTTGGTCTTGACGCTGAAATTCAGCAACACAATCCACACAATCAGTTTACAGAATTAAACAAGACGGTGATATTGTTTTACCTGGCGTCTGAGCCGCGAAGTGATTGAATAGACAAAATTAAATGATGCTTGACTGCACTTTGTACTTCCTGAGAACAACATGCACTAATGGAAAGCAAAACATCTGCATTCTTACTGACTTCTTAGTGGGTTGCTGACGAAATATGATCAGCTTAGGGCTCCTGAATAATTCAGCAGGAAAGAATTCACCCTCTCATGTCAGGTATCATAGGCTAGAGGGGCTCGGCAGTGATGCACTCAGCCATCTATGGCCAGGAGCCCAGGAAAGTTAATTTATGAGTTCTCACTGGGGAAGGGACAGTGTACACCCTTTTCCTGTCAGCAGCAGAGCAGTGACACTATCTCCATTCTTGGTGGTCTGTCAGATCATGAAAGGTGGACAGATAGTGTTTTCCTCCGAATGTGTTATCCCTCCCTGGTTGGTACCTGTCAACAATAGAAATGCCAGGCTTGGACCTGGTTTATATGTTCTATATTCTATCTTGGCCATTAGATATTAGTAATTATGGGCTCTAACTGGCTAATCTACTCCAAACATATCAGCACATATTCTATGACCTCAATGTCAAAAAACACACACACACACACACACACACACACACACACACACACACACACACACACGCACACACACACACACACACACACACACACACACACACACACACACACACACACACACACACACACACAAAATTAAAAAAAAATACACTCAACTAAATCAGTAGTGCCACTAGCTAGTTCTGCTATCAACCCAGAGGTGATGCAAATGCCGATTTTCCTGTCTAAAGGAATCTGACAAAAAGCAACAAAATATAGAAGCAAATTATTTGCTAACAAGAACATCAATTGGTTTTATTTCTAAATAATCAGACTGGTATTTGTAACCAAATATTTTATTGGACTACAGGCTTTCAGCTAACCAATTAGTGCCATGCTAACCAGCTCTTGAGAAAGAAAACACTAATTCACTCATTTTCTGAACTGCTTAATCTTGATTAGCGTCAAAGGGAGGCTGGTGCCTATCTCAGCTGACTCTGGGCAAGGGCAGAATATACTCTGGACAGCTTGTCAGGCTACTACTACCCAGAAAGAAAACAAAACAAAACAAAAATTTAAAGCAAGGAACAGCCCTTTATATAATACAGACGTGTGGGGGGGCACAAACAAGTGCCCGCCCTCACGCCGGTCCCAAGCCCGGATGAATGCAGAGGGTTGCGACAGGAAGGCCATCCAGCGTAAAACTTTTGCCAGAATACAAAATGCAAACCGTAAAGACAAATTTCATACCGGATCGGTCGAGGCCCAGTTTAACAACGACCACCATCAGTGCTGTTAACCAACAGGGTGCTGGTTGAAATTGGACTACTGTTGGTCGAAGACATCAAAGAAGGAGAGGCGGGAGGTGTGTCCATAGGCAGAGAGAGAAGAGGGAAAGCATGAGAGTAGGGATTTTGAATGTTGGAACTATGGCAGGAAAAAGTAGAGAGCTGGCTGACATGATGCAGAAGAGGAAGGTGGACATACTGTGTGTTCAGGAGACCAGGTAGAAAGATATCAAGGCTAGAAGCTTAGGATCAGGGTTTAAACTGTTTTATCATGGTGTGGATGGGAAGAGAAATGGAGTAGGAGTCATCTTGAAGGAGGGGATGGTCAGGAATGTTCTAGAAGTGAAAAGCGTGTCAGACAGAGTGATGAGTCTCAAGTTAGAAATTGAAGGCGTGATGTTCAATGTTGTTAGTGCTTATGCACCACAGGCAGGATGTGAGCTAGAAGAGAAGGAGAGATTCTGGAGTTAGATGAAGTGATGCAGAGAACTCCCAGAGATGAAAGAGTGGTCATTGGTGCAGACTTCAATGCACATGTTGGTGCAGGAAACAGAGGGGACAAGGAAGTGATGGGCAGGTTTGGTATCCAGGACAGGAACGCAGAAGGACAGATGTTGATCGATTTTGCAAAATGGATGGAAATGGCTGTGGTAAATACTTTCTTCCAGAAGAGAGAGGAGCATAGGGTGACTTATAAAAGTGGAGGTAGGAGCACACAAGTAGACTACATCTTGTGCAGGCGATGTAATTTGAAGAAAGTCAATGACTCCAAAGTAGTAGCGGGTGAGAGTGTTGCCAAACAGCATAGGATGATGGTGTGCAGGATGATGTTGATGGTCAGAAAGGTGAAGAAGGCAGAGGCAGAGCAGAAGACAAAGTGGTGGAAGCTGAAAAAGGTAGAGTGTCGTGTTGTCTTGAAGGAGTTGAAAATGGCTTTGGGTGGTCAGGAAGTGCTTCCGGATGACTGGACAACTACAGCTAATGTGATCAGGGAGACAGATAGGAGAGTACTTGGCGTGTCATCTGGAAGGAGAGTAGATTAGGAGACTTGGTGGTGGAATGAGGAAGTGCAGGAGTGTGTACAGAAGAAGAGGTTAGCTAAGAAGAAATGGGACATAGAGCGGATCGAAGAGAGTAAACAGCAGTACAGGGAGACACAGCGAAAGGCGAAGGTAGCGGTGTCAAAGGCCAAACAGAGGGGGTATGATGACATGTATGCTCGGTTGTAAAGTAAGGAGGGAGAAAATGATTTATACAGGTTGGTACAGCAGAGAAATAGAGATGGGAAGGACGTGCAGCAAGTTAGAGAGATTAAAGAAAGTGTGGGAAACGTGTTGACTGATGACAGAAGTGTGCTGGGAAGATGGAAAGAGTACTTTGATGAGCTGATGAATGAGGAAAATGAGAGGGGAAAAGAGTAGAAGAGGTCACTGTTGAGGACCAGGAAGTAGCAAAGATTAGTAAGGGTGAAGTGAGGAGGGCATTGAAGAGGATGAAGAGTAGGAAGGCAGTTGGTCCTGATGACATACCGGTGGAGGCATGGAAGTGTCTAGAAGAAGTAGCAGTAGATTTTCTGACAAGAACATTGGTAGTAGAATGCTGAGGTTGGAACTACCAGGCAGAAGGTCTAGAGCAGGGGTCGGCAACCTTTGCCATTCAAAGAGCCATTTGGACCCGTTTTCCACATTAAAGAAAACACTGGGAGCCACAAATCCTTTTTTGACATTTTAAATCAAATCACACTGCATATAATGTTTTTCCCCTTTTTCCTTCATGTTAATATAAAATAACAATATGTTACATTGATTTAAACGACTGCAGAGACCATTAAATTACAATTCTGTTTGCAACAAAAACATTTAGATTAAAAAAAATTGCCAGCCTCCCCGCGACCGAATTAGAATTAAGCGGTTCAGAAAATGAATGAATGTGTTCGAATGCTTCTTGTGTTTTTATAAAGAAAAAGAATATCCATCCCACGGCGGGCCGGGCTGCAGCCAGATGTGTAACGGGTTGGGTTGCCAACCTCACCAATCACGCCCTTCGTGGGATCTTCTTTTCTTTATTCGTTATATTAATGTTGTTTTGTCATAGTTTTAATTTACAAAAATGACACCAACACGGAAAAGTATTTGAAGACTTATTTTAAGAAGGGGCCTGCTCAACATTCTTTTAAATAAATATTAATGCTTAATGCTGCACTGACCGACCCATTCTCAGAGTGGATACTGAACCACAGTGAGGACAGTTATTTAATCTGGAGATTGCTGTGGATAAACAAATCTCATCCACATCTCTTCCTTCAGCTGTGATTTCTGTTCCTGAATTACAAACCCCGGTGGCAGAAAAAAATCTCTCTCTCACCGCACTGCTGCTTGCCATGAGCTCTTTTAGGGCTCTTTTATATTTATTTGGTGTGGGCGGGGTGATTTTGTGTGTGTTCTTGTGTTCTTGTGGACACACACAAAATCACCCCAAATAAATATCCGCCCACATCTGTGACTCTTAATTTTCATCTATGTAATTTTCAACCCGAAAAGAGCATTGGAAGGGTACCCAGATCATTCAGGTGAAAAAAAAACCTAGATTGGACATCACTGTTTCAATTCTGAAGTGGGGCCATCTTGGTGGGATCACATGACTGTTTAAGACTTAAAGCAAGGTGGCTCACGAAGATGGCTCCAATTCAGAATTGAAATAGTAATGTCCACTCTAGGTTTTTTTCTTTTCTTTTGATGATCAGTGATTGGTGGGAACAGGTGGAAGGTGTGGCTATTGTTTGGTTGAAGTGAAAACCTGCACCCACACCGGCCCTTTGCTGTATGAGTAACTAAGCACTTTGTGGTGCACCAGTCAGCCACCGTAAAGCACAACTTTATTTTGAAAAGCCATGGAGCCGCACCAGAAAGGTGAAAGAGCCGCACGCGGCTCCGGAGCCGCAGGTTGCCGACCCCTGGTCTAGAGGAAGACCAAAGAGAAGATTTATGGATGTGGTGAAGGAGGACATGAAGGTAGTTGGAGTAAGAGTAGAAGCTACAGAGGATCCGGTGAGATCGAGGCGGATGGTTTGCTGTGGTGACCCCTAAAGGGAAAAGCTGAAAGGAAAAGAAGAAGAAGAGGAACAGCCCTTCATATATATACTATATTGTTGAACATGCTACAGAACATAAAATCTCACGCACAAACTTTCTAAGAATTCAATTAAGTACTGCACTGGAATAATAATTGAAAAAGACTTTAAAGCGAGTGCTTTACAACAGTATATGCTGTATAATGTTTATATTTTATCATCAATAAAAATAAGAGTAAAAATTGAAAAGTTTTTCTTAATCATTACTACATTTTACTACATTAATACTGTATTAATGAGTAAGACTGTCTATAGAATGTGTTTAAGAAGCATATTTTAGTGCATGTAATAAATACATAGTATTTTACTTCCGGCTGCTCATTCGCGCATGTGACATGATACATAGGGTTTTACATCCAGGTACTGAACTCGCGGATTATTTCGATTCGTGGGAGGACCCGGAACCGAACCCCCGCGAATGTTGAGGGCCTAGTGTATCCCTCACTTTCTGCAGTTAATTGGGACCAAGATCCCCACGCGACCATCAAAATCTGTGAAGTAGGATCACCCCCCCACACACACACACATGCACACACACACACATACACACTGACATATATGTACATGTATATGTGTATATCATATCAATAAATATACATTCAATGCTATAGATGCCTTGAATAAAAAATAAACATTGAAAAATAATGAATAAGATGTAAATAAAATATAAATACACACACACACACACACATTCAGCAGGTATTGCACGAGAAGAAGATGACACACATACATACGCGCGCACGCACACACAGGTGCATCAATGTAAGTAGTTTTGATGTGAGATTTTGGGTTGTTTTTTTGTTGGATTAGGGTTTCTTTTTTTGTTTGTTTGTTTGTTTTTTTTTTTTGTTTTTTTTTTGCATAATTGTCCTTGTTTTTGTGGCATTTTCTTTAAAATTTCCCCCTATTCATCCATAATTTACTTATTTTTAAAATTTAATTAATATTTATTTATTTATTATAAAAAAAAAATAAATAAAAAAAAAATGTAAAAAAAAACAAACGCAATGCACTGAAGCCGCATGAATTGAAGCGCGAAGTAGCGAGGGATCCCTGCATATATACTGTGTATATATATATATATATATATATATATATATATATATATATATATATATATATATATATATATATATATATGTGTGTGTGTGTGTGTGTGTGTGTGTGTGTGTGTGTGTGTGTGTGTGTGTGTGTGTATATATGAGAATAATGTCGAGTCATTGGATATTAAAGCTGGGAGCATGTGATCTTGTTTTAAATGAGGAGTTAAGGAAACACACCCAATCTTAACCCACCCCCACCCCATAAATGTTTTGTAAATGCAGATTCATTGACTATTAATGCCATATTACTGTAAACGAATCTCCCAGGCATTTCCTCAAGCCTATCTATAGGCTTTTACAAGGGGGCCATCTCCTGTCTCCTGGGCGGATCATTTTCCATACTATAACCACACTTCCGCTCATCCATACCCCCCCCCCCCTTTCTTCTTTCTATACCAACAACTCAAGCAACTGGGCGTTTTCACAGGCTTTATTACTTTCCAAATGAGCTTCATGACTAGACAGCCCTGATGGATGAAGGGATGGCTTGATGGACGGAAGGAGAGAGTGAAAATGGTGCGGTGTAGATCAGAGCTCTTTGTGGGATTCTTCCAAGAACTTGTGGTGAATGGGGAAGGACTGAGCAAAATGGTGGCTGTTTGGATCCCTGCCGAATCTTACATGAATCTGTCGATACACAGCTGCGTGGCAGCAATTTCATGAGCTTTCCCGAGCAAATCCTGCTGAGAAATCCGAGGAGGGGGTCCACACCGGATACATCATACACTGTAATCCATCCCATCTCTCCCAGCGAGAGGCGACACTGCGGACACCAATCAACCTGGTTTAACACAATCTAACGACCTGTGATGGCTCATCTTTACTGGAGCTCTCTCTCTCTCTCTCTCTCTCTCTCTCTCTCTCTCTCTCTCTCTCTCTCTCTCTCTCATGCCAACCGAGTATTGTTCATTAAATCTTTCTAATTTACTCAGGTTGTAATTAAAGGCTGATTTGAGAGTGTCATATATTGTAATAGACAGGACAGTGGAGGGAGACTGTCTGAAGCCTACCTCACCGCCACCACCGCCTGCCGCGCTCTCTAATAGTGCCAGGTTTTGTGGATTCAATCTGAACAGGCTCCGGTGTTGCTTTTCATCGACAGATTTGTGGTGTCTCCCTGGTATTGATTTCTCCCTTAGTTTTATCACCTTCACTTTACAGTAAGTGAGTTGTGGGGCTCTTTGTGTCTCAGCTCTTTGCTACTTGGCTTCGGACATGTGAAAGGACGAAGAGACAGATCTCTGGGTCATGTTACCGAACACGATGCGGGTCGTTAGAGGAAAGGAGGCGCTGGGTTTACTCTCGTCACACATTACCAGTGCATTCCCAACTTTTAATGGCTTCTGCACTTTGCCCAGGGCAGAATGGTGTCTCAGGATTGGAAACACATGTGTTTTAAGGGATTACTGCTATCAGCGCTCCGAGGCAATTTGTCTGAAGACGCACGTCTTTTCAGCGAGACGGAAATGCAAGTTGGAACGCTCTGCTTTCCATAACTTTGACAAATTACCTCATTACCACACCTGGCTGTGGATGAAGAGTGCAGCATGGATTAATTTACTCAAATCCTATCAACTCCAAAGGACAGAATATGTCCATGTTCAGTATTGACATAGAAATACTATCTGACCACATATTCGCTCCACGTTTTATCTACAAGTGTCTCTAATCCTTTTGAACCTTGAATATGAATCAGAAATGTCTGAAAATTAAACTGGAATAGGTAAAAGTACTGGATCACTGATCCTAAGGTTGGGGGTTCAAGCCCCACTCACCACAGGTTGTCACTGTGCCCCCAAATGCAGCTAACTGGGTTTTTAAAGGCCGGCCATGTCTCTCACAGTCTATGGTGAGAGGTTCATGTAAAAGAACCACTGACGAGTTTTGTCAAGCGCAGCTGCATATCCATCGGCATGTTTCTGCCCTGCAATGACCGGTGGGCTGTCCAGCTAAGAGAGAGAGGGGGTATATATATATATATATATATATATATATATATATATATATATATATATATATATATATATATATATATATATATATATATATATATATATATACAGTAAAACCTCCGCTGACGAACGCTTAAGCTCACGAACTTTTCGCCTCAAGAACATTAAATTTGTGAGCATATTGTCTCTGCTGACGAACTAGTTTTCGGCAAACGAATCAAACCACGCGGTCGAACAGCGCCACGGTGGGGGCCACGAGAAGCTGACGCACGCTCACGGCGTCACAGTTCGTCACACCCCTTTCTTTGAATGCGGAAGTGGTTTGTGTTTGATAGACATTTTGGACCATATTGAGTGTACTTTTGCTATTATGGGACCGAAAAAGACCCCACCACAGGTGGAGATCATTGAAAAACACGAACGAGGTGTGCGTTTGTGTGACTCAGCGTCCCAGTACCAGTACGCTAAGTCTACCATTGCTCCCATCCTTAAGAACAAGGAAGCTATTAAGGGTGCGTGTGTGGCTAAGGGTGTTTCCAAACAGTAGGCGTTTCCAAACACTCCTTCCAAACAGTAAGTCCCTCCCTCCCTCCTCCTCCCACTCCATTCCATCAAGCCGTCAACTACCATCACAAAGGTAAATAAAACCACTTTATTATACAGTACAGTTTATTTCTTTAATTACAATACAATAGCACATTTATTATACATAAAATAAGGTATATTTTTGTGTAGTTTTAAGGCTTATTTAGTAGAAAATTATGTTTTATGGGGACCTGGGAACGGATTATTCTCATTTTAATGGTTTCTTATGGGAAATAAATGTTCGAAGACAAACTTTTCGCCTTACACACACTTTCTGGGAACCAATTATGTTCGTGAGCAGAGGTATCACTGTATATATATATATATATATATATATATATATATATATATATATATATATATATATATATATATATATATATATATATATATATATATCTTGGGAGTTGCCTAATATTGGAACACAGATAGTGTTTCCCTCTGAGTGTGCTACACCACCCTTGTTATCTGTTGTCTGATAGTCACCCCCACCTCCCTTGATGGATGGGAATGGGTGATGATTACAAATATATTCAAAATATATTGTTTTTTTTAAAAGTGCAATTGGAAATGCTCTGCTCTAGGGAACCAATCACTGAAGAGTTGGTGTCACAGTGATACCACATCAACGTGTATTAGCAGCAGTGGCTTTTTTTTTTTAAATACAGTACTAAAGGACTACTTCCAGTACCACATGCTATACCGATGGACCACACCTACAACACACAACGAATTGATGACTTGCATCGATAAAGCATCCTGGGTGATTTATAAACACAGCTCTTTCCACACATCCCACACATCAATTCCTTTCTATCCTCCACTGGTTTAGATGAAAGTTTGTCCAGGCCGCCCGACTCCTCCATCAATAGCAATGTGGCAAATCATCCAGCATCCGTCAGCAGACATTTAGTGGCAGAGTGGCACTAATAACATGCCATAAACAATGAAAAAAGTCTGAATCGATTACCCAATGCGAAGGGATATGTGATGATGGAGGCAGAGCCAGAGAAGGAGAAGACTCGCCATCCTCACCAGTGACACTGAAGTTTCATCATCCAGCCCTGTACGGCTCTTTGATGTGAATGGAAATATATGTGCTGGAAAGGAATAATACAATCCGAATCAATATTCCTTTAAAGCACAACTCATGCATCAAAGTCTGGCCTCCTCGTGCCCGAGCTCATCCCAAGACCAAGGTCAGAAAGATGCCATAAATGCCTTATTATGTAGCAAAGCTACAGACTGGATCTGGTTTAAACTCACTAGAACTGTTTAATTAAACGGGAACAGATCCTTTAAAACAGTTTCTCCTGTAAAATCCTCCTTTATTCATTCATTCATTTTTTCGGTTTCTTCAGAGCAAGGCAGATGCTTGTTTATCCTTAATTCGTGCATCCTTGGACTGAAGGCCAGAGTAAAATCCCATGCATAGGTTGGCTTACAGTGCAGCTGGATGGGCTCCGTTATCCGTAAGGTTGCAGAATTCACTTGCCTCATTAATTATTATTCATTTCGCAATCACAGTCGCCTCCTCTCGCACCGGAGACTACAATGAGTTTAACACCCCCCCACCATTTAACAAGGCGTACAGTTTTATTTCTTTCCTTTCACCTATCAACTGAAAGGCGAGTTGTACACATGCCATGAGTAATAGATGCTCAGATGTTTGTGGTGAATGGCACGGTTGGTAGTACGATCACATGTTCAATGCTAACTGTTAATCCGCTTCGCTAGTAGTGATATTCCCTCAAATACAGTAGGCCCTTGACTATTCGCAGTTTTGCACTCGCACCCTTGCATGTTCGGGGATTGCTGAGTAACTGTCACATGATTCAAATTCAGCCAATGGTTGTTCTCCCTCCTGTTGATTGGTTGAGATGATGTATATGCCCCTTTTTTCTCATTCGCACACAAGTTGTCAATGTGCATTTTTTAGTGTGTTTTAATTACCAGTTAAGCTTTATGACGCCACTCAAACACCGGCTAAGTGTCAGAAAAAGGTAATGACGTTGGATGTCTCTTCTGAAGAAATAAGACTTTGTGCTGAAGAAAAAACAGTTTCCTCTACAGTGCCTGAAGAGGAATAATCATCTGAACTGTTGTAAAGCACTGCAGTATCAATTATTATTCCAGTACAGTACCTAAGTTAATGTTTAGAATGTTTGTGTGTGTGTGATTTTATGTACTGTGGTGTAGCATGTTTATCCTTTTGTTTTATTTATCCAATTTATTACACTTCATGTTATTTTATATTCTTTTTTATGGGCTGTTTTTTTTTTTTTTTTTTTTTTTTTTTTGGGGGGGCTTTGATTTTGACTGCTGTGTTCTTTAAATCTCCCCGCTCCGGCTGAGGGGCAGAGGATTATCTCACATCATGTCCCTGCTTCCTTGAGTTTTCTATGGCTCCTGGTTCCAGTGCTTAATGTTTGTGTTTCTCTGCATCACCAGTGCCGCAGATAAAGTGTGGTGCTCTGCTTAAGTGCTTCCAATTTGAATAATAAATCCACTCATGCTGCCTCCTGCATTCTGGGTCCGGCTATAAAGTTTTTACATAATTACTTAATTTTACTATATTAATACTGTATTAATGAGTAAGACTATAGAATGTGTTTGAGAAACATATTTTAGCGGATGTAATATGATGCATAGTGGGGCCGGTGGTGTGGTGGTTAGGGTGCTGGGCTCATGATCGGGAGGTTGTGGGTTCGGATCCCAGTTAGACCCCCACTGTGCTAAGACCCCTGGGCATGGTCTCAACCACAAGTGTGCCTCTGTTCACCCAGCAGTATAAATGGGTACCAGTAAAATATACTGGGAAGGTAACCTGCGACAGACTAGCATCCCATCCAGGAGGAGTCGAACCCCTGGTCGCTTCACGCTACGGGAACTGGGGATAAGCACTGGCCTGATGAGCCACTAGGCTCGGGTGTAAAAAGCCCAACAGACTTTACCTACCTAATATGATACATAGGGTTTTACTTCTGGGTACAGAACTCGCGGATTATCTTGATTCGAGGGAGGGGTTGGAACCAAACCCCCGCAGATAACGGGGGTCTACTGTATGCCTATTCATAATTCTGTTGCAGAGTGGGCATGGCGTCTGTCAGCTCGGTTAGAGGCAGGTGATGAGGGTCGACTCTCTCCGATGTCATATTCAACCTGCCGTCTCTCTGTTTGCGGCTGATTCTCGGTCACACCCACACTGCAACAAAAGAATGACTTTTAAAAATGTAATTTTGTAATGTTTGTTCCATTCTTTAAAACTGACTGATTTGAATTGAAATAGCAACAGATGGATAAAGGGCGACTCCTAATCCAATCCAAAGTACAACTCCAGAGACCTTCAGGAAGCTGCTTCCCCATGTGGGCCCCCCCTGAGATCTGATTTTGAGTGAGAAGATCGGATGGCTTGTTTGGCTTCCTCTTCCCATTCATGGTCTATACTCTGCTCTGATTGCTCACCTGAAATCGCCATACTTGTTACAATGGGGGTTGGGCGTCAGGAAATTAGAAGGTCCGGTACGCTGTGATGCACGAGCAAAAACAGACCCCTAATTAATTAATTAATAACTTATGTTTACAACCTGCTGAAACGGCACGTTTGGGAAATTTAAACATGTGCTAACCTTGTTATTTCACATTCTGGTGCCGTCTCACATGAGTATTCATTTCTGGGGGAAAAATAAATAAATAAATAAATAAAAATAAATGTAAAGAAAATGCCTCATAGCTTCTCTTAAAATAATCAGCTGACAGCTCATACAGCAGTGCGTGTATAAATCATATCCTGCAAAGACAACAGATGTGAATATGAACCGCGTATTATTATCAATAGAAAACTAGTTGCTTCACAGATATCACAACAATGAACGACCACACCCCCTCGACCCCAAAAACAACAACAACAACATCAACAAGGACAACAAAGACAACAAGCAAACCCCTGTATTCCAGCTGAAGTTGAGTTCTGAATGAGATTCAGTGTGGTAAATTGTGAAGCATATTCATGTGAAGTGTAATTGTTTAATAAATCTTCACTTTTCTGCAAGCACACAAACTGACAATATCTAATCTGCATCATCATTCCCATAACGACAAGCTCATCAGCCTCTAGCTGACATCCAGAAATCTGGAGCAAATATCTTCATGTCAGGATAAACCAGAAGGAGTTTGATTTGAAATGATAATACAGTATTCTTAAAAAAAAACAAACAAACAAACAAACAAGACTTATTTTACCGAAAAAAAAAATAAAAACCAAAACATAAAAACCACATGAGCTTGTCATGAACTGAGCTATTATTACATGTTTTTATCAAACACACACACACACACACACACACACACACACACACACACACACACACACACACACACACACACACACACACACACACACACACGCCATGGGGCAATTTAGCAGCCAGTTAGCCTAATGTTAATCGTTGGACTGTAGGATGAAACCAGAAGAACATGGAGAACATTGAAATTCCACACAGAAATGCAGAGCCTGGAACTCAAAGCCAGGACCTTCTAGGCATGGCTCAGTGCTCCATCACGTTGCCCCTGAACTCACCTGTCACCAGCAATCAACATTAAAGTGTGCAAGGACCTGGCGGTGCTCACACTGCTACTGAAAGATCGCTCCTGTGTGTTTGACCTTGACTTTAAACTTGACACTTGCCTTGTATGATCTCTGCCCGCCTCATGCTAATTACCTCATGCTGTCTTTGATGAACAGTTTGCTCAATCGGTTGCTTGGAGTGGGTTTAGCCTTTGACTGACATTACAGTGAGACTGATCTGCATTTCTGCATCTACTTTAGTTTGTGCTGCTCCGCAGACTGACATTAACAGTATTATCCATTTAAAAGGGTATCTTGGAGCAGTAGAGGCCTGGTGGTAAAGCTACTGGATCACTGATCCCAAGGTTGGGGGTTCAAGCCCCACTCTTCATGGTTGTCCCTGAAGCCCCCCCCCGCGCCCCATCCCAGTGCAGCTAACTGGGTTATCAAAGGCCGGCCGTGTCTCTCACTGTCGTTGGTGTGAGGTTCATGTAAAAGAACCATTGCTGACTTTCATCAAGAGTGGCTGTATAGCCGTCAGCGTGTTTCTGCCCTGTGATGGCCTGGCGAGCTGTCCAGGGTGTACTCTGCTCTCGCCCAGAGTCGACTGAGATGGGCACCAGCCCTCCTGCAATCCTAATTAGGATTAAGCAGTTCAGAAAATGAATGAATGAAAGGTTAACTTGTTTCTGATTGGTGGAATTAAAATAATTCTTGGTATTCCTCGACTGGTGAAATTATGGCATTTTTGTCCTTGGATAACTAAATTATTGCATTGTTTCCGTTGGGTGCGTTGAATGATTACTAAACAACTGGCACATGCAACAGCAGAACATGAGCGTCGACTTTAACATTTGTTTTAAAGACTAATAATTAAACAATTCTACAATTCTGCTTTTCTATAATATGAATGGTTTATAACACCATCTAGATCAAATAATTCTCTTTATCATATGTGAATTTATTAATTGAATTGTATTCGCTTTTAAAACTACTTGAATCAAAATAGCAAACAAAAACGTATTGTTTGTGATGGTTACTTATTCTGAAATTTAACCAAACTCTGTCTTACAATATGCAAAGACTCCACGAAATGCATGTTTTGCATTTGTCAAGGTAAAAAAAAAAAAAAAGGAAATAAAAAACAATATATATACATGGTAGGCCTCCGTCAGTCCCGAAGGACGATGGCTGTGCTCTGGCTGGTATCCCGGCTGGTGATACTCCCCAGTGCGCAGAGCCCAGGTAGGGAGGAGTAATGAGGGACAGGCTGTTACCCAAGCAGCAAGTCCCCCATCTCGGCGTCACCGGAAGGATCCGGTATAAAGGCAAGTGCCGATACGACTGGGTTCCAGTGCCGTTGCAGGAGAGAATCTACGGTCAATTTAGAACGGCCAATTAACCTACAGTGCACATCTTTGGATTGCAGGAGGAAACCAGAGCACCCGGAGGAAACCCGCGCAAGCATGGGGAGAACATGCAAACTCCACACATAAACGCCCAGGCCGGGAATCGAACCCAGGCCTTCTTGCTGTGAGGCGGACGTGCTAACCAGTACGCCATCATGCTGCCTATATATATATATATATATATATATATATATATATATATATATATATTTAAAAATTAAAAGAAATGATTTTGCAAGTTAAATAAGTTTCATATGATGGCGTCATGGAGCAACCGTGACCACAGTAATGAAATAATAGGCAAAAATAAAATCTTATCTTAGTTTACTTCCTTTTAGTGTGTGGGGTCATCCCTGAATGCGCATGTGCAGCAGTTCACAAAGATGGGGGTGGCAGCATCATGTATAATGGAGGAAATATGTGCTCGCTTTCTGGCCTTCCTGGTTGTATATGGTCGCATTATATGGAGGCAATACTTGACGTGGGAAATTGGACATGAGGAGTACATTTGTAGCCATGCCCACCCTTGAAATACAAACAAACAGACAAACAAACAAATGAATAAATATCTGCATACCACTATTACATATGGCTGGCACAGTGGTATAAAGGATAGCACATTGACATCACAGCAAAAAGGTCGTGGGTTCAATTCCTGGGCTGGGATGTTTATGTGTGGAACTTGCAATGTTCTCTTCTGAACTTGCATGGTTTTCCTCTGGGTGGAGCTGTTTCATCTGCCAATCTGTTTTTTCCCTTACATTGTCTCCCAAATTCAGTCGTATCCAAGTCCCACCCATTAAGTATTACCTTCCCTATCAGACAACCACCAGGGAGGGGTGAAAGCATGCAAGCACGTCCTCCGTGACATGCAGTGCTAGCTACCTGCCTCTTTTTGAACTGCTGCACATAAGTGTGCGTATTTTGGTTGCGGTCTAACATGCTTGAAGGGAAAGCGCTATCTGCCTCTTCATAAAAATGAGCTCACAGAAGCCCATGATTGGCTGAAGATGGCTGTGAGTGACAGGGAAGTGAGCGTATACCGTCCCTCCGTCATGCGAGAGCACAGTCAAGAACCTCCCGTGGACTCCCGGTCACGGACGGCTATGGTATTCAAAATATATATGGATTCAAAATTGTGAGCTCTGGGTTAAAACTGTCCCACAATCTAAAAAGGTGCAAAATGGGCTAACTGGCTGTTCCAA
>CM045730.1:67875346-67902846 GCA_024760905.1 Plotosus lineatus | reverse complement strand
CAAGTCAAAAGAATGAACAACAGAAAGAGACAGACAGAGACAAGGAGAAAGAAAGTGAATCAGATAGAGACAGAGAGAGAAAGAGCAAGACCTTAAGATACAGACATAGACAGAGAGAGAGAGAGAGAGAGAGAGAGAGAGAGAGAGAGAGAGAGAGAGAGAGAGAGAGAATGACAGTGACAGAGAGAGAGAAAGAGACAGAGAAAGAGAGACAAAGAAAGACACACAGAGAGATGGCGAGAGACACACACGGATAGTGAGACAAAGGAAGAGAGAGAGAGAGAGAGAGAGAGAGAGAGAGAGAGAGAGAGAGAGAGAGAGAATGACAGTGACAGAGAGAGAGAGGAAGAGACAGAGAAAGACAAAGACAAAGAAAGACACACAGAGAGATGGTGAGAGACACACACAGATAGTGAGACAAAGGAAGAGAGAGAGAGAGAGAGAGAGAGAGAGAGAGAGAGAGAGAGAGAGAGAGAGAGAGAGAGAGAATGACAGTGACAGAGAGAGAGAAAGAGACAGAGAAACAGAGACAAAGAAAGACACACAGAGAGATGGCGAGAGACACACACGGATAGTGAGACAAAGAGAGAGAGAGAGAGAGAGAGAGAGAGAGAGAGAGAGAGAGAGAGAGAGAGAGAGAGAGAATGACAGTGGCAGAGAGAGAAAGAGACAGAGAAAGACAAAGACAAAGAAAGACACACAGAGAGATGGTGAGAGACACACACAGATAGTGAGACAAAGGAAGAGAGAGAGGGAGAGAGAGAGAGAGAGAGAGAATGACGGTGACAGAGAGAGAGAGAGAAAGAGACAGAGAAAGAGAGACAAAGAAAGACACAGAGAAATGGTAAGAGACACACATGGATACTGAGACAAAGGGAGAAAGAGAGAGACAGAGAGAGAGAGAGAGAGAGAGAGAGAGAGAGAGAGAGAGAGAGAGAGAGAGAGAGAGAGGTATGTTGGAAAATGAAGAAATGATGGAAACTTTGTGGAGAATAACTGTCAGTGTTCCAGAGAAGACTTGAGTTATATTAATCTTTTGGATAGCCTTCAAGCCTGGTGCACATTGGGGTGGGGGGTGGGGGGAATAGCTCCACGAGCGCTCGCGACCTATTCAATCTTCTCGCGATTCCTCCGAGGATCGTTCTGTACAGCCGAGGCCCGGCGCAATAAAGCGTGATTGAATGTCGAGGTGAGAACACACCCATGGAAAGAGCTGATTTTAATTATATCAAACAATAAAAGCAACAGAACTCAGATGGCGCGGCTGAAGGGCGGAGATTTACTTCAGGAACGAGCTCCGCACTGTTAAGTAGACAGCTCGGAACATTAAAGCGGAAGACGACACCGGCGTTTTATCCCAGCAGCGCTTCAGGTACGCGCGCCCGACCGGGTGTTCAGCTGGAATTAAATTAAATGGAATGTCAGATGGCGGGTTGAGTATTTAAACGCTGAGATGCTGTGACTCCGACTCCATTAATCAGCCGCGTAAATTCCGTACTTTTACGCCGCTGTTCAGCAATTAATATTCATTACGAAACACCACTCATCTGCATCTTTATACGATTAATCAGGGTCATTTTTATTGATTTATTTTTTCATGGACAACCCCGATTCCTAAAACGTCGGGTCCCTGGGTGCAGCGTAAAGAAATCAGAATGCAATGATTTGCGAATCTCATAAACGCCTTTTTATTTCAAAACAAAACAAACATGTTAAATTCTGAAAGCACGACATCATTTATTTATTTATTTATTTATTTATTTTCTAAGATACTTCATCTTAATTTGGGTCATGTGAAGGCTTTTGTCCATTTGGGCTGACTGTAGGTTAGGATACACCCTGAACAGCTTTCCAGGCTATTGCAGGGCCGACACACACACACACACACAGAGATTGGGTTGCCCAGAGCGCAGTTGAGGATTTGGTGCCTTGCTCAGGGGCACTTCAGCCATTTATGTGGAGGAAGGTAAGGTGCTACTGACCTCCCCCAACTCCACACATTTCTCCTGCTGGTTTGGGAATCGAACCAGCGACCATCTGGTCGCAAAGCTGCTTTTCTAATCTTTAGGCCACGGCTGCCGCCCGCATGGATAATGAACAGCAAGGCACCTAATTTGTGATGTAAAATTGTAATGATGCTTCTAATAAACACACTCAACTGATAGCAGCAGGTCAGTCTCAACGAATCTTGTCTTGACTACGTGAACCAGGCTTATGATTCAAGCAAACCATGTCAGCTGCTGGCGGGCATGTGGGATCATAATGGCGATTTGAGAAAAGCAGGTCCGCCTACAATGGCGGTGGTTAAAGATCCGGTCCGGATTTGATTCCGCAGCACTTTCTCCTCCAGATTGATTGTTTGTTTGTTTGTTTCCTTGTTGTTCCTGTCGGAGTCTTCAAAAGAGGAGACATCTTGGTTGATGGTATGATGACGGGCATACTGAGCATGCTTTTGGACTGTGGGAGGAAACCACAGCACCCAGAGGAAACCCACACAAGCACGGATAAGACATATGAACTCCTCACCTCACAGAAAGGCATGAGTGAATGTGCTGACCATTTCACTGCCAGACCAACAACCAATCAAATTGGTTGTTGGTCTGGCAGTGAAATGGTCAGCACATTCACTCATGCCTTTCTAAACATTCAAAAATAATGCATAATATGTAAATAAAATGTAAACACACACACACATACAGACGCGCGCACACACAGATGTGCACCTCACATAAAAATGTGAGTAGGTTTGTTGGGGGGTTTTGGGCTGGTTTTTTGTTTTTTGTTTGTTTTGGATTTTTTTTTTTTTTTTTTTTTTTTTTTTGCATAATTGGCCTTAACTTTTCCCCCCTATTCTTCGTTAATTTACATATTTTTTAATTCGATGAATATTAAAAAAAAAAAAAAAAAAAAAAAAAAAAAAACGCGATGCACTGAAGCCGAATGAATTGAAGCGCGAAGTAGCGAGGGATCCCTGTATACATTTTTGTTCAGGTACAGGCCAACGATGTTGTATGGTTTAGAAACAGTGGTCCTGGGGAAAAGACAGGAGTCAGAGTTGGAGGTAGCAGAGATGAAAATGTTGAGGTTCTCTTTGGGAGTAACGAGGATGGATAGGATCAGGAATGAGTACATCAGAGGGACAGCACATGTTAGATGTTTTGGAGACAAAGTCAGAGAGGCTAGATTGAGATGGTTTGGACATGTACAGAGGAGGGATAGTGAGTATATTGGTAGTAGGATGTTGAGGTTGGAACTACCAGGCAGAAGGCCTAGAGGAAGACCAAAGAGACGATTCATGGATGTGGTGAAGGAGGACATGAAGGTAGTTGGTGTAAGAGAAGAAGATGCAGAGGATAGAGAGAGATGGGGGCAGATGATTCGCTGTGGCGACTCCTGAAGGGAAAAGCCGAAAGGAAAAGAAGAAGAAGAAGAAGAAGAAGAAGACCAACAACCAATCAAATTCAAGTATTCAAATGAGCCATGTTTTATATGTATGTATGTATATAATACTTTGACTGAGGTTATGCCTAAAAAAAAAAAAAAAAAAAAAAAAAAATCCCCGCGTAAGGTGCTATCATGGAATTTATTATGTATTACACTGAGCAGTACATAAAGCCAAACACCCCCCACACACACACACACACACCCACCCACCCCCACACACACACGTGGAATCAATCCTTTAATCATCTCTGAAGTGTGGGAGATACCTTTCAGCTGAGCTCGAGCGCCATACAGCGCTTCCAAGGAATTTTTAATAACTATGATAAATGAGCACTCTTACGTAGTGTACGCACGCGCTCAGAAGAACAGCAAAGTAATCTGAGGCGAGCGCGACGAACAGAGACAATTCCACCGCCATGTTCGCCAAGGTACCCGCCGATGATTTTCGTCTTGTACCTCCTTTACATTTTTCATTACGTTTGTGCTGACTGCGCGTCCTGAGCGTTTTAATTCATCGGGGGTGACGGTGAGACCACACGTTAGGAATACGGATGGGAAGCACTAATAGACCGAAGCACTGCTTTCCATAAACCAGCTCAGCTTCCAGGTTTATGTGACAACCCTCTGCATCAGAAAGCAGGGCTCTGACTCACCTGACCTTTGCCCTTCTGCTTAAATTGATCCTGGTTCTCCTTCAGCGTGGAGCCAATTTTAATAATCGGATCTCTTGGCGTTTTCCCAGATAAACACCGCCGCCTGTGGTAATCTGATGCTAAATCTTTAATAAACGTTCTGCAGAAACATATGAGTCACTTCAAGCATTCACAGCCATAAAAGGAAAGATTTGCCATCCACAGTTTCTCTTCGCACAGAAGGTTACGTGTTTCCGTCGCCGTTGCTTTGTTTAATGTTTATTTACAACTTGTTTTATATGAAAAAAGCCAATGAATGAGGTTCTGATTAGTTTTGGAGGAGCTGACAGACAGTCCAAGGAACACTTCATAAGATTTTAAACAAACAAAACAAACAATTCTTTATTGTCAAAGTACTTTTACATACATTGAAATTTGGTTTGTGCTCTGGGCACCTGTCGCCACTGTGCAGCACCAGTTATTGCGTTGTTCTATCCTTTTGATGCTGAGCACCAAGCAGGAAGCAACAACTACCAAATTTTAACATCTTATGGTATGACGCGGCCAGATTCGAACACCGACCTTCCGGAGGATAAAGCGGACGCTCTACCAACTGAGCTAAATCCCCGGTTGATGATGATTTGAATTTATTTATTTATTTATTTATTTTTAATGATTCTTTCACATTGCGAGATGGGACAGCAGGATGGTTAGCACTTTCACATCACAGCAAAAAAAAAAAAAAAAAAAAAAAAAAGAAATGGTCCTGGGTTCAAGTCCTAGACTCCCATATGGAGTTTGTATGTTTTCCACTGGCTTGCATTTGTTTCCTCTGAGAACTCAAGTTTCCTCCCACAGTCGAAACACACACATGCTAACACTTTCACGCCCAAATTATTTTTTTTGTAGTTTAAAAAAAAATTAAACTCTAAATTCTAAAAAATTCAACACAATCCTGCACACTCAAGCTCGTCTCACAGCTGACTGAGGCACGTGAAACCAAGCTGTGTTGCATCAGGCGACAGCACAACAAGTATAGAACACGTTCTGAATGGCAGCAGCACGCATCTAGTAGTTATTAGAATTTTTTTGAAAGAGGACCATATTGTCCTACTAGATACAGTGATACCTCTGCTCATGAACATAATTGGTTCCCAGAAAGTGTGTGTGAGGCGAAAAGTTCGTCTTCCGAACATTTATTTCCCATAAGAAACCATTAAAATGAGAATAATCCGTTCCCAGGTCCCCATAAAACATAATTTTCTACTAAATAAGCCTTAAAACTACACAAAAATATACCTTATTTTATGTATAATAAATGTGCTATTGTATTGTAATTAAAGAAATAAACTGTACTGTATAATAAAGTCGTTTTATTTACCTTTGTGATGGTAGTTGATGGCTTGATGGAATGGAGTGGGAGGAGGAGGGAGGGAGGGGCTTACTGTTTGGAAGGAGAGTTTGGAAACGCCTACTGTTTGGAAACACCCTTAGCCACACACGCACCCTTAATAGCTTCCTTGTTCTTAAGGATGGGAGCAATGGTAGACTTAGCGTACTGGTACTGGGACGCTGAGTCACACAAACGCACACCTCGTTCGTGTTTTTCAATGATCTCCGCCTGTGGTGGGGTCTTTTTCGGTCCCATAATAGCAAAAGTACACTCAATATGGTCCAAAGTGTCTATCAAACACAAACCACTTCCGCACTCAAAGAAAGGGGGTGACGAACTGGGACGCCGTGAGCGTGCGTCAGCTTCTCGTGGCCGCCACCGTGGCGCTGTTCGACCGCGTGGTTTGATTCGTCCGCCGAAAACTAGTTCGTCAGCAGAGACTATATGCTCGCAAATTTAATGTTCTTGAGGCGAAAAGTTCGTGAGCTTAAGCGTTCGTCAGCGGAGGTTTTACTGTACTTTACTTTATGCTTGTTGGCACTACAAAAGATGGTTCAGGGTGCAACCAGCCCCTGCCCAGATTTGCCTGAGATCAGCTTTGGTCTTCTGTTGACTCATCAAGCAGTTCAGAAAATAAATGAATGGATCAATGAGTTTCAAAGTTTTTCCATCATTTTCAACAGGGGGTGCTGTGCACTGTATGCTGTGCTTTGGTGGAGGTTTGCGCTCCTCGAGTGCTTCTAATACTTTGCCTGTGACCTTCAACAGGACAGATTCTAAAAAGTATTTTATATATATACTCTTTCTTTCTTTGGTCTATTTTTAACTTTGATTTAAGCTTTTTGTTGTTTTTTTGTTTAGTCTTTATAGTCATCTTCTGCTCTTCCTTTCAGTTTTTCCCTTCATCTGATTCGCACTCATCTGATTTGCACGTTTGATTTGGCATAGGGTTTACGCTGGATGCCCTTCCTGACACAACCCTTTAGCAAGGGGCAGAAACACTCTGACGGCTATGTGGAGGACAACCTTGTGGAGACTGGGACTTGAACCCCCAACCCTAGGATCAGCGATCCAGCGCTCTATACCACTAGGCCATCACAGCCCCCATGCTGGGATGAGAGTATCTGAATGAAATATAGCCTGATGTCTACCGAAAGAAAATGATTTACGTTTACAGCACCCTTACTTAGACCACCTTATAATTATCACTTTTATACAAGTGAGGGTTAAGGGCCCTGCTCAAGGGCCCAACAGTAGTGATAGTGGGAATTGAACCACTGACCATCACCTTAAGTGACCGCTGCCCTATTGCAGCGCTAGAGTGGTGCTTTAGTCATCAGAAGTCTTTTAAAGCTTTACATCCCATGATAATCGCACTTGTTATCTCATAGATTAGGTTGGCAGTGATGGCCTAGTGGTAAAAGCGCTGGATGACTGATCCGAAGGTTGGGGGTCCAAGCCCCACCCTCAACATGTTGTCACTGTCCCCCCCAGTGCAGCTAACTGGGCTACCAAAGGCCGGCCATGTTTCTCACTGTCGATGGTGGAGGTTCATGTAAAAGAACCATTGCTGACTTTCATCAGGAGGAGCTGCATAGCCGTCAGCGTGTTTCCGCCCTGCGATGGCCTGGCGAGCCATCCAGGGTGTACTCTGCTCTCGCCCATAGTCGGCTGGGATGGGGGCCAGCCTCCCGGAGCTCCTAATTAAGATAAATCGGTTACAGTAAATGAATGATGAACGATCTCATCGATTACTGTCAACAGCAAGTCTTTGTGTTTGGTCAATTTAAATGTATAGCTGCATTGCATTCTGGGAGTTGTAGCACCAACGCCTTCATTATACCAAACGCCGGCTTTCTCATTAAAATAAAACAAAATCATTTGCTTTGTGTTTGCTCTTAAGAAGTGCACATATCTTTTCATTTATCTCATCGGCCCTGATTTTCTGTGTATGTAAAGTGAATTTCTTACAGAAATGATTCAAAATACATCACCGTCCAACGGAAAAGCACAAATCCCACAATGCAGTTCTGCAGCAGAAATACATATTTAATATGGACCTTTCTTTTAAATGTTCCTTCCATCTACAAGCAACCATCACCCCTATGTCTACGCAAGCTCCCACCCCCGCCCCCACTTCCCCCCGGCGTCCGCCGTGTCAGACGTCCCTCAGGCTTGGTGCTCAACACAGCGTGTGGCACCCGCAGAAAGGTCACGGTGGATAGAAAACCCTGCACATCCTGCAAAATTCATTAGAGATGCCAGATTCCCCCGGAGCGCAACCGGACATGACGAATCGTCAATGCGGCTTTTTCGTCCATGCTGGTTCTCATCACGATGACTTAAACGCTACAAATCGGCAGGAATATTTCAGCAGGTTTGACAAGAAAAAACAAACAAATAAATAAAAACATTCAGAGTAGGTTAAAAAGTGGGAGGGGCAAATGTTTAATGAACATTTTTGATTGGATTAAGCAGAGGAACAGCTGATGCCTTCATCCATTTGGTGCGTGCTGTGAAAAAGCTGTAGGACTGTACTGTACTGCATGCCGTGTGTGTGTGTGTGTGTGTGTGTGTGTGTGTGTGTGTGTGTGTGTGTGTGTGTGTGTGTGTGGAGATTAGGATGGGTTAAAGGATAGAAAAAAGAGCGATTATCTTAAAAGATGTTTATCAGTAACCAATGAGTGAATAATTCTACACTTACTATAACCGCCTACACAAGGAGATGTATTCAGAAGTACTCGACTCAATGCGCCGCTCGCTATGCCGCCACTGCCATGTTTTATTGTGCTCGTGAACTACCACCCTGATCTTTGAGCTTAATATATGACCTTGACCTTTAACCTAACTGATGAAATTCAAACTTTTCTCCCGTTCATAGGCCTGGGGTAATTGCTGAAGGTCCAAGGAGCCTGCAGCGTGAGTCCAAGTTTTTAACTTAAATGGTCTCATGTGATCTTGACCTTTAATCTCTGACCTAAGAACCTGTAGTAGTAAGTTGCTGGTAAAAGTTTGGCGGGGGAAAAAAAAAAAACTATTGATGGATTTAGAAGATAACCCCAAGGAATTCTGGGTGCACGGACATGGTAAAAGCCTCCCTTGGCACCATAGTGCGATGAGAATCCCATAATTCCACATTATTAAAAGTTTACATTGCACAGGAATGCTGTGATCTGATTGGTCCGTTATCTTGTAATGATACATCCTAATCTATTAATCCAAATTGAGGTTACGGGGAGGATGGCGCCCATTTCAGCCAACTTTGGGTGATACCAGGACACACCTTTGATGGCTTACCAGGCCATCACATGACTAACATAAACACAACCATACACATCTATGGGTGATTTGGAACAGCGGATTATCCTACCAGGCAAGTTTCGTGACTGTAGGAGGAAACCGGAGAACCCGGAGGAAACCCAGGCAAACACGGGGAGAACATGCAAGCGCCACACAGAAACTGGCTGTGAGGTGGATGTGCCAACCAGTACATCACTGTGCCACCTGCATTTTAATCTTTTATTTATGAATTTAATTTTATTGTGGACACAATTTTGTCAGTGTTTGGTATTATATATTAATTATACATAATTATATTTCTAGGCTATGAAGTGGCATAGTGATTAGCATGTCCACCTCACAGCAAGAAGGTCCTGGGTTCGATTCCCAGCTTGGGTGTTTAGATGTGGAGCTTGCATGTTCTCCCCGTGCTTTGCGTGGGTTTCCTCCAGGTACTCCGGTTTCCTCTCACGGTCCAAAAATATGCGCATTGGGTTAAATGGCTGTTCCAGGCTGCCTGTAGATTTGGATATGAGTGTGACTGACTGTGTGTGTTTTCCTATGATGATCTGGTGAGGTATTTAAAGTGTGACTGTCCTTCACCCAGTGTAGGCAGAGATAGGCTACAGGTTCCCCAGCGACCTTAATAGTATGGTTATGTGGTTGAGCAAATGAGTGGGTGTGTGTTTAACTCTCGTTTCTTGTGTTTTAATTCAGCTTTACATGTGCCACGTTTAATTTGGTTGTGTAGCTGTTTACACAGTGACACCAGAGCATGGCAATCTTGAACCTTGAATCATTGTGATGGACATCACAGTTCTTCACTTTTAGCAGGCGGCATCATCAGTATCACACTTTAAAATTGAGAAAATAAACCTTTTTTTTTTTTTTTTTTTCTCATTTTTATTTCTGTGTAGTATAATCCAAAACTTTGAATAACTGTAAAAGCACACAGTTATGCAGCTGATTTTATTTATTAATTTATTTATTGTATTTAATGGCCTACATGATGAACACATATTATTAAAATACAGGGATCCCTCACTTCCTGCAGTTAATGGGAACCGAAACCCCCCTGAGACCGCCAAATTCCGCAAAGTAGGATCGACCCCACCAAGTGACGTATACATACATGTATACGTGTATATAATATCAATAACATATTCAATGCTATAAATGCTTATAATAACAATTAAACATTCAAAAATAATGCATAAGATGTAAATAAAATATAAATACACTCACGTCCAGACGCGTGCGCACGCAAACATACAGATGCACGTACACACACTCAGATACGCACCTTACATAAAAATGTATTTATTTATTTATTTATTTATTTTTGCATAATTGGCCTTGTTTTGTGGCATTTTCCTTAACTTTTCCTCTAATTTTCCTTAATTTATTATTTTTTTTCAACTAATATTTTTGAAAAACCCACAATGCACTGAACCTGCAGAAACGGAAGCTTCAGGTAGCAAGGCATCACTGTGTACCGTTAGCACTATTCGCTCAAATTATCGCACAGATCTCACCTCATCGTTCTCTGTCATGGTTAAAATATATAAATATAAACATCTCATCATGATTTCCATTTCTTTATGTTTCAGCACAGTATATACAGTGAAAGCCATAAAAATGTTGTACAAAGACAGTATTGCATGGCACTTACACTAAGAACCTGCTGATGCCGGCGTCTGAAGCTCACCTGCATCCATCATTCAATTACTGAACCGCTTAATTCTAATTAAGGTTGCAGGGAGGCTGGTGCCCATCTCAGCTGACTCTGGTTGAAGGCAGTGTACTCCCTGAGTACACCCTGGATAGCTCACCAGGTCATCGCAGGGCAAACACGCTGACGGCTATGCGGTTCCTCTTGTCGAAAGTCAGCAATGATTCGTTTACATGAACCTCGCACCACAGACAGTGAGAGACACGGCTGGCCTTTGATAACCCTGCATCTTGAACCCTCAGCCTTGGGATCAGTGATCCAGTAGCCAGATTACCACCAGGCCACCACTGCCCCCTATCAATTATTTAATAAATAAATGAATAAATAAACCATTAAAATTTTATTTTCTGCTTTTGTTTCTGTTTGGTATCTTCTTTATACCCCCCATTTCACTGGAGCGCGGCAGATTCGCGGAAGCAAAAATGTCATCATCCTCCAACGTTCCTCAGTCATTCCATCATCTTCCGTGTGCTTCCGTATGATTCCGAATCTATTCCTCCACTTCCGGCATGTTCAAAAGCATGTTTATAGAAAAATCTTCCGACAGTGTTCCCTTAGGTTCCTCAGTTGTTCCGCAAACATTCCGTCATTTCCTCAAATGTTTCGTGATTATTCCTTTTATTCCGGCAGTGTTCCTTGATCGTTCTGCGAGCCTCCCCCTCCCTCTTCCAGGTGGTCAAAAGTGGCCACAGAATCTCCACGGAAGACTCACGGAAGGTTTGCAGAATACATGCGGAAAGTTTGCGGAATGGTTATTAAATTACTCCAGTTCATTTTTTTTCTGTTTTCCTGCTCATGTAATAAAGTTTTAAAATTATAATCACTGTGGTTTGGACTTGTGTGAATGGTTTTTAGTCTGGAATGATTTATTGAGGTGCAAATAAAAGGAACATATTGACATTATTGATATTAAACATATTAACATATGTTAAATTTTAAATTTATTGTAAATTATAAACAAATTGCACATTAGAAACATATGGTAAATTACAAACATATGTTAAATTTAAAATGTATTGTGCATTATAAATATATTTTACATCATGAATATATAGTATGAATGAGAGAATGGGCTTCCTTGGTCAAATCCGCGTATTTATAGTCGAATCAGGAGCAAATCCTTTGATCTTTGCCGATTTTTCCACGTTGAAACGTGGTTACGCCAGGTATTCCTCAGTCATTCCTCAGTCATTCCTTAGTCATTCCGTGTTGAACGTAAACTTTCCGCCTTCATTCCGCCTGTTCCGCAATCATTCTGTAGCTCTTCAGTCTAAAAAGAGTAGTGCCATAGTCGTTCCTCGAGTGTTCCGTGCTTTCTGTGAACATTCCGGAGAATTATCCGAAGGTCTTCCTTTGCAATTTATACTGGTTCCAAAGGTAATCCGAGCACTTTTACGCATGTATTCCAACATCGTACCGCTGTCTTTGCGTGTCTTTTCCGCACATTCTGTGAACGTTCCGAAGGTGTTACGCAGGTACAAGTAGGTAGGTAGGTTTTTGAACCCATTTTCCTTGTGAAAATGCCAAAGCTCCTCCATAGACTGCATTCCGTGCCTTTCCGCCATGATCATTACATCCCAGTGAAATGGGGGTATAAACAATTACACTCCTCAGGCTCAGTAATCATTACTGTGGGTGCTGTTCCATCGCAGGGACTATTCAGTGACATCATTGCTATATTTACTTTATGATTATTAATCATTTTACAACTTTCCGAACTATTCTCTCCTATTTCCAGTGCAACACTTTTTTTTTTTTTTTTTTGAGGGGGGGCATTAAATTATTAAACAACTTCTATATTTCAGTAATATCTGTGAAATACTGTAATAACATCAGTTTTTATCAAAAATAAATAGGTAAGTAAATCAGTAAGTAAGTAAATAAATAAATAAATAGATAGATAAATAAATAAATAAATCCGATCAAATCAAATCTTCAGCCATGCCCTTATGTGGTTTTTATTTATCAGGATTTCTCATGTCACTGAGCCAAACAGCATGCTCGTACATAATTCATAACCCCAGATGTGCAGCAATCCCAAAAGGAAAATAAATAAATAAATAAACAAGTAAATAATTTAGAATTTCTGGATACCAAGTTGTAAGTCAATGGTATAATAGAGGTCATGTGATTGGCATATACCTGTCTGTGAATATTCTAATACCCTAATATCCTCATCACACACACACACACACACACACACACACACACACACACACACACACACACACACACACACACACACACACACACACACACACACACACTAAATAAATAAATAAATAAACACTTGCATGAAGCTGTATGTAAACATGTAGCAGAATCTGCAAGAAAAGTGACCAGAATCTAATTCCTGTGGAATTCCTAATTCCATGAGGTCACAGAGAGGTCACTGGCCTGTGAAGATGATTACAGAGTGTCATACCTCTTAAAAAAAAAGAAGAAAAAAGAAAAAGAAGAAAACAAACAAACAAACAAACAAACAAACAAACAAACACGCAATGCACAACCCCAAGCACTGATCACAGTATATGAGGGATAAATGATTTAGCCAGTGTCTTAATAATGACAGTCTAATGCTATCTTAATTCAATAAAAAAAGGAAAAAAGGGAAAAAAAATCCTAAGCAATAGTCCAAATCCACAACCACTGAGCTACATGCTACTTTATAACATTGCAGAAAAACAGGTATTCCAACCACCAATCGAATATGAGCTCATAGCTAACAACCACCAATCCGATATGAGATCAGCGCTAACATGGAGCAAAGCGTTCGTCAGGCACCTTATTAGGCAGATCCAATCAGATGGCGTGAAATCATTTCAATCATTCTTTAATTGTATGAACTGCTTAATCCTAACTAGGGTTGAGAAGAGGCTGGCGCCCATCTCGGCTGACAGCTCACCAGGGCATCACAGGGCAGAAACAGGCTAACGGGGCTCTAGAGGGGTGTGTTGACAACACGGTACATGACTATTAACATGGAGATTGCAAGTTCAAATCCGGGCCACAGCAGTCTGTGGACGTGAATCCATCCATGGGAGCTAATTGGCCGAGATCTCACAGGAGGGAGGGCCGGCATATGCCAGCATGGGCATTTGAGAGCTCATTCGTTCGAGGTGGCTTATAGAGCTCTCTTTCTGAGTATGTTAGACCGCCCCCAATAAAGCATGAAGCTGCAGTTCAAAAAGAGTCCGGTGGGTAGCATGGCATGTCATGGAGAGGGCGTGTGCATGGTCTCATCACTCACTGGCTGGTGGTGGGCATGCGATACTGAGGAAATAAATACCTGATGGGAGGGAATTATATATGACTAAAATAATGGGGAATATTAAACAAAAAGGAAAGGAAAAAAACAGACTGATAACTATGCAGCTACTCTTGACCAAAGGCAGAAAGGATTCCTTGCATGCAGACAGTGAGCTACCTGGTCAAGTGTGATACCCCAGTTCAAGCAGCTATCACAAGGTGGCCTGGTGCTGGATCACTGATCACAAGGTCAGGGGTTCAAGCCCCACTCGCAACGGGTTGCCCCCCCCCCACCACCACCACCACCAAGAGGAGCTGCACAGCCGTCAGGGTGTTTTTCTCCCTTGCTAATAGAGTTGTGTTCGGGAGGGCATCCGACGTAAAAACCTACGCTGAATCAAACATGCGAATCAGATGATTCACTGCGGCGAAAAGGAAAAAGCTGAAAGGAGAAGAAGAAGCACTGCATTAGGTGACATCCCGTGTCTCAAGAGCCAAAGTCAGTAGGCGAGGATCGGTCCGACAGAACCCATGCCCCAAAAGGTACATGTGCATATTTTATAATTTACCATTGGTTTTATTGGCTCAGCTAATTATGCACTCGATTATTTATTTATTTATTTTTGAGATACAGCAATAAAAAGCCAACCAGTTCAATCAGTTGTGCTTGAGATACTGCACAAATGAACATCTCAGCTCTGGGTTAACAAAAGACAAGACACTTGCAGGTTAATGGTCTCTAAGGAAACCAGGAGAGCCGAAATCATACTGAGCTAATTAGTGTTTATTCCAGAGGTGGACTCGAGCCAAATGTGCCAACCCTACAGTGCGGAAAGCAAGTGGATGAGAAGAGAAGATGTACCAAGCATGACAGGCCACTGCTCGCTCTCATCCATCCCGCCAGCCTTTTCACCTGCTATAAAACGCAGTGTGCATTACTGAACCTGGCTCAGCTGCTGGACTGGAAACACACCTGAGCCTCCTGCTGTCCTTTATATAATGGACAGCACTGAACTATAACTGGCTTTTTTTCTGCTATCAGTGAAGTTCGAACATGATGTGCACCCTGGTGTCAATGTGTCTGCTCGTCTCATGCTCTCAGTCACAGTATTGTGTCACTCCATTTCCTCAAATTCACTGTCCTTGAGTAATACGTGACAAGACAATAGAAGCAACTGCTCACTTTGTGCTTGTTTAAAGAAAGCGAGCGGCGAATCTTGGCTGAAATTGGTGCGCCGGTGAGGGCCGAGTTGGGTCTGCGGCATGCACAATGGGCTAAAGTGAAGTGTAAAGGACAGTGAGTGTGGCCTTTAAACAAGCTCGAGCTCACAGTCCTTTCATCATCCGCCAACAGAACCCGCGTGGACTGCCTGACATGGTTAAAAATGGAATGGGAGGGGCTTTGTTTGAAGTATGAAGGGTACCTACATTGGCACCTCAGAACACAATATAAAGCAAGATACCCCGTTTTTATAAAATAAATACTGAATATGTCGATGAAATTGTAGTGGGAGTGACTTTGCATTAAACACTCATTTGCCAAACTGCTTAATCCTACTAGGGTTGTGGGAAGACTGGAGCCTGTCTCAACCAACCTTGGATGAAGGCTATCTCTGTACACCATGCACAGCTCACTGGTTCATTGTGGGGTCAATACACATAGACAATGATGATTCCCACTCACACATAATAGCAATTTTAAATAATCAGTTAATCTAATGTGTTTGTCATTGGACTGTGAGAGGAACCTGGAGCACCCAGAAGAAACCCAACCAGGCAGTGGAAGAATGCCTGCCAAAGTATAATATCCTTGGGATGGCTTTATCTTTTGCCACTAATAGCCAGTCATGCTTTGTTATAGCAACTCATCTATTCTACTATGAACGGCTAATCAGCTAGCGAGCCACTGGTGTCCAGGTCTGTACAAACCCCACACAGAAACATCCAAACCAGGAACACGAACCCAGAACTTGTTTTGCTGTGAGAGCCATCATGCCACGCTGTTGGAGCACCTTGAGGAATTCCATGCAAGAACAAGGAACACATGCAAATCCCAGAGAGAAAGACCCTGATGGAACCCAGGCATCAAACCCATGACCTTCTTGTTGTGAGGTAGCTGTGGTAACCACGATGTCGCAATGATCCTCACCATTATTCCAGAAAGTTCTTATTCAATATATTTTATTAAACACTATATTAAATTATTCGCAATGTAACTGCCAACAGAAAGACGCCTGCCCACTCAACGGGAACTGTCTGCAATCATCAGTGATCTATCAGGCCACCATCACACGTACAGACAATAATGCAACAGAAACGTACATCGGACTCACAGAAAACACTCTTAAAACCAGATACAGGAACCACATCACATCCTTCCGCAACGTTAAAAGCAGAAACTCCACCGAACTCAGCAAGCACATCTGGACACTCAAAGACATGAACATTGATCACTAGATCTCATGGAGAATTCTATCATCACACCCGACATACAACAGCTCAAACAAAAGATGTAATTTATGCCTCAGGGAGAAGTTCCTCATTATATACCAACCTGAACTGTCTTCATTAAATAAAAGAAACGAACTCTTAACTTCATGCCGACACAGGAAAAAAAACATTATTATGCAACACACCCCCTTAAGTATACTAATTATGATTGTATCAATCTGTAACTATATATAAATATATATATATATATATATATATATATATATATATATATATATATATATATATATATATATATATATATATATATATATATATATACACAAAAATAAAAGGACAGGACAAAGACTTTCTATTGAAACTCCATTTATCACTACAGATCTGTTTCGAGGGGTGGTGAAACCATCCTCTCTCTTCAGGTGATTATAGAGGAACATAGAATATATATATATATATATATATATATATATATATATATATATATATATATATATATATATATATATATATATATATATATATATACAGTATGTGTGTATGCATGTATATGTATGTATATATGTGCATACATATATGAGTTTATGTATATGTATATATGTATGTTCATATATGCATGTATCAATACCAACATTTAGGAGAACCCGCCCCCAAATGCACAATGTACATCCCGCCATCTAGTGGACGCCACGTTTACTGGCATAGCACCGCCTCCAGCACATTGTAATCATTCTTCTGATATATATATATATATATATATATATATATATATATATATATATATATATATATGTGTGTGTGTGTGTGTGTGTGTGTGTGTGTGTGTGTGTGTGTCCTTCTCAAAAAATTAGCATATTGTGATAAAGTTCATTATTTTCTGGAATGTACTGATAAAATTAAACTTTCATATATTTTAGATTCATTGCACACCAACTGAAATATTTCAGGTCTTTTATTGTTTCAATGCTGATGATTTTGGCATACAGCTCATGAAAACCCAAAATTCCTATCTCAAAAAATTAGCATATCATGTTCAGGTAGTGTAAACGAGCTATTAACCTAATCATCTGAATCAACCAATTAACTCTAAACACCTGCAAAAGATTCCTGAGGCTTTTAAAAACTCCCAGCCTGGTTCATTACTCAAAACCGCAATCATGGGTAAGACTGCCGACCTGACTGCGGTCCAGAAGGCCATAATTGACACCCTCAAGCAAGAGGGTAAGACACAGAAAGAAATCTCTGAGCGAATCGGCTGTTCCCAGAGTGCTGTGTCAAGCCACCTCAGTGGGACGTCCGTGGGAAGGAAAAAGTGAAAGAAGGGCCGATTCCAGACCTTGGGGGACCTGTGGAAGCAGTGGACTGAGGCTGGAGTAGAAACATCCAGAGCCACCGTGCACAGGCGTGTGCAGGAAATGGGCTACAGGTGCCGCATTCCCCAGGTCAAGCCACTTTTGAACCAGAAACAGCGGCAGAAGCGGCTGACCTGGGCTACAGAGAAGCAGCACTGGACTGTTGCTCAGTGGTTCAAAGTAGTTTTTTCGGATGAAAGCAAATTGTGCATGTCATTTGGAAATCAAGGTGCCAGAGTCTGGAGGAAGACTGGGGACAAGGAAATGCCAAAATGCCTGAAGTCCAGTGTCAAGTACCCACAGTCAGTGATGGTCTGGGGTGCCATATCAGCTGCCGGTGTTGGTCCACTGTGTTTTATCAAGGGCGGGGTCAATGCAGCTAGCTATCAGGAGATTTTGGAGCACTTCATGCTTCCATCTGCTGAAAAGCTTTATGGAGATGAAGATTTCATTTTTCAGCACGACCTGGCACCTGCTCACAGTGCCAAAACCACTGCTAAATGGTTTACTGACCATGGTATTACTGGGCTCAATTGGCCTGCCAACTCTCCTGACCTGAAGCCCATAGAGAATCTGTGGGATATTGTGAAGAGAAAGTTGAGAGACACCAGACCCAACACTGTGGATGAGCTTAAGGCCGCTATCGAAGCATCTTGGGCCTCTGTAACACCTCAGCAGTGCCACAGGCTGATTGCCTCCATGCCACGCCTCATTGAAGCAGTCATTTCTGCAAAAGGATTCCCGACCAAGTATTGAGTGCATAACTGAACATAATTATTTGAAGGTTGAGTTTTTTGCATTAAAAACACTTTTTTATTGGTCGGATGAAATATGCTAATTTTTTGAGATAGGAATTTTGGGTTTTCATGAGCTGTATGCCAAAATCATCAGCATTAAAACAATAAAAGACCTGAAACATTTCAGTTCATGTGCAATGAATCTAAAATATATGAAAGTTTAATTTTTATCAGTACATTCCAGAAAATAATGAACTTTATCACAATATGCAATTTTTTTGAGAAGGACTATATCTATCTATATATATATATATATATATATATATATATATATATATAAGTGTGATGATGGTGACGCTGCCTACTCCAAGTGTCTGTGGCCAACCATAAGTGTCTGTATTTTAGATTTATGCCTTATTCACTCTGGAGTTTTATTATTATTATTTTTTTAACTTGCATGTTGCGGACCAATCAGATTTCGCTGTTCCTGATTGTGCTGTATGATATAATAGAACAAGACTTTTATCACCCCGTTTTCTCTTCCCAATCTTCATCAGACTGAGCTCAGACCATAAGTATAAATTACCATGAATTTAAACAAGCTGCCCCTCCACACAGAAACATCCTGCTCCCACTCGCATGCTTATCACCAGATGTTCTGCAGTGCAATCAACGAAAAAAGCAGAATTTAAAATCAGGGTTATAAATATTATGCGTAAATAAAGTGCATGTGCTCCTGAAGTCTGAAATGCATAGATGGGTGTTCTGTGCCTCGGGCTGTAGCAAACCTTGAACATGCAGTGTCTAGACTGTACATCAGTTTCTCGTTTAATTTATACTATATGGATGTTGCATACCTGTCAGTTTGTTTCCTGCAGAGCCATGTCGGCGAATCTCCATTTCTAGCTCTGCAGGTAAATTATATATATATATATATATATATATATATATATATATATATATATATATATATATATATATATATATATATATATGTATATGTATATGCTGGACCGCTTCTCTGAGGCCTCCAAACTCTTCGGCCTGACTGTCAGTCTCAGCAAGACGGAGGTGCTTCACCAACCTGCACCAAACACCCACCCTCCCGCACCCAGCATTGCAATTGACGACACACCACTCACCAACAATGTTAAACATTTCAAGTACCTGGGAAGCATCATTTCCTATGATGGCTCCCTGGACAAATAAATCACTTATAGGATCGGCAAGGCTAGCCAGGCGCTGGGCAGACTCTGCACCTGAGTGCTCAATCAACACCATATACGGCAGGGGTGCTCAATCCTGCTCCTGGAGATTTACCTTCCAGATGACTTTATCTCCAACCCTAATGTGGCCCATGTGACATGTAAGATCCAGTCAGGTCTTGATGAGATGATTGGATGGTTAGGTGGGCGTGATTAGGGTTGGAGTGAATGTCTTCTGGGAGGTAGATCTCCAGGAGCAGGATTGAGCACCCCTGATATACGGCTATCAACAAAACTGAAGGTCTGCGATGCTGTGGTACACCTGACCCTTCTCTACAGTTGTGAAACATGGATACTGTATTGCAGACATGTCAAAAAGCTGACGCACTTCCACATGCAAGCTCTTCACTCCATCCTCAGAATCAGCTGGCAGGACCACGTTACCAACTTGGAGGTCCTAGAGTGTGCCAACTCCACCAGCATTGAGTCTATGATCATCAAGGCTCAACTTTGATGGGTGGGGCATGTAATTCGAATGTAGGAGTTCAGGATGCCAAGACGCCTGATGTATGGTGAACTCCAGCTTGGCAAAAGAAACCAAGGCCGCCCAAAGCTGCGATACGAAGACACTGTGAAAGCAAACATCCAGTGGTGTCACATCAAGCCGAAGGAACTTGAGCAGCATGCTATGGACAGACCAAAATGGGTGGCCTCAATCCACAAAGCAGCTGCCAACTTTGAAAAAGTGCAGTGCCTGAAGCCCACTGCTGCCAGAGACAAGCGGCACAGAACTGCATCAGCAGTAATCACTAGAACGGACTTCCAATGCCCCCACTGTTCAAGACTCTGCGCCTCCAGGCTAGGACTGCAGAGTCACCTTCGCATTCATCGATGAGCCACAAAATGCAAACGTCGTCATCGGATCTGATGGACAACCAAAAAAAAAAAAAAATGTATATATATATATATATATATATATATATATATATATATATATATATATATATATATATAGAGGATTTTCTGAGAAGATCCTTCCATCGGAGAGTGCTCAATACTTTTTGGTAGAGCAAATAACAATAATTATTATTATTATAATTATTGTTATTATATATATATATACATATCTTATTCTATCCTTTCAGCTTTTTCCTTTCTCAGGGGTCGCCACAGCAAATCATGTGATTCACACGTCTGATTTGGCAGAGGTTTTTATGTCGGATGCCCTTCCCGACACAACCCTTTTAACAAGGGACAGAAACACGCTGACGACTTTGCAGCTCCTCTTAACGTAAGTCAGCAATGGTTCTTTTACATGCTTCACACCATAGACAGTGAGAGACATGGCCCGCCTTTGATAACCTAGTTAGCAGCACTGGGGGGGGACAGTGACAACCTTGTGGAGAGTGGGACTCGAACCCCCAACCTTATATATATATATATATATATATATATATATATATATATATATATATATATATATATATATATATATATATATATATATATATATATATATATATATATATATATATATATATATATATATATATATATATAACAAAAGGACAGGACAAAGACTTTCTATTGAAACTCCATTTATCACTACAGATCTGTTTCTGAGGGGTGGTGAAACCATCCTCTCTCTTCAGGTGATTATAGAAGAAAATCCTCTATATATATATATATATATATATATATATATATATATATATATATATATATATATATATATATATATATATATATATCGGGGGGGGGGGGTTTCCTAAATAATTATTTAAAGAGTGCAGCACTGGGTGTCATGTTATTATAGGAATAATATACACAAATAAGTTGTTACCTTTCGGGGGGTTGGAGATGGAGGAGTCTCATGACAGGTCCTCTAAAAACCCTGTCATATCAGTTGCACAGCAGACAGTGGACAGAAAACTGGGTAAAGTCCTATGAGAGTTATGGGCGTTCCTTACTATATTCTTCCAGTAGTCCTTTGAATGTTTTATTTTGAATCAACGCCATTTATTATGATACCGTAGAGCAATCATACACCAGCCGCTGCTCCACTGCATTACAATGAGGTGGATGGGGTATGTGATTAGGGTGCCTCCTGGTCACCTTCCTGTAGAGGTATTGTAGGAATTTTCAACAGGGAGGAGGTTTCACGGTAGACTCAGGGGGCACTGAAAGGTTTATATATTCCGTTTGGCCTTGGAATGAATCAGGATCCTTCAGGAGGAGCCAGAGGGTGTGTCTTCTGAGAGGAATATCAAGGTTTCCTTCTGGACCTGTCGTCTTCACAATTCCCACTATTAATAGGTTGTCACCCCCCCCCCCCCCCCCCCACACACACACACACACCCCCAGTGCAGCTAATCAGGTTATCAAAGGCCGGCCGTGTCTATCACTGTCTATGGTGAGAGGTTCATGTAAAAGACCATTCCTGACTTTCGTCAAGAGTAGCTGCATAGCCGTCAGTGTGTTCCTGCCCTGTGATGGCCGGTGAGCTGTATAGGAGGTATTCCACCCTACCCCCACTAAGAGAGAGCGGGTACATGCAAGAACCAGAGATATCAGAAGCACGTCAACACACCAGTAACCAGTATTTAAATTTATTGTGCACTTAATTGTGTCAGTTTTTGGTATTGTATATTAATAATTCTACTTCCTGTCCTATGGGGCAGTGCAGTCGCGTGGTCTGCTTATTAGCAAGAACGTTCTGGGTTCAAGTCCCATGCTCTAAAGTTTCTGTGCAGAGTTTGTGAGGGTTTCCTCCAGGTACCCCGGTTTTCTCCAACAGTCTACAGAGATTCACCTTAAGGGGAATTGGCTGTTCCAAGCTACATGTAGATTCGGATATGAGTGTGACTGTCCGCGTGTGTTTTCCTCTAATGAGCTGTTTATGACATGCACTTCCTTCGCCCAGTGTCGGCTGAGATAGGCCCCAGAAGAAATATTACTACTACTACTACTACTACTAATAATAATAATAATAATTAACAGGTGTGATCAGATAAGTTCTATTATGGGGGGAGGGGGTTTCATTTTTGAATTTACCACATTTGGTAGTTGCCGATATCCAATACAACTTGGGTTCTGAGCCTTATGGCATTAAGACCCAGCCGCGGCAGCTTGGTGGTAATGGGACTTGAATCCCAGACTTTCTGATCAGTAATCCAGAGCCTTACTCACCAGACCACGGCTGCCCTTGAGATGCCACTGTACAACACATCTTTCATTTACAGAGCATTTTATATGTGAACAGAACTCCGTAGCTTAGCGCCACTGAATTCATCCAATCATAGGCTGCTTGTAAAGGAGGTTTATGCTTGAGAAAAGACATACATTACATTCATGATTGTGTCGTGACTTTATCATAGGTTTTTTTTTTTTTTTTTCTTTTTTAAACAAGAATCAAAGGCTAAACCACATGAAAGCCAGGTTTAATGTGCTCGGAATAAAATCACATGAAGAAGAAGAAGAAAAAAAAAAAGTTGCACTTCGTTCCCAGCCATGCCGTCATTCACTGATATAACTACACGCCTGTTCACACCGCGTTACTGAAAATGAACATCATATTCCTTTTTCTAACTCCGTGTACTTTTCATCATGTCTTTTCTTTCCTTTTTTTTTTTTTTTTTTTTTTTTTTTTTTTTGTTCAATTCTAGCATTTGTCTCGTATCCTGGTATCATCCAATAGCTTCAGTTTTCCTTCCTTCCATTGTTGCTTTTCTTTCTCATGCTGTTATTAACCCCTCCCCCCATTTCTTCTGTTTTTGTCTCATCCTTGGATAGTTAAATCTTTTAAATTTGCTTGTCCTGTTCTGCTACATTTCTTACACATTTAGTCAAAGGCTGCTTTCTGAAAGGCTGCGATTGTTGTTTGTTTGTTTGTTTATTTATTTACTTATTTATTTTAGATCTCAGCAAATAGGACCAGCTGGTGCAAACTGGGACAAGGCAGCACTTAAGAAGAAGCTAATGAGTACGCGTATGTGCTTCGTGCTTCTCTGGTCTGTCCTCAGCGTTCTTCTTTCCGGAAAGTCAGATTCCTGCGCCACTGTTTAAATATGCTACATTATCACATGATCATCCACAGGTAATGAGATAAGATTATTCCTGTGGGTAAAGGTGCAGCGTCGAGCATTGTGATGTTTCCTGAAATATGACACTCAAATCCATAACAAATGACAGTGGAAGGTGAAAACAGGGCCGACAGCTATCTGCCTCCAACCTGGGGCAATTTTCCATTTGTAATGTATATCGGAACAGTACTGAAATTATGGTAATACAGGAAGAAGCGTGATAATAATTCCACGTGGAGCAGGAATGAGATGATTTATACCCCTCTCCTCTTCCATTTGCAGATCATTAAGTCACTGTCTTCCTGTAATAGTGGGACAGAAATTAAGGTAGTGAATATAACTTAGGGTGAGGCATCATTAGTGGGATAAAGTGGGACGGCAGCTCAGAGGAGGATGACAGCAGAAAAATGTATCGCGTATACCATCATCGGACTCGCTATTGATCTTTCAGTATGGCGCTCCGAAGATGTCGACGTGTTCAAAGATCTTAAGAGGGTTATAATAGGATGAAGGGCGTGGTTCATTTCAGCAAATCTTGGACAGATCTATTATAAATAGTGCGGCTAATCTATCTTTTGGTCTTGAAGTCACTTCCATTTTAGGACTTTTATTATGGAAGGAGTGTATGGGTCATACGTTCCTGAAGGTTTTTGAAGCAGGCAATGTTATGACATGTTGTTGACGTTTTATCAGAGATCGGTGTTGTTTCTTCATACACGGATCTCTGTGCTTTCTGATACAAGCCGGATTTAACAGTTCAAAGAACTTGCCAAGTTGTTTGTGCC
Source organism: Plotosus lineatus (assembly GCA_024760905.1). Classification (NCBI taxonomy): domain Eukaryota; kingdom Metazoa; phylum Chordata; class Actinopteri; order Siluriformes; family Plotosidae; genus Plotosus; species Plotosus lineatus. The sequence continues at coordinate 67,878,508 of CM045730.1, read as the reverse complement.
AACGTGTTCCAGGGTGAGTTCGTGTTTCTAGTTATTTAATATGAACACGGAGGACATCAGCGGGTTCTTTCCGGAAACATCAGTCCTCGTTCCTTGTGAAAATATGTGAGAGTGCTGCGCCACTGGACATGGTCTGAGACATGTTGCCTGTCTGATTGGACTGGCCTGGCAGTCACTCAAACTTATTGGATTGGCTGGGCTAGGTCACTGCCCCCATGCTGCGCTGCACTAATGACAACAAAAAAAGCCGCACACAACAGCTACATAAGCCGTTTTGGATTCATCATCAATCACATCCCTGGCAACATTCTCATCCTCAGAGTCACTAGAATGTGACGTCTCACAATCTACACAAGATATCCCGCCCATTCTGTGTTCAAAGAGGTCACTATTTAAATCCATTTCCTCCAAAATTGCTGCCATGTACATTTTCTTTTTAATTAATTAATTATTTTATTTATTTATTTATTGAATCTAAAATGTTGCTTGCTTAATAAATCTATTTGTTAGCTTGTGCTGGACAAAATGGATCAATGAGTTCATGTCACGTGAATGTAAGTGTGAATGGTTGTGTGTGTTCTGGCCTGTGATGACCTGGTGAGCTGTCCAGGGTGTATGCTACCCTCGCCCGGAGTCGAATGAGATGGACCCCGACCTCCCTACGACCCTAATTAGGTATAACCGGTTCAGAAAATGAATGAATGACGTAATCCACAATATAAAATGATGGGATGTTCCGAACCTCCCATAGGTGTGGGGGTAACAGTGACATCCTGCTGATAGTGGGTATAGATAGACATGCCACAGCCAGTGAGAAACATGACCGCTTTTTGATAACCCAGCTGCACCAGAGTGGGGACAGTGGGGCTTGAACTCCCAACCTTGGGATCAGTAATCCAGCACCTTACCACCGGGCCCCCACTGCCCCTGAAATGTATAGTACTGTTCTTCTAGCTAATTTGGCCGGAAGTTGTATTTTGCTATTTATTGTTATTTTTCTTTTTCAATTTGAAAACAATGATTAAAGTGAACATCACTCATTGCATTTGAGAAGAAAAGAAAAGCAACATGATCTTTAGAGTTCTCTCTCTCTCTCTCTCTCTCTCTCTCTCTCTCTCTGTGTGTGTGTGTGTGTGTGTGTGTGTGTCTCTCTCTCTCTCTCTCTCTCTCTCTCTCTCTCTCTCTCTCTCTCTCTCTCCCTCTGTGTGTGTGTCTCTCTCTCTCTCTCTCTCTCTCTCGCTCTCTCTCTCTCTCTCTCTCACTCTCTCCCTCTGTGTGTGTGTGTGTGTGTGTGTCTCTCTCTCTCTCTCTCTCTCTCTCTCTCTCTCTCTCTCTCTCTCCCCCTCTCTGTGTGTGTCTCTCTCTCTCTCTCTCTCTCTCTCTCTCTCTCTCTCTCTCTCTCTCTCTCTCTCTCTGTGTGTGTGTGTGTGTGTGTGTGTGTGTGTGTGTGTGTGCGTGTGTGCTTGTTTGTAGTCTTGTTTCTGTGATCAGTTATACAAGGCTCCTGCCAGAAAGTGAAATAAATGGCAGGCTGTGACGATCACAGAGCCGAAGAACATGACAAATATTTTAGCAAACGGATATTTTATTATCACTAAAAGCACTTCTCCGACTGTCTCATCCTGAACTCTCCGCTCAGAGACAATAAGGTAAAAGCGACAGACCGCTCAAATACATTTTTTAAAGGCTTGGGGGTGAAAAAAACAACATTTTTCCATAAGTAGCCAAGTAAGTATTATAAATAAAAACAAAGGATTGACCTTCTCAGAAGCCGCACGAACTGAAAAGCTTTCATATTGCTCATCAAAAAGACGAGTGCACGATACACGGCTTTGGATTTTCTTGCAGCATCAAGAAAAACTAAAATACATAAATGAAAGAACAAACAGATGAACACAATACTCACTCAATCACACATTTTCCAAACTGATTAATAGGGCCCTTGGTAGACAGGAGCCTATCTTAACTGAGACTGAGTGAAGGTGTGGCACACCTGGAGGAACCCCACGGAGCCATGGAGAGGACACTGTGACTCCGCACAGAGAGGCCGTTGAAAAGCCACAACTCAAACCCGGGACCTTTTTGTTGTGAGGTTCATTCATTTTTAAAGACAAATTAGGGGTCACGGGGAGGCTGGCACTCATCTCAGCCAACTCTGGGAGAGGGCAGGGCACACCCTGGACAGCTTGCTAGGCCATTGCAGGGCCAGCACTCACACACACACACACACATTCATACTCACACTCAGACCTCGGGGTGATTTGGAGCAGCCAATCAACCTGCTGTGCATGCTCGTGGAATGTGGGAGGAAACTGAAGCACCCAGAGGAAACCTGCGCAAGCGCAGAGAGCACATGCGAACTCCACACAGAAACTGGGAATCAAACCCAGGACCTTCTTACAGTGAGAGAGGCGTCACTGCGCTCGCCTGCTGTGAGGCTCACATGCTGATCACTTTGCCACTGCAATGCCACATAAATAAATAAATGAATTCAAGGTTTGTTTAATTTTCTGAAGACTTTACACCCTTGATCTGGTGTACATTTTATCATATATTTTAATACATTAAAAACAAAACAAAACAAACAAGAAATAAATAAATAAAAAAAAATAAAATAAAATAAAAAAAATAAAAACTTTTATCATAGCAAGTAGATGTGATTGTGTCTGCCCTGCACCACCTCCACTGCTTTCTTTCCTTTCATAAGCTATAAAAATAAATAAATAAATAAATAAATAAATGGATAAATAAATAAAAAAAAATCTAAATTATGCAATCCATCCCCAGTGAAACAGGAAACCTTATTCCATGATGATGAAGGTCGACACAGCGGCGTCTATAATAAGTGAATAAATGCTGTTGTTGCCGCAGTTCTTCAATTCAAAGCTTTTTTTTTTCTTTTTTTTTTTTTGAGTTCAGATTGAATGAACTCTTTTACATTCAGAACAGAAGAACGTCCCCGTACACCTTGAGCTTAATGAGTTCTGTCATTGACTGAAATCCTCAGTCAAAGGATTGAAGGCAAAAAAAAAGAGAAAAAGAAATACATTTTCAAACTTGTCTGTCATGAATTAAAATGCAAAATCTTCAGTCAGACTTTAATGACTTTTTAATGCCCAGGTAGCAAAAAAAAAACAAAAAAAACTCCACATTATTTAATAC
>CM045730.1:67870346-67872846 GCA_024760905.1 Plotosus lineatus | reverse complement strand
TCACAAGGATGCCGGAGCCTATCCTAGCCGGCAGTGATCAAAGGCAGTTCACACCCTGAACAGCTCACCAGACCGTCATGGAGCAAAACACACGTTCACATTTATTTGCACACCTGGGTGTAAAAGTCAAATGTGGACATTTTTGGACTGTGGGAGGAAATCAAAGGACCCAGAAGAAACCCACATGAGCACATGCAAAGTCTACACGGAATTACCCGAGCTCGGGACTCAAACCCTGGACCTTCTTGGTATACGACGGAAAAGCTAATCCGTATATTACCACTCCTCCCGCTCAAAAGCTTTAAGTTTTATTTCTGTTAAATAAGTGAATAAACAAACAAATAAATAAACACATAAACAAAGGGGGAGACTGTTGTGAAGAAAACTACAATCACATTCGCATGTATGTCAAAAGGTTCGGACTCTCTTTACATTTTCGTCAAGGTTCTAGTGCTTATCAGGGTTAATCAGTCTTTATGACAGCTAGCCAATACGCATGTGTTTGTCTTGACAGGACACAAACATCGCCATCACCTCCACGCTCTCTTTAAACCGGGCTTTAGGCTGATACACTGAGTTCTGAACTATTCCTAAATCCTTTAATGTGCGGCCATTATAGAGCTCCAAATATGCAATATAACTGCGAGATTTATCGATTCGGTCCTCTGATCTGTTAAGTTCTGAAGACTTGGTTTAAGTGGCTAATCAGAAAAGTTCCCATCACCACAACAGGACCGCGGGATCTCTAATGCTTTGATACAGTATTACAGCTTCAGGCCAAGAAGTGTGCATTAGTGCAATCAATATTACTTATCTCCTGGCACGTTATAAACACAGATCCAGCACTGTATACACAATTAACACGGGTGCAACACAGAATATCTTTCACTGCATGGACAAAGCTCAATGACGTGCCAATTAAACTGTCATTGGCTATGTAATGGCGGCAAAACAATGACCCCCGATGCTGGTACGTGCTCAGCGTCCGCAACTGAAGTTGGACCGCTAACATTTCTCCCTACAGCTAACACTATAATGTGAGGAGTCTCAGATTTCGATTTATCCCACGATCAGCTGAATTTTGATTTAAATGTGATTGTTTTTTTTTTCAGTGCGTCCATGTTTTATCACTTTAAAGTCATCAACAATGAGGAGTTAAGAAGCAAACAAATCTTTCATAACAGTAAAATCCACGCTGAACGCTCATACTCAGGATATGTAATGTTTCTATACAGGTAAAGTGAATAACACTGATTAAATGGTCAGGTGCATTCGGTGCAGGAACAACAAGAGCATGAAGTGATGGCCGAACAGGAAACGATGGCAAGTTTCACACAGGAAGCAGATTTGAGTGGCATGTGAATCACGCCAAGAAATAAGCAAATCCTGCTCTGGTTGCCTAAGTAACCGCTAGTGCAGATCTGCGAGAAGTATACGGGTAGTTCACTAATACATATTTTATACTATCATCACCTTAAATTTATCATACATGGTTTATTAATTAGTATATATATTTATGTGTATATATTATTTATAAATTGCTTTGATAGTTATTTACTTGCTTTTTCCTACAGAAAATGTTTCGAGGAACTCATTGTTTTGCAGCATCTGTCAATCAGTGGTATGTTTAAGCTGTAAATAAAGTTATCATTTGAATCATGTCACATAACAGTTGACCTAAGTTACACTCCGCACCCACTCACTGTATGTCGTTTGAGAAATTTTTACCTCTAATCACTCATTTCAGCTGCATTTAAAATATATTAATTAGTTGTTTGTGGATCATTGTTTCCTGTGTGGACACAGCTTCTAGTGTAGCTGTGCTGAATTAGTCCATTCATCCATTTTCTGAACCATTTAATTCTAATTAGGGTTGCAGGGAAGAAGGTCCCATCTCAGCCGACTCTGGACAAGGGCAGAATATACCCTGGGCAGCTTGCTAGGCCATCACAGGGAAGATACACACTGACAGGGCTGTGCAGCTTGTCTTCATGAACGTCAGCAATAATTATATTACATGAACCTCTCACCATAGACAGTGAGATACATGGCCAGCCCTTGATAACCCAGTTGCTCCACTGGTGGGACAGTGACAAGAGAGTGCTGCTGAGAGTGGGCTTGAACCCTCAACCTTGGGATCAGTGATCCAGCATCTAACCAGAAGGCCACCACTAGCCCGTGCTGAATTAGTGCCACAAGCGATTTAAAACAATCATGTATAGCATTAGCGATTCCCACGAGAGATGTAGTCCTTGCCGGATTTCAAGCTGCACACGACTGTTATGACTCTGGGCAGGCTGAGAGACATGTTGCCTTTCTAATTGGCTGCTCAAGCCTAGAAGTGATATTGGATTGACTGGGCTGTGTCACTGACACCCCCCCCCCCCCCCCCATGTGCATCATGACACATTATCAGCCAGTGCTAAGCCAGGCAAACAACAGGTGTACAAATTCCAGAAAGCATTGCAATTTGTTCCAAAACCAACTGACGACAGAAGAG
>CM045730.1:67832846-67865346 GCA_024760905.1 Plotosus lineatus | reverse complement strand
AATATGATTAAATATGACATTTAACATACAGTTAATCTTGTTTATTTCTTGTTTTATTATTATTTATTATTAATTACTATTAATGTTATCATCATCATCATTTTCTGTAACCGCTTCATCCTAATTAGGGTCGCGGGGAGGCTGGTGCCCATCCCAGCCAACTCAGGGCGAGGGCAGAGTACACCCTGGACAGCTCGCCAGGCCATCGCAGGGCGGAAACACGCTGACGGCTTTGCAGCCTACTCTTGTCGAAAATCAGCAATGGTTCTTTTACATGCCTCACACCATAGACAGTGAGAGACATGGCCGGCCTTTGATAACCCAGTTAGCTCCACTGGGGGGGACAGTGACAACCTTGTGGAGAGTGGGACTCGAACCACCAACCTTTGGATCAGCGATCTAGCGCCTTATACCACTAGACCACCACTGTAATGTACATGTATTATTATTATTATTATTATTATTATTATTATTATTATTATTATTAAATATGTATTGTTTTTACAAGTTAATCTTTAATATATTCGGTGAACTATACGTGTTTGTGCAGATTATATGAGTTCGGGAGGGGGTTGGAACGAATTAATTGGTTTTCTGTTGTTCCCGATGCAAATTTTTGTTTTATCTAACGAACATTTTGAGTTGCGAGCTCGCCCTCAGAATGGATTAAATTCGTAAGTCAAGGTACTGCTGTATTATCCGCTCGGGATAATAGATTTTCATTCTGAGATAACTGACCAATCACATTGCACCATTCCTACATATTATCACTCAAAAGCATTTTTTTTTTTATGTTTTTCCTGGAAGAAGAATTATTAATGCTGTCAGTTATAAGACACACTGGAAGACCAATCAGCAATTAAATTCGGTGTGAAAGTGGATATGAATGTCCATTTCAAGCACTCTGGCCTTCACTCCTGCCAGGCTTTTGTAATCCCTTGCTTTTGCTTCTCATTCTCTTTCATGCTCTGTGTGTTCTCAAACATAGGCGGCTTTAATATTTCGTCTATTTCCCCCCTGACTGCATCTCCTTTGACTGCCATGGAGCTGCCTGTCATGGAACACCAACCAGGCTGTAAAGTAAATAACTCCTGATGGATAGTTCAGCCCTACACTGTTTGTGTGAAACACTAAAATATCGATTCAATTCAAACAGAGTTTGTTTATTTATTTATTTACTTTTATTTATATACCATTTTTTAACAATGGAAATTGGTACAAGCTCCTGCATTGATGCGGCAAGCCGGTCGTCCGGCATGTGCCCCGCCCTCTCCCTGAGTCAGCTCAGAAGGGCGTCAACCTCCCCGTGACCCTAATTTGGATTAAGTGGCTTAGAACATGAAGGAATGAATGAAATTGGTGTATTTTTCATTCTCTGCTCCCTCCGCCGCCGTCTCTGGTATACCCTAGACAGCTTGCCAGATCATAGCAGGGCAACACGCATACAACCATTCACACTCACAACCACACCTGGGGCAATTAGGAACAGCCAGTTAGTCTAATGTGCATGTGTTGGGACTCTGGGAAGAGACTGGAGGAACCAGAGGAGAACATGCAGACTCCACAAAGAAATGCCTGAGCTCTCATCTTATATTCAAAATAATTAGAGATCATCAGTTAGCGCTTTAACCTATTGGCTCACCAGGCCAGAGCTTATCCATGGTTACCTTCACGTGAAGCGACAGGAAGTTCAACAGGATGGGATGCTAGTTTATCACAGCAGGTTACCGTCCCAGTATATCCTGCTGCCTGGGCAGAAGCAGACTTGTAGTTCGGACCCTGACAAGATGAGGTGTCTAATGGGGATTTGATCCCACGACCTTCGATCACGGGACCACCACCCTAACCAATACACCACCAGACCCTGAGCGCACAGATCAATCGTAGTTTATCTCGGGTTTTGTAGCATGAAGCAAATAGGAGTGTAACGCTCACAAATCTATGCTGACTATTACCTACGCAGGATTTTTTGGCTAGTACCCATTTATACTGCTGGGTGGTCAGAGGCACACCTGTGGTTAAGACTTTCCCAGGGGCCTGAGTATGGTGGAGCTCTAACTGGGACCCAAACCCACAGCTTCTGACTCATGAGCCCAGCACCCGTAGCTCTACACTGCGGCCTCGATGCTAGCACTCAGGACGTCTGTATGAATCTGGTTGCTTTTCATAATGTACAAATACTTTGAGGGAAGTTGTGACCTAATGGTTAACAAAGGGGCATTGGGACCGAAAGGTTGCTGGTTTGATGCCCGAACCGTCCAGAAAAATTGAGGTTTGGCTACACCTTCCCCTCCTCTACTTTCATTGCTGAAGCTCTCTTGAGCAAGACCCCTGACCCCCAGCTGCTCTCCGCATGCACCAGTGTGTGTTTGTGCTGCATGTAATTGGGTTAAATACACAGGCAGTAATTTTCCCTGTAGAATGAATAAAGCGTAGAAGAACCAGATACCTCAAATACTTTAAAATACAATCGTGGACTGTCATGGTACCATATGTAGTAGCATTTGTGAGGCGCTGAAGGTTGAGTACTAAACAAGTATTCAACGCGCACTTGCTCCCTTGAAGATCGAAAGTCTGAATAAGCCGTGCTTTGTATCACAAGCACCATACGTCACTTGCAACAAGCACCTACATTCGGTGGAGCGCCTCACATTTAGCTGTCGCCATCGCCTTGATATCCGCCATATCTGTGTTATCGTTGATTGTCACACTACAATGTTTCTGAGAAGTTACTGTTTTCAGCACTGCATATTTGTCTCATGGCGCCAATGATATGCGATTAGATGATGGTTCCCCTTACTGCACTTCCATCAAATGCTTTCTTCTCGCTGGAGTATTTAGAATTTAACTCAAGAAACATCATTGGAGGACTGCACGGTGGTATCATGGTTAGCATGTCCGCCTCACACCAATAAGGTCCTGGGTTCGACTCCCACCTCAGGTCTTTCTGTGTTGAATTTGCATGTTCACCCTGTTCTTGTTTAGGTTTCCTCCCACAGTCCAAAAGCATGCACAGTAGGTTAATTTGACCGTTCCAAATTGCCCCTAGGTGTGAGTGGGAAGTATGAATCATCTGCAATGGCCTTGCAAACTATCCAGGGTGTACCCCACCCTCGTCCAAAATCAGCTGAAAAGTGTGCCAGTGTCCCCATAACTCTAATTAGGATCAAACGGTTCAGAAAATGTATGAATGAGACAGCATCATCAGAACGAGTGCACAGCAACGCATCATCGATGTAGGACAGGATCTGTCACCAAAGTCTGAGTTTTTCCCTCCGATAACTGTGCTGTCAATCATCCTGTTATTGTCTTTACAAGTAATACTTATAGAATCAATTCGACTTGACCGGCTTTGTGAAGGCTCCACATATATATATATATATATATATATATATAGCCAACAACCTGCTACCTCCGGGTGGCTCCAACGTGGTTCACTGTGTGTTATGTTAGCTGTAGAGTTGCAGGGTGCAAGAGCCTACAGTGGGTGATGAGGTCGACCCAAAACATCATAAGGATCCATCACCAACAGAATGAAAAACAACTTCTACCCAAGAGCTGTGACATGCCCCCTCACCCCCCCCCCCCCCACACACACACACATATTGACACCATCACTCGCACCAAGGAATAGCCAATTAGCCTCACTCGCATGCCTTTGCACCTTCACCGATCCCGGGACTCGAATCCCACACTTTCTTGCTGTAGGGTGTGCGTACGAATCACTACGCCACCGTGCTTCCCCAAGTGGAGCCCAGTGCTGCAGGGAAAATGAAACAACTCCACATTAATGACTTGGGTTTTGAAATGAGATGCTCCGCTCTCAGGTTCTCACATACGTTCAGTCATACGGCGTCGGCCGTATAAAGACAAATGTATCGCCCCGTGCATTTTCATCAGAATGTATGAGATCCAGGATGGTGTAGCCTGTATGTATTAATAATACTCTTCGCTAAAACGGAAGATGAAGTCAACAGCTACAACCGTGAAGGCATCTATGAGGCATACACGGGTTAGCAGATGTTACTGTGGATTTCCATCGAGGTAAAAACTTACATGATGCAGCGGCTTCCACGTATCCATCACAGTTACGTCCAGTAGACATGGTTTGCTGCGGAGTAGGCAGCACAGATGCATTTTTTTTTTAGCAGAGGCGCATGTTATCCTCTGCCCATATTTTTTGTGAATGATAAGCCGAGAACCTGCTGGAATGGTCACAGAATGGCGACGGTTATCCTACCCACGGTTTTCACCTGCCAACCAGCTATGTGAGGCCTCGGTGTTATCGACAGGTCCAAGGTGATACCTGTCACTGGGGATCTAGATCTGCAAAACGATCTCTGCAGCGTTGCCTTGAGACAATGTGTACTGTTTATAAAAAAGTGAAATTAGCATGTAGTGAAGGTGTTTACTGTCATTAATCAGTTTTCTAAGATATTTAATCTTAATTAAGGCCACTGTGAGGCTGAAGCCTGTATACAAAACAATAACAATAATTAAAAACAAAATCAAAAAGTGAACACCAGTGGAATGGTAGTGCATTGGTCAGCATATCAGCAAGAAGGTCCTGGGTTCTATTCCCGGGCTTGCGTGGGTTTCATCGGGGTGATCCGGTTTGCTTCAAAAACCATGCACAGTTCGATAATTGGCTTGTCCAAATCACCCCTAGGTGTCAGTGTCAGTGTAATTGTTGACAATGTGATGGAATTGTGAGCTGTTCAGGGTGTACTATACTTGGCTGAGATGGGCAAGAGCCTCCCTGTGACCATAATTAGAATTAAGCAACTTTGGAAATAAATTGATGAATGACAATACTGTACACTCTACTCATTGAAAGTGTGTATACAGTATATTTGTTTATAGAGATATTTTTTTTTTTTTTTTTGACAGTAGTGACCTGGTAGTAAGGTGCTGGAGTAATAATCCCAAGGTTGGGGGTTCAAGCCCCACCATGAACGGTTGTCACTGCTGTCCCCCCAGTGGCGCTAACTGGGTTATCAAAGGCCGGCCGTGTCTCTCGCTGTCTATGGTGAGATGTTCATGTAAATAAAAATCATTGCTGATTGTCAACATGGGGAGCTGCATAGCCATCAACATGTTTCTTCCCAATTAAAAATTGGGAAAAAAAAAACATAAAAAACAAAAAACAATAATGTGTGCCTGATTTAACCTGGGCTAAATGCAACCCTGGCGTCCAGGGCTGTGGGGCTATGATGGACTTGCTTTGATCACATATTCTGTTTCATTATCATCCACTGACATTTCCACAGAAGGCAGTTCTTTATTTTTCCAAAAGACATTGTAAATAAAAAAGGGATTTAACCGTAAACATGTGACCAGACTGTAATGCAGGGCCACCGGCGCACCAGCACTGTGTGGAAATGTAGGAGCAGTGATGTATGAGGCTCAGTGCCAGATTGGCCCAGTTGTCCAGCTCTGCTGAGAAAACACGGCACACTGCCTTCCGGCATCTCCTTTCATCATGACCCATTTTCAGGAAAAAAAATAATAAATAAATAAATTAAAAAAAAAGAAATAAAGAAAAAAAAAGGCCTCACAACTTCCTGAACATCTCTCAGCCTCACTGCCTACACAACCGAACTGAACAGAATGATTTCCTCCTTCTCTGCACATAGTTCATATTTAAATCTTCAACACACACACACACACACACACACACACACACACACACACACACACACACACACACACACAGATGGACATGCTGCAAATACTGGTTCAGCCGCCAGGATTACAGATCCATCTCTCTCTCTCTCTCTCTCTCTCTCTCTCTCTCTCTCTCTCTCGCTCTCTCTCTCTCTCTCTCTCTCTCTCTCTCTCTCGCTCTCTCTCTCTCTCTCTCTCTCTCTCTGTCTCCCCCTCTCCCCCCCTCTCACTCCCTCTCGCTTTCTCTCTGCTCCCTTCTCTCTCAGCCAGAACTGGGAAATGAATCAGCGCTCCAAGCTCTCTCAATCCAGCTATTATTTAAACCCAGCCACTTGACGAGCCCAGACAGCTCTAATTACAGTTTTCAACTTGTTCGTGCGCAAGCTGCTTTGTATACGGTGGCATTTTCACACATCCAGCCAACACAAACTTGTCTAATTAATTTCAATCAGTCATTTGTGTGGCTAAATCACGATTACACACCGTTTGGACAATAGACAAAAAGCATCTGTGTCCTTTGTGCGATTTTGAATTTTGTATTGAAAAACCTCATCAGGTTTGGACAATACCACTCAGCAGTGCCAGGGTTCAGGATGAACGGGTGCAGGCAATAAAACAATCCTGTTATTTGAAACAAACAAACCGAACGTGTGCGTGCTGGGGGACTTGCCTGCCTTTGGACTATGAGAGGAAACTGGAGTACCTGGAGAAAACTGCACACAGAGGCACAGGTCCAGGGCTCGCTCCTGGGACCTTCTTGCTTTGAGGTCGACATGCTAAGCACTATCCTACCCTGCTGTCCTTCATATCATGACTAAAAAAAATAATATATTCATACATCTGTGATGGCCTGGTAAGCTGTCCAGGGTGTACTCTGCCTTTACTCAGAGTCGGCTGATATGGGTGCGAGCTTCCCTGGACATGCTCACCACTGCGGCAGTATGTTATATATTGTTTAATTGATATTTTCAGAAACTGCTTCAGACTTCATTCATCCATTCATTACTTCACCAAGCTGCTTAATCTAAGTTGGCTTGCGAGAAGACTGGAGCCTAGCTCAGCCAACTTTGAACAAAGGAGTGGTACATCCTACATCACATTACAACAGCCCCCCGCCCCACACACACACACACACACGCACTCACGCACACGCGCGCGCACACACACACACACACACACACACACACGGGGGGGTCCACTGTACATGCATGTGGATGTGGCAGGAAACTGGAGAATGCAGAGGAAACTATTAGCATTCATGACATTTGGCAGATACCCTCATCCAGAATGACTTACAATTTTATTTCAGATATACAGCTGAGCAGTCGAGGGTCAAGAGCCTTACTCAAGGGCCCAACAGTGGCAGCTTAGTGGTATTGGGGCTGGAACTGTTAACCTTCTGATCAGTTTCCCAGAGCTTCAACACTGAGCCGCCACTGCACTTCAAAGCCAGAAGCCGTGGGTTCAATTCCTGAGTGCGGAGTGTTTCTGTGTGGAGTTTGAATTCCCCACCCCACCTGCCCCACCCCCAGCCCATCTGCCCCACCCCCGTGCTTGCTGGGGTTTCCTCTGTGTACCTTGTTTTCCTCCCACAGTCCAAACACATGCACAGTGCACCAACTGCCTGTTCTAAATCAGCCCTGTGCAAACAAGAACATGCAAACTGCACCTAGAAACACTCTTGCTGACACCGGGATTCGAACCCAATACCTTCTTGCTGTGAAACGCTAACCACAACACCACCGTACCTCCCACTACAAAGCAAGAGAATAACACAAACACCTGCGTGTGTAAAGTCTAACATTTCCTCTAAATACCGTTTGCGTCAGTTCTTACTGAGGAAGCCTACACTTAACTCAAACGTGAACACTTCCAGGAGATTCATTCTCTCTAACTAGATTGAGAAGAATATAAGTGTACGTTCTGCGTATGAGGATGTGCCAAGACGAGATAATCGGCGAGGTAATGGAGCAGTCACGGCTGCTGGCGAGGATCTTCTGTGGGCTTGCCAGAGCGGCTCCAACAAATTCTTCTACAGTATGTAGTGACGCGAAGATGAAAAGAGCACCATGCACCACCCACCAAAATCTCTTCATTAAAACATAAATACGATCCACACGCAGAGAGAGACAGAGAGAGAGAGAGAGAGAGAGAGAGAGAGAGAGAGAGAGAGAGAGAGCGCGAGAGAGAGACAGAGAGAGAGAGAGCGCGCGGGAGAGAGAGACAGAGAGAGAGAGAGCGCGCACGAGAGAGAGAGACAGAGAGAGAGAGAGACAGAGAGAGAGAGAGACAGAGAGAGAGAGAGAGAGGAAAGCAGAACATCACAATATGAAAGGCTTGAGCCCATGATTACACAGAAACGAACAGGAATAGGAAGTAAGGAGGTGCAGATGTGTACAGATGCCATGCCACGGCTTGATGATTGCTGCTCCTGCTTGTTCTTCTAGTAATTAAACTGGTTCCATACCCCCGCTAGAGAGTCCACCCCCTGCGCCATCATACCGCTTCATCTGGTCATGCATGTGTGAATCCTGCATATGAAACAAGCTCGCCGAGCCTCCCAGAATCCTTCGGTCCGGATACAGAAATTGTAAAAACTGATTTTTTTTTTTTTTTTTTTTTAATGTATTTACTAGGGAACATTAATGTAAGATATTTCAAGCTTGTAAAATTACATAGACTGCAATTTAATTATTATTATTATTATTTTTTTAAATGTCATTAAGATGTAGCAACATTCAGTAAACCTGTTCAGTTCAGTTCAGTTCATTTTCTGCAACTGCTTAATCCTAATTAGGGTCGTGGGGAGGCCAGCGCCCATCCCAGCTGACTCCGGGTGAGGGAAGAGTACACCTTCGACGTCTCTCCAGGGGAATTCAGCCATTGCATGGGGGCAGTTGTGACCTCATGGTTAGAGACGTGGCTTCGGGACTGAAAGATTGCTGGCTTGGTGCCCAAACCAATATGGAGGAGTGAGGAGTGTGTGTGTGTGTGTGTGTGTGGGGGGGTACGTTCATTCCAATATGGAGGAGTGAGGAGTGTGTGTGTGTGTGTGTGTGTGTGTGTGTGGGGGGGAATGCGTTCATTCCAATATGGAGGAGTGAGGAGTGTGTGTGTGTGTGTGTGTGTGTGTGTGGGGGGTGTTACGTTCATTCCAATATGGAGGAGTGAGGAGTGTGTGTGTGTGTGTGTGTGGGGGTACGTTCATTCCAATATGGAGGAGTGAGGAGTGTGTGTGTGTGTGTGTGTGGGGGGGGGGGGGTACGTTCATTGCTGAAGTGTCTCTGAGCAAGGCATCTGACCCCCAGTTGCTCTCCAGATGCCCCAGTGTGTGTTTGTGCTCTGTTTGGATGGATTAAATACACAGGCAGTTGTAGAAGAACCAGATACCTCAAGTACTTTAAAATACAACCGCGCACTGTCACGGCTGCATATTTAGTAGCGTTTAGCTGTAGCCATCACCTTGATATCCGCTATATCTGTGTTATCATTGACTGTCAAACTACAATATTTAGTTTTCCAGGTTCAATTGTTGCTTTGGGAGCTTCATCAACTTAAACAACTCAGATTACCCTGAAAATTAGATGTCAATTTAGACAACATCTGTGAAACAGATACCTCAGCTATTCACACCTCCTGAGAAGTTGCTGTTTTCAGCACTGCATGTTTGTCTCATGGCGCCAATGATATGCGATTAGATGATGGTCCTCCTTACAGCACTTCCATCAAATGCTTTCTTCTAGCTGGATTATTTATAATTTATAATTTATCTTGAGGAACATCATGAGAATGAGTGCACAGCAGCACATCATCGATGTGGACAGGATCTGTCACCAAAGTCTGAGTTTTCCCTTCGATAACTGTGCTGTCAATCATCCTGTTATTGTCTTTACAAGTAATACTTATAGAATCAGTTCGACTTGACCGGCTTTGTTAAGGCTCCACATATCGTCAACAACATGCTGCCTCTGGACCATCACGCCTGTATATGGTTCAATGTGTGTTATGTTAGCTGTCGAGTTGCAGGGTGCAAAGAGACCGCAGTGGGTGGTGAGGTCGACCCAAAACATCATAAGGATCCAGCACCAACAGGATGAAGAACAACTTCTCCCCAAGAGCTGTGACATGCATGCATCCCCTTCCCCCTGCTCTCCAGAGCAAAAAAAAAAAACTTACGTGCATAGGCAAAATTTCCCTTGCAGTACGTACACAGTCATGAGAACAAACAACAGGACACCCCATTAAATCATCGATTCTTCACGAAGAAATGTTCACATTAAGATCTTCAATCTCGATCTTGTTTGTATTTATTTATGAAAAAGAAAGTGATTTAAATGCAATTAAACAACACAAATTACTACAACATACTATATTTTACTGATAAAACAAAAGGATATGAACAACAAGTAACACTCCATAAGCTTTCAATCAAATTCTGTGAGTGGGGATTGTTTAAGTGATTATTTAACATTGAGAAACAGGCTGTACGTGTACAGTTATAATTTATTATTATTATTATTGATTCCCTTTGTATTGTTATGTTCAGCTCACACGGTTATCAATCCTGAAATCCCCCACTTTCTAGAAAGTATGTTGTTGAGCTTTTTGAAGTAACATTGCTATCAATAATACGACGAACAGTACGGGTTGTAACAGCCGAACAAACACGTAATGTGTCGCACCATGCTTTGGAGATTATGGATATTGGATCCACCTGATTTTTTTTTTTTTTTTTTTTTTCCAGTTCTCATAGCTCAATCTGCTCGTGCATGTGTGTAGTACCACACATTTTGGGTCTGTGTGCCAATCCCGTGTGTCTAAGAACTAGAAAAATGTTGTTTACAAACTAACAACTGCTATTTTAAAGTTGCTAGCATTAGCTTTAGCGTCATAATTTATCAGTTTAGGATATTTATTGAGTTATAATTTTATTATGGGCAGCGGTGGCCTAGTGGTAAAGGTGCTGAATCACTGATCCCAAGATTGGGGGGTTCAAGCCCCAGTGTCAACAGGTTGTCACTGTCCCCCCCAGTGCACTAACTGGGTTATCAAGGGCCAGCCGTGTCTCTCACTGTCTATGGTGGGAAGTTCATGTAAAAGGACCATTGCTGACTTTCATCAAGAGGAGCCGCAAAGCCATCAGCGTGTTTCCGCCCTGCGATGGCCTGGCGAGCTGTTCAGGGTGTACTCTGCCATCGCTTAGAGTCGGCTGAGATGGATGCCAGACTCTCTGCAAGCCTAAATAGGATTAAGTGGTTCAGAGAATGAATGAATGCTTTTTGCCCCAAAATTAATTACATTTTTGAGTCTGTTCCGAGCTGCTGCTAATCAGAAAATACGTATATTATATATTCGCTGCAAATAAAATTAGTTTCCCGATGCTTGTCTGGATTTTATTTTTCCAATGAAATGACTTCAACTTTTAAATCATCACCACGGAAGTTAATTTTTGAATGAAAACAATACAAATCAGAAAAATCTTATGAGACCCGAGGCAGTGACTAACTTGATATTTTATAATTAAACTTGCTTTTTTTTTTTTTTTTTTTTTTTTTTTTGTCCTTTCCCTGCTGACAATTTATAAACAGAAAAAAGAATGAAAAAGATTTTCTGAAGAATATAAACAACACAACTGCAATGCCAACTTGTTGACTATCAATGAGGAGCATGGACATTCCCTTCAGGTTCACTGACAGTGCTGATTGTGTTCCTGAATCATTTTGGGAATCGCTCTATCACAATGAAGGTCACGAGAAGGCTGGAGCCCATCTCAACCAACTCTGAGCGAAAGAATACATCCTGGACAGCTTGCCAGGCCATCACAGGGCAGAAACACACTGATAGTCATGCGGTTCCTCTTCACAAAAGTCAGCAATTTACATCAAGCTCTCACCACAGACAGTGAGAGACACGGCCGGCCTTAGGGGGGGGGGGGGGGGGGGCAGTGGCGGCAACCCGGTGATAGTGGGACTTGAAGTCTGAGATTGGGATCGGTAATTCAGTACCTTATTACTGGCCACCCCTGATTGGATCATATTCCAATGTCTGATATTTCAGTGAATTTTGTACCGATACTATTCGGTTGTTATCAAACGTAATTATGATGTAACCCCGGTGTTCATTTCATGTTATTACAATGTGCAAAAATGCCGTTCATATTCATACCACATATTTATTTAAAAAAAATGCAAATTTACCAAAAATGTGACTCGAATGTCTCCCAATGTTGCTCCTATTTTAATTATTTTTTGTTATCATTGTTACATCCATAAGTTCAAACTTTTTCAAAACTTCCAGAACATTTCACGATGACCTGAAGTTTTCCCCAGAATCTTATAACGTCCTCTGATGTTTCGTTGTGAGCACCAGTGTCCGCCGCTGTGATGTCGGAACAAATCAAGATCACGATCCCTATTACCGTGTGAGCGAACCTTTCATTTATTTTACCGCTAAAAAGAATGCGCCAATCATTTAAACGTCATCGAAGCACATAAGAAATCAACCGAACCGCCATAGCCTTGTCTGAGCTGTCAGCCACGCGGGGCAATAAACAGCATAATCAGGACAAATTCAATGACATAGCCCCAGAATCTTATAATATATTCACATGATTAATTGCAATCTAGTCGCTTTTAAATTAGCTGAACCTAAAAGGAAAGGCGGTGAATTCGTTAGTAGAGTTGGCTGCCAAGAATGTGTCACTTCCTGTTTTATAACATGGCCAGGATTCATTACAGTGAAGTAGCACCTTTCAAGCTGGACAGCTCTTTATTATGAAATGACATTCTTCTGCTCGGGCCCTGAATCCTCAGCTGTGGGAAAGTGATCCGAGGCTGGGCTGGCTCGTTCCCCAGCCAGAATAATTTGATTCATTAAAAAAAAAAAAAAAAAAAAGAAAGAAAAAAAAAAATCAGCTTTTGCAGCTCATCTAAAGCAAATATTCCATTAATGCCAACAATTTAATAAGTGTGATTCCTTCAACTTCCTGCACATAACCTTGATGCATGTCTTTGCTTGATTAATTAGCAATTCTATGATGAGGTCATTTCCATTTGCTTTAATTACCCATTAGACCCGAATGGAGTGCGGAGGAAAACACCGGGGAGGATTTCCATCCCTTTATCTGAAGTCTGGTCATTGTGCTGGAAGGTTGAGCACATATTGTGAAATAAAAGGCTTTTACATCCAGTCTTAATGAGCAACGAATAATTAACATGGAAGGTAAGTTATGGGACATAACCTGATGAATCAGAAGATAAAATCTCGACAATATGGAGCGCAGTTTTTCTTACTTATAGAAAATAATCGCCAGTTTCAAATGAGCCCGGCCTATTAAAATTACCTTCAAACGTGATTCAAGTATTTTTATTCTTTGTACAAGTCTCGTGCAGTAATAATATGCAGCATATGCTCTCATTCATTCATTTGATGTAACAGCTTAATCCTAATTAGGGTCGCGGGAAGGCTGGCCCCTGTCCCAGCTGACTCCGAGCGAGGGCAGAGTACACTCTGGATAGCTTGCCGGGACATTGCAGGGTGAAAATGCGCTGACGGCTATGCAGCGCCTCTTATGGTTGTTTAACCTCACACCATAGACAGTGAGAGACATGGCCGGCCTCTGATAACCCGGTTAGCTGCACTGGGGGCAAAGCACTGACAACCCAATTGGAAGAGGGGCTTGAACCCCCAATCTTAGGATTCGGCAGCCAGCACCTTACCACCAGGCCACTACTGTCCCAGTATATGTTCTGCTAGTTACAATACTAAGCACGACTCTAGCGTCTATTCTAGTTAGTATTTAAAAACAAAACAAAACAAAACAAAACAAACAAAAAAAAAACATCATATTGAAAATAATCCATTCCGATATGGTACACGGACTGAACTTCATTCATAATAGTATTGTATATATATACATATATATTGTACATATATATATATATATATATATATATATATATATATATATATATATATATATATATAAAATCATAATAGTATTGTGTATATATATATACACACACACACACACATATATATATATATATATATATATATATATATATATATATATATATATATATATATATATATATATATATATATATATATAATCAAGCTGGTAACTCACAGGATTGACAATTCATCTTCATTCATTTTGTGAACTGTTTACTTCTGATTAGGTTCACAGCGAGGCTGCTGTCCATCCCGGCCGACACTGGCCGAGTACTCAGAGGAAACCCATGTGAACACGGGGAGAACATGCAAACTCCACACAGAAATTTCCCAAGCTGGGACCCAGGACATTTCTTGCTCTAAGGCGGCCGTGCTAACCACTACGCCACGGTGTCGCACACCTTCTATCGCAATTAAGTAATAGTTCAAACAATTAATGAATCTATAAATAACAAGATAATTACATAATCAAATAATAAGATCATGAGTGAACAAGTAACAACAATTCACTGAAATAATATAAATAATTCACTCATTCACTAAAATAAGGTTAAAAGCAAATGACTAAGTCAGAAAATAATTAGTTAATAATATATTTTTAAACGAGGTACTATATTAAAGTAATGATACTGTGTCTAGAAATAACAGGATGATATATTACAATGAACTGAAGATAATGTAATAACTTTAAACAATGACACTTCTTAAAAAAAAAAAAAAAAAAAAAAAAAAAAAAAAAAAAACCTCATGATACCGGCAGTGGAATAATGAAATACATGGAAATGCTGGCAAAACCTTAAATCAATAATCTGTCCCCAAGTGGCACATAAACAAGGTGTATAACTATCAAGTCTAAGTCGATGCCACGGCCATCTGTGACCTAATTGGTCAATTCTCAAAAGAAGGAGTCACTCACAGAACTCACCTGCCATGCCAGTTGGCATCTGAGCTCGTTTGTACAACTAAAGGGAGGAGCAAAAGCACTGTCCCTCAGAGTGGGTTGGGCTGTCTCTAATTGTGTATGCGCAGCAGTTTGTAAAGAGGCGAGTGATACCATTGTATGTCACGGAGAGAGCATGTGCATGCTTACAGTACACCCCACTCTGATTGGTGCAGGTCATAAGTGATAGGAAGGCAACTTTTGAATGGCGGGTATTGAATATGACTCATATTAGGTGAGGGAAAAAAAGTCCAATCTAACCTTGGGTGACAAGATAATTAAAGGACTATGAAAAAGACATGAGATACAATACAATAACAATGCAGTATCATGGAAAAAAATGATAATGTGGCTCTAATTCATTAATTAATTCATTGCTCGGGGCTAGGTTTAAGCCTATCTCAGCCGATACTAGTTTAAAGTGGGTATCCCCGAAACATCTCAAAATGGGGCATTCATAGCCATTATAAATGATAATAGGCCTTCATGATACACATAATAAAATACTGTACAAACAATTACTCAGAATGATTTTAGGAAACCCCGGGAACAAAAGCAGTTGAAACATGCAAACCTGCAACAGGCCAAAACCAAACAAACAAACAAGCAAACAATCAAAATAATAAAACAAAATAAATAAATAACTAAATAAAACAAAAAGGATACCACCCTCTACTGGGCCTGTTCTGTCATGACACTTCCAATGAAAATCAATTTTTATAATGTTAAAGAATCCTTTAAACACCCCTCTGGATTCAGAATTGTACGCCCCTCCAAAAATAAATGAATAAATAAAAAATAAATCAAATTTAATTTAAAATTAAAGTACAATTTGCACTATAAATCTTTGTGTAATCCTTCTAAAACAAACAAACAATACCAATAAACAGTGGTAAACAATGATTGTCCTTTGCAGGGTTAATAATGGCACAATGGTTCAGAGTTCATTTTCTGTAACCACTTAATTTTAATCAGGGTCGTGGGGAGGCTGGTGCCCATCCCAGTCGACTTTGGGCGAGGGCAGAGTACATCATGGACAGCTCGCCAGGCCATCGCAGTGCGGAAACACAATTACGGCTCTGCAGCTCCTCTTGATGAACGTCAGCAATGGTTCTTCTACATGAACCTCTCATAGTGAGAGACAGTGAGGGACATGGCCGGCCTTTGATGACCCAGTTAGCTCCACTGGGGGACAGTGACAACCCACTGAGGGCTTGAACCCCCAACCTTAGGATCAGTGATCCAGTACCTTTCCCACCAGGCCACCACTGCCCAGGAAAATGGAGAAATAAGGACACAATCTCCCAATGTCTGGTTCAGGGCGTTTGGTGCTATTCGTAATATATATTTACTTTAATCACACATTTAAATTTTAATTCCTGAAACTATTTTACAATCCCAGTGTCTTTGTTTATACTCCAGAAGGAGACACAGATTCCATTTGGACGTGATTTGACATGTAACGTAATGCACTTGCTGTTGTGGTTGGTTTATTCTTGAGAAAATAAAGTCTGTCAACAGCACTTAGCCGAGCTGGGCATTGTACCACAAGGTGGCTTACTGTCATCTCCCTCAGAGCTGAACCGCTGCAATCTCTACAACTAGTGCAGTCAGTTACATGGACCTCAGGACTGGCCTGGCTCTGACCCGCTGTTAATGTCTTCGAGGTGATGTACATATTGAAGAGAGCTTTCATGTCAAGAAAGGAAGAGCTCGTACTGATGATCTGACAGAGGTAAAGCTCGCCGAGTTATTTCCTGGAGATTTAATTTATTTATGTATTTATTTATTTATTTGATTTTGATAGAGTGTATTAGAGTAATCCCCCTAATTTCGCAGTTTATGAGCACCAGCCCTCCCTGCGAAATGTGAAAAATCGTGAAATGTCTTCTGCCCCTTCTTAAGGACACCCACCCACCTATATATTATAAAAATTTATATGGAAATTAATTTTAAAGTGTTCTATGCATGTTAATTTCATACAGTATATATATATATATATATATATATATATATATATATATATATATATATATATATATATATATATATATATATATATATATATATAATTTTCTGAGTAGATTATTCCGTAGGGGAGTGCTCAATGAAGTGAAGAGTGATAAATGGAGTTTCAATAGAAAGTCTTTGCCCTGTCCTTTTATTTTTATTATATATATATATATATATATATATATATGGTGAGGTTCTCTTTGGGAGTAATGAGGATGGATAGGATAAGGAATGAGTACATCAGAGGGACAGCACATGTTAGATGTTTTGGAGACGAAGTCAGAGAGGCTAGATTGAGATGGTTTGGACATGTAGAGAGGAGGGATAGTGAATATATTGGTAGTAGGATGCTGAGGTTGGAACTACCAGGCAGAAGGCCCAGAGGAAGACCAAAGAGAAGATTCGTGGATGTGATGAAGGCGGACATGAAGGTAGTTGGAGCTGGAGTAAGACTAGAAGATGCAGAAGATAGGGTGAGATGGAGGCAGATCATTTACTGTGGGGACCCTGAAGGGAAAAGCCGAAAGGAATTTGTATATATATATATATATATATATATATATATATATATATATATATATATATATATATATCTTGTGTATAACAAACCTTATAAATAACAAATCAACGGCCACGTTGAGGAAGAGAATCGCTGGCACCTCCAGAGCCTTTGCTTTCGTACATATCATGTTCATGTCCAAACTCACATTATTTTTATGGCAGTCCGTAATCCACAACAATAAGGCATTTTCCATTTTCACAACTATTATGGTCTGTGCTAGTTGGCAGTGTTTAACTCTCTTTCTCTCTCGACTCATACACTGCATGTGCTGGTGAGGGGCGTGGCTGTTACCAGCAGGCGAAATCCAGAGAGCACACCTGAATTCAGTCAGCCATCAGCGCACTATAAATAGCTTTGGGCTCGACCAGTTTCCGTGTTGATACTCTCAAAGTGATTTTTGTTTTTCCTTCACCACTACGGTGAACACAATTTTTCCCGCACCTCAGTACTTCCTCTGAGCTCAATTTAAAGTCATTGTTTCATGAGGGAGGAAAGGTGTGTTGGATGTTGGGGAATCTAATCTCGACCAATCAGCTTTCTGGATTCACAGCCAATCAGAGAACACTCAAGTCGAGCAGGAGAACAGAGCATGTTGGGTAGCGTAGTTGAATGTATTTGTAGTGCTCATGAATTTTGAATAATCATTAATTTTTTAATTTCCTGATGGGAAATCCCGTGATATTGCGGGGACGCGGAGTAGGAAACGTGAAGTGGTGTGACATGACTATAATCCTGGGCAGCACAGGGGCATAGTGGTTAGCACGTCTGCCTCACAGCAGGGAGGTCCTGGGTTCAATTCCCAGCCTGGGTGTTTCTATGTGGAGTTTGCATGTCCTTCCTGTCTTTGTGTTTCCTTTGCAAACTCTGGTTTCCTCCCACAGTCCAAAAACCAAATCAACCCGAGGTGTGAGTATGAATAGTTGTGTGTGTTGACCATGCAATGGCCTCACAAGCTGTCCAGGGTGTGCCTCGCTTTTGCCCAGAGTCGGACGCCAACCTTCTCGCGACCCTAATCAGGATTAAAATGAATGAATGTCTTAATCCCAGAAAGGAAAATTATTTCCTTGGCATATCACCCATCCAGAGTGAGCACACACCCAGAGCAGCGGACACCCAGGGAACAGTTGGGGGTGAGGTACCTTGCTCAAGGACACTTCAGCCATGTACGTGGAAGAAGGAAAGATGCTGCTTGCCCACACACGCACATTTTTCCATCTGGATTGGGAATCAAACCAGCAACCTATCAGTACCAAAGCCGTGTCTCTAAGCGTTAGCCTATGGCTGGCCCAGTGAGTATAGAGTATTTTGTCAGTACAATCAGTAATGATGTGATAAAAATTATAAAACTTAAAAGTTATAAATGATCACAGAGTAAAGTAGAGAACATTATTAATAACTGATCAGGGTTTTTATATTTGTTTGAACAAAATGTATTTGAAAAATGCTGAAATAAGGAGATCTTTACACTCTGGCGGTAGAACAGATGGTTGTGTCCAAAAGAAACCAATAAGAACGAATGTGAGATTTTTGAGAAACATGGAAAATCATTGACTGAAACATAAACATAACACTTAAAGTCCCTTTACCTTCTTTCAGAATAACTATCTTGGGCAGTGGTAAGGGGCTGGATTATTCACCCCAAGGTTGTGAGTTCAAGCCCCACTATCTGTAGGTTGTCCCTGCTGTCCCCCCCCCCAGTGCAGCTACCAGAGTAATCAAAGGCCGGCCATGTCTCTCTCTGTCTATGGTGTGAGGTTCATGTAAAAGAACCATTACTGAATTTTCTCCAGATGAGCTGCATAGCTCCATCGGTGTGTTTCTGCCCTGCGGTGGCCTGGCGCGCTTTCCAGGATGTACTCTGCCCTCGCCCAGAGATGATTGAGATGGGCGGCAGCCTTTTTGCAACCCTTCCATTCATTCATTTTCTGAACCATTTAATCCTAATTAGGGTCACAAGGAGACGAGGAGACTGGCGACCATCTTAGCCAAGTCTGGGTGAGGGCAGAGTACACCCTGAACAATTTTCAAGGCCAACATGGGGCAGAAACACAATGATGGCAATGCAGCCTATCCGGCATGCAAATTAACAAAAAAAAAAAAAAGAAAAAAAAAGAAAAGAAAAGAAAAGAAAAGCACATGCCTGAAAAGGCGAGCTCTCTGTTTTTAAATGTGGAAGATGGATGGATCCGTTCTGGTGCAGCGTTGTATATAACAGACGCTGAACGATTGAGACTCCCGCCGTGAAACAACCGCGAGCTTCCATTTTCAGATCACACCAGGTGGGCTGCGTAATAATACTTCGTATCCAAGTGGTATTATTTTATTATACAGCACAAGAACAACAGAAATAATGAAACCAATAAGCATCAGGAATGACACGTTCCATCGGACGCGGGGACTTCACACCGCGTCTGCTGTCCTTATTATACAGATTCATTCACACCATGCTCAGGGACTAGATAGAAGTAAATATGCACCCAACGTTTTAGAATGAATCTGAAATGCTCGAACAACAGGCATGCTTTTTACTGCTCGGACATAAAACCAGCCCATTTGATGAAGGTAGGGCATGACAGCCTTCGAGCTGGTGTGGAAGACGGGGAATTTCCTGCAATGTTCTCTTCACAGAGCGAAGGTCCAGGTCGACCTAGTCCTAGCTCCATGGAGGTCTTATCTTCATTGTTGAACATTTCGCCCTTGACAGAGGAATATTCAAATTGTCAGCTATGACTCGCTATGTGATGCCGCGCGCTGAGTGACCCTCAACTCACGCGCTTTAAAAATCGGATAGTTTAATGACTTAAATGTAATGGACACAAATCACACGACTGTTAGGCAATGGTGGTCTAATGGTGTCAGGCCCTGGATCGCTGATCCAAAATGTTGGGGGTTTGAGTCCCACTCTCCACAAGGTTTTCACTGCCCACTGTGCTGCTAACTGGGTTATTAAAGGCCAGCCATGTCTCTCACTGCCTGTGGTGTGAGGTTCATGTTAAAAAAAAACCTAACTTTCGACAAGAGATGCTGCAAAGCCATTGGCGTGTTTCCGCCCTGTGATGGCCTGGCGAGCTGTCCAAGGTGTACTCTGCCATCGCCCGCAGTTGGCTGGGATGGGCGCCAGCCTCCCCGCCATCCTAAATAGGATTAAGCAGTGACAGAAACTAAACTGAACTTACACACTACTGTATAAGAGGCACATGAAGTTTTGATGAAGTTATAGAAGCATGCCGTGCACGCCAGGAGCTCAGCAATTGTCAAATTTTCAGAAAAGGCAAAATGTGACTCATTAAGATGGTGGTGTCATCTCTGATGATTTGAATATCTCTGCCAACCGATCCTTTTCCAAGACCAGAAACTTTCATTCAGATTTTTTTTTTTTTTTTTTTTTTTTTGATATACTGTAATAATCCCATCAGGGAAATTATTTACTCTGCATTTAACCCATCCATAGGAAGCAAACACACACACAAGTTCTAGCACCTCATTAAAAAGCAGTGAACTTGTATGGTACATGCATGAACATCTGCTTTTTAAATGTGAAATTGTATGACCTGTTGTCTTGAAATGCAGAGACATAGCCATGAGATCATCAGTGAACATAGCGTGATGCTGGTGGGTGAGCAGACAATACTTTATCTGGAATCAATGGTTGATCATCAAATCATTTGAAGTTCTAGCACCTCATGAACCTAGAAAGCTAGCAAACAGCTTTTACACACCCTGTTGTAAATGGACGTTCCCCTATCCATAGCGATGGTGGGAATGTTGACTGCTTATTGGCTAGTTCATCCGTGATTATTTCATGAGATGGACCGGTAACTTTGTGTGGCT
Source organism: Plotosus lineatus (assembly GCA_024760905.1). Lineage (NCBI taxonomy): Eukaryota > Metazoa > Chordata > Actinopteri > Siluriformes > Plotosidae > Plotosus > Plotosus lineatus. The sequence goes on along the minus strand of CM045730.1, from coordinate 67,844,377 downwards.
GGAACTGGACTCTGTCGGTGGTGTCGGAGAGGTGAATGTTCTTCAAAATAAAGATGATCTTGAACAGTATCTCCCACCCGTTTCACAACCCGCTGATCAGACAGAAGAGCCATTCGGTGAGAGACCGATACCACCGAAATGTACCACCGAACCACACAGAAATCATTCGTACCTGTGAACACTACAATGTACCAAACTCCTCCATACAGCACTGGCATCCACTGTAATACGTTTACATTATACTGTCTATCATATTAATAATACTGTACTTATCACCCACTGACTCCATTCATTCTACATCTGTATATAACCATATTACTGACCTCTCATTTCACTCTTACACACACACACACACACACACACATACACACACACACACACACACACACACACACACACACACACACACACACACACACACACACACACGCACACAGTGGTACCTAATCTAAAAACAAAATAAAAATAAAAAAAAAATCCATGATACAAGCTTCGAAAAATCTTTCAAAAATCTGCTCCATCCAACGAGCAAAAATTCACTTTACAAGTTCTGCTGGGGAAGTGTTTTTTCCGGGCCGATTAGCCTCGTATTCATCCGTCTGTATTCCTCCGAGCTCTGAGAATGCCTTGTGCAATGCTTCTCAATTATTTTATAATAAATAAATTATTATTTCTCTGAGTGCTCTGTGCCCAGTGCCCAGTGCTCTGAGCAAAACTATAAACAGTGTTTACTGCATTTCATATTGTTTGCTCAGTGCTTTTTCCCTACACCATAGCGCGGCAATGAGAGCACCATTGCCACCTACTGTAATGGATGTGCAATTGGACTTAATTCTAGTACAGTATGGCAAAAAGGCATTTCCCTCAGGGTCAAACGTGCCACTCCTGGCATCCCACTGCTCCCATAATGGGGGGCACGCCCCACTATTTGAGAAGCACTGGCCTTGTGGGAGCTCACCACAAGCCTTTGATCACTGGCATTCATAGCATGCACACACACAAAATTCTCCTCCTTCTCCTCTGTTACACACCACCTTGTGCCAGCCCATATGTCATCTTTGCTGCGGTCAATGATTGGAAGGGTGAGTTGATTTATCATTTGTTCTTGTTCCATTATGATTTATTATTAATTTTCATGTACATGGATTATTATAATTATAAAATATTTATTGGTTTTACATGTTTATCTTAAATATATTAGGTCAAATACACTGATGTATTGCAGGTTATATGAGTTTGGGAGGGTGTTGAAACCAATTAATTGGTCTTCTATTATTTGTTATGTGAATAATTGTTTCATCTAGCAAACGTTTTGGCTTATGAGCTCATTTTTCGAATGGATTAAATTCATTAGCTGAGGGACCACTGGGCTAAGGGCTTAAATTCTTTAACTGAGGGACCATATATATATATATATATATATATATATATATATATATATATATATATATATATATATATATATATATATATAAACTTCATTTTCACTAGAGATCTGTTTCGAACGGTGGTGAAACCATCTTCTCTCTTCAGATGATTACAGAAGAAATTACAGAGGAAGAAAAAAATAAATAAAATAAATATATATATATATATATATATATATATATATATATATATATATATATATATATATATATATATATATATATATATATACATGTCCACCCTAACGCCAGTCCCAAGCCTGAATAAATGCAGAGGGTTGCGACAGGAAGGGCATTCGATGTAAAACTTTTGCCAGAATACAAAATGCAAACCATAAAGACAAATTTCATACCAGATCAGTCGAGGCCCGGGTTAACAATGACCGCCATCAGTGCTGTTAACCAATGGGGTGCTGCTGGAAATCAGACTACTGTTGGTCGGAGAAGGAGAGGTGGGAGGCGTGTTCGTAGGCAGAGAGAGAAGAGGAAAAGCATGAGTCTAGGACTGAAAGTAGGGACTTTGAATTTTGGAACTATGACAGGAAAAGGTAAAGAGCTGGCTGACATGATGCAGAGGAGGAAGGTGGACATACTGTGTGTTCAGGAGACCAGGTGGAAAGGTAGCAAGGCTAGAAGCATAGGAGCAGGGTTTAAGCTGTTTTATCATGGTGTGGATGGGAAGAGAAATGGAGTAGGAGTCATCTTGAAGGAGGGGTTTGTCAGGAATGTTCTAGAATTGAAAAGAGTGTCAGACAGAGTGATGAGTCTCAAGTTAGAAATTGAAGGTGTGATGTTCAATGTTGTTAGTGCTTATGCCACACAGGCAGGATGTGAGCTGTGAGAAGGAGAGATTCTGGAGTGAGTTAGATGAAGTGATGCTGAGAACTCCCAGAGGTGAAATATTGGTCATTGGTGCAGACTTCAAAGGACAAGGTAGTGCAGGCAATAGAGGGGACGAGGAAGTGATGGGCAGGTTTGGTATCCAGGACAGTAACACAGAAGGGCAGATGTTGATAGATTTTGCAAAAAGGATGGAAATGGCTGTGGTGAATACTTTCTTCCAGAAGAGACAGGAGCATAGGGTGACTTATAAAAGTGGAGGTAGGAGCACACAGGTAGACTACATCTTGTAAAGTGGTGGAAGCTGAAAAAGGAAGAGTGTTGGGTTGGTTGTCTTCAAGGAGGAGTTGAAACAGGTTTTGGGTGGTCAGGAAGTGCTTCCAGATGACTGGTCAACTACAGCTAATGTGATCAGGGAGACAGGAGAGTTCTTGCTGCGTCCTCTGGAAGGACATTAGTTAAGGAGACTTGGTGGGGGAATGAGGAAGGGCATGAGTGTGTACAAAAGAAGAGGTTAGCTAAGAAGAAATGGGACATAGAGAGGACTGAAGAGAGTAAACAGGAGTACAGTGAGACACATTGTAAGGCGAAGGTAGTGGTGTCAAAGGCCAAACTGAGGGCATATGATGACTTGTATGCTAGGTTGCACAGTAAGGATGGAGAAAACGATTTATACAGGTGGCACAGCAGATAAGTAGAGCTGGGAAGGACATGCAGCAAGTTGGAGTGATTAAGGACAGAGTGGGAAATGTATTGACTGATGACAGAAGTGTGCTGGGAAGATGGAAAGAGTACTTTGAAGAACTGATGAATGCGGAAAATGAGAGAGAAAAAAAGAGTAGAAGAGGTGACTGGTGAGGACCAGGAAGTAGCAAAGATTAGTAAGGGTGAAGTGAGGAAGGCATTGAAGAGGATGGAGAATAGAAAGGCAGTTGGTCCTGATGACATACCGGTGGAGGTATGGAAGTGTCTCGGATAGGTAACAGTAGATTTTCTGACAAGAACATTCAACAAGGTCTTAGAGAGCAAGATGGTGCCGGAGGAATGGAAGAGAAGAGTACTTGTGCCCATTTTTAAGACCAAGGGAGATGTGCAGAGTTGTGCCAACTACAGAGGGATAAAGTTGATGAGCCACACAATGAAGTTATGGGAAAAATAGTGGAAGCAAGACTAAGGGCAGAGGTCAGCATTTGTGAACAACAGTTTGGTTTCATGCCAAGAAAGAGCACCACAGATGCAGTGTTTGCTTTGTGGATGTTAATAGAGAAGGTCAGAATGAGCTGCAAGCTGATTGGCTAGACGTGTGACGCTGTTGCCTCCCGCCCACTCAGCTCAATCTCGCGAGCTGATTGGCTTAGACATGTGACACTGTTGCCTCGCACATTTCCGCAGGATTTTTTTGTGATTTTATGATCTTATAGTGTTTGTGAACGTCCTGCACCGTGGAGAAGAGCTATTGTCAGAGGTGAGTACAGTACTTAAAGTATTTATATAAAAATTCTATTTAAATATTAATACATTACAGTATTTACATATGCATATCACTGTATAACGTTTAATATACACTTCTTGTATTGTATAGATGCGAAAACATATAGAAATGAGATAACATGATAGAAATGAGAGGTGCGTTCCTACTCCGCGGTTTTTTAGACCAGGTCTGGTCTACATTATCCGTGATATTCAAGGGATGATTGTATGAGAGATGTAAGACAGTGGTGAGGTGTGCTGTCAGTGTGACAGGAGAGTTCAAGGTGGAGGTGGGACTGCATCAAGGGTCAGCTCTGAGCCTCTTCTTGTTTGCTATGGTGATGGACAGGCTGACAGACGGGGTTCGACAAGAATCTTCATGGACTATGATGTTTGCAGATGACACTGTGATCTGTAGTGAGAGCAGAGAACAAGTGCAGGAAAATCTAGAGAGGTGGAGGTATGTCCTGGAAAGGAGAAAAATGAAGGTTAGCCTCAGTAAAACAAAATACATGTGTATGAATGACAAGGACCCAAGAGGAACGGTGAGGTTACAAGGAGCAGAGATAAAGAAGGCAGAGGATTTTAAGTACTTAGGCTCAACAGTCCAGAGCAATGGAGAGTGTGGAAAAGATGTGAAGCAGCGTGTGCAGGCAGGTTGGAATGGTTGGAGAAAAGTGTCCGGTGTGATGTGTGATAGGAAGGTTTCTACAACAATGAAAGGAAAAAGTGTACAAGACGGTGTTGAGGCCAGCGATTTTGAATGCTTTAGAAACAGTGGCGCTGAGGAAAAGACAGGAAGCAGAGCTGGAGGTAGCAGAGATGAAAATGTTGAGGTTCTCTTTGGGAGGAACGAGGATGGATAGGATCAGGAATGAGCACATCAGAGGGACAGCACATGTGAGACGTTTTGGAGACAAAGTCAGAGAGGCTAGATTGAGATGGTTTGGACATGTACAGAGGAGGGATAGTGAGTATATTGGTAGTAGGATGTTGAGGTTGGAACTACCAGGCAGAAGGCCTAGAGGAAGACCAAAGAGATGATTCATGGATGTGGTGAAGGAGGACATGAAGGCAGTTGGTGTAAGAGGAAAAGATGCAGAGGATAGGGTGAGATGGAGGCAGATGATTCGCTGTGGCGACCCCTGAAGGGAAAAGCCGAAAGGACAAGAAGAAGAAGAAGAAGAAGAAGAAGAAGAAGAAGAAGAATCTATATCCTCGTCCTTCTCAAAAAATTAGCATATTGTGATAAAGTTCATTATTTTCTGTAATGGACTGATAAAAATTAAACTTTCATATATTTTCGATTCATTGCACACCAACTGAAATATTTCAGGTCTTTTATTGTTTTAATACTGATGATTTTGGCATACAGCTCATGAAAAAAAAAAAAAAAAATATATATATATATATATATATATATATATATATATATATATATGATTTTCCGAGTCGATCTTTCCATAGGAGAGTGCTCAATACTTTTTGGTAGAGCAAATGACAATAAAAATAAAAGGAGAGGACAAAGACTTTCTATTGAAACTCCATTTATCACTACAGATCTGTTTCGAGGCGTGGTGAAACCATCCTCTCTCTTCAGGTGATTATAGAGGAATCTATAATCACCTGAAGAGAGAGGATGGTTTCACCACCCCTCGAAACAGATCTGTAGTCATAAATGGAGTTTCAATAGAAAGTCTTTGTCCTCTCCTTTATATATATATATATATATATATATATATATATATATATATATATATATATATATATATATATATATATATATATATATATATATATATATATAGTTATCAGTTATTAGTGTGTGTGTGTGTGTGTGTGTGTGTGTGTGTGTGTGTGTGTGTGTGTGTAAATTCCCAATGTATATTTGCATGCAGAATTTTCTTCCGGGATCAACAAAGTGTTCAATAAACATATATGTGACTGATTTATTAAAATGTCCCTATCACGCACTGGGATCTATGTAGATCCCATAATAAAAACAAGACATTTTAGGTTCAACTGAGCGGTTTTCAGTCACAGAATAAGGTGAGTGTAAATTCAACCGTGAATTCAGTTAAAAACACAATTTTTCTTGAACAAACAAATCAGATGTGCATGTCACTCATTATTCAGACAAACATCACAACAACCTGTTTGTGCAGAAGGATCCGTGTGTGGTATTGGCGGATCAGGACAAGTTTATCCATGACAGAAATCCTATCAAATAGCAGAGTACAATAAACACTGGTGTGTGGAATATCACCTTACTGCTTACTACTTAATATAATAAACAAAATAATCATTCACATAAAAAAATAAAAGAAAAACTATAGCGCTGAAGTCCTAGCAAGCCAAGTGTGTTTAAACTATGTTAAGAAACATATATTTACCATCATCTTTTAAAATCCCCGGCTTCAGCGCTTAAAGCCGTGCTCGGTGGAGTAGGGGTAGAGTTTGTTTTTTTTAATGTGATAACCGATATTTTATTTATAACACTGGCTCTGATGTGTTTTTAAAGTTTTAACTGACTTCATTATAATCAGTGTTTCTGTCAAATAATATAAAAACCTTCCAAAGTTTAGTTCACGTTCATCTTCACAGACACACTGCCACACTTATTAACGGTTAAAACACGACTGATTACATAATGGCTGATCAATATTCAATATAGATTTATAATACGCATATAATACAGAATTATACACAATTATTTATTTATTCTTCATGAAACAGGTTTCGATAGATAGATAGATAGATAGATAGATAGATAGATAGATAGATAGATAGATAGATAGTTAGATAGATAGATAGATAGATAGATAGATAGATAGATAGATAGATAGATAGATAGGCCTGCATGATAACGGAATCTCGAAGCGTGGTGCAGTTCAATAAAAACTTATGAAGATGTGTATAAGGGTTTATAAAACACGGACTGAAATTATATGAAAGTGTTTATTATTTATCAAAGTGTTATAAAGTGTTTATTATGTATCACCATATTATGTATTTTACCATATTATAACATATTATGTATTTATTATTTATTATGTATCACCATAGAAATGGAGCCCAAATTATTGCAGCTGATCAGATGACATCAGTTCACTAAGCGAAGCAGGTGGTGTAAACATTTAATTTGGGCAAACGGTTGATCATGTCGTATAGAATGGACCAGACGGTGCTTACCTTCTTGCCCCCAGTGTTGAGTCTCAGTGGGGTCAGGAAGGGGTCGAAGATCATATGGCTGGTCTCAATGTTGACTGGAGATTGTCTCTTTCCCACCGAACACAGGTTCCACGCTGAGTTCACGAGACCCCAGAAGGATGGAACTTTAAAATAAAAGAATAGAAAGAGCCCTTAACCCCCTGAAGGACCGTGTTTGCAAACAGAAGCGAACGTATAGAAGCGGTGTAAACATTCTGCTTTATATGTTTTATATAATATCATCTATCAGAAGCTTTTGAGGTGCAGAAGCAGCAACGGAATATGAATATAGTCTTGTACAAGGTGATGACATTGTCAGGAGTAATTATAATCTTATAGGCAGCAATAAAATGTATTATACAATAAAAGCCTGCAGGGGATCAGGACACCTTCACCAACTGGAGCAGATTTGCATCCGACTGAAATGGGTATCATTTGCTGATAGAAGCAATACGGATACATCAAATGGAACGGGGTTGCAAAAAATACAAATCAGAATTTTTACAAAATATATGACTTGTTTTGAAAAAAAAAAATAGACATTTCATATCAGCTTAATATAAGGACATCAGGTCTTTATTATAACCAATTGTTCATCCAGTCATTCATTTCATGAACCGTTTAATCCCAATTAGAGTCGGGAAGAGGCTGACACCCATATCAGCTACACCCCAGACAGCTCACCAGGCCATTGCAAGGCAGAAACACACTGACGGCTATGCAGCTCCTCTTGTTGAAAGTCAGCAATGGTTCTTTTACAAGAACCAGACATGGCCAACCTCTGATAACCCAGTTAGCTGCACTGGCGGGCAGGAGGGGTTGGGGGGCATGGAGACTGGAGCTTGAACCCAGAACTTTGGGATCGGTGATCCAGTACCTTACTAAAAGGCCACTGTTGCCCATAACCAGTTGTTGAGATAAATCAATTAAAAATAATAATATATATATATATATATATATATATATATATATATATATATATATATATATAAAACATTTCCTTAACAACCATCGTTTATCTTGGCAACCAGCTCCACTCTACATTAAAGCCTGTCGAAAAAACATCCATATGAAGTAAACATCACATTTTTTTAAACAAATAGTTTGAAGAGATAAAAAAAAAAAAAAAAAACATGAAGTTTCTTCAGAAACCATTGTTTACCCCAGCAACAAGATCCATTCCACATGAAAGTCTGACTACAAAACTTTCACATGAACGAAATATTTATGTATTTATTTTCGTGGGACTGCATCAAGGGTCAGCTCTGAGCCCCTTCTTGTTTGCTATGGTGATGGACAGGCTGACAGACGAGGTGAGACAAGAATCTCCATGGACTATGATGTTTGCAGATGACATTGTGATCTGTAGTGAGAGCAGAGAACAAGTGCAGGAAAATCTAGAGAGGTGGAGGTATGCCCTGGAAAGGAGGGGAATGAAGGTTAGCCTCAGAAAATCAGAACACATGTGTGTGAATGAGAAGGACCCAGGAGGAACGGTGATGTTACAGGGAGCAGAGATAACGAAGGTGGAGGATTTTAAGTACTTAGGCTCAACAATCCAGAGCAATGGAGAGTGTGGAAAAGAGGTGAAGAAGCGTGTGCAGGCAGGCTGGAATGGTTGGAGAAAAGTATCCGGTGTGATGTGCGATAGGAGAGTGTCAGCAAGAATGAAAGGAAAAGTGTACAAGACGGTGGTGAGGCCAGCGATGTTGTATGGATTAGAAACAGTGGCGCTGAGGAAAAGGCAAGAGGCAGAGCTGGAGGTAGCGGAGGTGAAAATGTTGAGGTTCTCTCTGGGAGTAACGAGGATGGATAGGATCAGAAATGAGTATATCAGAGGGACAGCCCATGTAAGATGTTTTGGAGACAAGGTCAGAGAGGCTAGACTGAGATGGTTTGGACATGTACAGAGGAGGGATAGTGAGTATATTGGCAGTAGGGTGCTGAGGTTGGAATTACCAGGCAGAAGGCCTCGAGGAAGACCAAAGAAGAGATTTATGGATGTGGTGAAGGAAGACATGAAGGTCGCTGGAGTCAGAAAAGAAGATGCAGAGGACGGTGCGATGGAGGTGGATGATTTGCTGTGGCGACCCCTGAAGGGAGCAGCCGAAAGTAAAAGAAGATTTTCAGAAACAGATGGGCATGTAATAAAAATAAACTTTCCCTAACAACCATTGTTCACTCTAGCAACCAGATTTAATGTTCATGAAAGTTTGTCTGAAATCCTTTTATATGAAGTGAATATTACATATTCTATATAAATAGTTATGGAGATTTAAATAAATAAATAAATAAATAAATGTATTAAAAAATTACCCTGACAACCAGAACAACTGTAAATGAAATCCTGTCTAAAATATTTAACATCAAAGATACATTTTTTGTTTGTTCTTTGTTTCATAAATACTTGTGTGGCTATAAAAAAATGAAGTTTCCTTAGAAACTATTGTTTACCATAGCAACCAGATCTGTTCCAAACAAAAGCCTGTCTTAAAATCCTTTCACATGACACACACAAACCACATGCACGGACGCACAGGCTCGCACACACACACACACACACACACACACACACACACACACACACACACACACACACACACACACACACACACACACACACACATAAAATGCACATTACACAATACACAATACACATCTCTGACTTTTGTGTATTGTGGCGCTGAATGCGAGCTCCGCCTACATGCAGGACGCCAGAGTATTTTAAGATGGGGAATTCAAAGCGCATTCTCTGCTTGACAGATCGGAGGTCCAAACTCAATTCTAACTTGATTCCTTGAGGGATCGGAGGTCCAGATGAGCCGTGTTTTGCTCACATTCGGCTCAGCGTGTCACATTTTTTTTAAACATTTACTGAATTAAACAACTTAAATAAATAAATAAATAAAGCGGCACTGTGCTCTCTCGAAAGAGAGTTAAGCCTCCTTTCATCTCTGACTGATTCTGTAGGCAGTCTCTCTCTCTCTCTCTCTCTCTCTCTCTCTCTCTCTCTCTCTCTCTCTCTCTCTCTCTCTCTCTCTCTCTCTCTCACACACACACACACACACACACACACACACACACACACGTATACATACACATATACACACAACTCTCTGGTTTGTTTTGCCAAATATGAGCTTTGCCCACACGCAACGCGCAACTGACGGAACAATTTTATTTAAATGTTTAAATGGATGAGATGTTGTATTTAAAGCGGAATTACAGTACCTGTTTGAAAGATCAGAGGTCCTGATTCAATATTAACTTTCTCCCTTGCGAGATCGGAAGTCTTGTTTCATGGAGCACTCTTCTCATGCTCCTTTTGCTTCAATATCATGCCGAAATAATCACCCCTGTCATTGTATTTTTGCTGTAAGGTCTGCTTCTTCTTCAATACCGTCCCGATTGTAGAGGGGTTTCGGCGATAACGAAATATAATGCTGTGATGATCTCAAAACAAGCAACAGTCCTGTTCTACTCTCCTTCACGCGTGTGACAAACAGGATTTAAGGGTTCAGTACTATTGAGATTCAGCTCCCTCCTGGCCAATGGGAGGCCAATGGGAGGCCAGCGGTGTGGGATGTTGGGAGACAGCCAATGAGAGAGCAACTCGTGCATTGTGTGAAATTTTGATGGCACATTTGGATTTTGAATGGTGCATTTGGCTGTGTGTTTAGCGCTCCACTCTCGTGTGACAGCCACGCCTCTCTACAAAGCCCAGATATATATACATATAGATATGTATGTACATGTACACTAGTATATATACACTATGTATATATGTACACTAGTATATATAAACAGTGAGCCGTCAACTTACGACTTATGCGAGTTACGTCTGATCGACTTTACGACTGCAAAAGTGGTGAAGCATGATTCATGGCAGTGCAGTACGAGTGTTGCTTATGACCGTTGTTTGCACTGCCGGCAGTGCCAGCATCTTAAAAGGACAAACAGGAGATGATGCAGCTTCACTTTCTAACTGCTCAGAGGAAATCTATTCATCTACTTTCAATGCCATGTCACTGTGGCGCGGAATGGAGAGCCAATCCTTTCTGTGTGTGGGCGGGTCCAATAAATTGAAACTCTAATTTTATTGGACTGACATGCTGCCAATGTCATGCAAGAAACATGTCATTGCATGCTGCAGTGTTTATGTGACAGAAAATGCATCCCAAGTTTTGGCAATCAGCTGGTCTGCGGGTTGAAGTTTTTCCTGTCGGTCCATTTGTGTTTGCTTGCCAGCTGTGCTTGGCTTGGTGGAAATGAGCCGATCAAAAGGAGGGAAATTTATCTCTTTACTCAAAAACAACACGTGCAGTCTGTGGCTGTTGTTGTAATCCAATAAAATTAGAGTTTTAAGCTATCGGACCCACCCTCATAGTGGAGTACAGAAAGAATTGGCTCTCTGTTGCGCATCACAATGAAATGGAATTGAAAATAGATGTATATATTTAAATGCGCAAGATTTATTCATCTGTTTTTGTTTGGCATGAGTGTATTTGGATGGAAAGTTGACATACGACCAGATTGATTTACAACCGGTCTGCCGGAACCAAAAGCGGTCGTAACTCGATGACT
>CM045730.1:67827846-67830346 GCA_024760905.1 Plotosus lineatus | reverse complement strand
TTGGACCGGCGGATTCTTGCTGCAGATAAGGGAAAATGGCAAAGCGCCCGGCTGCATCTATATCATTTGGTAAAATGGCAGGAAATCTATATCTGGAAAAGGGAATTTGCAGTGTATGGAATTGATCCATTACACACGGGCTGTTTTTCATGAATGTACACATAGTTATTACCCATTTATAACCTGCAAGTGCAGCCAGCAAGGCCGGTGCCATCTTTCATCTGGAGAGGCTCTCTGCGTCAATAAAATACAAGATGGAGTCCTTAGACTGAATCCGTGGGTGAATTATCAGCACGCCACTTCATTTAATCAACCCCGTGTCCACTTTCACTTCCAGAAAATGTGTCGGTTCCAACACTCGTCAACACCATAATATTCCCTATCCATGTGCTTTCACATCAGACTCTGTGCTTTCAATCGTGATCAGGCGCAGTGACTTAAATATATCAGGACCAGTTTATGAAAGAAGATTAAAGGGCCAGTTCTGTATTTCTGTTTAATGTTGTCCACCTCTCCACAGGAAGGGCCTGGGTTCCAATTCCGAGTTTGGCGAAGGCATCATGTATGGCGTTTGCATGTGTTCCCTGTGCTGGCGACAGTTCTTCTGGGTAGTTTGGTTTCCTTCCACAGTCCAATAATATGCACATACATCCATTTGGCTTTTCCAAATTGTCCGTAGGTGTGAGCAAGAATGATTGGATGGCAAGCAGTTCAGGGTGGATTTTGCCTTCATACAGAATTGGCTAAGATTGGCTCCAGCCTCCCCACAAGCCTTGCAGGATTAAGGGGCTTGGAAAATGAATAAATGTGTGTTCTCAGTATAAAAAGTACATATTAGTCACTTTACTGTAAGTACACGGCCCGGTACACTAATTATATTCCACGGGAGCTGTTCCACCATTCTCCATGACAACCACAAATAAAACTGGAATAAAAAAAAAATACTACTACTACTACTACTACTAATAATAATAATAATAATAACAACACATCTACCGCTACTAATGCATATTATGGTAATCACAATACTCCAACTACTACTACTAATAATCATCATCATCATCATCATCATCATCATCATCGTCATCATCATCATCAGTTCATTTTCTGTATATGTTTAGTCCTAATTAGGGTTGCGGGGCGGCCGGCACCCGTCCCAGACGACTCTGGTTTAGAGCAGAGTGCACCCTGGACAGCTTGACAGACCATCGCAGGGTGGAAACACACTGACGGCTATGCAGCTGCCAGCTTTGCAGCCCGACTTGTCAAAAGTCAGTAATGGTTCTTTTACAAGAACCTCACACCATAGACAGTGAGAGACATGGCCAGCCTTTGATAACCCAGTTACCTGCACTATGGGGGGGGGTGACAACCTTGTGGAGAGTTCCTCTAACCTTGGGGTCAGTGATCCAGTGCCCTATACCACAATGCCACCACTGCCCACTTCTTCTTCTTCTTCTTCTTCTTCTTCTTCTTCTTCTTCTTCTTCTTCTTTATCTTATTATTATTATTATTATTAGTAGTAGTAGTAGTAGTAGTAGTAGTAGTAGTAGCAGTAGTAGTATTCAACTACCAAGCACCAAGGATGGAACTGCAACTTAAAGAATCAAAGCCACAAAAAAAAAAAAAAAAAAAAAAAAAAAAAAAAAAAAAAAAATCAGCTCAGTTTAATTTTCATAATTCAATTCAATTCAGTTTGACTTGTCAAGGTTTTTTTTTTGTTTTTTTTTTGTTTTGTTTTGTTTTTTTTTTTGTTTTTTTTTTACAATATTTATACAATAGCATATTTACACAGTAAAAGTTTACAAAGTATAAAATAATTTATTAATTTTCTTCAACCCCTTTACATCCCTATAGATTTATAATGATAATCATAGTAATTTTACAATGCCTCTGAATGTCCCTGATTGGTGGATGTATCCCTGTTTAAAGATTCTCGCTGTTAATAGTGAATCAGTAAAAAAATAAGCAAATATATCACAAATCCTCTGAGACACTTTATTTTCCTTACAGTATTAAAATAATAATAATAATAATAATAATAATAATAATAATAATAATAATAATACTGACAGTGAAGCTTGTATAAATAAATAAATAAATAATTTAAAAGCTAGATCAAGAGATCAATGGATGATTTTAAAATCAAATACATAATTTGGGGTAATGCTCACAATACAATTCAAGATTATAAAGAAGTTAAAGGGACTATTGTTGCATATATATCGATCCACATTCGTAAAAAAAATATGACCTGATCTCATTTTTTTTTTTTTATTTTGTGTCACTGTTACCCTCAACCCTTCTTCATTCTATTAGCACAGAAAATTGAAGAAAGGAACTGAAATAGATGATAACATGCACTCACACCAATTAAACTCCTGTTAATTATCTCTACACCTTTATTACTGCAAATCAGGAACCCTCTGCCCAGATGCTATCAAGTGCACAAGCAGAGCGACCCACTTACCATTTAAATGAGAAGTGTCCGGGTAATAAA
>CM045730.1:67817846-67822846 GCA_024760905.1 Plotosus lineatus | reverse complement strand
CATGCAAGTGTTTTAAAAATAAGCTGTTAATTTGCTGGGTCAGCAGAGTCACGATTTATATCTGGTCTAGCACGAGGTTCATGTGACGAATCCGGTGCATCACGATGTTCACGTGTTTTATCTGGTGTATCACAATGTTCACGTGTTATATCTGGTGTATCACAATGTTCACGTGTTATATCTGGTGTATCACAATGTTCACGTGTTATAGCTGGTGTATCACAATGTTCACGTGTTATATCTGGTGTGTCACAATGTTCACGTGTTATATCTGGTGTATCACAATGTTCACGTGTTATATCTGGTGTATCACAATGTTCACGTGTTATATCTGGTATATCACAATGTCCACGTGTTATATCTGGTGTATCACAATTTCCACGTGTTATATTTGGTGTATCACAATGTTCACGTGTTATATCTGGTGTATCACAATGTTCACGTGTTATATCTGGTGTATCACAATTTCCACGTGTTATATCTGGTGTATCACAATTTTCACACGTTATATCTGGTGTATCACAATGTTCACGTTTTATGTCTGGTGTATCACAATGTTCACGTGTTATATATTAGTGTATCACAATGTTCACATATTATATCTGATGTATCACAAGGTTCACATGTTATATGTGTTGTTTCAGGAGGTTCCCCTCTTAAATCTGGTGGATCATAAGGTTCACATGTTATATCTGGTCTATCACGATGTTCTCGTGCTATATCTGGTGTCTCATAAGGTTCATGTGTTATATCTGATGTTTTACGAGATTCAGATGTTGAAGCTGGTGTATCACAAGGTTCACACGTTATATGTGGTGTTTCACAAGGCTCACATGTTATACCTGGTGTATCACAGGAGTCATGTGTCGAATCTAATGTATCACGAGGTCTGCGTGTTGAATATGATGTATCATGAGATTCATGTGTTGAATCTGATGTATCACAAGGTTCACATGTTGAAACTGAGGTATCACGAGGTTCACGTTTTGGATCTGATGTATCACGAGGTTCACGCATTGAAGCCGATGTATCATGAGGTTCACGTGTTGAATCTGATGTATCATGAGGTTCACATGTTGAGTCTGATGTATCATGAGGTTCACGTGTTAAAGCTGATGTATCACAAGGTTCAAATAGAACAATCTTACATTACATAATGTTTTTCTTTCCTCCATTCAACTTCTGGTTTTCACTCATGTACAGTAGGCCCTTGACTATTCGTGGTTTTGCACCCACGGTTTGAGTATTCGCTGACTGCTGAGCAACCAGCATGTGATTCAAATTCAGCCAATGGCTGTCCTCCTTTCTCCTGATTGGTGGAGCTGATGCCCCCCCCCCCTTTTCCTCATTCTCGCACTAGTTGTCAATGAGCCTTTTTTTTTGTGTGTGTTTTAATTACCAGTTAAGTTCTATGATCCCACTCAAACGCTGTGCGTCTTCTCTGGCTAAGCGCCAGAAAACGCTGGATTTCTCTTCTGAAGAAATAAGACTTTCTCCTGAGAAACGACGGTTTTCTCTGAACTGTTGTATTAATTTTTTTTTCAATTATTATTCCAGTACAGTACCTAAGTTCATGTTTATGCGTGAGATTTTATGTTCAGACGCATGTTTAACAAACGATACCAAAAGGATAAACTTTATTACAGTACTCTTCATGTCCTTTTACATTGAACTTGGAGTGATGTCTCCAAGATGGCGCTGCCCAGAGGGCGACGTCACAGAGTTCTCGGAGTCAAATTGTTTCTTTGTTCATTTTAATTTGTTTTATTGTTGTTTTGTTTGTTCATGTTTTTGCACTATGCTCGTCTACGACCGGTCGACTCTGCTACATCTATAAGATTGGAGTATCTTCGGGCGTGTATAACTAAGCAGAGCTAACATGCTATTAGCAGAGCTAACATGCTATAGTAGACAGCTGAATACGAGCCACATCCCAGCTAGCAATAAGCCCAGGCGACGCCGGCGCTTGGGATTGCAGGGGATGAAGGCCGTATAGCTGTCTGGTATAATCGCCTTATTGAGTGTACTCTCCTCGAGCCATGTTTCTCAGAAACACAGTCCTGTAGATCCCTCTGCCCTGCAATCTGAGCGTGAAGCTCGTCCATCTTGTTTCACAAGGACTGAACATTTTCAAGCAGTATGACCAGAAGTGCTAACCAAGCCTCTGAGAACGCCACCTGGGCGGTTAGCATGGAGCTCCCATAGCATAGCAGCTCACGATAGAAGTTCTCAGAGTCAAATTGTTTCTTTGTTCATTTTAATTTGTTTTATTTGTTGTTTTGTTTGTTCATGTTTTGCTCGATGCTCGTCCACGACTCTACTACAGCTATAAGATCAGAGTATCTTCAGGCGTGTATAACTAACCACGCTCAACTGGGCTTGTTAGCCGGGATGCGGCTAGCAGAGCTAATATGCTTTGAGAACTCCGCCTGGACTTAGCCGGTAACCGCTAGCTAACCGCTAGCATTGAGCTGCCATAGCATATAAGCTCAAGATAGAAGTCGTTGCGTGCTTAGTTGCCCGAAGCTGAATGTGCTCATAGCTGTAGTTGGGTCGACCGATCATAAACGAGCATAGTGCAAAACATGAACAAACAAATAAAACAAATTAAAACAAACAAAGAAACAATTTGACTCTGAGAACTCCACAACGTTGCCCTCTAGGCAGCGCCATCTTGGAGACACCACTTCAAGACGTCACTCCAAGTTCAATGTAAAAGGACATGAAGTGTAATGAAGTTTATCCTTTTGGTATCATTTGTTAAACATGCCACATGATTCGCGCATGTGACCTAATAAATGGGACTTTACTTCCGAGTACAGAACTCGCGGATTATCTCGATTCGCGGGAGGGCTTGGAACCAAACCCCGGCAAATGTCGAGGGCCTACTGTATCTCTGAACTTTTTTATTTTTCTTCTTTTTTTCTTTCTTTTTACTTTCCTTTCTATTTTTCTCCATCATTCCTTCTTTCAATTTAGATTTTTAATTTCTTCACTCTCCTCTTTTTCCTTCATGCTGTCTTTCTTTTTTCTGTCTTTTCTCTTTATTTCTTTCCTTTCTTCCTTCTCACAGTTGATATTTTCTCCTTGACTCTTTCTTTCGTTCCTTATTCCTGCCTTTCTTTTTATTCCCTTCGCTTCTTTACTCTTTTCCTCAGATCTTTTCTTTTTTTCTTTCTTTCCTTACCTTTTTCATGTATTCATTATTTCTTTCGTTCCTCTTTTTTTACTTCCTTTCATTACATTTTGCTCATATCTTCTTTTCATTTCTTAAGTTGTTTCTTCCTTTTTTAACTTTTGATTTTCCTACATTGTATTAATCCTGGAAAAAAAAATAAATAATGCCTCTGCATTTTATCCATTCAACATGAGCACACACACGCACACACACACACACACACACACACAGCTATACATTCTTCCTGCTGATTTGAGAATCAAACCAGTGACGTTTTGGCCCCAAAGTCCCGGGTTACAAGTTCTGTAACTATTTGGATATTGCTTTCTTTCTTTCTTTCCTTCTTTCTTTCTTCCTTCCTCCCTTTTTCCTTTCCTCCTTTCTTTATTTTTCTTTCATTTTTACCTTTTTTAACCTTTCTTTTGTGGCAGTGGTGGTCTAGTGGTATAAGGCGCCGGATCGCTGATCCAAAGGTTGGGGGTTCGAGTCCCACTCTCCACAAGGTTGTCACTGTCCCTCCCAGGGCAGCTAACTGGGTTATCACAATTCAAAGACATGCACTGTAGGTTAATTGGCCATTCTAAATTAGGGACTACAGATGGAAACTTGTTATAAGATGTAATGATGTAAGATGTATGATATATGATGTGAGGCGACCTTGAGTGCTGAGAAAGGCGCCATATAAATAAAATGTATTATTATTATTATCAAAGGCCGGCCATGTCTCTCACTGTCTATGGTGTGAGGTTCATGTAAAAGAACCATTGCTGACTTTCGACAAGAGTAGACTGCAAAGCCGTCAGCGTGTTTCCGCCCTGCGATGGCCTGGCGAGCTGTCCAGGGTGTACTCTGCCCTCGCCCTGAGTTGGCTGGGATGGGCACCAGCCTCCCCGCGACCCTAATTAGGATGAATCGGTTACAGAAAATGAACTGAACCTTTCTTTTGTACTTTGTCGTTCTTTCTTCCTTTGATCGTCTCCTTCTTTTTTTCTTCTTGGCTTTGATCCTTTCATTCCACACATTAGAGATCTTGTCAGAATTGAATTAGAGTGATGAATCTGACACGTGCAGATGAGACCAGCTACTCCTGAAAAGTACCCCCCCCCCTCACCCCGCCCCCCCACCATCCACCATGGGCAGTTCTCAGTGCTGGTCTCTATAAGGAGCTTCAGCAGTAGCCTACGGATCAGAACAGACGTGTCAACAACAGGTTCTTCCCACATGCCACAAGACTGCTGAACGCATTCAAATATTCCTCCCTTTTCACCCACACACACCTACGAAGGACGTTACCACTCAGGACCTCCGCGCCATGTCACTGTGCGATATTACACTGTAACTGCAATGTGCAATCTTTCATTTATCCTTCATACAAACGGTTCATATGCATTTTATTAATTTTATTATTATGTATTATTATTATATATTATTTATTATGTATTTTTTTATTACTTTTTATTAATTTTTTTATTTATTTATTTATTTTTTATTCATTCCTGCTGTGCTCTGTGCCATTTCATTGGAATCTCGTGTTTATGTGAAGCTACATAATAAATACAGCCTCAGCCGAAGTCCGACAGCTGGACCAGGAAGTGTGTGGTTGGTGTTGGTGACGTGAAGTCAGAGAGATCACGTGAAGTCAGAAAAAATAAATCAGGATCTGGAGACGTCGTCTGTAGCCGCTGTGCTAAAGCCACAGACAACAGTCCAGACTGTTCAGTAGAACACATACAGTACGTGGGAAAAATATAGAGCGAATTTAATAGGGATCAGCTGAGTGCTGAGTACAGACCGTAAGCGCTGTGCAGCTGATACCATATTT
>CM045730.1:67785346-67815346 GCA_024760905.1 Plotosus lineatus | reverse complement strand
CTAATTCAGTTCGCAGGGGGTCTGGTGCCCATCTCAGCCACCTCTGGGTGAGAGCAGAGTACACCCTGGACAGCTCACCAGACCACCGCATGGCTGTGTGCGCGTGTGCATGTGTGTGTGTGTGTGTGTGTGTGTGTGTGTGTGTGTGTGTGTGTGTGTGTGTGTGTGTGTGTGTGTGTGTGTGTGTGATGTTACAGAAACCCTCAGCCCTTCATTTTCTGATGAAACATTGGCTCAGGTGTGGACATCGAATCAAACCGTTGCGCTATAATGTTCCCTCTGTTCTTATTCTTGTTTATTTTCAATCTGCGAGAAGAATCCTGGCGCATCTCCGTCTCCAGTCGAACCGATGCTTGTGCACATTGTGTACATTTGATTGGTGATTTAATGTGGAAGTGATGTGGCCTCTCTTGGCTGCTGTACCTAAAGTTTTACAACAGTGTTTATAATTCAATGCCGTGTAGAAAATATCATTTATTTAATGTTAAACAGCTCTTACATAAGACTTGTGCTTCAGAAATATCTAATATCAAAAAAAAAAAAAAAAAAAAAAAAAACACCAAGGTGATATAATTCCTTCATAACATGTTAGAACACAGGTGCTAGATCTGATGAATGTTGCCAAACTTAACTGAGTATTTTCATTCATTCCAGCTCGCCAGGCCATCACAGAGCAAAACACACTGACGGCTATGCAGCGCCTCATGTCAAAAGTCAGCAACAGTTCTTTGACATGAACCTCCTACCATAGACAATGAGAGACATGGCCAGCCTTTGATAACCCAGTTAGCGGTACTGGGTGATAGAGGGGATTGAACCCATGACCTTGGGATCTGTAATCCAGCAGTTTACCACTGGGCCATTCCCGCCGCTGAGTATAATTGGACTAATGAAGTTTTCAGTGGCATCCACCAGTCCGGGGCATATAACTGTTAATTAGTGCACGTGATTGGCCAAAACAGCGCACGTGCATCAGAACCTGTGATGGTTCATTTATATTGAAGAACCTGCTGAACTATAACAATCATTACAATGATTAATCCTGATTTTTTTTTTTTTTTTTTTTTCTCTGCTCGAAGCATGATCAACACAGTGGTGTCGTGGTTAGCACAGGCCCCAACCACAACAAAGTCCTGGTTCCGAGTCCAGGGCTCGAGTGCTTCTCTGTGCTGTTTCCTTGTGCTGGTGGGTTTCCTCCAGGTACTCCATAGCCCAAAGACATGTACATTGGTCTATTTGTCTTTTCTTAATTCCCCCTAGAAGTGAATAGAAGTCTGAATGGTTGTAAATATATGTTGGCCATGCAAAGGTCCACTCCCTTGCCCAGTGTGAAATAGGCTCCAGCCTCCCTATGGCCTTGGCAATGATTAAGCAGTTTGGAAACTGAGTGAGTCAACAATGTGTTCAGCATGAATGAAATGCCTCGCTGCCCCCACTCATCATTCACTTCATCATTGCTTTTCCATGCCACTGTATCCTATTAGAGTCATGGGAAGGGTGGTGCCTATCTCAGCCAACCTTGAACAAAGACATGGCATAACTCGAGAAGCTCACCAGAGCATCAGGCATCTAGGGGCAATCTGGAGCAGCCAATTAGTCCATAGACTACCCAGAAGAACCCCGCATGGGCACGGGGAGAACATGCAAATTCACGCTCGTGAACCTACACACACCGTGCGGTCCATGTCTAATGCTAACAGAAAGCGTTCCAGGTGATCCGGACAGCTGGAACTCTCAAATTCTGGCTTTTTTTATCTGATAAATTAAACTATTCTCATTTAAAATATAGTCCGGTGATGATTTTTTATGAATATAAGCTACAGCTTCCACAGTGTTGCAGCTCTAAGTGGCTCTAATGTGCTGCGGTTTCTGAAAGTGTGTTGTTTTGCTCCACTGTAGCATCTGCACGCGAGTGAAAGTCTTGGATTTCAAGCCTTGATTGGTGTCTTGATTAGTGTGTCGTCTTGCTTCAGGATCAGAAGCGCTAAGTAAACAAGGACGAATCGAAGAGGGGGTTTCAATCCTCAGCTGTACAGAAGCTCATCAGCGAGACGGTGGATTGTCTGGATCACCTGTTTGCATGAAGTGTCCAAGGACTAGCTAACTGCACACCCAACAATAAAAAAAATAATAATAAAAAAGAAATAAAATCAAATTAAATAAAACTTGTCTAAAAAAATATGAAACAAACAAAAATTAAGATGTTCAGAGGTTTTTGAAGGTGCATGAGCAGATAAATGGATGAATTAGACTTGATGAGTCATCTGTGATTCATCATCTGCTCCTATATACTGAAAGCACATTAGCCAGGGATACAGTCCTTCATCAAATCATTCAAGAACTCATCATGTTTTGTTTTGGTTTTTGGTTTTTGTTTATTCCTTGAATTAGTTGCAGCAAAAAAAAAAAAAAAAACAAAACAAAACAAAAAAAAAACACTGTGGGAAATGACAAGGGTAGGACTGAAGGTGATGTAATGGAGGGGGCGTGAACTATTGGTCACCGTTATCTCTGTGCATAAAGAAACAAAACGGTAGCTGCACAGGCTAACAGTACGCTGCTAATATGTGACAAGCACGCCTCGTTCATTTCTAGCCGCAGTCCAATACTGTGGTGTCGACAGAGTGGGGATTATGTCTGATAATATTTGGATTTCGGTTCTGAAGATGATTAGAATGTCTGTATTTGAGTAAGAACCACCTGGAGGAAACTGTATCTAATGTGCCTAATGGGAACCCATACAAGAATGGCGGTGTGTGTGTGTGTGTGTGTGTGTGTGTGTGTGTGTGTGTGTGTGTATGTGTGTGTGTGTGTGGGTGTGTGTGTGTGTGTGTGTGGTTAAGATGATGGGTTACTGATCCAAAGGTCAATGGTTCAGTCCCCACTGTCACCACTGCTGGGCCCTTGAGCAAGGCCCTTAACCCTCACTTGCTCAGTTGTATAAAAATGCTAATTGTCAGTTGCTCTGGAATGTTTTGTAAATGTAGTGTGTGTGTGTGTGTGTGTGTGTGTGTGTGTGTGTGTGTGTGTGTGTGTGTGTGTGTGTGTGTGTGTGTGTGTGTGTGTGTTGGCCCTGCAGTGGTCTAGCGAGCCTTTCAGGGTATACCTAGCCTTTGCCTAGAGTCGGCTTGATGGGCTCAGCCTCTCTCTGACCTGAATAGCATAAAGTGGTTCAATGAATGATGATGATGATGATGATGATGATGATGATGATGATGATGATGATGATGATAATGATGATGATTCTCAGGGTGGCACAGTGCTATAGTGGTCAGCATGTCTGTCTTAGAGCAGGAAGGTTGTGTTGTTTGGCTCACTGATTGCTCCAAAGCCGCATGCTATCTGTGTGAGTATCGTACTAAAGCTGTGAATGAAACAAAACTGCTCTTTTCTGACTTTGATTCTTAAATCCTGTGCACATCCTTGAGTGCAGCAAGCAATGTGTCAGCCATATAATGAAATATATGAAAAAATAAAAATAAAAATAAATAAATAAAAAAATAAAAAAACACGTTTATTTTCAGGAAAAGTGCGGATAAAGTACTGCTTCAGGGGGAGAGAACATCAGAACAATAATAACTCAACAACCTCAACATTATTAAAGTGTTTTCCGAATCCTCCAGATGGCCTCGGCCTAAATGTAAACTACAGAAAATAATCATACAGCCTGCTTTTGTGTTCTGGTCTACGAACATTGTCAGCCATGCATGGTCCATCTCTGGGCTATTGCATCGCCTCCCTGCTCCATGTGCCTCCTCTGCACGTTTGCGCTCTCAGTTCCTCAACTCACTCGTCATCTGTCTTTCCCTTCAACATAAAATCAAAATTTCTTTGCATTTTTTTTTTTTTTTTTTTTAAACATAATGTGCATTAGACTGTGTTTAGATGCTGTTCGGTATCAGAAGGATGCATGCGATCTCCAGCTGACCTCCCCCCAGTAGTGTCTGGGGACTTTCTATCACCTAGGCATGCAATGAAAAGAATGCATTGAGTTTTCTCTCTTCCACCTGTGTTTGTTTGCAGAACGGAGTGGTGCTGCTCGCATGATAGACAGACAGACAGGATTTCACAAATTGTAAAACTTCACAACTTATTACTTGTGGATTTTTGTTGTGCTTATTCTGCAAAAATAACTACAGTAAGCCCTTATCCATTCGCGATTCAGCATTCATGCCCCCACATACTCACGGATTGGCGACAAACCCAGAAGTAACTGGCACATGATTCAAATTTAGCCAATGTCTGAGAGCTTTTATTTGTCCCTTCTGCTGATTGGTTGCAGATGATGGCTACACCTTGTTTTTTTCTCCTTCGAGCACATGTCATCAACATGATTGTGTGAATTGTGAATTCACTTTTTTTCATGTTCTTAATGATCATTTAAGCCCTATGATGTCACTCAAACACCATGCATCTTCTCTAGCTTCTGGTAAGGAGTCTAAGCACTTTATTTATTCATAAATATTATCACAGGATAAAATGAAAACATTTTTACTTAACCATTACTACATTTTACTGAATTATTACTGTATTAATGAGTAAGACTGTTGAGAGAACGGATTTAACCAGCACATTTTAGCCCGTGTAATGTCATACATAGGGTTTTAAAACCGCGTTAATAACTCGTGGATTTTCATGATCCACGGTAAGGGGCGGGACTGAACCATTGCAGAAAATGGTGACCTACTACCTGTAAAAAAAAGAAAAATAAATAAATAAAAATACACAGCACGAGTGAACATTGGATTAATGCTATTATATTTATGATTATAATTAATTAATACAGTGACTAACTGACTAACAAGTTGCAACCTATCATGGTACTGCAGCCTACAAATTAAAATGTTCATCCAGCCCCTAAAACCCAATTCAACCAATCTCAGGAGGCATATTCTTGTGATTATTGTTATGTCGTCACCAATTTCTCACTTATTTTTGTAAAATTCTCATGAAAAAAAAAAGGGTTCAAGTTGCATTCATGAGTGAAGGTTGCTTTTCTGAGGTGTTTTTGTTAAAAAGGTCTGTATATTTCTGACTGTCACGGCCTTCCGGTGCGCTCCGACTTACTTTCACCACTAGTGAGCTCTTCAGGACATCCTCTGACTTCACTCAGGGTCCAACAAGAATATATGATGGTCCTTGGTGGAGCTTTTTTATGTTTGCACGTTTGTTTTACTTCATCTCTACCTTGCAGTTTATGAGTTAGTATAACCACTCCATAGCTTTAACCCTGTCTGACACCAACGGTGGTAATGACAGCGATTGGAGGAAAAGTCTCAGTCAAAAATATTTTGCGTACACATCCTGTGGCCACTTGCCCCAATAATTTTAACTTACAATCCAGAAATATTCACACAGGTCAGAGCCATCCATTATCCAGATGATAGAATAATATAGCATCAGTGGCAGCAGCAGCATTTCTTATGAATTTGATTCTCATTCTCTCTCTCTCTCTCTCTCTCTCTCTCTCTCTCTCTCTCTCTCTCTCTCTCTCAGCTGTGTAGCTGTCACAGAGCGTTATGGCAGTATTTTGTTGCAGTTGTTGTTTTCAGCTTATCGAAGGGTAATTTTGATTTAAAACTCTGCTCAGTATGTACACAGTGAGTAACTGCACATCCGGTTAAATGTATGAGTAGCAGAACATTTGCGCAGCCTTGTTGGAACATCAATACTACAATGACGGCATCAAAAAAGATTGTAAATCGGAGGCCGAGAAAAGAAAATTTTTGCCAGCAGCCTAACTTGAGGAAGTACAATACATAACTAGGACCATTCAAGACCAGTGATTCTGCCAGAACTCAAATGTTCTGCTATTACAAGTGAGACTGATTTTCCTTTGATGACCACAAGGATTCTTCAAGTAAGCGCCAGAACACGGTAATGATGTTGGATGTCTCTTCTAAAGAAATAAGACCCTCTCCTGAAGAAACAACAGTTTCCTCTGACGTGCCTGAAGTGGAATAATCATCTGAACTATTGTAAAGCTGTATTACAGAAGTATTTTTCAATTATTATTCCAGTACAGTGCCTAAATTAATGTTTAGAATGTTTGTGTGTGTCTCTTTTCACCCCGCTCCAACTGAGGGGCATGGCTGAGCTGCTTGGGCTGAATGCAGTTCACACCTGAATTAAGTCCTCTCATCTACTCCCTATAAACACAAACTACATGCTCACATCATTTAACGCGTGTTCTTAATTCCTTCCCCTTTGAATGTGAGGCGTTTGTTGCAAGTGACACACAGAACGTGTGAGACGATCCGTGGCTTATCCGGACTGCCAATCAAGTGCACGTTGATTACTTATATATATATATATATATATATATATATATATATATATATATATATATATATATATATATATATATATATATATATATATATATATATATATATATATATATATATATATATATTGCATGAGGAAGTCTGGAGTGGCAGAGAAGTATGTTAGAGTGGTGCAGGACATGTATGAGAGATGTAAGACAGTGGTGAGGTGTGCTGTCAGTGTGACCGATTTAATTCAAGGTGGAGGTGGGACTGCATCAAGGGTCAGCTCTGAGCCCCTTCCTGTTTGCTCTGGTGATGGACAGGCTGACAGACGAGGTGAGACAAGAATCTCCATGGACTATGATGTTTGCAGATGACATTGTGATCTGTAGTGAGAGCAGAGAACAAGTGCAGGAAAATCTAGAGAGGTGGAGGTATGCCCTGGAAAGAAGAGGAATGAAGGTTAGCCTCAGAAAATCAGAATACATGTGTATGAATGAGAAGGACCCAGGAGGAACGGTGATGTTACAGGGAGCAGAGATAACGAAGGTGGAGGATTTTAAGTACTTAGGCTCAACAATCCAGAGCAATGGAGAGTGTGGAAAAGAGGTGAAGAAGCGTATGCTGGCAGGCTGGAATGGTTGGAGAAAAGTGTCCGGTGTGATGTGCGACAGGAGAGTGTCAGCAAGAATGAAGGGAAAAGTGTACAAGACGGTGGTGAGGTCAGCGATGTTGTATGGTTTAGAAACAGTGGCGCTGAGGAAAAGGCAGGAGGCAGAGCTGGAGGTGCAGAGATGAAAATGTTGAGGTTCTCTCTGGGAGTAACGAGGATGGATAGGATCAGAAATGAGTACATCAGAGGGACAGCCCATGTAAGATGTTTTGGAGACAAAGTCAGAGAGGCTAGATTGAGATGGTTTGGACATGTACAGAGGAGGGATAGTGAGTATATTGGCAGTAGGATGCTGAGGTTGGAACTACCAGGCAGAAGGCCTCGAGGAAGACCAAAGAAGAGATTTATGGATGTGGTGAAGGAAGACATGAAGGTCGTTGGAGTCAGAAAAGAAGATGCAGAGGACAGGGTGAGATGGAGGCGGATGATTTGCTGTGGCGACCCCTGAAGGGAACAGCCGAAAGTAAAAGAAGAAGATATATATATATAATGACCAATATTATCCATACATATCTATCTATCTATCTATCTATCTATCTATCTATCTATCTATCTATCTATCTATCTATCTATCTGTCTGTCCGTACACTAAATCTTAAATATTAATTAGGGTCACAGGGAGGCTGACACGCATCTCAGCCGACTCTGAGCAAGGGCAGCGTACACCCAGGACAGTTCTCCAGGCCATTGCAGGGCGAAAACTCACACACCCATTCATACTCACACTCATGGGTGATTTGGAACAGCCAGTTAACCTACAGTGCATGTTTTTGGAGGAAACTGGAGTACCCAAACTAAACCCACACAAGCACGCGGAGAACATCCAAACTCCATACAGAAACGTCCAAGCTGGCAATCAAACCCAGGACCGTTTTGTTTTGACGCGGCCATGTTAACCACTACGTCGCTGTGCCGCCATGGCTACTTTAATCCAGTGAAAGTGATCAATCACTGCCGCATGAATCTTTGGAAATTATCTCATTAAATCCTTCCATGTTTCCTGTTTGTACATGAGCCGAGAGCAAACTAACCATCAGCCAGAGAGGAGCTCTTGTGCGGATGCTGGGGTGTTGAGAAGACACTATGAAAAAGATGCTACTTTGAAATCTTGCTAGCTTTATAGATTACTAGCTCCAGCTTTAATCAGTAGGATACATATTTGTTTTAGAAAAATGAACATAAAGACATTTTCATCGACAAAATATTTATCCATCACTGTTAGCTTTCTCTAATGTATAAGGCAAACAGCATCAGAAGGACAACTGCGCTTGATAATACACATACACACACTTACACACACTCACATACACACACACACACACACACACACATATATATATATAAATATAAATATATATAAATAAATATATATATATATATATATATATATATATATATATATATATATATATATATATTTTTTTTTTTTTTTTTTTTTTTTTCCCCTCAGACTAAAATGAGTGTTTCCTGGACTGCCGGGATCAGTGGAGTGCAATCATGTGGGAAACGGGACAAAACAGACAGGACTAATGCGTTAATAACACCGGGGGAACAAGGCATAAGATAATGGTGATTACAGTTATTTAATTAGGATGTGAACTGACAATAAACTACTATTTAATCCCCCTAGGCAATTAATCAGAGTTCTTGAGTGTCCCACCCACTGATTCACAAATTACAGAAGACATTAAATACGTTTTAAGAGCAAGCCTTCAGCCTAAATGTGATTTGTTATAATTTGTAATAAAGCCGTAATGGATCCACGTAGATCGCAACAGCACAGACGTATAATATTATTATAGAGTAAATAGCATGTGGAGTTCAGTGGGTACAGTTAATAGTGTACACATTTACTGTATATACCTTTGAGATACATTAAAATAACCTCTTCCTACACGTATCTTTATATATATGGTGGACGAGATCTGCCCTGAATATTTCAAAGCTCTGGATGTTCTAGGACTGTCTTGGTTGACATTGTGTGGTTAAACCAGGGTAGTAGTTCCCAATTAAAAAAAAAAAAAAAAAAAAAAAAAAAAAAAGGACCAGAAAGTGTTTTCCAACTATTGTGGAATTACACTATTCAGCGGTCCTGGGAAATTATATGCATTAGTAATGGAGAGGAGGATCTGAATGATGGTTGATCCTCGGATTCAGGAGGAACGATCTGGTTTTTGACTCGGCCGAGTGACTCTTGGAGAGAATGCACCCTCTGGGTCTGCTTCCTGAAACCAAGTGGAGGAGTTCAGGTGTCTTGATGTCTTGCTAAAGAGTGATAGGCAGAATGGGGTGGGAGATCGACACTTGGATCGGTGCAGGTTCTGCTGTAAAGTGGCGCTTGTAACCGGTCCGTCATAGTCATAGTTAAAGAGGGAGGTGACGCAAGGCAAAGCTTGTAATTTACAGCCGATCTGTGCTCTTACAGTCACGAGCTTTGGGTGGTGGATAAAATAAGATCACAAATAGACTTGGCTGAAATGAGCTTTCTTTGCAGGGTGCCTAGTCTCTCCCTCAGAGACAGGATCAGAAGTTCAGTCAGACGGGAGGAGCTCAGGGTAGAACGACTGCTCCTCCGTGTTGAGAGGAGCCAGTTGCGGTGGCTCAGGCATCTGATTCAAATGTCTCCCTGGTGTGGTGTTTTGGGCACCTCAGGTGTACTCAGAGAATGCTGGAGGGACTATGTCTCTTGGCTGGTCTGGGATCACCTTGTTGTGCCTGCAGAAGAGCTGGAGGAAGTGACAGCTCACCGGGCCAGCACGCATACAACCATTCACACTCATACCTAGGGGCAATTTGTATGAACCACTTAGTCCACTGCACATATTTTTAGACTATTTGGAGGAAGCCAGAGTACCTGAAGGAAACCCAAATTAATATGGGAGAGCCCATTAATTACTCCACACAGAAATGCCTCAAGCACGGAAATCGAAACCAGGCCTTCTAGCTGTGAGGCCAACGTTGTAACCACTGCACTACCAGACCACCCGTTCATTTATTATTATTTAGTTTATAATATTGTTAATGTTTCTCATATTTTTAATTATGGTACAGCAATGATGCAATAAGAAAACTAAAGCAAATCCACATACAAGTTAATGGCAATATAGCCATTGAAGAAATACACACACATATATATATATATATATATATATATATATATTTTTTTTTTTATTATTATTATTTTAATAGATAAGAACTGTAAATCTGTTGAATAAATAAAATTATGAAAATAAAAAGTTCAAAGATGGTGTCACGCATAGCTGCAGGGGCTTGTAGCTCCTTTCCTCAATAACAATAAAATGATTCCGATACTGATGAAGCTATTGAATAAATAAAAATAGAATCTTAAATCTTCCTCCTTGAATCGCCACCTTATCGTGGTGAAGTGGTTTGCGTGACCTAATCATCCTAGAAACTATGTTGTCGGGGGCATAATTCCCCTGGTAGGGTCACCCAAGGCAAACAGGTCCTGGGTGTAGGTCAAGACGAAGTGCAGTTCAGAAGACCTCTATGAAAAATAAAAAATAAAATGATACAGTTTCCCTTGCCCGGACACAGGTCACCGGGGCCCCCATCTGCAGCCAGGCCTGATGGAGGGACTTGAAGGTGAGCACCTGGTGGTTGGGCTTCTGCCCATGGAGCCCGGCTGGGCACAGCCCGAAAAGGAGACATGGGTCTGCACTCCAATGGAAGGGGTCATAGGGGCCTGGTTCAATGTGAGTTGGGTGGCAGCTGAAGGCATGGGTTCTGTCGGATCAATCCTTGGTTACTGATTCTGACTCTTTGTACATGAAATGTCACCTCTCTGGTGGGGATGGAGCCTGAGTTGGTGCGTGAGGTGGAGAGATACTGACTAGATATAGTCAGACTCACCTCAACACATAGGTTGGGCTCTGGAACCACGCATCTCGAGAGAGGCTGGACCATATTCCATTCTTGAGATGCTCATGAGTAGAGGTGGCGAGCTGGTGTGGGCACCCATGTTGCCCCCCGTCTCGGTGCCGAAACACAGTTTGTCTAGCATGAACACCATGTTCACCATGTTCACGAACACTATAAAAGTGCCCATAAGTGCACTTGGCACAAGGACACCCTAGGTAGCAGTTCGATGATTGACTGTGCAGTCATGCCACCAGATTTGTGGCCGCATGTTCTGTACAATCTGGTGAAGAGGCGAGATGAGCTGCCAACCGATCACCACCTGGTGGTGAACTAGATTTGATGGCGGGGGAGGCTGCCTTCCAGACTTGGCAGGCCCAAGCATGTAATTAGGGTCTTCTGGGAACATTTGGTGGAGTCTCTTGTCCGAGAGGCCTTTAACTCCCACCTCTGACAGAGCTACAACTACGTCCCAGAGGAGGCGGGTGACATGGACTCTGAATGGGCTGTTTTGTGCCTCCATTGCTGAAACGGCAGCCCATAGCTTTGTCCGGAAGGTTGTCGGTGCTTGTCGTGGCAGTAACCCCCGAACCTGTTGGTGGACACCTGTGGTGATGAGGTCTGTCAAGCTGAAAAAGAAGGCCTATCAGGTCTTACTGGCCTGTGAGACTCTTGAGGCAGCAGAAGGGTACTGTGGCAGGCCAAACGTGTTGCAGCCGAAGCTGTCACAGATGCAAAAATTTCGGGTGTGGGAGGAGTTCAGTGAGGGCCTGGAGAGTGATTATTGGTTGGCCTCAAAAAGGTTCTGGACCACCATCCAACGCCTCAGGAGAGGAAAACAGTTCTCCACAAACACTGTTTACAGTGGAGGTGGGGAGCTGCTCACCTCGACTGGGGATGTCATCAGGAGGTGGAGAGAATACTTTGAAGCCCTCCTCAATCCCACCAATGCTCCCTCTGTGGAGGAGGAAGACCCTGGGGGTTTGGGCAGGGGTCTGCCTGTCATTGGAGTGGAGGTCACTGAGGTAATCAAAAAGCTCCTTGGTGGTCGGTTTCCAGGGTTGGATGAGATCCACCCTGAATATCTCAGGGCTCTGGATGCTGTAGGCCTGTCTTGGTTGACATGTCTCTGCAACATCGCATGATCATCAGGGGCTGTACCTATGGATTGGCAAACTGGGGTGGTAGTCCAATTAAGTTTTTAAAAAGGGGGACCGGCGGGTGTGTTCCAATTATCGGTGAATCACACTCCTCATCCTACCCGAGAAAGTCTATGCAAGGGTACTTGACCAATAGTGGAACCTCAGATTCAGGAGGAACAATGTGGTTTTCATCCTAGCCATAGCACTCTTGAACAACTCTATATGCTCCACACGATTTTGGCGGGGACATGGGAGTTTGCCCAATCTGTCCACATGTATTTTGTGGATTTGGAGAAGGCTTTCAACCGTGTCCCTCGGACTATCTTGTGGGGCATGCTCTGGGAGTATGACGTTCCTGACCCGTTGCTACGGGCCATTTGATTGTTGCATCACCGAAGCCAGAAATTGGTCCGTATTGGTAACAACAGGTCGAATTCATTTCCGGTGAGGGTTGGAGTCCGCCAAGGCTGTCCTTTGTCACGGACTACGTTCATAATTTTTATGGACAGAATTTCTAGGCATAGCCGAGACGTTGAGGAGTTCTAGTTTGGTGGCCATCGGATCTCGTCTCTGCTTTTTGCGGATTATGTTGTCCTTTTGGCTTCATTAGGCCAGTACGTCCAGCTCTTATTGGAGTGATTCGCAGTGGAGTGCGAGGCAGCCAGGATGAAAATCAGTACCTCCAACTCCGAGGCCATGGTTCTCAGTTGGAAAATGGTGGAGTGCACCCTCCGGATCGGGAATGAGGTCCTGCCCCAAGTGGAGGAGTTTAAGTATTTTGGGGTCTTGTTCATGAGTGAGGGTGGGAAGGGACGAGAGATCGACAGATGGATCGCTACAGCCTCTGCTGTTAAACGGAGCCTGTACCGATCCATCGTGGTGAAGAAGGAGCTGAGTCGCAAGGTAAAGCTCTCAAATTACCAGTCAATCTATGTCATGGTCACGAGCTTTGCATAAGGACCAAAAGAGCAAGGTCGCGGATACAAGCGGCTGGTGCTCCTCCGCATTGAGAGGGGCCAGTTCAGGTGGCTCGGGCATCTGGTTAGAATGCCTCCAGAATGCCTCTTTGGTGTGGTGTTTCGGGCATGTCCAATCGGGAAGAGACCCAAGGGTCGACCTAGAACACGCTGAAGGGACTAGGCCTCTCGGCTTGTCTGGGAATGCCTCGGAGTGTCCCCGGAAGAGTTGGAGGAAGTGGCTGGGCCTCTTTGCTTAGGTTGCTGCCCCCGCAACCTGACCTCAGAAGAAGCAGAAGACGATGTTTTAGAACACTCCTTTTTTTTCATTTGTTTGCTTGTTAATTTCTTTGAGGAAGAAAAATATATTTTAGAGCAGTTTGAATGTCTTGGTGTACTCTGAACATTAAAGTTGGCACATAATTGTTTCAGTATATAAACTACAGTCTTCTTCTTTTCCCTTTGGCTTTTTCCCTTTTTCAGGGGTCGCCACAGCGAATCATCATCAGCTACTCTTTACGGAAGTCAACAATGGTTCTTTTATATGCCTCTCACCATAGAGAGTGAGACACATGGCCGGCCTTTGATAACTCAGTTAGCTGCACTGGGGGATATACACTTCAGTACACACACACACACACACACACACACACACACACACACACACACACACACACACACACACACACACACACACACACAAACAAAAAACAAACAAACAAACAAAAAATAAACACTGAAATAATTGAAATAATTTGTTATTATAATTATAATGTGTTGTTTTTCATAGTTGTATCCATGATAGAATCTGTCAATCAAGCTCTGTGTGCTATGAGCAAATTTCATACTAGGCCACTAACCCCTGTTAGGCTAAATGCTAATCCCTAATACGCTAATCTCTCATACGCTAATCCTTAATACCGTACCTAATAATCTCATAGGAAGTGCAACAAAATTAAAAATAAAGTGATTTGATGTTCAGAACAGTATTCCCAGTATTCCCACCATTCCCACATTCATACTACTCCCACTACTTCCACTATTCACATTATTTGCACATTCCCACTATTACCACTATTCCAACAACCCCACATTCCCACTATTCCCACATTCTGTTATTCCCACTTTTCACATGTTCCCACTAGTCCCACATTCCCACTATTCCCACATTCCCACTATTCCCACTATTCCCACTTTTCCCACATTCCCAATTTTCCCACATTCCCACACGCCACCCCATCTCAAGCACCTCATTTTCCTAACAAATGTAACTCTATCAATCTGATTTGAGAAGCAGGTGTCCCATTCTCGCCTCTTTCTTGATGTCACTGAGCAGAAAAGTGCTCTTTCGCATAAATAATACTATAAGGCAAGAAGATTTGTGCCTGATGGGCGAAGCCTCCTTTGAATCCGGCCAATACTACTGGCTGTTCCACTCACACTGCTTTAAATACCTTTCTCTTGGCTCAGGGAGACGAGTCAACCCTGAACATGTAACCATGAAGAATAAAATCAAATCGTAGTGATTTAATTTTCTATTTACAACGTGCTAAAAATGACACCGTTGGCTTTAAGAAACCATAAAAAACTGTGAGTCACCCATTTTAATTTAAGCATTATCCACTCTGAATAATGTTTTTTATTATTCCTGAGCTAGAGAACCAATCAGATTGTGCAGCTTCTGTGCAGTGTATTCTGATATCATTTCCTCTCTTTAGACTTCGTATTTCGTCACCTGACTGTGCTAATGTTTTAAACCAAAAGGTGACTCCGTCCTCTCTCCCACTAATGTATCAAATTCGGGTCACACCTGAACCTTCTGATCATTTCCCAAAAAACCCACTGGATCTGATTTCACTCCCGTGCTGCATTGATCTTTCCCGGATTCTTAATCTTTACTCGTTAGGTCACGGCTCTGTAATTACTATTGAATTCCCATGTCAGGACACATGTGTGGAAGTGATATCAGTACATTTTGTCCCTGGTCTCCCATGGAAATAAACATCACTGCTTTACACACAGAACTGACAGCAACATCATCACCAGCGTTTGAGTAAATTGCGGGGGAGGTGGGGATCAGGAACGCAAACGGATGCTTGAGTGACAGCGCACGGAGGAGTGTGCATGAGAAACCCTGCTCGCATGGACACTGCTTGAATTTCCTACTGTGGAATTAAAGAAACACACAATCTCTCTCTCTCTCTCTCTCTCTCTCTCTCTCTCTCTCTCTCGCTCACTCTCGCTCACTCTCTCACTCTCTCTCTCTTATACAAATACTCTATTTATGTCTCTCATACATATACTCACTCTCTCCCTCCCTCTTTCTCTTCTCTCTTTCTCTGTTCGTTCACTCTCTTGCTCTTAACTCTCTCACTGTCTCTTTCTTCTTTCCTTCTATCTTCATCGCACTTTCTTTTCCCCCCTCCCTCACCCTTTGCTCTCTTTTCTCTCTCTTTCTTCTGTCCCTCTCTTTTCCTCTCTTTTTCTCTCTCTCACTCTTTCTCTTCTTTCTCTCTCACTCTTCTTTCCGATTTCCTCACCCACTCTCCCTTCCCATTTTCTCTTCTTACTCCCCTTCCTCTCTCTCTCTTCTCTCTCATCGCTCTTCTCACCCCTCTGCCCTTCCTCTCTCTATTATTTCTCTCTCACAATCGCTTTCTACTCTCTCTCTCTCTCTCTCTCTCTCTCTCTCTCTCTCTCTCTCTCTCTCTCTCTCTCTCTCTCTCTGCCTCTTCTCTCTCATGTCTCTCTCACACTTTCTATTTTCTCTTTCTTTTATCCCCCTCTCTCTGTATGCTTACTGCATTATTTAATGTCTCCACTCTCTCCTCCTCACACATCACTGTGTACTTTTCATATATTATCTAATATTATTTTTATGACTCTCCGGTGTTCACGTACACGCTGAGCTGAAGTCACAGTTGCTATAAATAATTAAGGATCAAATTAAAAAAAAAAAAAAAATGGCATTGCACTTGTGTTTCAGGTGATTTAAAAATAATAAGCATATAAATTACCCTCGATGTTCAGTCAGAAGAAGGAACAACATATGAAGGAGGTCCATGCAGGCACGGAATGTTCCAGGATATCAGGAGTGAGGGAGAAATCAAACCAAATCAAACCTGAAACTCAAATAACACCGAAAAAAAAAAAAAAAAAAAAAGACTCATTCACCCAACAAATAAGCCCTACAAGAGTAATGGGGAGGCTGGAGTCTATCTTTGCCATCATTGGGCAAAGGCAGGATATACACTGAACAGCTCATCAGACCATCGCAAAGCCAACACACACGCACGCACACACGCGCACACACACACACACACACACACACACACACACACACACACACACACAAACAAACAACAATGGCACTCGTGGTCAATTTGGAACAGCCAGTTAGCCTAACAGAACCTGTCTTTTAATGTAAAAGGAAACCGGTGTACCCAGAGGAAACCCACACAAGCATGGGAGCTCCACACAGAAATGCCTGACATCTGGAATCGAACTCAGAACCTTCTCACTGGGAGACAGATGTCCTAGCCACTACACCACCATGCTGCAGTTCTAACTATTTCTAGGCACATTGACTTATTCAGTTAAACTGGCACCCATTTCAGCCGATTCTGGGTGAGGGCAGGGTACAGAAACAGACTGATGGCTATACAGCCCCTATTCAGAGAAAGTCAGCAATGGCTCTTTGACATGAACCTCACACCATAGACAGTGAGAGACATGGCTGGCCTTTGGTAACCCAGTTAGCTGCACTGGGAGGAGGGTGACAGCCTGGTGAGAGTGGGGCTTGAACCCCCAACCATGGGAAAAGTGATCCAGCACCTTTACCACCAGGCCACCACTGCCCGGAGTACTTGGGTTCCCATCTAAATTATGTGTTGGACATCTGTCAAGGAAAACAAAGGTCAAGTCTAAAAGTCAAATTGTACGATATTCATACAATAGTAAACCGATTGTTGAAGACAAATAAATCTTCGTAAGATGTACCACTGATATGCAGTGAACATATAAATGACTGATGGCTTACTCTACCACTGCCATAAAATTGCTGTCCGAAATATATGAGTATAAGGAAATCCCGTCAGTTTATCGTAGTGCATCCATAGTATTAGCGTAGGGCAATCTTCAATTCTCAATGGGTCAGACGATCCAAATATTCATAGATGAAATGCATATCTTTATCATAACACGGCCTCAGGACATCGTAGAGCATCACACAACAGACCTGGCTAATGGACCTGCAATCAAAAAATTACTTCATCAAAACTCTATGATGGCGTTTTCAAAAAATTTTGTTCAAGTCCACACTTGTCAAGTACTGCCTTCGAATCATCTGCATCCGCTACCAACCACGGAGGGTCTGTAAGCATGTACACGCCCACTCCGTGACATGCAACGCTGCCACCTGCATCTTTATGATCTGCTGAACATGCAAATTTTGCGCTGGACCTTGGGCCCTGGACCGCACAGATATCATTTTCCGGATCATTTTCCTCAGTAAATTAATCATCATGTGGAATATTTATTTTGCACAGTGACGAGGTGGCGTAGTGGTTAGCATGGCCACCTCACAGAAAGAAGGTCCTGGGTTCGATTTGTGTGAATGTGCGGAGATGTTCTATAAAATTACATTTGCGTACACTAATAAAAACTTATAATTTCGAGAGAAATGTTTATGATTCTGGGAAATTAGTCATTTATTTACATTTTCATTTTTAAGGCATGGCATAATGGACGGGTTTTGTCTTTAAATAGCTCGATATGAGTTCCATAAATGTTCTACATGCCTTCCAGACATATTCTTTGATTCAATCACCGTTTCAGAAGTGACTTTCATCCACAAAGTAACAACGCGCCTGGAAAAATCAATACAATTGAACTGATACGCCTCTGTATTTTGCAATTTTTATAGCAAAGAATTCAGTTGATTATTTAAAAAGCAAAATGTACAAAATAATAACATTTATAATAAAAATAATAACTCATAACACTGGCCTACAGCCAGAGCAGTGGTGGCCTGGTGGTCAGGTGCTGGATTACGGATCCTAAGGTTGAGGTTCAAAGTTTGATAACTGGGTTATCAAAGGCCGGCCATGTCTCTCACTGTCTATGGCAGATGTCTCAAACACATTCCACAAAGGGCCACAATGGCTGCAGGGTTTTGTCTCAACCAAGCAGCAGCACACCTGACATGACACATTTAATAAACTGAACTGGCTATTCAGGCAGTTGATTGGTCAATCTATGTGCTGTGTACAGAGATTGGTCTGCATCACTGCAGCAGGACACCAGAATACCCGGAAGGAACCCGCATGAGCATGAGGACAACATGCAAACTCCACACACAGAAGCTCAAGCCTGGGACTTGAACCCAGGATGTTCTTGCTGTGAGGTGGACTTTCTAACCGTTATAGCGCTGTACCCTAAGAACAGTTGCCACACCCATCTGTAGCTGAACGTAAGAGTGGGAGGAATAGCACTCAGTTTCTCACTGGTGTTGTAATAGACACTGAGCTATCATCATGGACAGCTGTGAGCTCGTGTATGCAGAAGACGGTGGGTACCAACGTTTTTTCATGTCTGTTCCATCTCCCTGTGATGCAGCAGGAGCAGCAGTTTGATAATATGTTGTTGATTGGCTTGATGTGTCTCTGGGAAAGAAATCATTAACCTGTCCCTTCCTGGGCTTAGGTTAGTAGACACGAGCTGTGACAGCGTACGAGAGGAAAAATGTTGTTGTGTTTGTGTTTTGTTAGGAGTGAGGATGTTTGGGGGTAGATCACTAACTTGAACTTGAAAGTTTTCTCTGTTAAAATGAAAGAAGGAAAACCTCCATCACGATCTGCATGAGGGAGTAAAAGAAGCCCCGGTGAAGTGCAGCACGATGCTGTTTGCATTCTTTGATGGATTTTATGTGGGAAATGATGTATGCCAGTAAGCTGAGTTTATTAATGTTTCGTGCTTCTTATTTTATTTTTAACTCACTTCTTACTCAACAGCCTTCATATTATTTTTTGTGATTGACGAGTCGGGTTTTTCAGGATGATATTTATGAACCACGCTAGAACCATCCTTATTATCTTAGTATAACACAGTTCATCCCAGCAGGTTCACAGGGAGGGGGCCTATCTCAGCCGGTACTGTGCGACGATGCGGTTCACTCTAAACAGGTGATTAGACCATCACACACACACAACCGTTCACAGTCTTTGGATGATGGGCGGGAACTGGGGAAAGTCATGCAAACATAAGGAGAACAAGCAATCTCCATTTAGAAATGCCATCACCAGAAAAGGAACATAAACCGCGGACCACCTTGCCGTGCAGTGGACGTATTAACCATTACATCACTCTCTGTAGTGTAGGACGTCGATTGTATTTGATGAAGACATTTGCCTGCCCTGAATTTAAAATGCCAGCCTGTCATACAGTACCTGGCTCCATGGAAACCAGAGGAAGTATTATGAAGGTGTTAGCCAGCTGCCCCGCAGTAGCATCCTAACTGTGCTTGCCCTCGCCTGCTGCTGGTTTTTAGGTAACACTTCCACCTGGGGAAAAGATCAACGCTGACCAACCAGCCTGTTTCAGGCAATGGTCAGCAGCTGCCGGATCCATCAGCCTGCTGCTATTGGTTTCACCATGTAGGTTATTATTGCTGTTATGATCCTCGTCAACAAAGACAATGCCATCTACACTATCAGAGGTGATGAGATGAGCATAGCCCAGACATCACAAATTCGAATTCGGGTTAATGCCACAGCCATCCATGACCGGGAGTCGACATCAGCTAATTGGCCGAGCGCTTACAGAAGGGAGGAATGGCATACACTCACTACCCTGTCACGCACATCGACCGTCAGCCAATCACAGGTGTCTGTGAGATTATTCATATGAGGGAACATATAGTGTTTCCTTCCGAGCGTGTGAGACCGCCCCCAAATAATGCATGCACCGCATTTCAAATAGAGACGGGTGGCTAGCATTGCAGGTCATGAAGGGAGCATATGCATGCTGACGCCCTTTTTGGCCAGCGGTGGTTATGTGATAGAGAATGCTTTTTTTTTTTTTTTTTTTTTTTTTTTTTTTTTTTTTTCGGGGTAGATTGAGATGGTTTGGACATGTACAGAGGAGGGATAATGAGTATATTGGCAGTAGGATGCTGAGGTTGGAACTACCAGGCAGAAGGCCTAGATGAAGACAAAAGAAGAGATTTATGGATGTGGTGAAGGAAGACATGAAGGTCATTGGAGTAAGAGAAGAAGATGCAGAGGACAGGGCGAGATGGAGGCGGATGGTTTACTGTGGCGACCCCTGAAGGGAACAGCCGAAAGGAAAAGAAAAAAAGAAGAAGATTCATTTTATGAACTGCTTAATCCTAATTACAGTCACAGATAGGATGGCACCTACAACAGCTGAATCTGAGCAAGGGCAGAGTACACCCTGTATGGCTCACCAAGCCATTGCAGGGCAGAAACACGCTGATGGCTTTGCAGCTCCTCTTTTTGAAAGTCAACAATGGTTCTTTGACATGAACCTCTCACCATAAACAGTGAGGGACATGGCCGGCCTTTGATAACCATGGGGATGGAGATGGGGCTGGGGTAGTGGGGCAAGCACTGACAACCATTGACAGTGGGGCTTGAACCCCAGACCTTAGGATCAATAAACAATCACCTTTACCACCCGGCCACCAATGCCCTGCGTTTATTATTATTATTATTATTATTATTATTATTATTATTATTATTATTATTATTATTATTATTATTATTATTATTATTATCGCTGTTGTTGTTGTTGTGTAAGTAGTAATACAATTGTATGTATACATTAGTGTGAATGTATATTAAATTATATATATATATATATATATATATATATATATATATAATATATCTTTGTCTCGGATTCTGCTGATTTACTAATTTAAATATGGAAGCTGTATTATAGATTTAACGGCGCTGGCAGTGGATAATGCGCCGTGCACTGTTAGCATATAAACCATACACAATTTCCATTTTCTTTCTTCCTTTCGGCTTTTTCCCTTTTCTCGGGAGTCGCCACAGCGAATCATCTGATTCGCACATTTGATTTGGCAGAGGTTTTTTACGTCGGATGCCCTTCCTGTCACAACCCTTTTTAGCAAGGGACAGAAACACGCTGACGACTTTGCAGCTCCTCTTTACGAAAGTCAGCAATGGTTCTTTTACATCAACCTCTCACCATAGACAGTGACAGACATGGCCCGCCTTTGATAACCCAGTTAGCCGCACCGCACCATACACGATTTCCATATAAGGGAAAAATACAAAACACACAGATGGCGTATGAAATCAGGCAGATACAACAAATCCATTGTGCACTTCACATCCCTCGCACAGGAGGTCAAGGGCTCTTCATTTTTCTCGAAGAGAAATGAGCCACTTGATAGATGAAGGTGTTTGGTGCCCGCCTTTTGTCCACCCAAATTGGCGGCACTGACTAATGATCAGACTCTAGCAAAGCAGGCGAACCGATATATAAAGAAAGGAATTAAAATGGTAGAACGAAAGCTTACCTCCCTGATTTCTTAATAAGGATCAGCCGACAGTAAACACCATCCCGTTTCTCCCTGAAGCTGCGTCGCCGCAGATCTCTGACCTCAGGGAATGAAACGTTACATAAGCAGCCTCCGTAAGGGAATGTTGTGTAAGGAGGGATTGTGTGGGTTTGATAGTCAGACAGCAGTGATGCAGAAATGCTGGCTAAAGCAGACTCAAAAAGACTGGACTCTCACGGGTCCAGCTCTGGGATCAGGTACAACTGGATCAAATAATGATAAAAATAAATAAAATCACTATTACAGCTACTAACAGCAAGAATACTGTTTTCAGATATCTTTTGCCATTTAAACATTTAATTCGTACATTTGGCTTAATTAATTATTCGTTAACTGCCTTAAGTGAATTAAAAGTAAGTGTTCACTACAAGATACACAGCTCAGACGATGAGGCTTCGAGGCCTTGCTTCGGGGCCCGACAACACCGCTGCGGTTGGTTTGAATAAGTGCCTCACGTTTCTTGTTGATCGTTACAGTAAAACGGGGGAATTCATTCAACTTCCCTAATTAGTACAATTTTGACTTTGATCATTCAAAGGTTTTATTTACTTATTTATTTTAGTTATTATTTATTTTTATTTTATTATTTTTTTAATTTTGCAACAGCATGTCTGAAAATAGTTATATCAGAAATAATTAAATTGCAGTTTGCATTGTTAAAGTCAG
The DNA here is from genome assembly GCA_024760905.1 of Plotosus lineatus. Lineage (NCBI taxonomy): Eukaryota > Metazoa > Chordata > Actinopteri > Siluriformes > Plotosidae > Plotosus > Plotosus lineatus. Next base: position 67,793,150 of record CM045730.1, on the reverse strand, counting down.
ATGTATGAACCTAAATGAAATATTTCAAGTAAATTTATTATAATGATCTTTATTTTTAATCTAATTAAAAAATAATTAACACAAGGTTATTCAAAATAAATTCTCAGCTGACTCTGGGTAAGGTCAGAGTACACACTGGACACTCACATGCACACACACACACACACACACACACACACACACACACACACACACACACACACACACACACACACACACACACACACACACACACACACTCTCTCTCTCTCTCTCTCTCTCTCTCTCTCTCTCTCTCGTCCTCTCTCACACAAACAAACAGACCCCACACACACACGCGCACGCACACACACACACACACACACACACACACACACACACACACACACACACACACACACAGCCCCCTACCTACAAAATTAACCCGTCCCAGAGCCTTTTTTCGTAACGCGGCGATTTCGTAAGTAGGGGTTGCATTTTACATGTTAAATGCCTAATTTGTTCCAAGGCTCCAGTCTTTGGAATGGATGAACCCCATAAACCCTTCAGAAATGATACAGGACACCGATTTTGAATGAAAGATGTGTTGAAAGTAAAAGAAATTATTTATTAAACAATTTAAACATTTTATTAACATATTTATTAATTAAACCATTATTAAACATTTTTATTAACACACACACACACACACACACACACACACACACACACACACACACATCTCTCTCTCTCTCTCTCTCTCTCTCTCTCTCTCTCTCGCGCACGCGTGCGCGCACGTGCCATTCCCATGACAAACTCAACTTTAATTTGATTCCTGGAGGGATCAGAATTCTAGATGAGCTCAAATGCGCCACATTTATTAAACATTTACTGAATTAAACAACTTAAAAAACTAAACTAAAAACTAAAGAGTGAAGCTTCATTCTGTCTCTATCTGGGAGGCCAGCGGGGCGGGATGTTGAGAGACAGCCAATGAGAGACCAACTCACGCGTCGTGTGAAATTTTGAATGGCGCGTTTGAATTTTGAATTTCTTTTCGTAAGAGCGGGTTGTTTTCATATCCCGGGGACGGAAACTGAGGAAAATGATCTTCGTAACCCGGAGATTTCGTACCCAGGGGTCTTTGTAAGTAGGGGGCTGATTGTATATATACATATACTACAAAAAAGTTCAGGATATTTGGAAATGTTCTAGATATTTCTTGCGGTTTTGTGAATTGGCCTTGATTTCAGTTTTTTATTGACTAATATCCTTAACTTTTTTGAGCCGTTTATATATATATATATATATATATATATATATATATATATATATATATATATATATATATATATATATATATATATATATATATATATATATATGTGTGTGTGTGTGTGTGTGTGTGTGTGAGTGTGTGTGTGTGTGTGCGTGCGTGCGTGCGTGCGTGTGTGTGTGTGTGTGTGTGTACATGGGCATGTACATACGCTGAGCAGCACTGATAACAGCTTTTCTTAAGTTTTTGTAAACACGGTGATTGTAGGACTAAATTTATATTTTGTTCATTTTTGTTCATTCATTCATTAATTTTCTGAACTGCTCAATCCTAATTAGGGTCACAGGTAGGCTGGCACCCATCCCAGCCGACTCTGGGTGAGGTCAGAGTGCACCTGGACAGCTCACCAGCTCACCAGGCCATCGCAGGGCAGAAACAAGCTGACGGCTATGCAGCTCCTCTTGATGAAAGTCAGCAATGGTTCTTTTACATGAACCTCACACCATAGACAGTGAGAGACACGGCCAGCCCTTGATTAGGGCTGCCAGTTAGGGCACTTGGGGGACAGTGACAACCTGGTGAGAGTGGGGCTTGAATCCCAACCTTAGGATCAGTGATCGAGCAGCTATACCACCAGGCCACTACTGCCCCATGATAATTGTATTTTTTCATCAAGAACTAGAATTTGACTTGAATTATTTTGTGGCTCTATAAATATGGAGAAGCTTTTTTCATAACCTTCAAACCCCAAAGGGCCTCAGTGACTGGTGCCGGTTCCCGACATGTGTGTGTCAGGTGTGTACCGCCATGTCTTCAGAATTGTGTGTGAGTGTCTGTGTGCCTGCTTTTCCTGTCTCCTCCTACTCCTTCTGGTGGTTTTCTGTTCTTCTACACCTTAGTAGTTCTTTCCCTGCCTCAGTGTACGATGTAGCCGCAATGTTGATCATGTTCACGCTGTGGGAGGAGTGACAGTTAAAGTAGCTTCCATATGGTAACTAAATTTGGTTTAGAGGGAAGTGTTGTTTTCGTCTGCCCTGCCTTATCTTTTGGATTTGTTTCGCAAGGAAGCCAAGGAAGTTTCTTGACTTGTTTTGTTATTCAGTTCTCCTCCCTCCAGCCTGTCACGGTTCAGAAGACGCTTGCAGATACTCGTGTGCTTTGGCCCGGTTATTTTTAGATTCCGATCCAGGCTGAGTTAGTGTGATTGCTACAGATGGCTTGTAACACTGGATAGCAACAGGTAATTTGAGTGGGTTGGTTCTGGCATCAGTAACGTCCATCACATTTAGCACAATGCGTCCTCACTTCTCAGGACAGAATTAGAGCAGTTAATTCTCCGTACACGAAAATAGCCATCCTGATCCAGATGGTTGAGAAAGTAACGTTTCTGTTAATTAGGAAAATTCCCACGTCATCCCCAGGCATGTCAGTCGACTTCCGTGTGTGTGTGTGTGTGTGTGTGTGTGTGTGTATGTGTGTGTGTGTGTGTGTGTGTGTATGTGTGTGTGTGTGTGTGTGTGTGTGTGTGTGCACGTGTGTGAGTGTTGGCCCTCCAATGAACTGGTAAACCATTCAGGGTGTATTCTGCCTTCACATGAATATTAAAGTTTCTTTGAGATATTAAAGTCATGATTACAATGCGCAGACTAGACTTAGTTCAAATCTGGTTCAGTATTGTTAAATTACACCAATTACTATTATTATTATGATTATTATTATTATTATTATTATTATTAGTAGTAGTAGTAGTAGTAGTAGTAGTAGTAGTAGTAATAATAATAATAATAATAATAATAATAATAATAATAATAATAATAATAATAATTTGTGCTAAAAATACATGTGTTTGTTATTGTAGTAAGTCTGCAACTTCCAAATCTCTTGCCGCTGTAATGACCGTCTGCTGTGTAAATTAGACCCGAAAGAATTTGACAGCTCATCAGAACCTGCAGAGCAATCACTGGGAATTTGAACAGACTTAAAAATTCATTTGTTACATGAGTTCATCAGAGTCGTTTGAGTTTTTCTCTGAGCCTCGTTACCTATAAAACCATCTTCTGACCATTAACACCACATCTGGGGTTCTCTTTACATTTACAATAATGTGTACAGCCCATGAAAATTGGTGATTTATTTATTTATACATTTATTTGTTCATTTATTTATTTATTTATTTTTACATAATAAACAAGCAAGTATAACTGTCTGGTTATTACAGCACCTATGTACGAGTAAGGGGGCGGACTTGAAACCTTTAAGAATAACACTGCATGTCTTATTTTTGAAATGTGCATCAGAACACAAAGTTCTGTCAAAACTTTTTTTTTTTTTTTTTTCCCCCATAAAATGAAGGAACAAACAGAAGAATGAACCTTAATTACATTCATGGATAATTTATGACGTCTGGGGATGGTTAACATGCAAATGTTGGATTGTGTAACAAATCAAAAGGGAGCATGGGAATTTTCTCAAACGAAAATTCAAGGTCATTCTGCCGCCGCCATGTTTACTCAATCGTGTCTTACACCAGAGTCTGCACTGTAACTTTATATATAAACAATGTAGAACTTTATATATAACAATATAGGACTTTATATATAAAGAATATATATATTTATATATAAACAATGTAGAGCTTTATATATACACAATATAGAACTTACCGCACTTTGATACCCGGGCTATAGCTTGTACACTAATGAAGAGTGTATTAATATCCAGGGGTCATTTACACTATTGGACAGATGTTCTAATACAGAGTGACTTACAATGATCTTTTATACATCTGAGCAATTCAGGGTGAAGGGCCTTGCTCAAGGGCCCAACAGTGGTGATAGTAAGGATTGAACTGCTGACCTTCAGATTGGTAATGCACTGCATTAAACACTGAGCCACCATTGCCCCCACTGTGACATCATCCCGAGGAACATTTTCATCCCGGAAGTCTCGGCCCCAAGACTTTTTTCTTCACATAAGTTTATACACACAGCAAAGCGAATTTGGATGAGATGATGAGAGAGTATGAGAGTGCCACTATTGCCTAGTGCACAACAACTGGTATATGAGGAACACTACTGGGGCACGGTGACTGATGTCTGCCATGTCAGTAACTGAATCTTCTGAATGCTGCACAAAGAAATAGTAAGTACAGAAGTCAATGATATATATATATATATATATATGTGTGTGTGTGTGTGTGTGTGTGTGTGTGTGTGTGTGTGTGTGTGTGTATCAAATGGGTGTTGTGATGAGCAAAGTGTGGTAGTTGTGGTCGTAGTAGTAGTGCTTGTCACCTCTCGGTTTCAGGCTTGTAGCGCACTGGAGAGGACACTCCAGCGTTGATGCAAGACTTCAGCTCAACACGGGAAGTAGCAGTTACCGGTTAAAAGCGCATTCCGATTGGCGTCAGATACAGGCGCCTGGGGCTATTCCGACAGTGGGAGAGACCATCGTGTCTCACTGGACAGCTACCGCCCGCTCCAAGCTGGGCAGCCCCCAGCCAGTAAGGTGCTGTCCCGCCACAGTTCGCCTGCCTTGCTGTGTGCGTAGGGCTTAGGGACTGACCATCCCGACAAGCAAGCTGTAAATTCTGCACCAGGCAGACAAAAACGGATAGATACAAATACTCCAGCTCTTCGAATAGCAAGCTGGAACATAGGGACTATGTGTCCTGGACTGATAAGTGATCTTCAGCAAATTGACGATGCCCGCAAGACTGCAGTCATCGACCATGAACAGACACGTCTGAATATCGACATTTCTTGTCTACAGGCAACACGCCGGGCTGACAGTGGTACTATCAAAGAGGCCAACTACACCTTCTACTGGCAGGGCCTGCCACAAGACGACCCGAGACTGTATGGTGTAGGGTTCGCTGTGAAGAACTCGTTGACTACGGCGATTGAACCTCCTACCAGTGGATCAGAGAGAAGCCTCGCTTTATGTCTCTCTACAACTGCAGGTTTTGTAAAGCTCCTCAGCATCTATGCACCAACACTCAGTTCCACCCCAGATGCCAAGAACCAGTTTTACGAGGCTCTGGATGATACAATTTCCAGGATCCCCAGTACTGAAGGACTTTACCTACTAAGAGACTTCAATGCTAGAGTGGGTGCCGACTGTGACACCTGGCCTTCCTGCCTTGGTCACCACGGTATAGGCAGGATGAATGAGAATGGACAGAGGTTGTTGGAACTGTGCTGCCATCATGGCCTGTGTGTAACAAATACATTCTTCAAGTGCAAAGACCGCCACAAAGTTTCCTGGAGACACCCCAGATCTTGCCACTGGCACCAGCTAGACCTTATCCTCACCAGGCGCACGGATCTGAGCAGCGTTCTCCACACTAGAAGTTTCCATAGCGCAGACTGCGACACAGCCCACACCCTTGTTGGAAGCAGGATAATGCTGACAACAAAGAGGATCCATCACTCTAAAACAGGGGTGCTCAATCCTGCTCCTGGAGATCTACCTTCCAGAAGGCATTCGCTCCAACCCTAATCATGCCCACCTAACCATCCAATCATCCAATCAAGGGACTTTCGAAATGTCTTAAGACCTGACTGGGTCTTACATGTCACATGGGCCACATTAGGGTTGGAGATAAAGTCATCTGGAAGGTAGATCTCCAGGAGCAGGATTGAGCACCCCTGCTCTAAAACTAAAGGCCTTCCACGCATCAACACCTGCTCCTCAAGGGATCCCCAGTGAATCCAACTGTTTCATCACACAGTCAAGGAGAAGTTGGCTTTGCAGACTCCTGACAGCAAGTGGAGCTTCCTAAGAGATACTATCTACACAACAGCCCTCACCGCTTTTGGGAAAAAGGAGCGTCAGCGTGTAGACTGGTACGAGGCTCACTGGGAGGAGATGCAGCCTGTGACAGAAGCCAAGAGGGAAGCCCTCCTAGCATACAAGCAAAACCCCAGCACCAGTACTCGGGACACCCTGAAAGCTGCACGAAGCAAGGCCCAGCAGACAGCCCGCCGCTGTGCAAACGACTTCTGGCTGAACCTCTGCAGCAAGATCCAAATGGCAGCTGGCACTGGCAACGCAATGGCCATGTACAATGGCATCAAGAGAGCGACTGGCCCAACCACAATTAAGACTGCACCCCTCAAGACCAAGACCGGGGAGGTGATCACTGACCAAGGCAAGCAGCTTGAATGCTGGGTGGAACATTACCTGGAGCTGTACGCAACCAAGAATGTGGTGGCCGATGCAGCATTAAATGCCCTGCCAAACTTACCTGTCATGGAGGATCTGGCTTACCTGCCTTCAGTGGACCAACTGGGCAAAGCCATTGATTGTCTGGCCTGTGGAAAAGCCCCTGGAAAGGATGGCATCCATCCTGAAGTCTTGAAAAGTGGCAAGCCAGCACTCCTGCAGCACCTCCATGAACTGCTGTGCTTATGCTGGAAGGAACGGTTCATCCCCCAGGATGTGCATGATGCAAACATTGTAACCCTCTACAAAAACAAGGGTGACCGCAGTGACTGTAACAGTTACCGTGGCATCTCCCTCCTAAGCATCATAGGGAAAGTCTTTGCTCGTGTTGTCCTTACTCGCCTTCAGATTCTTGCTTCCCGGGTGTACCCAAAATCGCAGTGTGGTTTCAGGGCAGGCCGATCCACAGTCGATATGATCTTCTCACTTCGTCAACTGCAAGAGAAGTGCCGGGAGCAGCAGAAGCCCCTGTACATTGCTTTCATAGACCTGATTAAAGCATTCGACCTGGTCAGCAGAAGTGGACTTTTCAGCCTCCCGCAGAAGCTTGGATGTCCTCAAAGGTTACTTCAAATCGTGACCTCCTTTCACGAGGACATGCACAGCACAGTCTGCTTCAATGGTGGGACTTCTGCAGCTTTCCCAGTGAGCAGTGGTGTGAAGCAAGGCTGCGTCCTAGCTCCGACACTCTTTGGGATATTCTTCTCGATGCTTCTTCAGTATGCCTTCTCTGACAGTGAGGAAGGATCCATATCCACACCAGGTCAGATGGAAAATTGTTTAACATAGCTCGAAGGCACGCTAAGACGAAGGTGAGGCAGGTCCTCATCTGCGAGATGCTGTTCGCGGATGACACTGCACTGACGTCCCACACTGAGGCTGGTCTTCAAGAGCTAGTCAATCGCCTGTCCCATGCCTGTAATGAATTCGGACTGACCATCAGCCTGAAGAAGAAAAACATCCTGGCCCAGGGCACAAACACAGTCCCAAACATCAACATAAATAACACGCAGCTTGAGGTCGTGGACTCCTTCACCTACCTGGGATCCACTATCACCAACACTCTCTCTCTCTTGACATAGAGAGCTCATGCAGAATCGGGAAAGCCGCCGCAGTGATGTCCAAACTGAACAAGCGTGTATGGAGTAATACCCAGCTAACGGAGAACACCAAGCTACGTGTCTACCAGGCCTGTGTACTCAGCACACTCCTTTATGGCAGTGAGGCCTGGTCCATGTACGCTGGTCAGGAAAAGCGTTTCAACAGCTTCCACCTCCACTGTCTCAGGGGTCTGCTCCATATAAAATGGCAAGACAGAGTAACCAACACCGAGGTACTACAGCA
>CM045730.1:67750346-67782846 GCA_024760905.1 Plotosus lineatus | reverse complement strand
TTAGAAGCAGGGTTTAAACTGTTTTTCAATGTGTGGATAGGAAGAGAAATGGAGTAGGAGTCATCTTGAAGAAGGAGTTTGTCAGGAATGTTCTAGAAGTGAAAAGAGTGTCAGACAGCATGATGAGTCTCAAGTTAGAAATTGAAGGTGTGATGTTCAATGTTGTTAGTGCGTATGCCTCACAGGCAGGACGTGAGCTAGAAGAGAAGGAGAGATTCTGGAGTGAGTTAGATGAAGTGTGCAGCGAATGTGATCAGGGAGACAGGTAGGGGAATACTTGGTGTGTCATCTGGAAGGAGAGGCGATAAGGAGACTTGGTGGTGGAATGAGGAAGTGCAGGAGTGTGTACAAAGGAAGAGATTATCTACGAAGAAATTGGGCACAGATAGGACTGAAGAGAGAAAGCAGGAGTACAGGGAGACAAAACGTACGGCAAAGGTAGCGGTGTCAAAGGCCAAACAGAGTGCGGATGATGACTTGTATGCTTGGTTGGAAATTAAAGAGGGAGAAAATGATTTATACAGGTTGGCACAGCAGAGAAATAGAGATGGAAAGGACGTGCAACAAGTTAGAGTGATTAAGCACAGAAAGGGAAATGTATTGACTGATGACAGAAGTGTGCTGGGAAAATGGAAAGAGTACTTGGAAGAGCTGATGAATGAGGAAAATGTGAGAGAAAAAAAAGAGTAGAAGAGGTGACTGCTGAGGACCAGGAAGAAGCAAAGATTAGTAAGGGTGAAGTGAGAAGGGCATTGAAGAGGATGAAGAATGGAATGGCAGTTGGTCCTGATGACATACCGGTGGAGGTATGGAAGTATCTAGGAGAGGTAGCAGTAGATTTCATGACAAGAACATTCAACAAGGTCTTAGAGAGTGAGAGGCTGTCAGAGGAATGGAGGAGAAGTGTGATGGTGCCCATTTTTAAGAATAAGGGAGACGTGCCGAGTTGTGGCAACTACAGAGGGATAAAGTTGATGAGTCATATGATGAATTTATGGGAAAGAATAGTGGAAGCTAGACTAAAGGCAGAGGTCAGCATCTGTGAACAACAGTTTGGTTTCATGCCAAGAAAGAGCACCACAGATGCAGTGTTTGCCTTGAGGATGTTGATAGAAAAGTACGGAGAAGCTCAGAAGGAGCTGCATTGTGCCTTTCTAGATCTGGAGAAAGCATATGACAGGGTGCCGAGAGAGGAACTGTGGTATTGTATGACAAAGTCTGGAGTGGCAGAGAAGTATGTTAAAGTGGTGCAGGACATGTATGAGAGATGTAAGACAGTGTTAAGGTGTGCTGTCGGTGTGACAGAAGAGTTCAAGGTGGAGGTATGATGCATCAAGGGTCAGCTCTCAGCCCCTTCTTGTTTGCTGTGGTGATGGACAGGCGGACAGACGAGGTTAGAGAAGAATCTCCATGGACTATGATGTTTGCAGATGACATTGTGATCTGCAGTGAGAGCAGAGAACAAGTGCAGGAAAATCTAGAGAGGTGGAGGTATGCCCTGGGAAGGAGGGGAATGGTTAGCCTCAGTAAGATAGAATACATGTGTATGAATGCCAAGGACCCAACAGGCATGGTGAGGTTACAGGGAGCAGAGATACGGAAGGTGGAGGATTTTAAGTACTTAGACTCAACAATCCAGAGCAATGGAGAGTGTGGAAATGAGGTCAAGAAGCGTGTGCAGGCTGGTTGGAATGGTTGTAGAAAAGTGTCCAGTGTGATGTGTGATAGGAAGGTATCGGCAAGAATGAAAGGAAAAATGTACAAGACGGTGATGAGGCCAGCGATTTTGCATGCTTTAGAAACAGTGGCCCTGGGGAAAAGACAGGACGCAGAGCTGGAGGTAGCAGAGATGAAAATGTTGAGGTTCTCTTTGCGAGTATCAAGGATGGATAGGATCAGGAATGAGCACATCAGAGGGACAGCACATGTAAGACATTTTGGGGACAAAGTCAGAGAGGCTAGATTGAGATGGTTTGGACATGTACAGAGGAGGGATAGTGAGTATATTGGTAGTTGGATGCTGAGGTTGGAACTACCAGGCAGAAGACCTAGAGGAAGACCAAAGAGACAATTCATGGATGTGGTGAAGGAGGACATGAAGGCAGTTGGTGTAAGAGAAGAAGATGCAGAGGATAGGGTGATATGGTGGCAGATGATTCACTGTGGCGACCCCTGAAGGGAAAAGCCGAAAGGAAAAGAGATGGAGGCGGATAATTCGCTGTGGCGCACACACACACACACACACACACACACACACACACACACACACACACACAAACATATATATATATATATATATATATATATGTGTGTAATATGAAGTAAAAACTTTGTCGATTGGAGTAATATGAAATAATAATAATAATAATAATAATAATAATAATAATAATAATGATCCTGTATAAAGTTTGTCCTGAAGGAAGTCAATAGTCTGCATTTAATGTCCATATTTACTCCTTGTAAACATATAAGAAACTTAATGAATGATGTCTCTTTTTTTTTTTTTTTTTTTTTTTTTGGTTTTCTAGAGTACTCATTATTTCTGGGTAGACACCTGAAACCGAATCAGGGATTCGCATTGAAAGAAAGAAAAAAAAATCGAAAAAGACATGTGCATAACATTAATCATAAACATGGTTAAAAAACAGGATTAATCTCCTTCCACATCAAACCAGAACTGGAGCCGGACGCGATCGAGCGCATGCACTGCACCATGAGTATTAAACTCACCCGAGTTTGCACGCATGTAGACCAACGCAGAGATGCTTTATATGCTCGAGTTTTAACCTTTAGACTTATCAGTAAACCGGGTGCAATCCAGTTCATCACACTGCAGTCGGCTGAAATGATTCATTACATCTCTTCTGTACACACACACCAAGAGAGAGAGAGAGAGAGAGAGAGAGAGAGAGAGAGAGAGAGAGTGAGAGCCCCCTGTGTTCTATAGATTAATAAAGCTGATGGATTTAGCTTGGACGGCGTGGTGGCGTAGTGGTTAGCACGTCTGCATCACCGCAAGAGGTTTGATTCCCAGCTCGGGCGTTTGTGAGTGGAGTTTCCATGTTCTGACCGAGGGTTTCCTCCGTGTATCCCGGTTTCCTCCCACAGTCCAAAAACACGCACAGAATGCTAACTAGCTGTTCAAAATAATCTGTAGGTTTGAGTGTGAGTGTGAATGATTGTGTGAGTGTTGACCCTGCGATGGCATGGCAAACTGTCTCGGGTGTACCCCGCCCTCACCTGGAGTCGACTGATATGGGTGCCAGCCTCCTCACGACCCTGATTAATCTCTAAGGATTCTTAGAGATTATTTTCTGGATGGTAGATCTAAGGATTAATCGGTTCCGAAAAATGAATGAATTGATTTTGCTTATAATAAAAGTTATTATAATACTTTTCTTATGTTGATGTTGCAGGGCAGTGGTGGCCTGGTGGTCAGATGCTGAACTCTGAACATCTCTGCCCTCAGATACATTACACTTTAATATAGGCCAGTCTATAAAGCTGCTCCATTCTTTTCTTTTATTGTTTATTAATTTATACTATTTATGTATCTACTTATTTATTTACTTATATAATATATATGTACGTGTGTATGTTTGTATTTGTATCTATTTTTGCACCCCCTACTGATGGTACCTCAAGAGCCTGTAACAGTGAATTTCTCCATTGTGAGATTAATAAAGCTGTATCTTATCTTAACTCCTGATCACAAGGTCGGACATTCAGGCCCCACTCTCAACGGGTTGTCTCTGTCAGCCCAGTGCAGCTAACTGGGTTATCAAAGGCCGGCCATGTCTTTCACTGTCTATGGGGAAAGGTTCATGTAAAAGAACCGTTGCTGACTTTCATCAAGCGGAGCTGCATAGCCGTCAGCGTTTATTAACCACTTAATCCTAATCCTAATTAGGGTTACAGGTAGGCTGGCACCCATCTCAACCGACTCTGGGCAAGGGCAGAGTACAATCTGGATTGCTAAACAGACCATCACAGGGCTGTTTTAATTTGTACGATTATAAATTGAGTGAACACACACACACACACACACACACACACACACACACACACACACACACACACACACACACACACACACACACACACACACACACACACAGAGTCATTGACAAAAGTTTTGTCAGACACGCTGATTTTAATGACCGGCTGATTTTGGCAAGAAATCCCTTCAAATCTTTCCAGCTTCTTCAGTTGTCATAAATTGATAGATTCTCATTTTCTTCTGGAAAACGGTTTGTCGAAAGATTTAATTTCACTTTCAAGACTGCAGTATAATTTTCCGGGTGAAAAAAAAAAAAAAAAAAAATCAAATTTCTTTGTTTATAACTAAATATATAATATTCTAGAAAATATAACACAGTATTGAACATTAAAATCATCACTCAGGGTCATTGGTATGTCAGTAAACATGGCCTGGTGGTCCCAGAGTCCTTCAGATAACTTCAAGATGTTCACATTACAAATAATATAAATCTGTAAAAAATTATTGAGTCCAAAGACACGTGAAATCCATTTTTATACACGTGTAGCTATTTTAGTGAGCAGCTCGCTCATCAGATGATCTGAAAACAGTCTGTGGTGAGAAATCTGAACCGCCTGCACGGTTGAAGCATAATGGGAAGCAATCATCCGTTGATATTCGGATCTGATAATGTTCCGACCCGTCTTATACAGCTTTGCGATACTTGTGTAGTGGAGAGGACCGAAAACCTCAATATCCCACTTTCATACAGGCCGGTTCTTTGGTGATCTCCAGGTCCAGCAATTCTCTAGATGGTCCATCAGAACACTGTTAGTGTAGCGATATGATATGAAATTAATAATTAATCCATTCATTTACTGAACCGTTTTATCCTAATTAGGGTCGCATTGAGGCTGGTCTCCCATAGCAGCCAACTCTAGGCGAGGGCAGAGTACACCCTGGACGTCTCTCCAGATCATTGCGGGGCGGAAACACACTCTGTACAGCTCATCTTGATGAAAGTCAGAAATGGTTCTTTTACATGAACCTCCCACCACAGACAGTGAGAGACACGGCCGGCCTTTGATAATCCAGTTAGCGGCACTGGGGGGGACAGTGACAACCTGGTGATAGTGGGGCTTGAACCCCCAACCTTGGGATCAATGATCCAGCACCTTTACCACCAGGCCACCACTAATAAAACGCAGTTCAGAAGTCCAAGACAGACATGAATGTATAAACGTTATGCGTGAAAAAGAAATCTTACTGGTTTAATTAAGAAAAAATGTCTTTCCTTATTTATGATTCACCATCCCAGCAAAATAAATAAATAAATAAATTCACCACACCCTTTTATATTTCCTACAAGTCTTGTTGCTCTTCCCCCCCCTCCCCCGATCTCCCAGAGTGCCGTAAGGCTATAAAACTTTAGTATTTGACGTTACCGCTTAGAGAGAAGCCCAAGTACAATCACTTACTCTCCACTGCTCAGAATCAGGCCATCTTAAAAAAAAAAAAAAAAAAAAAAAAAAAAAGGAGGGAAAAATTTGACATCAAGTTCAGGATCTTCACAAAATCAGTCATTTTGAGTGTACCTTTCATCCGTACAAATGATCAACAGATCCCAGACAACTGATATGCCTACAATATGAGTGTGTCCTGAGGTGTGGACTAATGAGTCAGTAACATACAGGAGAAGTGCTCCAGTATGAAAGGCTGCATCAGGCCTGAAACAAAAGGCACAGTTCTCATTATGTGCTTCTTATTGATGGTGGAGCTACTACTGTATATGTAGGAGGAGAGGCTTGACAGATGCCCACGGGGTGTTATACGCAGTATGTCAGTATGAAGTGCAGTAATTGTGAAGGGGACTGTGGGGCTCTTTGTGGCTAACGATTGAGTGGAGGGTGAACTGAATCATATGCTCTGAGAACTCAAAATGAATCAGCTGAGGTTTATGTTACAAGAAAAGGGAGGGGTATAGAAAACACAAAGTCAAACACTTAAGCCAGTGATGTGCTCATTAAGAGATAAGTACAGTATCTCAATGATGCACTGCACCTTTCAAAAGGAAAAAAAAAGTGCGACACTCTGTATAAATGGACATGCAAATATGAAAAAAATAAAATAAATAAATAAATAAAAAATGCTCGTTTGCTTAATAAGTTAACTTAAAATAATCTGGGGAAAGCACTGCACAAGAAACATGTGTAAATATCAATATCGGATGCCTGTGATCTTCATGCACTCATGAGCACTGAATTAAAAACAGGCACAAGTCCCTCATGGAAATTACTGCATGGGCTCAGGAGCACTTCCACAAATCATCGTTTCCCCTTATGTGTGGCTCATATATTCCGCGTACGCTGGTCATAAGCCATAGGTAAGCTGTAGATAAGTTATATCATCACTCACGCATGTTATTTGTAAGTCACTGATAAGTTGAATATAATGACTAGCACTAGCAGACCTTATTCCTCTGAATAAATTAACCCAACAAATCCCTAGCGAGTTTGCAGCTTTTCCAACTTATGACTAATGATAGCCTTACTGAGGCAGCAGTGTATCCTCGACAAATGATCACGTGATGGAGCCTATGAAAGACTGCCGCCCGCTGATCCATATCAGATCCATAATAGACATCACAGTGTCAACATCACCGTCGTGCCAAAGAAATCTATAAGGTCATGCTGATTGTGCAGGGCAGCCAGTAAACATTCCTGCCTCGGTCTCGTTGGAAAGTCCGTGTCTGGGATGACATGGACATCTGCTCGCTATGGAGTCTTTAGGACTACTGTCTGGTTCCTTGTTTGAACCCTATTTTACATACCCCCCCCCCCCCCCAAACCCCGCCAATATGCCCACAATACATTACCTTTCAATTAGAAAAACATTCAGTAAAAGTTCTGTGGTTGTCCGGACATGTCGGATGCATCTACAGACATCATATATATATATTGGAGATAAGACTGACAGCTGGCATGGTGGTGTAGTGGTCAGAACATCCACCTCACAGCAAGAAGGCCTGGGTTTGACTCCCAGCTCAGGCATTTCTGTATTGCACATTCTCACTGTATTGTACTCCTAGTCACTTCACAGTACAGAATCCGGGGATAAGCACCGGTCGGATAAGCCAGTAGGCTCGGGTGTAAAAAGCCCAATGGACTTTACCTTTACATTCTCACTGTGCATGCGTTGGTTTCCTCCCACAGTATAAAGACATGCACACTAGGCTTAAGTGGCTGCTCCAAATCATCCCGAGGTGTGAGCGCGAGTGGAGTCTTGGCCCTGCAGTGGCCTTAAGAGTTGTCCAGGGTGTGCCCCACCCTTACATGGAGCCATCTGTGACATATGTATAATGTATACATTCAAAATTAGAATAACATTAATAAATCTATGTATGGAAAGAATTTCTAGGAATTTCTCATACAGGTGCACACGTTCGGCAAATGGTTCATATGTGACAGGGTCCTAGCTTCACACACATACATACATACATACAACACAGGAGCAGTGGTGGTCTAGGGTGCTGGATCGCTGATCCAAAGGTCGGGGGTTCGAGTCCCACTCTCCACAAGGTTGTCACTGACCCACCCCCCCCATGCACCTAACTGGGTTATAAAAGGCCGGCCATGTCTCTCGCTGTCTATGGTGAGAGGCATGTAAAAGAACCATTGCTGACTTTCAACAAATGTAGGCTGCAAAGCCGTCGGCATGTTTCCCCCCCTGCGATGGCCTGGTGAGCTGTCCAGGGTGTACTCTGCCCTAACCCAGAAGTCGGCTGAGACGGGCACTGACCTCCCAGTGACCCTAATTAGGATTACACAGTTCATAAAATGAATGAATGACATAGAACACAATCTTAAAACAAACCTTTAAATGATGCAACAAACCATAATCATTTACTCAAGCATTCAGAACCACTATATCAGTGGTTCTTAACCTTGTTGGCGGTACTGAACCCCACCAGTTTCATATGCTTACTCACCGAACCCTTCTTTAGTGAAAAATAAAATATGTTTGTTTTTTTTTCAAATTCAAGTCATAGGTATATGTTTTTATTGGGGCACCAAGATGAACCGTGCATTAACATCCCTCTATTGGTTTTGTTCTTTGAACACAATGCATGAACTCCCCCCATCACAACTACTTATGTAAGTACTTATGTAAGTCAGTGATGGCCAAGTGGGGTGTGCCGTCATGAATATGAGTCAAGTGTGTGTCTTGACCTCCGCTGAACCCCTGAGACTGACTCACCGAACCCCTAGGGTTCGATCGAACCCAGGTGAGGAACCACTGCACTATATGTTCTTCATCATCTTCAGCACAAGTAATCGAACAATACAACATTGCATTATGTACAAGCATCTTGATTTCTGTATGCTTTGGAGGCCAAAAATGAGGAAATTTCCAGCCCCGATCAAAGCTTATCAGTAACACTTTGGCACTGTGCTGGTGCTGTTCACCCCTGATGTCTCCCCTGATGTGTTGAAGCAGTCCCTGGCCTGGTGTACAGTGTCTGTTAGCTTCAGACCCTCCAGCGTAATTTCATTCTCCGGTATAATAAACAACCTCTCGCAGTGACTGTGAGGTACAGAGTGGAGGACTGAACGGTAAAGAATGCTGCATTTAGTAGTGATCGCTGTAGGATGTCGAGCACGACTCCCGGAGATAAGACGAGCAGATTTAGGGGATCAGTGTTGCACTACTGAATCCTTAAACAGTACAGATGTACAAGCACTTCCCTTGTTGTTTAAACCACAGCTTTCACTGTATAATTTAAAGCCGTGAAACTGTAAGACACTGTAGAATTTGTAGCTACTCAGTGGCGGGCCGTGCATTTGGTACCTGAGCGTTCAGTGGGACTTAAGAGACTTAATCTATGTCTTAATACCCCCAATTCCACATCACAATGATATACAAAAACACAATAGAACAGGGGCACTGGTGGCCTAGTGGTATAGGGCGCTGGCTCGCTGATCCAAAGGTTGGGGGTTCGAGTCCCACTCTCGACAAGGTTGTCACTGCCCCCCCCCCCCCAGTGCAGCTAACTGGGTTATCAAAGGCCGGCCATGTCTCTCACTGTCTATGGTGTGAGGCATGTAAAAGAACCATTGCTGACTTTAGACAACAGTAGGCTGCAAAGCCGTCGGCGTGTTTGAGCCCTGCGATGGCCTGGCGAGCTGTCCAGGGTGTACTCTGCCCTCGCCCGAAGTTGGCTGGGATGAGCGCCAGTCTCCCCGCGACCCTAATTAGGATTAAGCGGTTACAGAAAATGATGAACAATATAACAGTGCAGAGAGAGGGGCATTTCCTGCATTTCTGCTTGTAACTTTGAGCATTACAGGATGTTCTCCGGCGTTTACCACTGGAAGTTCCTGGTACATTTACACTGAGACAAAAGTAAAAAAGTGTAAACCTTACGTCCACTTCCCCAATATATCCTTACGATATCTAGCTTGTCTGGAAATGTCCGCCATGAAAATGGATTTTTTTTATTTTTTAGAATTAAATCCGACAACAAGTTCATTTCTCCTCCTCCGTCAGCCATTATGTGCGTAAAGAAAATCTAATTTAAATGTATCCTGGTCAATTCAGATTGTTCAGTTGGTTTTGCTCTGACCAACCAATCAGAGGATGGAGCTCACTGGCAAATCTGAAATCTGATTGATTAAAGGAACAGCACCATTGCTAATATGGTTTAAATGCCATCTGCTAGCACTGCTGGTTCTGAAGGCCCTGTGCAGATTGGCTTGAGATAGCAGCCAATAAAAGCTGAAATTTTACTTTACTGAATTAAAAAAAAAAAAAAAAAAAAGAAAAAGAAAAAAATCTAATATCCACATACACAGACTGGAAGCAATGCAGCCAAGTGACACAATACGAAATAAAGAGAAGAGACTTCTGGGAATAAATTAGCACAATTTAATTGAACAAATACTACAATGTAATAGGTCAATGCTTCTGATAGTGTTTAGAGGAGCAGAAAAGCCTTGCCTGACCCAAATGGCCTACCAATGGAGCGACCTGTTGTTCTTCAATCCACAATTATACTGTATCTCATGCGCATTTAACCAGCACTAGATAAAAAAAAACTAAAAACAAAAAACAAAAACAAACAAACAAACAAAAAAAAAAACATGTATTGGTATAGTTTATGCGATGGATATTAAAACATAAAAAACAATATCAGGAGTGGTTGGGGTGTTGTACTAGCTAGGGTGCTGGGCCTATCATCAAGAGGTCATGGGTTTGAATCCATGTTAAAGCAACACTGTGTTAACAGCCCTGGGCAAAGTAAGCTCCGGCTTCAGAAGTCAGTAATTGCCCTTACGAGTGAGTGTGAATGGTTGTCATGGCCTCGCGATGGTTGCCGAGCTTATCAGTGTGCATTTGCCCAGCATTGGCCCTGGCAGGATTACGGGCTTGGCAAATGAGTGAGTGAGTGATGAGAGTGTTGTGAAGAAATATCAAACTGTAGCGTAACTGCACTTTATTACACACCCTATTACCTCTAACAGCATGTCTACTCTTTGCTTAAAATAATGTACCATGATGTGAATAATAAAAGTGGCAGAAATACCATCTACGATCGATTTACTGCTGTGGTAGAACCATTAATGAACATGCTAATGCTAATACAAAAAAACTGTCAAGCGGCAAATAAATTCACAAAACAATTACTATTGCACTATTGACAAATAGACCACTTTAACTCAGCTGGTGATGTGCTCACTTTTGCTTTTTTTTTCCCCTCCATGGTCCAGCAGTGCAATCACATCCAGCTGTTCAACTGCCAGTCTGAATGCTCATTGCTCCCAGATAACAGGTTTTCATAACTTCTGCCATCATAAAGTATATCAGTCTTGCGTCACTTTTACACCACAGTGCTTCTTATAAAAATAGTGCAGTTAGAGATCTGTAAACAATACAATCTGCTCAGGAGCATCTGCAGGTTTAAACTGTGGAGTTGGGATTTGTTTTAAGAAAGTTTTCATACTTGGGTATTTAGTCTGCAGCCTTCATTTTGAATTTTATATACTGTATTGATTCTGGTAGGGGAAATATTTCCTCAGGATTTAACCCATCCACAATGAGCACACACACACACACACACACACACACACACACACACACACACACACACACACACACACAGACAGAGCTGTGGGCTGCCAGACACATCGGGGGCACCCAGAGAGCAGTGGGGGTTAGGTGCCCTGCTCAGCCATTTATGAGGAGGAAGGGAAGGTGCTGCTCACTGCCCCAGTGCCACACTCGGAAATCAAACCAGCAACCTTTTGATCCCAAATCTGCTCCTCTAGACATTGGGCTCTGGTTACCCCATCAAATAACTCCTGATAACAATCAACTTTTCTGTATGGCAGAGAAAAGCACTGGTTCATCAACTGATGGTACATACTTACAAAGTTGGTATTGCTTTTATTTGTCTCGGTTTGTGTGTTTGTATTTATTGATATATGTGTTTACTTGGCCCTGTAGTGGCCTGACAAGCTGTCCAGTGTGTATCCTGCCCTTGCCCAAAGTTGGCTGAGATGGGCGCCAGCCTCCCAGCCACAATCCTAATTAGGATTAAGCAGTTCATAAAGTGAGTGAATGAATGTGTATATTTGTGTGTTTATTTATTGTCTGTGGCTATACACACACACCATTGTGCAGAGTTCCAATAGGGAACCGGCTGTCTTGGGAACAGGGACATTCTTCGTGAATTTGTCAGGTTTAATTTCGCTCCTACATCAAAGCACTTGAATGTGACTTACTCATAATTCCGACTTCAGAAGTGGGAAGTAGGAGCTTCTGAGTAGCCTATGAAGTTCTCAACACTCGAGATTCTCTTGGCAGGTTCCAGTTTGTTGAACTGCATCACAAAGATTCGAGGATGAATTTTTGCAACTTGGCCAGCAATAGAGTTGCGAATTGCTGTTGCTGCTTCTTTTTTTCCTTTCTATGTTAGTTTCAGTTACACAACGAAGAACAGCACTTTTTTTAAAGGCACAGCTCGTTACCATGGAGCGATATCTGAAAATAGTTTTTCACACCAAAATAAAACTTGGAACAGGAATTAACATGACAAATTGCTGCAACAAATCACTCAGTATGCCATGCTGGAAGCACATACTTCAGCGTCTGATGTGAATCACACCAAGGCTCGATTCAAGCAAGCACAAGATTATCCATGAGTATAAAATCATCACTCCCGGACTACCAAACACCAAAAATACCTTTTTTTATTATTTTTTTTATTTTATTTTATTTAGAAATGCAATAGATTATTGGTTGTGATCCCTTTTGTTTGGCACAGGGCTGTATGTTAAACCCATTGTTATTCTTAATTAACCACCACAAGGTTTGGGTCATTTAAATTGTCAGCAAACTCTCAGTGGAAGTGAAGACCCATGCCATGGTAATACTAGGTAGATCTTGGGAATTTAGAATAATGATGCAAAAGCCACAGAAGAATCGAAATCTGAAGCCTATTCTAGCCCATCAGCAACAAGAGGTAAGGTCATGATTTGTTGGTGTGCAAATTTGGGAATCATTGTTTGTGTTGTTGCTATGGCAATATGAACCCATCAATTTGTGGAGCAGGACTTTTGAAAAAGCAATGAGAGCAAATTGATGTGCTCGTTTGATTTTTGAGGTGAAATATACCTATTTCTTCCTCCAGGATTACTAGTTGTGACTTAAAAAAAAAAAAAATCACTTATTCATTGTTGTTGAGATTTAAAAAGGCATTAATTTTAATCAAATTCAAGTCAGCCTGTTCAGACACCGTCAAACATTTTATATTTCCTGGAACAGTACTGCACAGTAGGTAGTTGAAACTTATTATGACACCTTCTGCCCCCTCAACTCTCTGTACTATGAAAAAGAGCTTATGAAAAGTCGTGACTGACCTCTCACACTCCCAGGAAATATCTCGTCTTGTATTACCCCTTTTAACAGGGCTCAGCTCTCTGCAAGAATGAACAACCTACAGACAAGGACTCGAGGCCATACACATACAGCAGTCTGTAATTATGCAGACTAAATAAATCAATATAACTAAATCTGAACACATGGGGCACAAAATAAAAACCTAGAGGTGGGTTTGCCAACCACAAACCAAACCACTAAATCAACCAACCAACCAACCAACCAACCAACTACAAACTAAACCACCATCTCAACCAAACATCCAGCCAACCACAAACCAAATCACTAAATTTACCAAACATCCGGCCAACCACAAACCAAACCAACCAATAAACCAACTTACCAAGCCCAAACCAAACCAATCAACAAACAAATCAACCAACTACAAACCAAACCACATAATCAACCAAACAACCAGCCAACTACAAACTAATCAACAAACCAATCAGCCAACCAACTACAAACCAAACCAACTAAATAACCACAAGTCAAAAAAAAAAAAACCTAACCAATCAACCAAACATCGACCCAACCCCAAACAAACAACTAATTAACCAAACTACTAGCTAAACTCAACCCAAACCAATCAATCAACCAAACATCTAACCAGCCATAAGCCAAGCAAACCAATAAACCAAAAAACAAATACACAAATAAATAAAAATATTATGCTGGATCATGTTCTATTTTGCATGATCTTACATAATGAGGGGTGGACGGGCCCTGGATGGAGATAGTCGTCTTGTCTGCCCGCAGCTGCATCCTCTCTCGTAGGGTGGATGGACAACCGGTTCTCATCCATCTCCCAAAGCTTTCACGTGCTGGCTCCATGTGCCAAGCTGACATGACGAACCGCGTGAGGGGAAAAGGAGTAAACCTTCAAATCCAGAGTGGGGACCCGCAGACGGTTCAGAGTTAACTCAAAGTAACACCGTTCTGGCATCTCCTGCACCCACTCTGACAGCAAATGTCGTGCTTCGCATTCTTTTGGACCCTATCAGCAAGGCAGAGAGGGGGATCCTGACGATTGGGCAACCCAGAGCCAGAATATGAAGATTCTGCGCCCTGGAGAGGATACTTCAGCTCCACTGTAAAGCGTGTAATTTGGCAGTGGTGGCCTGGTGGTGAAGGTGCTGGATCACTGATCCCAAAGTTGGGGGTTCAAGCCCCACTCTCAATAGGTTGTCAATGTCCCCCCAGTGCCGCTAACTGGGTTATCAAAAGCCGGCCTTGTCACTCACTATCTATGGTGTGTGGTTCATGTAAAAGAACTATTGCTGATTTTCGACAAGAGGAGCTGCATAGCCGTCAGCATGCTTCCGCCCTGCAATGGCCTGGTGAGCTGTCCAGGGTGTATTCTGCCCTCGCCCAGAGTCGGCTGGGATGGGCGCTAGCCTCCCTTCGACCATAGTTGGATTAAGCAATTACAGAAAATAAATGAATCAATAAATAATACTGAGATACATTACAACTAGGTCCAAACAAGCATATCCTTCACTGAAGCACACGGCCTGATTGTTATTATTTCAATACATTTCAGCTTCTTGTTTCTATTTATTCCTCTCAACTGAAAGAAATATCTAACAGCCTATTTAAATGCTGCACCCATATCATCGACTTATGTATATGCACTACCCAGCCATGATTATAGGGATGTTCCTTGTACAGTATATAATAATAATGTATTATTCATTTTCCATATTTATATACATATGTGAGTGTATATTCATATTTATTATGATATTTTTTTCTCTCTCGGCCTCTTTCACCTGTGATTGTTTGGAAGCAGTTTGAAGAGAAGATAAAGTTCAGTAAACATCAAACAGATACAATTTCAAAAGTATTACATCATTTTATTCACTTCCCCACATATAAAATCTAAATTATTCCCGTGAAAGTAATGATACAGAATCAGATAGTCGTTTCCTTCCGAACTGTGTCACTACTGAAATGAGGCTGAAGCAAGAATACGATATATGAGATTAATTTATTCATTTTCTGAACCGTTTAATCCTAATTAGGGTCATGGGGAGGCTGGTGCCTGTCTCAGCCAACTTCGGGCGAGGGCAGAGTACACCCTGGAGAGCTCGCCAGGCCATTACAGGGTCAACACTCATACAACCATTTGTACTTACACCCACACACAGGGGAGATTAGGAACAGCCAATTACTGTAATGTTTTTAGACTGTGGGACGAAAACCAGAGTACAGTAGGCCCTCGATATTCGCGGGGGTTTGGTTCCGGCACCTTCCGCGAATGAAGATAATCCGCCTGTACCCGGAAGTAAAACCCCATGTATCATATTACATATGCGAATGAGCAACCAGAAGTAAAATACTATGTATCTATTACATGCACTAAAATATGCTTCTTAAACACATTTTATAGACAGCCTTACTCATTAATTCAGTATTAATGTAATAAAATGTAGTAATGATTAAGAAAACATTTTTTTACTGTGATATTTATTGATAATAACATATAAACATTATATAGCATACATATAAAAACACTTTTAAATGCGTTCTCCTTGAAACATACAGCACTGTAGTTTTCAAAAACGCCCACTAGAGGAAGGTATTGCATTAGGCATGAGAATACTGAATTCAGGTTTGAACTACATTAAGTCCTAGCAGCTCAGCCACGCCCCTCAGCCGGAGCGAGTAGATAACAGAGTTTTAGAATGAGAAAGTTAGAGACCGTTACAAACCAAAGAAGCAGTGATGTGATGTGAGTTAATCCTCTGGTGCAGAGGTGAGCATGCTTTTGTTTATTGGGAGTAAATAAGAATAGTGAATTCAGGTGTGAGCCACTGAGCAGCTCAGCCACACCCCTCAGCCGAAGCGGAGCGTAAACAGTCAGTTAGAGGCACAGCGCCAAAATCAAAGTCCCCCAAAACACAGACTATAACAAAAAGGACATAAAAGAAAAATAAATGTAATAAATTGGATAAACAAAACAAAATGAGAAACATGCTACACCACAGTAAATAAAATCACATACACAAACATTCTAAACATTACCTTAGGCCATGCACTGGAATAATAATTGAAAAAGACTTTAATAGTGGAGTGTTTTGCAACAGTTCAGACAATTATTCCTCTTCAGGCACTTCAGAGGAAACTGTCATTTCTTCCGGAGAAAGTCTTATTTCTTCAGAAGAGACATCCAACATCATTTCCTTTTTCTGGTGCTGAGCCGGCGTTTGAGTGACATTATAGAACTGCTAATTAAAACACACTAAAAAAAGGCTCATTGACAACTTGAGTGCAAATGAGGAAAAAGGGGCGTTATATCATCTCAACCAATCAGCGGGAAGGAGGACAGCCATTGGCTGAATTTGAATCACGTAAGATTTGCTCAGCAATCCGCGAATACTCAAACCCTAAGTGCAAAACCGCGAATAGTCAAGGGCCTACTGTACCGGGAGGAAACCCACACAAGCACAGGGGGAACCTGCAAACTCCACACAGAAACGCCCAGGCTGGGAATCGAACCCAAGACCTTCTTGCTGTGAGGCAGACATGCGAATCACCACACTACCATGTTGCTACCATATTATTATTATTATTATTATTATTATTATTATTATTATTATTATTAAAATGTGAATACATTATTCATTGGATAAAATGATCTTTTGCAGCATCTCGTTTTGGCTTACTAATTACACAGTTATTATCAGTGGCACCAGGGACACCAGGGGCAGTGGTGACCTGGTGGTAAAAGGTGCTGGATCGCTGATCCTAAGGTTGGGGGTTCGAGTCCCACTCTCCACGAGGTTGTCACTGTCCCCCCAGTGCAGCTAACTGGGTTATCAAAGGCCAGACATGTCTCTCATTGTCTATGGTGAGAGGTTCATGTAAAAGAACCAAGCTGCATAGCCGTCAGCGTGTTTCTGTCCCTTGCTAAAGGGTTGTGTCAGGAAGGGCATTCGATGTAAAAACCTATACCGAATCA
Source organism: Plotosus lineatus (assembly GCA_024760905.1). NCBI lineage: Eukaryota > Metazoa > Chordata > Actinopteri > Siluriformes > Plotosidae > Plotosus > Plotosus lineatus. Next base: position 67,765,969 of record CM045730.1, on the reverse strand, counting down.
AATGTTCGAATCAGATGATCCGCTGTGGCGATTCCTGATAAAGAGGAAAAACCAAAAGCGGAAGAAGACTTATACAATAATCATCATGTCTGTGCCAGCGTTAGTATCTTATAGGCTGGAGGACGTAAGCTCAAGGGTCCCCACCTCACACTAGGGAGATACGGTTATAAATGTCCATTCACACATTCACACTTACACCTGGAACCATTAAGACGAGGCAGCTGGCAGACAACTGTTTGGACTGTGAGAGGAAGCTGATGAACACCTCAGACAAACATGTAGATGAAATTCAAATCCAGAACCTTCTTGCTGTGAGCCATGCTGCTCCAGTTTGGGATTTAACAGAACTACCATGTAGCACTATCACAAAGCCTCGGAATTAATAAACTTGTGCTCCTGCTGTTTAACGGCAAGAAGTAACTAAGATTTAAATTAGGTATCTGCCTCACCCTTACTCCTGAAGGAAAATTAACTTTTCAAATAAGAAAATGACAGCTTGATGATACTTGCTTCTCAGACGTTCTATCTACAACATTAAATATGGAAACTATGAAAATAAAGCACTTTTCAACATGCTATTATGGTGGAAAAAAATCACCAACATGGTGGGAATAGTAACTGTTTCATTACACCGCCTCATCACGGATTATTTGAGGAATAATGAGAGAAAATATAAGTGATGCATAGCGAGGGTTGAGATTTGGTACGAGGTGGAAGCTGAGTGCTCATTTTCCACTGAAGGGTGTTATTCTTGGAAAACATTGTGGCCGAGAGTTTGTCATTGCACATGTTCTACAGTGAGTCAACAATGTTGTATGTATATATATATATATATATATATATATATATATATATATATATATATATATATATATATATATATATATATATACAGAAGTGTTTCATTGAACAAGACCTCCGATCTCGCAAGGAAGCAAGTTAATATTGAATGAGGACCTCTGATCTTTCAAATAGATACTGTAATTCCGCTTTAAATAAAACATCCCGTCCATTTAAACATTTAAATAGAATTGTTCCATCAGCTGCACATTGCGTGTGGGCGGAGCCCGCATTCGGTAAAACACACCATAGAGACATAGTTGTGTGTGTGTGTGTGTGTGTGTGTGTGTGTGTGTGAGAGAGAGAGAGAGAGAGAGAGAGAGAGAGAGGGAGAGAGAGACTGCCTACAGAGTCAGTCGGAAATGAAAGAAGGCTTAACTCTTTAGTTTTTAGTTTAGTTTTTTAAGTTGTTTAATTTAGTAAATGTTTAATAAATGTGGCGCTTGCCGAATGTGAGCAAAACTCGGCTCAGCTGGACCTCCGATCCCTCAAGGAATAAAGTTAAAGTTGAGTTTGGACCTCTGATCGGTCAAGCAGGGAATGTGCTTTGAATTCCCCGTCTTAAAATGCTCCGGCATCCTGCGTTTAATTTGTATTGTGAGTGTGTGTGTGTGTGTGTGTGTGTGTGTGTGTGTGTGTGTGTGTGTGTGTGTGTGAGAGAGAGAGAGAGAGAGAGAGAGAGAGAGTTGTGTGTGTGTGTGTGTGTGTGTGTGTGTGTGTGTGTGTGTGTGTGTGTGTGTGTGTGTGGGTGTGGAATGAGTACTTTTCCTTTACTTTTAACACATATTTAATACAAATAATATGAATAATAATAAAATGTGGTAATAAAAAATAAAATGGGGTAGAGTTTGGAGCCTTGGAATGAATCACACATCTTACATGCAAAATGCACCTCTACTTGAAACGTCCGCATTACGAGAAAGGTTCTGGAATGGATTAATTTCGTAATATATATATATATATATATATATATATATATATATATATATATATATATATATATATATATATATATATATATATATATACTGTATATCATATATCATCTTCTTCTTTTCCTTTTGGCTTTTCCCTTCAGGGCTTGCCGCAGCGAATCACCTGCCTCCATCTCACCCTATCCTCTGCATCTTCTTCTCTTACTCCAACTACCTTCATGTCCTCCTTCACCACATCCATGAATCGTCTCTTTGGTCTTCCTCTAGGTCTTCTGCCTGGTAGTTCCAACCTCAGCATCCTACTACCAATATACTCACTATCCCTCCTCTGTACATGTCCAAACCATCTCAATCTAGCCTCTCTGACTTTGTCTCCAAAACATCTAACATGTGCTGTCCCTCTGATGTACTCATTCCTGATCCTATCCATCCTCGTTACTCCCAAAGAGAACCTCAACATTTTCATCACCGCTACCTCCAACTCTGCCTCCTGTCTTTTCCTCAGTGCCACTGTTTCTAACCCATACAACATTGCTGGCCTCAACACCGTCTTGTACACTTTTCCTTTCATTCTTGCCGATACTCTCCTATCACACATCACACCGGACATTTTTTTCCAACCATTCCAACCTGCCTGCACACACTTCTTCACCTCTTTTCCACACTCTCCATTGCTCTGGATTGTTTAGCCGAAGTACTTAAAATCCTCCACCTTCTTTATCTCTGCTTCCTGTAACCTCACTGTTCCTCTTGAATACAGGAATCCCTTACTTTCCGCTGTTAATTGGGACCAAGATCCCCCCACGACCACCGAATTCCGCAAAGTAGAATCAACCCCTGTGACTGATGTATACATATATGCATACATGTATATAATATCAATAAATACATAGTCAACAGTATAAATACTTAGAATAATTAAACATTCAAAAATAATGAAGATAGATGCGCACCTCGCATAAAAATGTAAATAGTTTTGTTGGGGGGGTTGTTTTTGTTTGTTTGGGGATTATTTTTATATAATTGGCCTTGTTTTGTGGCATTTTCCTTACCTTTTCCCCTTATTCATTCTTAATTTCCTTTTTTTTTTTTAATTCACTGAATATTAAAAAAAACAAACAAACAAACAAACAAAAAAAAAAAAGTGATGCACTGAAGCCGCATGAATTGAAGCTTGAAGTAGCGCGGGATCCCTGTGTGTGTATAGTATATATATATATATATATATATATATATATATATATATATATATATATATATATATATATATATATATATATATATATATACTTTTTTTAATCCGGAGTTGAAAAGAAAGCCGTGTGATTATTCCTGTTTTCAGTTGGAAAGCAGTTTAACTGTCATCAAGTACCAGCTCAATCACCGTGGCAACCACTAGCTGTGTCTGTACGTGCACCTCACGCGCACACATGCAGCCCGCCAGACGCTTTGCATCAGGAGCCCTATCACCATTACACTATACAGCAGACATCACTGCTCATGCTAAATTAAAAATATCACATTTGTCTGAGACGTGAACCGTTAGTGACTACCTCAGTTAAGCAACAGTACGTTGGTAATTACCGTTGATTCATAAAGAGGTTAAACATTGCGGTTAAAATATTATTCCTGTGTTGACATTCACATTATCTTTTTCTTGTTATAATATTTGAAATTGAACCTTTCTGTCAGATTGTTCACTTCTTTCTGTTTTCCTCTTTATCTAAATATTATTATAACTCAAAGCCTTGCTTTTCTTTCTGGATATTCACTTAATTATCTTGCTCTTCTTAATACTGCTATTATTATTCATTCATTTCTTTTATGAACCACTTAAGCTTAATTACGATCATGGGGAGGCTGGCACCTATCTCAGCCGACTCCGGACAATGGTTGGGTACTCCCTGGACAGCTCGTCAGGCCATTGCAGGGCAAACACTAAGACCTAGGGGAGATTTAGAAAAGCCAATTATCCTACTGTGCATGTTTTCTGACTGTGGGAGGAAACTGGAGGACCTGGAGGAAACCCACAGAAACATACAGACTCCACACAGAAACGCCCGGGCTGCGAATTGAACCCACACCCTTCTTGCTGTGAGGTGGGTGTGGTAACCACTACGCCATTGTGCCACACCTATTATTATTATTATTATTATTATTATTATTATTATTATTATTATTATTATTCCCTATTCTGTATAATAATTTCGTATTCACTTGTATATTGTTATGGTTGTATTAAACAGCTGTGTACACTCCTGGTGGGTTTGTTGGTACAGCTGTGTGAATTGGATGTTGTGTGTTAAAGTTATAAATTATAAAGGACTGTGATACGGGACACACGGATTGATGACTCAGCGTGCTGTACTTTTTATCATTTGAATGAAGAAATGCTTTGGGCCTGTATATAATACAATGCACTCGTGTTATTATGCATTTACACAACACAATATGTGATGAGATCTTCTCCAAAACATCATAAATCTTTGCTATTGTTTCAAGAAAAATATGACTTTTTCTACCCACTTCCCAATATAACGCCTTCGTTCTTTGTATTCATACTTTATTTAAATTGGTGGTAACACTCTCAACTAAAAAAAAAAAAGAAAAAAAAGAATAAATAAATCTAGGATCTGTTATTTCAAACTTGCTGCAACACAAGTGTATTTCTCCCCAAAATGCTATATGCATCTACATTTTTTGTCAGATCCCTATAAAACCTTTAAGTACAACTAAGAACACGAAGAGCATGAAAAAACACATTTTACATATAAAGACCGCTGTAGGCCTACAACACGATTAAAAAAAATAAATAAAAAATCGTGAGAAATCAACCAGCAATCAATTCCACGTTCACGTTATTGAGGCAGGAGGGGTCCGGTGCACCAGGGTACCCCGCCCTCCATAAAATTATTACTATTAGCAAATTAATTTGTGAAATTAACGACTCCCCAAACATCCTCAATTCAGTGTGACCCACTCAAGCATAATATGGATTTAGTGGGGAATGTTCACACTGATACTGATACATTTAGAAAGAGAATCGAACCTCCTTTAAAATGAAGTATAATTCATGATTATAACATAAAGTGGACTGAGTGACATCACTTCCTATGTCACTAATCAGAAAACGCTACTCTTGAAAAAATAGCAATTACAGTTTCTGACTTTCCACATCTGAACCTGCTGAACCACTTAATCCTAATTATGGTCACATGTAGGCTGGTGCCCACCCCAGCCAACTCTGTTTGAGGGCAGAGTACACCCTGGACAGCTCCTCAGACCATCGCAGGGCAGAAACACTCTGACAGCTATTCAGACCATCTCACCATAGACAGTGAGCGACATGGCCGGCCTTTGATATCCCAGTTAGCCACACTGTGGGGGCAGTGACAACCCATGGAGACTGGGGCTTGAACCCACAACTCTGGGATCAGTGATCCAGCACCTTACCACCAGGTCACCACTGCCAATCCTCCTGAAGACTGGTAAACTAACTCAGTTCCCCACCAGAATATGGATCAGAACAACATACCCTGAGCTACCACAGAAATGGACTGAAGGATGTATTGGTGGCGATGCCGCGTTTTCCTCCAGACATTTTCAACTCGCTTACTTTCTGATTGGTTGATATGATGTGTTACAGTTTACTTAAAATAAATAAATAAATAAATAAATAAATAAATAAAAACCTGGCATGATGTTCCTGGGAGCTGGAAAGAAAGGTCTGATTGGTGTGTTTGATAAAAGGGTGCGGTCACATTTTGGAAAAGAGATATTGATATGCAGATCAATGTTATTGGACTTCACTGTGTCTGTCGTTTTTCACGTGATTACTCAGCTCATATTTCCGAGGCACCTCATTTGGGATTGTTTGCATAACTCCACCTTCTCTTAAAAAGGTAACGTCTGTTGGGCTTTTTACACCTGAGCCATAGTGGCTCACCAGGCCGGTGCTTATCCCTGGTTTCTGTAGCGTGAAGCGACCAGGAGCTCAACTCCTCCTGGATGGGACGCTGGTCCATCGCAGGTTCCCTTCCCAGTATATTTTTACTGGTACCCATTTATACTGCTGGGCGAACGGAGGCACACTTGTGGTTGAGACCTTTCCCAGGGGTCTTAGCACAGTGGGGTCTAAGTGGGATTCGAACACACAACCTCCTGATCATGAGCACAGGAATCTAACCACTACACCTCCGCCTTTGTTGCAGATTAATTGAATAGCCCTGGTATAGAGTTTCGCTTCGATCTTACAATAATGCTTGCAGTCAAAGCATGTATGTTTTGATTCTTTGACTGATCACCACGTGTTTTTTTTCCACAGCTACTCAGAAACCTGTGTAAACAGTACGGAGCCTTCCAGTATAATACACGTCAGCGTTGCAGTTTTCACAGATTTTCCAGCAGCAGTTGCAGCCAGGGGACTGGTGGCCTGGTGGTAAGGTGCTGGATCACTGAGACCAAGGTTGAGGGGTTCAAGCCTCACTGTCAGTGGTTGTCACTACCCCCCCCCTCAGTGCAGCTAATTGGGTTATCAATGTCTCTCGCTGTCTCACCATGTCTCTCGCAGTCTGTGGTGTTAGGTTCACATAAAAGAACCATTGGTGACTTTCGACAAGAGGGGCTGTGTAGCCGTCAGCGTGTTTCTGCCCCGTGATGGCCTGGTGAGCTGTCCACAGCATACTCTGTCCTCACCTAGAGTTGGCTGACATGGGTGCCAGCCCCCCCTGCAACCCTAATTAGGATTAAGCGGTTCAGAAAATGAATGGGAACAGTTTCTACCCCATTTCATATGTTCTTCAGGAATACGTATAGTTGTTGTCATTGTTGTTGTTGTTGTTGTTGTTGTTGTTGTTGTTGTTGTTGTCATTATAAGTATATGGGCTGCATGATGGGATAATAGTAAGCATATGCACCTGACAGAAAGGTCGTGGGTTTAAGTCCCCAGCTTGGGGTCTCTGTGTGGAGTTCACATCTTCTTCCCATGTTCATGAGGGTCTGGCGCACCATTCGAGCTGTACTCTGCCTTCACGCACTGTGATGGGCGCCAGCGTCCCCGCGACCCCGATAGGTGTAAGTGGTTTGACATATGCATGTGTAAGAGCGTACATAACGGTGAGGCTTTGTATGCATATTTTAGTATATTGTAAATAATGGCATTAAATGAATTAAAATTCTAATAAAAATACAAATTCTATAAACCACAATAAACTGGAATAAATGGAGCTAATTCAATATTAAATGTGATCACCTTTAATTTAAAAAATTAAATAGCATGAGGTCCAGATGTGCACCTTCACAGGTATGTGATTGAGTGCGCATGTTTGAGTGTGTATGTATGTGTGTGTGTGTGTGTGTGTGTGTGTGTGTGTGTGTGTGAGTGAGTGTGTGCAGCGTGTTTGAGTGTGCGTGTTTGAGTGTGCGTGTTTGAGTGTGTTTTGTGTGTGTGTGTGTGTGCGTGTATGTGTGTGTGTGTGTGTGTGTGTGTGTGTGTGTGTGTTTGTGTGGTTGTTTGAGTGTGCGTGTTTGAGTGTGTGTGTGTTTGAGTGTGTTTTTGTGTGTGTGTGTATGTATGTGTGTGTGTATGTGTGTGTGTGTGTATGTGTGTGTGTGTGTGTTTGTGTGGTTGTTTGAGTGCAGCGTGTTTGAGTGTGCGTGTTTGAGTGTGTGTTTTTGTGTGTGTGTGTGTGTGTGTGTGTGTGTGTGTGTGTGTGTGTGTGTGTGTGTGTGTGTGCGCGTGTTTGAGTGTGCGTGTTTGAGTGTGTGTGTTTGAGTGTGTTTTGTGTGTGTGTGTGTGCGTGTATGTGTGTGTGTTTGTGTGGTTGTTTGAGTGCGCGTGTTTGAGTGTGCATGTTCAAGTGTGTATGCACACGCGTGCCTGTTTGAGTCTGCGTATGTGTGTGTGTGTGTGTGTGACTGTGTGTGAGTGTGTGTGTGTGAGAGTGACTGTGTGAGTGTCTGTGTATGACATGTTTTATTCCTTTCATAATAACTGACCTTGTGAGTGTTGTAGTGTTTTATGAATATTTGTGTATTATTCAACTATTTATTCATTTTTTATGACTGACCACTAATTTCCATAATTATGTTCATTGTTTGATATGCTGCTAATACGACACAAAGATTACTCTCGAGATTAGGAACATTCCAATCATGTAAATGGGTTGGAAGGCTCCCCCTCCTAAAAGTGAAGGGAATAGGAGAATTGACTTTTAAAGACAATAAATATTGTGTTTTTCCATTAAAGGCCAAATGCTGCCTTCCATCATTTCAAAGAATTCATTAAAGTGTCCTCTGCAGAGTAAACCTCGTACGTATATCTAGCTGCTGATAAATACACCGCAGCCTTCAGCAGTCAGTACACGGCAACTATCAGTAACTGGCTCTTTTTGCATTGAGCAACAGTCAGGAGCATGTCATTACTTTTACATGTAGAGTGAAGAATAGTCTCATCACTGAGGTGTTAACTCTGTTTTTTCAACCTTAACAAGCTGCACAAATCAATACAGAGCAGACGTCCTCAGTTTGTTTGCAGAGCCGACTCTGGCAGAGCAACTCATTTCGCTCTCACTCATGCAACCCTGTCTCCAAATCCCAGAAAAATAAACTGCTCTGAATTCATTTTCGACTAAAGTCTTGGCAGTCCTGCAGACTTCCTGCCTAAAGAAAGTGTAAAAATACACAGCCCATAATGGGAGGGGGACAGTAAAGCACATTTTATATTTGCAAATATACTAGTACTGTCACACCCACATTGTTCAATAGTTAATTTAAATACTACAAAATATAGAATCAATATTACCCTGATCATATACAGACGCTCCCCCCGACTTACATTCATCCATTTTATGTTTTGTCGATTTTATGGGTTTTTTGTTTTGTTTGTTTGTTTTTCCAAAGAAAAAGTGAAATTTTGAGTTTAGACGTACCTACGTAGTTATAGAGCATGTTACCCGTGTAACTCAGATCAGCACAATCTACCATGCATACTCACTTAAACAAAGAGAGTTGTAATATGAATGAAAACACAAATTACAGAAGTTACAGTATAATTACAGATATTTATTATCTTTTACCAGAATCCTAAGAGTGTATACTTATTTTTATATTAATATTCATTAGGATTTGTACTTGTTCTTTGTATGCATCTCTTGAATAAAGTTTACTTACTTACTTACACAAAAGAAAGAACTCTCCGCTTTGCTGGGATTCACATCAGTGCAGGCTGTGTTCTAAACGACTTCAACAGCACCCTTGTGCACTTGAAAAACCGAAAGTCTGTATAACCCACAGCAAGTACACTACTTTTGCAAGTACACTACTTTTGGTCTTGAGCGCCTCACATATTGTAAGCGTTGATTGGCTGTTTTAAATTCCATGTAAAGTAACTCGGTATACATAAGTGACTTCCTTGAAATTAATGTTGATATTATTTGATATTATTTTACAATGTTATGTTTATAATAAATGATTTAGGGGTGTTTTATGAGATACTGTCATGTTATTTATGGATGTATAGTACAGTATGAGCGTCATACGTCACACATCATATGTCACTGTAACAACTTATGTTCACTTTAAAGTTACGTTCGGCCGTCCGGAACCAATTAAAAACGTAAGTCGGGGAGTGTCTGTAGTGCGTTTAATTTATACAGCAGTACCCCAATTTACGAAATTAATCCGTTCCGAGGGTGAGCTCATAAGTGGAAATGTTTGTTAGATGAAACAAAAATCCCCATCGGAAACAATAGAAAACCAATTAATCCGTTCCAACGCCCTCCCAAACTCATAACCTGAAACAAACGGGCATTTTTGATGTAATAAATTTAAGATAAACATGTAACAATAAACATTCCACATTAATAACACATGTACAGTAATATTAATAATAATGTAATTAACAATAATTTATAATAAAATAAGAATAAACAATATTTCAATAAACAATACAGTAAGTGTGTCTGAACTTAAGAATAGCACTTAACATTAACTTACACCACTCAATGTTTACTGTTTATTTACTTACTTATTTAATTTTTTGGATTGTTTTACTGACAAATTGGAGCATATGACCCTGAGGAACACCCTCTACACCAGGTGGCAGTGGTGCTCTCACTGTGTTCCCTATGGTGTAAAGAAAAAGCACCGAGCTAACAACATGAAGTGCAGAAAACAGTATTTATAACCGCCCGTGGGCGCTAGGGGGAGGGGGGGGGCTAAAATGGTCTGTTTCCTTCCTATAGGAGGCATGACAGTCAATAACTCTCGTCGGCGTTCTCGTAGCATGGAGGAATACACACGGAAGAATACAAGGCTAATCGGCCCGAAAAAGCGATTTCCCCAGCAGAGCTTGCAAATCAAAATTTGCTCGTTGGATGGGGCAGATTTTTGGTGGCGTTCGAAGCTTCTTGTATCATGGAAAATTCATTATAAGGGACACTTGTGAGTTGAGGTACCACTGTAGTAATATATTTACAAGTTACATGTATAGAAGATTGTATTCGAAATGCACATCCTTCTTGAGAGAAACTTATTCAGTCAAAATAAGAATAAAAGGTATTCGGAATATCCACGTAATAATTCTACAGTATCTGTGTGAGGATGAAACATCATAACTGGGTATAACTATAGCATTTACCAGCGACTCAGCCTTCGTAAGCAATAATGTGTCATGTCTACAACCATTGGGTTAAATTCAAATAAAATGCCCCCCTACCCCCCAAAGTTAAATCTACATCATACAACATTCCGATAATCCAGACATGTCTCAGTGTATAAAATCCAAGATGGAAACCACTGTTGGATGTGTGCAAAATTTGTCACTGCCTGAAAGACTTTCCTGTTACTGTGACAAATATAGTCGCATGGCTGAAGAACTTATTTGGAAACCTGTTGTACTTTTACATAACATCCATACATTCAACCGAAACCTCTGTCACACAAAGAAGAAGCTGGACATCTACTCAATCACTTTTTAAAACCTGACAAACATTCTGTTCATTTATTGCTGTGCATTTACAGATTTTTTTGCGGATTCAGCTATCCGGACCAACTTCCATTTCTCATTTTCATGCATCTAAGCAACTGAGGGTGACGAAACTTGCTCAAGGATGCTACAGTGGCAGCATGGTGGCATCGGAAATTTACCCCTGACCTTCTGATCGGTCAACCAGAGCATTAACGACTGAGTAACCAAAGCGACGATAGCTGAATTAGCCATAAAAAACATATTCTCAAAAGTCAATATGTTACCTCTGAAACTAAATGGGTAAAAAAAATCTTCCTTAAATAGAAGAATAATATATTTGTAACATGCCTTGGGGGTTTTAACCTGTAAACATACAAGAAGATTTTAATACTATGGAACTATGGAAGCGTGTTTACAACAAACAAACAAAAAAGTTTAGGTAATTATGTGCGACTGTGTTAAAATTGTGGGGGAAAAAAAATAGCCAAAATAAAAGTGAAAATGAAATAAAGTGTCCGAAATGGTTCTGTGATGGTCTGCTGAGCTGTTTAAATTGTGTCCCACCTTTGCCCAAAGTCAGCTGGCATAGACTCCTAGCTTCACTGTTCGAGATAACTGAATAAATAAAAATGTACGGAAAATGAACTGGTTTCTGTATTGTGAAGCAACTTGAGTTAAATTCCTTCTGGATGGGACAGCAGTTCACCGCTTGGCCTTCCCAGTATTTTTACTGGTACTTAATTTCCCCCTTCAGTAACTGGATGTACAATTGTATGTCTGCCTGTTTTTGCCCTCTCAGAAACACGGGTTCCACAATCAGTACCCAATCACACAGTTGTACATGTGTTGGCTCTGCATGAACACAGGTGAGACAACTAGAGATTACGGTTGGAACGAGAGGTGTTCAAGTCCCTCTGTCAACGGGTTGCCTCTGTCCCACCAGTGAAGCTAACTGGGTTATCAAATGCCGGCCATGTCTCTCGCTGTCTATGTTGAGAGGTTCATGTGAAAGAATCATTGCTGACTTTCGACAAGAGAAGCTGTATAGCCATCAGCATGTATTAACGCGTGTCTTTTTGTGTTTTAATTTGTTCATTCATTACATTTCTCAACCACTTAATCCAATCCTTGTTGGTACCATGAAATTCAAAATCAACATAGTTTCGCCTTAAAATGAGACATTTTCTCAGTTTAATTTTTTTTTCGATGTTCTATTTAGAATAAAATATTGAAATGTGGCACTTCCACATCATCATATTCAGGTTTTATTCACAATTTGTATTATGTCCCAACTTTTTTGGAATCCGGTTTCTAGTTTAGTCATAATCATATGTATATATATATATATATATATATATATATATATATATACCACTGAACCCAAAATTCCTGTTCACTGAAAACTGATCTATGGACAACAATTCTGATCGTTTATGTATTGTTTATATAAAAAAGACAACAATTTCAATAAAAATAAATTCAGGAACAATCTTCTGCATGTTCAGCAATCCAAAACAAACACAAGATCATTTTATACCAAATTGTACAATCTGAACTCTATTCCTATTTCTATCCATCAGTGCCTAAATAAAATCACACTGAGGTGTCAGGGTCAGCTGTGTCACGTTGACATTAATTACATGACTTTATTCTCACGTTTTTTTTTTTTTTTTTTTTTTAAAAACTGATGTGGCTTGATCAGTAATAAAAAAAAAAAATCTATCTATATATATATATATATATATATATATATATATATATATATATATATATATATATATATATATATATATATTATATATGCATAATCTTCTGGATAAACTCATGCAAAGTGTGTATTCTGTTTGTGAGATAGTTGATCTTATAAAAAAATTAAACAAAATTAAAAAAATGTCCTTGAACACATTAATAAACTGCAAAAATGTAATTTGTAAACAATTTATTTTTTTCAACATCCTCTACAAATGAGATATTGTTGGTAAAATTAGTCAATTACTAATCACTGATAATCTCGATTTTTTTTTTTTTTTTTTTTTCTGAGACTTCATTCACCTCCACCTGTGACATCTTATTTCCACATTTATTTGCATGACTCATGGCTAGGATGTTGGTCACCTGACCTTCCTTGTAGGAACAGTAAGTGGTTCGTGTTCTAGATTTGAATAAAATTTATGTCAACATCATTTGCTGTGTTTGTACCTGTACAGAAATGTTAATTGTACCACCTGTGTGATGTCACAGGAAGGAAAAAAAACAAAACAAACAAACAAACAAACAAAAAACATTTACTTCAACAGCAGATGCTGCAAACACTATTTATTTATGGTTCTTTTTTTTTTTTTTAAACAATATATTTATTTATTTTTTGCTAACTTTTCAAATTTCCCTGTGAGGCATGACCGCTGCAGTGGAGTAAGGGAGGACAAAAAAAAAAAAAAAAAAAAAACCTCGATGACAACAACAAAAGCGGATGCAATTGCTATTATCAGACCTCCAAGTCAAAGCCAATCATTTTATTCAGGCAAAGCCATCATCATGTCTCGCTCAGCTGTGACGGGATGATTTCCTGAACAGTGGGGGTCACTTTCCATCGCCGGGCAAACAGCTCATCAGCATTCATATCTCTTAGGAGCCCTGCTGAACACTTACACATCTGAGTAAAGAAGCTTTCAGAGACGACAGGAGAAGGTGTATTATTGTTATTATTGGATCCCATGAAATAGAATCATCCAGACGGGTGTGTGTTGATCTGGGTTTCAAAGGTAGACAAGGGCGCTGCGGTGCAACCTCTTGTTACGAGTCACACCGACGCCAAGCTGGCACATTTGGTTTGAGCATTTAAATGAAAAATAATTATTTATTTTTTTTTTTTTTTTCTGATGGTTTTCTCTACTAAGATTCATTATTATAAATATTTAATGAATTGAAATTAAAATTACATTTATGTGTGCTGTATCCCCAAAACATGTGAGTAAATGCTCGGGGAGCTTTTTATTCTCAGACATTCAGCAGTGCTGGATGTGATTTAAATGAAAAGGGTGAAATCATTATGATATATCTAATACAGAAAATTACACACGGGATAATAAATATTATTCTGATTATAACCTTTCAAACACGTTCATTATCCCCAATATCAGCGGCTTATCAATAATTATACTGTGTGTGTGCATAGTCCTTTAAATTTAAATATCACATTCATGCTATAGCCATTAATCCATCCATCCATCCATCCATCCATCCATCCATCCATCCATTCATTTATGCATTCATCCATCCACCAATCCATCTATCCATCCATCCAACCATCCATCCATCCATTCATTTATGCATTCATCCATCCACCAATCCATCTATCCATCCATCCAACCATCCATCCATCCATCCATCCATCCATCAATCCATCTATACATCCATCCATCCAACCATCTACACATCCATCCACCCTTCCATCCATCCATCCATCAATTCATTCATACATTCTTCCATCCATTTATCCATCCAACCATCCATCCATCCATCCATCCATCCATCCATCCATCCATCCATTTATACATTCATCCATCCACCAATCCATCTATCCATCCATCCAACCATCCATCCATCAATCCATCTATACATCCATCCATCCAACCATCTACCCATCCATCCATCCATCCATCTATCCAACCATCTACACATCCATCCATCCATCCTACCATCTACGCATCCATCCAACCATCTACACACCCATCCATCCATCCATCCATCCATCCATCCATCCAACCATTCATCCATTTTTCTATCTATCTATCTATCTATCTATCTATCTATCTATCTATCTATCTGTCTGTCTTCCTTTCGGCTTTTTCCCTTTTACTCGGGAGTCGCCACAGTGAATCATCTGATTCGCACATTTGATTTGGCAGAGGTTTTTACGTCGGATGTCCTTCCTGTCACAACCCTTTTTAGCAAGGGACAGAAACACGCTGACGACTTTGCAGCTCCTCTTTACGAAAGTCAGCAATGGTTCTTTTACATCAACCTCTCACCATAGACAGTGACAGACATGGCCCGCCTTTGATAACTATCTATCTAAAAATGATGTGATATATAATGACTCACCCATTCATTAACTGAACAATTCCGTCCCTGTGTGTTTGCAAAGGACAATTACAAAGCAATATCATCTTCCTCCATCCGTACACGCACACACTGAGGGGCAATCCGCTTACTCTACATCTCATTAGAGAACACGCAAAATCCACAGAGAACTGTCCACACACACACACACACACACACACACACACACACACACACACACACACACACACACGCACACGACGCCATCATACCGCCACGTACACAATGTATTCAAACTGTTTAACATATTCAAGTTTGGGTTTAATTTCCCTCTAAATAATAATGATGAACGCGTGTATAAACGGATTTGTGAGATCACGTGATAAACGTGAAATCTCTACGGCCGTATAAAACTGGCACCTGGAACAAATCTTCTTTATCCCGAAAATCTCACCTCGAGTAGAAATTACACATAATTGCGGTATTTAAGTCATTCTACCTCACGTGACGCTTCAGATCTTATTTTAATTCTCACGACCGAGTCAGCATGCCGCCCGTTATTGCAGTGGCTCCTCCCAGAGCTGTTTATATCAGGGCCGAGGAAGCGAGCGGGAAGAATCCCGGCCGAATCCACACACTCATGCCGCCTTCACTTCCTGCGTTTCCTTTCACAGCACAGGCGTAGCGCACGATCATCAATGTCCCGCATCACTCCACACCTACACAGCTTCCTTCAGCAAGCCATAATCCTCTTCAACAACAAAGACGTCCTACATCTCACCGCCGCGTTTTTTTTTTTTTTTTTATGATATGTGCGA
>CM045730.1:67727846-67742846 GCA_024760905.1 Plotosus lineatus | reverse complement strand
CAATGCCCATCACTCTGCAAATGGCTTGCACCCACTCGACAGGCAGGAAGTAGTCACCCATTAGCATGCGCTATTGATTTTATCAGGCTTGACTTAAAACTGAACAGACGGTTTGAACTATGCTGGAGCTCTGTTTTGCAAACCGCGCTGACCAAACTGTCAGAGAGCACGACCCGGCCCACTGCCCCGCTGCTTCTTTAAAATCTACAGATATAAACAGGTCTTTTAGCACAGTACTGTTAATAGAACAGGACACAAGCAGGAATACATCACTGGCTACCATGCTAAAATTACACCTTATACATTATATATATATATATATATATATATATATATATATATATATATATATATATATATATATATATATATATATATATATATATATATATATATATATATGTGTATATATATATATATATATTAGGATATTAGGATAAAGTGTAAAGAAGTGGAGAGAGACGGAGACAGTGAGAGAAATGAAAGTCTCCAGAAAGCTAAGTTGAGGATGTATGATGAAGCGGATGTAGCGGGCGGCTTCACTGTGCTGTGGTGAGAAACGAGGAAAGGCCGCTGTGTTTACTGTGTCTGAAAACATTGGCAGTGGACAGTATGAACCCAGATAAATTCAGGCGTCACTTAAAGACATCACACCCCCGATCTGCCGCATGAGTTTTTTTCAGAGAAAATGTGCCGAGGATTGCCAACAACCATCTCGCTTTGTGAATGATATTCCTGCAAACTGAGCTCTGTTAGCATCAGATAAGGTGGAGTACCAAACTGCTCAGTGCTTAAAACCCCACAGCACAGCAGAGGAACTGATCCTACCTGCAGCACACATGGTCTCGGTCATGCTGGATGATGTCAGCGCTGTGAAAATGAGTTCAGGTTCCAGTTCAGCATTGAGCAGGAGCTGAGAGTTCAATATCGTGGTTTAAACCTGGCTTCGTAAAGCTGTGCACTGCAAATGTGCTCATTACAGCCAATAATCTGGACTTTTAATCATTTTGACAATAATAATAATAATAATAATAATAATAATAATAATAATAATAATAAACAACGGGCAGTGGTGGCCTGGTGGGAAGGTGCTGGATGACTGATCCCAAGGTTGGTGGTTCAAGCCCCACTATCAACAGGTCATCCCTTCCCACCAGTGCAGTTAACTGTGTTTTTAAAGGCCGGCCATGTCTCTCACTCTCTGTGGTGAGGTTCGTGCAAAAGAACGATTGCTTTCAGAAAGAGGAGCTGCATAGCCATCAAAATTTTTCTGCCAGGTGAGCTGTTCAGGGTGCACTCTGCTCTCGCCCAGACTCGACTGAGATGGGTGCCAGCCTTCCCATGACCCTAAATAAGATTAAGTAGTTCAGAAACTGAATGAATGAGTAACAACAGTAATAATTATAATAATGGCTATGGAATGAACAATTTTATATATATATATATATATATATCTTCTTCTTCTTCTTCTTCTTCTTCTTCTACTTTCGGCTGTTCCCTTCAGGGGTCGCCACAGCAAATCCTTCGCCTCCATCTCACCCTGTCCTCCGCATCTTCTTTTCTGACTCCAACGACCTTCATGTCTTCCTTCACCACATCCATAAATCTCTTCTTTGGTCTTAATCGAGGCCTTCTGCCTGGTAGTTCCAACCTCAGCATCCTACTGCCAATATACTCACTATCCCTCCTCTGTACATGTCCAAACCATCTCAATCTAGCCTCTCTGACTTTGTCTCCAAAACATCTTACGTGGGCTGTCCCTCTGATATACTCATTTCTGATCCTATCCATCCTCGTTACTCCCAGAGAGAACCTCAACATTTTCATCTCTGCTACCTCCAGCTCTGCCTCCTGTCTTTTCCTCAGCGCCACTGTTTCTAAGCCATACAACATCGCTGGCCTCACCACCGTCTTGTACACTTTTCCCTTCATTCTTGCTGACACTCTCCTATCGCACATCACACTGGACACTTTTCTCCAACCATTTCAGCCTGCCTGCACACGCTTCTTCACCTCTTTTCCACACTCTCCATTGCTCTGGATTGTTGAGCCTAAGTACTTAAAATCCTCCACCTTCATTATCTCTGCTCCCTGTAACATCACCGTTCCTCCTAGGTCCTTCTCATTCACACACATGTATTCTGATTTTCTGAGGCTAACCTTCATTCCTCTCCTTTTCAGGGCATACCTCCACCTCTCTAGATTTTCCTGCACTTGTTCTCTGCTCTCACTACAGATCACAATGTCATCTGCAAACATCATAGTCCATGGAGATTCTTGTCTCACCTCGTCTGTCAGCCTGTCCATCACCATAGCAAACAAGAAGGGGCTCAGAGCTGACCCTTGATGCAGTCCCACCTCCACCTTGAATTCGTTGGTCACACCGACAGCACACCTCACCACTGTCTTACATCTCTCATACATGTCCTGCACCACTCTAACATACTTCTCTGCCACTCCAGACTTCCTCATGCAATACCACAGTTCTTCTCTTGGCACCCTGTCATATGCTTTTTCCAGATCCACAAAGGCACAATGTAGCTCTCTCTGACCTTCTCTGTACTTCTCTATTAACATCCTCAAAGCAAATATTGCATCTGTTGTGCTCTTTCTTGGCAAAAAAACAAACTGTTGTTCACAAATGCTGACCTCTGCCCTTAGTCTAGCTTCCACTATTCTTTCCCATAACTTCATCGTATGGCTCATCAACTTTATCCCTCTGTAGTTGCTGCAACTCTGCACGTCTCCCTTGTCCTTAAAAATGGGCACCAGCACACTTCTCCTCCACTCCTCCGGCATCTGCTCACTCTCTAGTACCTTGTTGAATGTTCTTGTCAGAAAATCTACTGCTACCTCTCCTAGATACTTCCACACCTCCACAGGTATATCATCAGGACCAACTGCCTTTCCATTCTTCATCCTCTTCAATGCCCTTCTCACTTCACCCTTACTGATCTTTGCTACATCCTGCTCCTCAATGGTCACCTCTTCTACTCTTTTTTCTCTCTCATTTTCCTCATTCATCAGCTCTTCAAAGTACTCTTTCCATCTTCCCAGCATGCTTCTGTCATCAGTCAATACATTTCCCTATCTGCCCTTTATCAATCTAACTTGCTGCACATCCTTCCCATCTCTATTTCTCTGCTGTGCCAACCTGTATAGATCATTTTCTCCCTCTTTACTATCCAACCTATCATACAAGTCATCATCCGCCCTCTGTTTAGCCTTAGCCGCTGCTACTTTTGCCTGACGCTGTGTCTCCCTGTACTCCTGTTTACTCTCTTCGGTCCTCTCAATGTCCCACTTCTTCTTAGCTAACCTCTTCCTTTGTCCACACTCCTGCACTTCCTCATTCCACCACCAAGTCTCCTTATCTACTTTCCTTCCAGAGGACACACCAAGTATTCTCCTACCTGTGTCCCTGATCACATTTGCTGTGGTTGTCCAGTCATTTGGAAGCACTTCCTGTCCACCCAAAGCCTGTTTCAACTCCTCCTTGAAGACAACACGACACTCTTCCTTTTTCAACTTCCACCACTTTGTCTTCTGCTTTGCCTTCACCTTCCTCACCATCAGCGTCATCCTGCATACCACCATCCTATGCTGTTTGGCAACACTCTCACCCACTACTACTTTGCAGTCACTGACTTCCTTCAAATTACATCGCCTGCACAAGATGTAGTCTACCTGTGTGCTCCTACCTCCGCTTTCATAAGTCACCCTATGCTCCTGTTTCTTCTGGAAGAAAGTATTCACCACAGCCATTTCCATCCTTTTTGCAAAATCTATCAACATCTGTCCTTCTGCGTTCCTGTCCTGGATACCAAACCTGCCCATCACTTCCTCGTCCCCTCTGTTGCCTGCACCAACATGTCCATTGAAGTCTGCACCAATGACCACTCTTTCACCTCTGGGGATACTCTGCATCACTTCATCTAAGTCACTCCAGAATATCTCTTTTTCTTCAAGCTCACATCCTGTCTGTGGGGCATAAGCACTAACAACATTGAGCATCACACCTTCAATTTCTAACTTGAGACTCATCACTCTGTCTCACACTCTTTTCACTTCTAGAACATTCCTGACCAAACCCTCCTTCAAGATGACTCCTCTTCAATTTCTCTTCCCTTCCACACCGTGATAAAATAGCTTAAACTCTGCTCCTAAGCTTTTAGCTTAGCTACCTTTCCACCTGGTCTCCTGAACACACAGTATGTCCACCTTCCTCCTCTGCATCATGTCAGCCAGCTCTCTGCCTTTTCTTTGCATAGTTCCAACATTCAAAGTCTCTACTCTCAGTCCTAGACTCATGCCTTTCCTCTTCTCTCTCTGCCTACGGACACGCCTCCCACCTCTCCTTCTTCGACGTCTTCGACCAACAGTAGTCCGATTTCCATCAGCACCCTGTTGATTGACAGCACTGATGGCGGTCGTTGTTAACCCGAGCCTCGACCGATCCGGTATGGGGGTAATACTGATTTGCATCATAAATGTTTGCCATTGGTTTTACGTCGGATGCCCTTCCTGACACAACCCTCTGCATTTCTCCGGTTAGTGGCTTAGTGCCCCCCCACCTCATGGCTGCATTGAACAATTATATATATATATATATATATATATATATATATATATATATATATATATATATATATATATATACACACATATATTCTGTTCATACCTTGAATTGTATGTGTGTGTTTTTTCTTTCTTTCTTTGCATCAGAGCAACTTTTTTCTTTTTTTTTTCTCTGAGACTAGATTTACTTACAGTCTCAGCATCCCAGTTCACAGGACAATTCTGTTTTTCCATCACTTTTCAAAATGCGCTTATTAACAGTGCTGCATGGTGCCACGTGAAAAGCTCTGCGAAAGACTACGCTAAGACTCATCATCTCGCACCAGCTGAGACCACCATGCATGCCTCGGAGTCCCCAGGGCAACCTCCATCCAGCACCAATGCAGGATTCAAAACGGATTTTCAAAAGCTGTGATCAGCAGGCTTTGGAAATAATAGCTGCTTGAGTTTGCAGGGCACAGAACCCTAGAGAGTAAGGGTTGCAGCTATCCTGTCCTCACCATGGGCTCATTGCCACACCACTGGTGAAGAAGCGGGAACCAGATTGCCAATCTCCGACATTCTACTTAGCAGCTCAAGATGGTGTTTCTCCGTGCCCAGTGTGAGATCCCACAGGGTGTGACTCTGACTCTGAGAACCTTGTTTGAGACATTTTAAACTCTCTGCTTTAAACTCCAACTCACTTTATCCTTCTAAATTTAACACTTACAGAATATAATCCACTGAGAGGAAAGAATGAAGCAGAACAAATAAATAAAGAGCGCTACCCACAGGTGGCAACCCATAAAAACAACTCTTGTGGATAATCTTAGTGTTCGAAAATCGCAGCAATTATTCACTGGTGTGTGGCACGGTGGCGCAGTGGTTGGCATATCTGTCTCACAGCATGGAGTTCCAAGTCCAGGGTTCAGATCCTGGGCTAGGCAAGAGTGTTTCTGTGTGGGCTTCCTTCAGGTGGTCCGGTTTCCTCCTACACTCTACAGATGTGCACGCTAGGCTAATCCGCTGGTCCATATTACTCCAGATGTGAATGAGAGTGGAAAGGCGTTGGCTGTGAAATAGTTTGGCGAGCCATTCAGAGTGTATCACACCTTCGCTTAGTGTTGGTTATCACCCGGATAGGCTTCACCTGAACTGCGACCCTGGCAGGATTGGGTTGTTTGCAAAATGCATGAGTGAGTGAACGAGTTACAGTACAGTCTCAGGATCCAATAATGCTTTATATGCAGATATTCGTTCATTTTCTGAACTAGTTAATCCTAATTAGGGCCACGGGGAGGCTGGTGCCCATCTCAGCCGTCTCTGGGTGAGGGCAGAGTACACCCTGGTCAGCGTGCCAGACCATCACACGGTGGAAATACGCTGCTGGCTATGAATTTCCTCTTGTCGAAAGTCAGCAATGGTTCTTTTACACGAACCTCACACCATAGACAGTGAAAGACATGGGCGGCCTTTGATAACCCAGTTATGAGCACTGGGGGGGACAGCAGTGACAACCTGTTGAGAGTGGGTTTGAACCACCAACCTTTGGATCAGTGATCCAGCATCTTTACCACCAGTCCACCGCTGCCTGGCTTTATATTCATTCATTCATTTTCTGAATCGCTTAATCCTAATTAGGGTCTTGGGGAGGCTGGCGCCCATCTCAGCAAACTCTGGGCGAGGGCAGAGTACACCCTGAACAGCGATCCATTCTTTTAATGTGTACACATCAGACCATCCATCCATTTGACGCACTGCTTAATCCTACTCTGGTCATATGACACTTGTAGCTGAAATGTAATGTAGCCGGTGAAGGCAGGGTACACCCTGCACAGCTCGCCAATATGAAACAGGGCCAACTCTCTCTCTCTCTCTCTCTCTCTCTCACACACACACACACACACACACACACACACACACACACACACACACACACACACACACACACACACACACACACACACACACACACACACTCACCTCTTGGGGTAGTTTGAAACAACCAGTCAGCCTGATGTGCATGATTTTTGGACTGGTGAAACAAACCAGATTATCTGGAGAAAACCCACGAAAGCTTGGAGAAATAGAACATGCAAAGTCCACACAGCAATATCCAAGCTGAGAAAGCAAACCCAGAACCCTCTACACTTTATATCACTCAAAAAAAAATTACAATTTCAAAACATATTCACATTAACAGATTGACTGTTAACATATGAAGATGCTGTTAGGAGTAACTGCCTGGTGGTGGCGCTAGATAGTTTGTGATACAGGCCTCATATTTGGTCAGCAGATCACTAGGGTTGCATTTTGACGGTTTCCCAAACTTCACTGCAATTCGCCTGCTGTATGACTGCCAAATGTCTGGTGAAATCAGATTGCTCCCAACACCACCTACACCAGACTACGTCTGCCATGGTTTTCCAATAAGGTGATCTGTGAAAATATATTTGCAGTGTTGCACAAAGACGCAGAGATCCTTCCTCACTGAATGACAGATCTCTGGAATAGAGCCATTGTGAACGTTTTAGTGCTATAATTCGGATTGACATTCAATTTGGGGTTTGACCTTGTAGTTATAAAAGTGTTTCTGAGTATAGAATAGCGGGATTACAGGACGGAGTGCGTTTAGTAAATAATGGCGGTAGTGGGTGGATTTATGGCTCTGTATTGGTCTTCAGGTTTGGTCTTTCTTTATCAGGAACATCTGCAGAATTGGTGGAACATAATTGGACAATAAATAACTGAAGAATCCTTGACAGTGCTTGGACCCCTAATAAAAATAATAGAATAGGACGTGACATTAATCAGCACAACGCTGCGTGAGATTCGGATTCTGGCGTGTTTGATTTCAATGGAATAAACAACAAGCTTCTTCACCTGAGCCCAATTTCTGCCTTTCTCACAGTTTAATGATAATAATCTGCTCACAGATGATACAGAAAGAATTTATATACGTAACAGCTCGAATTGTAGGACAGTAGAACACACACACACACACACACACACACACACACACACACACACACACACACACACACACACACACACTGCTTTCTTATTGATGATAGAAGAAATAATCTCCATGTCCTGACCTCACCTGGCCTCTGAAATAGCAGTACATGAACTCACTAGAAATTAAATGTCCTTGTTTTGACCAATTCATCAATAAGTATAACTAATCAATCTAATATACAAATAATGATGATGATGATGATGATGATGATGATGATGATGATGATGATGATTCATGCAATATTAGGTAAATAAGAAGCAGACAGATTATATTAATGGTTGAACAGCAAAACGTCTCCCTTTTAAAATGCTTGTAACATTTGAATGATGGATGTTTGAGAAATCCAGGAAATTAAAAAAATAAATAAATAAAAATAAAACAAATTTAAAAAAAAATCCCGCCAGTGCCAATGTGGACAAAGCTAAATGCTCCCTTGTCTCATCTCCCAAACCTTGACATGTACCTTCTTCAGGAATCATGTGATGAATATAAATTATTTTATTCCATACAGTAGGTGGCAGGATTTGTAAACATGCGTCGAAACAACAGTAAA
Source organism: Plotosus lineatus (assembly GCA_024760905.1). Classification (NCBI taxonomy): domain Eukaryota; kingdom Metazoa; phylum Chordata; class Actinopteri; order Siluriformes; family Plotosidae; genus Plotosus; species Plotosus lineatus. Next base: position 67,734,717 of record CM045730.1, on the reverse strand, counting down.
GTGTTCCGAACAAAACTAGATGTCAAGAGGCATATGCACAAATAACAACAACAACAACAACAACAACAACAACAATAATAATAATAATAATAATAATAATAATAATAATAATAATAATAATAATAATAAATAAATAAATAAATAAATAAAAAAAGGACACAGAATAAGCTGATGTAATAACCTGATTATAACTGAATCATATTGACCAAAACCAAAAGAAAAAAAAAGAAAAAGAAAAAAAAATAGTGACCCTGTACTTAATATGTAAGTGATTGTCATCGCTGTACATAGAACAGTTGATTTGATTGTGCTTTCAAGCAATAAACAGTCTGTCAAGGAATTCATGACGTCACAGTTACATCATTCTGAGCCACCTTGCAACTAATTACTACAAAAGTACTCTGACTAGCCATAAATAAATAAATAAATAAATAGACAAGCAAGAAAGTTGCGCACACAATTATTTTCTGGACCACTTTTAGTTCTGATCACAGCATGTACTCACCATTGTTGCTCCAGTTGGTCCGGTCGAGGCTCAGCAACAGTAATGTGACAATAGAATGAAGCACGTGATGAGCTGAGTGCCCTGAATGATCAGGCGATCGAATCAATACACTTTATCGCCTCTTTCCTTTTCTCTACTGGTACGGATAAACCTCAAATAATGAACGAGTTGTTCAGGGAGGATGAGGAGTAATTTTCACATGTGTACTGGAACCACAGAGTTCTGAACTTAAGCCTATTAATGCTCTCCGGGGTTGATAGCGAAGAGTTTATGGGGTTGTTCAATTTTGTAGTCATCAATAAAAGGTCTTGCTGAAAACCCTGCATGGAAATGAATGTTTTCTTTTTAATGTTTAAATAATTGAGTGCTGAAATCAATACACATACATATATGGGCAATATATCTTGAGTTTCACCATCCAGAGCTGCCCCTGTGCCGGCATCGGACCATACATCACTCACTGCATTTTTTTGTTTGTTTGTTTGTTTGTTTATGTAACCCTGTAATGCTATTAAGGTAAATGCTTAAAACACTGCCAAATTCATCTCAATAAAATAAATAAACGGGGCAGTCCTGGGCCGAAGGTAGGGTAGATTCCGATCACAAGGTAAAAGGTACAGGACCCACTGTGAGCAGGTTCTTCCTGCTGTCCCCCCAGTGCAGCTGACTGGGCTATAGAAGACCAGCCGTTTCTCTCACTTTGTAGCCGTCAGTGTGTTTCTACACTGCGATGGCCTGGTGAGCCGTCCAGGGTGTACTCTGCCTTCACCAAGAGTCGGCTGAGATGGGCACCAGCCTCCCCGCAAATCGAATGAGGATTAAGTGTTCAGAAAATGAATGAATGAATTCTGAAACCAATTTATGTTTCAGTGGAACCTCAGTTTTTGGACTTAGATGGTTGTTGTGAAACTGAAACCTTTTTCTCGTCAACAAACAACAAATAATATTGGTTAGGGAAATAATCAAATCAATGCATACATTAAAATAGTAACATAATAAATAAATATTGAAATAAACACATAAACAGATAAGTAAATAAAATATCTGGTGCATTTTTGTAACCATAAATAAAAAAAAAAAAATAATAAATTAAAAAGAAAAAAAAAAAAAAAAACTTTATTTAAAAACGACAATTTAAAAATGTAGGTATGACCATCATGGTAACTTTAATAGATTATTGTTTTGTTGTAGTTTTGTCATAAGCAATTAACCAGAAAAAAATTATAATATATATAAGGTTGACAAAAACATGCAAGATATTGGCAGTATAGCATGAACAGGTAGCTAAAGGTAAACAATGGCGACGGTGTAAAAATTTAAAAATATAGACATTAAATCAGGGATTTTTCTTGAATGATGCTGAAAAAAATGAATAAATGAATAAATAAATCAATATATATATATATATATATATATGTGTGTGTGGGGCAGTGGTGGTCTAGTGGTATAGGGCGCTGGATCGCTGATCCAAAGGTTGGAGGTTCAAGTCCCACTCTCCACAAGATTGTCACTGTCCCCCCCAGTGCAGCTAACTGGGTTATCAAAGGCGGGCCATGTGTGTCACTGTCTATGGTGAGAGGTTGATGTAAAAGAACCATTGCTGACTTTCGTAAAGAGGAGCTGCAAAGTCGTCAGCGTGTTTCTGTCCCTTGCTAAAAGGGTTGTGACAGGAAGGGCATCCGACGTAAAAACCTCTGCCAAATCAAACGTGCGAATCAGATGATTCACTGTGGCGACTCCCGAGTAAAAGGGAAAAAGCCGAAAGGAAGACAGACAGAATATATATATATATATATATACACACACACACACACACACACACACACACACACACAGTCGGCCCCCAATTTACGAAGATCCCTTTGTACGAAATCCCTTTCCGTCGTTTCCGTCCTTGAAATATGAAACACCCCCCTCTTACAAAAAGAAATTCAAAATTCAAACGCGCCAATCAAAATATCACACGAAGTGCGAGTTGCTCTCTCATTGGCTGTCTCTCAACATCCCGCCCCACTGGCTTCCTAGAAAGAGACAGAAGGAAGCTTCACGCTTTAGTTTTTAGTTTAGTTTTCTAAGTTGTTTTAATTCAGTAAATGTTTCATAAATGTGAGCGCATTTCAGCTCAACTGGCATCCTGATCCCTCAAGGAATCAAATTAAAGTTGAGTTTGTCAAGCAGGGAATGCGCTTTGAATTCCACGTCTTGTGGGCGTGGCCTGCAGCGCACGAGAGAAGGAGATAGAGAGAGAGAGAGAGAGGTGTGTGTGTGTGTGTGTGTGTGTGTGTGTGTGTGTGTGTGTGTGTGTTAATAAAAATGATTAATAATGGTTTAATTCATAAATATGTTAAGAAATAAATTGTTTAATAAATAATTTTCTTTTACTTTAAACACATATTTCACACAAAATCGGTGTACTTTTCTCATTTTTAAAGGGTTTATGGGTTTATCCAGTCCAGACTTGGAACAAATTAGGCGGGGCAGTGGTGGTTTAGTGGTATAGGGCGCTGGATCACTGATCCAAAGGTTGGGGGTTCGAGTCCCACTCTCCACAAGGTTGTCACTGCCCCCCAGTGCGGCTAACTGGGTTCTCAAAGGCGGGCCATGTCTCTCACTGTCTAACCATTGCTGACTTTCGTAAAGAGGAGCTGCAAAGTAGTCAGCGTGTTTCTGTCCCTTGCTAAAAGGGTTGTGACAGGAAGGGCATCCGACGTAAAAACCTCTGCCAAATCAAATGTTCGAATCAGATGATTCGCTGTGGCGACTCCCGAGTAAAAGGGAAAAAGCCGAAAGGAAGACGGACAGACTTGGAACAAAATAGGCGTTTAACATGTAAGGAACAACTTACGAAATCCCTGCAATAAGAAAATGGCTCTGGAACGGATTAACTTCGTAAATTGGGGGCCACCTGTAGGTATATATATATATATATATATATAATGTATTCATTTAGCTAGTTTGCCTGACAGTTAGCTTCTGGCTGTAAAGTCGCTCTGATCTAGGTCGACTCTTCCCATTTATTTTAGGCAAGCAAACTGTCGAAAAGTACAACAGGGTTCATGTGAGTCTGCACACTTTAATTTATATATTTTTTATGATGCACTTCACTGAGACTCTCCAGATGCATGAAATCTCATCTTCAGTGCATGAAATCCTTAAAAGTCATTGTAAACTGTGAACTGTGACAACACAGACATTTCCTCACAGCTGGGATGATTGTGGCTCATCCGCAACAGATACGATGAAATTTGTAATGAATATTTTGTTTGAATTGATCTGCTTATTTATTTATTTATTTATATAAATAATTGTATTTGTAATAATTTAGATTAAAAAAAAAATATATTATACAGTAATACACTGTGTGTGCATATATATATATATATATATATATATATATATATATATATATATATATATATATATATATATATATATATATATATATAAATATATTATATGGTATATTATGGTAGGCCATGGCTGTGCTCTGGCTGGTATCCCGGCTGGTGATACTCCCCAGTGCGCAGAGCCCGGGTAGGGAGTAATGAGGGACAGGCTGTTACCCAGGCAGCAAGTCCCCCGTCTCGGCGCCACCGGAAGGATCCAATGGAAAGGCAAGTGCCGATACGACTGGGTTCCGGTGCAGGAGAGAATCTACGGTCAATTTAGAACGGCCAATTAACCTACAATGCACGTCTTTGGATTACGGGAGGAAACCTGCACAAGCACGGGGAGAACATGCAAACTCCACACAGAAACGCCCAGGCCGGGAATCGAACCTGGGCCTTCTTGCTGTGAGGCGGACGTGCTGATATAAAACACATATATACATACATATATATATATATATATATATATATAATTTTGTGGTCTGTCAGCTAAATTTGCACATTTGTTGTACTTCTGTTATTTCTAAACGCCAATTTTGGTTTCCTTCATGAATAAAACAAGCAGAATGAACACTGAGTCAACATTCAGAACCCTGCATGATCCTCATCCTCCAGAAAACTCTCCTCTTAATAATCAGTGCTATTAATACTATGTGTGGTCGACTCTAAATAATTAGAGGTTTTAAAACTCCCATCTCCCATCAGTGCTATTAATACTCTGTATGATTCTCCTGATAAGTATTTGTGGTATTAATACTCTGACTGATTCTCACATTAATGATTTGCAATATTCACACACTGGATGATTCAACTGTTAATTATTTCCAGGATGAATACTCTTGGTGATTCTCCTGCTAATGATCTGCGGTTTTAATACTCTGTGTAATTCTCCTGTTAATGGTTTGCAGTACTCTGGGTGATTCTCTCTATTTATTTGTTTATTTATTTATTTATTTATGTAGTTTCATTGATCCGCTGAGTGAATCGTTTCCTGAATTGATGTATTGATACTTTTAATAAATATAGTTTGTGGTGAGATGCAGTATTTCTCCTCAGGAATGTTAGTTGTGGTCAGGTTAGGCTTTCAGGTTCCTTCCCACCTCCATGATGACTTTAAAACACAGTTTCCAAAAGTTTCAAAGACAAAAGGTTTGAACAGTGGATCACTGACTGAGTGGAAGACCATCAGGGCAACCTGGGCCACTGTCGAGTTCAGAATAATGACCAGAGGATGGACATGAGAGAGCAGGGCCATTTTTTTTACAGCCAGTACATGAGGTCATGGTCATAAAGCATTGAGTTTACAATTTGTGCTATGGAGGAAGAGGAAAAAAAAAAAAAAAAAAAAAAAAAAAAAAAAAAAAAAAACCTGAGTGCTCTACTTACTGGATCTAGAAGAACTACATCATGATTTTGGTGCTACTTTTCAAACATCAAAGACAACTGAAGGATGCACACTGTCACTGTGGACGTTCTGAATTAGACAAATTTATCCTCATAGGAACCCGAATCATGCCTGGACCTTTTGATGTCTGTGGCAGCGTCAGCAAATTCAAGGCTATATATATATATATATATATATATATATATATATATAGCTGTGCTAAAGCTTACAGTATTCATCAGATAAAATGAAAAATAATTGGTGTAAACATCGACATTTACAAAATACCACAGTGATGAGAATCATTACCTGGAACAAAGCTCCCTTGTACGACCTCTTTGTACGCCCACCATCCCTCGTGGATTTTGGGGGGACCTGGCTGAGCTGTTAGAAAAAGAAAAAAAAAAAAACATAAATAAATCAGGATTTTTTTTCCTTCGAAATTATTTTCAAATTTGAATAATTTCTTCTAGTTTCTCGATCTTTTGATGTGGGATGACTATGGCAAGGCATTCTGGTGCAATGGCTTAAAAAGAGGAGATGATTACAGTAGGGATGTGGGATATAATTGAGGTGCCTGAGTGAAAATCCCTCTCCTGAAGCAGGCCATGACCTGGAATTACCCAGCAGCGTCTGGACGATATTGCATTCTCACACTCGAACCCAGTTGTCCGTACAGTACCACTCAGACACATGACTCACGGGCGGGGCCAGAGGTGGCCTGCTACCCTTTTATTGCAAGTAGAGGTGGGAGATTCCTTACAGCAAAAATGGGAAGTAATTCAGGACAGCGGTTCAATTTCACAAAACAAGGACAGAGGTGGCGACGATTCTCCCTGCACTGAAGAAACATTTTGGACCGCAAGTTAAAAGAGGCGGAACTTCACAAAGCGTTTGATCATATTGTTCATTTTTATTTTAATGCGAGAAGTGAACACACTTCTTTTTAGTCACAGAGGGTCCGGAAACTGGGTAAAATCTATTATACCCCCATTTCACTGGACTACGGCATGCGAGGATTGTGGCAAAAAGGCACGGAACAAAGTCTACGGAAAAGCTTCAGCATTTTTACACGGAAAATGTGTACACCGATTTTTTTTTTTTTTTTTTTTACGTGAACATGCTTTTGATTGGAGGAAGACTTGAGGAATAACGGAACGTTTGCGGATGACAACATTTTTGCTTCCGTAAGTCTGCCATTCTCCAGTGAAATGGGGGGAAACAACAACAACAACAACAACAACAACCAAGCAATGCCTTCTTTCACAAAAAGGGGGCAGTGGTGGAATGATCAGGGTGCTGGGTTCATGATGGAAAGGCTGTGGGTTTGAATCCCTGTTACATCTCATCTGTGCTAAGACCCTTGTGCAATGTCCTCCCACAAGTGTCCCTCTGTCCACCTGGCAGTTTAAATGCTATCCTGTGATGCAATGGCGCCCCCTTCAGGAGAAGATGAACGCATAGCTGCTTCAGGCTACGGAAACCGGGGATAAGCTCCAGTTCTGATGAACCAATGGGCTCCAGTGTAAAAGACCAACAGACCTACCATACCAACCTCCTTAATAATAATAATAATAATAATAATAATAATAA
>CM045730.1:67717846-67722846 GCA_024760905.1 Plotosus lineatus | reverse complement strand
CCAGACTGCTGCCGCAATTTATTTCTGCTTTGTTCTTTCGGATTTACTTTGTTGTTCTTAATTGCTATACCATTACTCACTCAATAATGAGTATATTGGTAGTAGGATGCTAAGGTTGGATCTACCAGGCAGAAAGAAGAGGAAGACCAAAGAGAAGATTTATGCATGTGGTGAAGGAGGACATGAAGGTAGTTGGTGTAAGAGAAGAAGATGCAGAGGATAGGGTGAGATGGAGGAAGATGATTCGCTGTAGCGACCCCTGAAGGGAACAGCCGAAAGGACAAAAAGAAGAAGACCATCACTCACTCAATATTCCACCGAACTGGTTAATTCTACCAGGCAGCGGTGGCCTGGTGGTAAAGGTGCTGGATCACTGATCCCACAGTTGGAGGTTCAAGCCCAACTCTCAACAGGTTGTCACCCCCCCTCCCCTAGTGCAGCTAACTGGGTTATCAAAGGCGGGCCATGTCTCTCATTGTCTATGGTGAGAGATTCATGTAAAAGACCCATTGCTGACTTTTGTCAAGATGAGCTGCATAACCATCAGCGTATTTCTGCAATGCAATGGCCTGGCAAGCCATCCAGGGTGTACTCTGCCCTCACCCAGACTCGGCTGAGATTGGTGCCAGCCTCCCCGCAACCCTAATGAGGATTAAGCGGTTCAGAAAATGAATGAATGAATGAATTCTACTAGGTCATAGGGGTTGAAGCCCATCCCAGCTGGGCACAAAAAGGGTCCTTTCTGAATAACATGCCAGTCGATCTTATGGCCAACACACACACACACACACACACACACACAAAACCATTCATTCATTTTCAAAAACATTTAATCCCAATTAGCATTGCAGGGAGGATAGCACCCTATATCAGCCAACTCTGGCAAGGGTGGGGATCACCTGCTTTCCAGGCCATCGCAAGAACAACACAAATACAATCATTCACACGCTCATTTTCTAAGTCGCTGAAGCCTCTTTAGGGTCACGGCGAGGCTGGCGCCGATCTCAAAATGCAGAGTACACCCTGGACAGCTCGCCAGGATATTGCAGGTCCATCACTCATATAACCATTCATACTCATCTCTAGGGGCAATCTGACATAGACACATATTCTAGTGTGAATGTTTTAGGATTGTGGGAGGAAACCAAAATAACTGAAGGAAGTTCACACAAGCAGAAGGAGAACATGCAAAGTCCACACACAAAAACATGCCAAGCTCGGGAATTGAACCCATGACATTCTTGCTGTTTGGCAGATGTGCCAACCACACACATATACAGCAAGATAAGACGCCTCAGAGCAATTTCAAACAGACAGTTAGCCGACGTGCAACCCACTATGGCACCATGGCACATGTGCTGATATTTGTACAATGAACAGAAGTTTCTAAATGGTGGTCGACTCTGTGTGCTGTGATTCCAGATGCCTTGTTGAACTTCACAAAATCTCATTTCCCTCCAGAATGTTCCACAGAAATGTGCATTCCACGATCATATGAGCAGTTTTCTATCATTTGACTGAAATCCATGAAGTAAAAATTCAGTCTAACTACAGGGAGCACAGGACCACAACGCGAATACAGATATGATGCACATTCTCTTCGCCTCAAGCAAAAAACAGACGAAACCTGATTAGCATACTGTGAGAAAAAGAAAAAAAACAGAGCAGTCGTCAGGATTTTGCTCTGAAATTCACCAGCCAGGCTTTGAACCGAAAAGCAAATTAGACAAAATTACCCCACATTTGGCCAAATCTGTGTTTTACACACAGCCGTGCAGGAAAAAAAAACCTCTGTAGAACATGTATTACTGGTACAAATATGTATTCATTCCCTTTCTGAACCACTTAATCCTAATTACATTCATGGGGAGGCTGCCACCCATCTCAGTCAAGTCTGGGCAAGGTCAGGGTACACCCTGGACAGCTCACCAGGCCATCAATCACACAGCCATTCACACCCAATCACATCTAGGAGACACTTGGAACAGCAAACTAACTTATTGTGTATGTTTTTGGACTGTGGGAGGAAACCAGGGTACCCGGAGGAAACCCACACAAGCACAGGGAACATACAAGCTCCACACAGAAACACCCAAGCTGAGACTTGAACCCAGGACCTTCTTGCTGTGGGGTGTACATGCTAACCACTACGCCACTGTGCTGCCCATATATATATATATATATATATATATATATATCCACAGTTTCTTTTCACTCGCACCAGAAATCACACATGCGTGTGTGTGTGTGTGTGTGTGTGTGTGTGTGTGTGTGTGTGTGTGTGTGTGTGTGTGTGTGTGTGTGTGTGTGTGTGCACATGCTCGTGTTCACCATGGCTTCTTAGCAGAGTAATTTATCTTACAAATGTTTATGGAAGGTTAAAAGCCTGAGTGAAGAAATAAAGCATAAAACAACAGTAACTCTGTCCTTTACTTGAAAAACATCACGGTGGATTCAGCTCTATAATAGGTAATGGGAGGTAGATGCGTCATTCCTCCTAGGCAATGGGATCCCTGTCCAAGATGGTGTCAGTTAGACCTGTCCAAGATGGCACTCGAGTGAAGGCGACATGAACGACAACTCAGTTGTTAGCCAATGGAAGGCCAGCAGGGCGGGACGTTTGAACGCCATTGATGGGAGAGCAGCTCATGCATTGTTTGAATGTTTGATTGGCACGTTTTAATTTTTAAAATGGCGCTTTCATAAAGTGAACTTGTTTCGTATCCTGAGACAAAAATTTTAGGAAAATGCTTTTCGTAACCTGCATTTTTCGTTTGGAGAGACTTTCATAACGTGAGGTACCACTGTGTGTACACATATAGTGGCGGTCTAGTGGTATAGGGCGCTGGATTGCTGATCCAAAGGTTGGGGGTTCGAGTCCCACTCTCCACAAGGCTGTCACCGTCCCCCCCAGTGCGGCTAACTGGGTTATCAAAGGCGGGCCATGTCTGTCACTGTCTATGGTGAGAGGCATGTAAAAGAACCATTGCTGACTTTTGTAAAGAGTAGCTGCAAAGTCGTCAGCGTGTTTCTGTCCCTTGCTAAAAGGGTTGTGACAGGAAGGGCATCCGATGTAAAAACCTCTGCCAAATCAAACATGCAAATCAGATGATTCGCTGTGGCGACTCCTGAGTAAAAGGGAAAAAGCCGAAAGGAAGACAGACAGACATATATATATATATATATATATATATATATATATATATATATATATCGACAGACAGACAGACAGACAGACAGATAGATAGATAGATAGATAGATAGATCCTGAACATCAAGTGGCATGACTACATGTCCAACGAGGATGTCCTGGAAGAAGCTCAACTTGCCAGTATTGAGTCCATACTGCTTAACAGCAGCTGCGATGGGCAGGGTATGTTGCAAGAAAGGAGGACTCTCGCATGCCAAAAGCTGTCCTGTTCGGGGAACTCAAGTCTGGAAATCAAAACCGCGGTGCTCCGAAAAAGCGCTACAAAGACAAGCTAAACGGACACTTTTCGCTGGCAAAAATTTCACCCAGTTCCTGGCAAGTTGATGCCACTGACCAACCCAGGTGGAAGTGCACAATCCAAAGAGCAAGCCAAGAGTTCAAAATCCAGAGGAGCGGAGCAACGAGTGAAAAAAAGACACTGTCAGAACGAGAGGGCGCTGTCTCAAAACCAGGCTTCACCATCCACAGCCTTTACCTGCCCACATTGCAGCAGAGCCTGTGCATCACGCATCGACCTCTACAGCCACCTACTGGCTTGTAACTTGCCCACCCTTCCCTGATCTTCGTATGCGACAGCCATCACATACATACATATATATATATATATATATATATATATATATATATATATATATATATATATATATATATTGGCGCAAACAATCTTATGTCTGAAGGCCTCTCCGGCCACCCTGAATTGCTGTCTTGTCCTAAATATTCCAGCACCGCCTTCTGTTCTGCAAGCCGCATTGCTTGCAGTGCCTTTTGAGCCATTCAAACCCAAGGATTTTGTCTGCCTGGGTCCCCAAAGCAGTCTGCATATGCTACAGATGAGCACGTCCTAAACTAACTGAGTGCTCAGACCCGTCGGCTACCCTCAACCTGGCTCAGCCGACCTGCCAAAGCCATTCCCTGCAGCGTAGCTGTTGCTGCATGCTAGCAATAATGAGGAGCCAAAGGTTAGAGGTGAATGGCTGTGCAGACCAATAGAGGTTGACCAATCCAAAAAAGTGCGACAAGCCCCCTTCTTGAGGTACAGTGATACCTCTGCTCACGAACATAATTGGTTCCCAGAAAGTGTGTGTGAGGCGAAAAGTTCGTCTTCCGAACATTTATTTCCCATAAGAAACCATTAAAATGAGAATAATCCGTTCCCAGGTCCCCATAAAACATAATTTTCTACTAAATAAGCCTTAAAACTACACAAAAATATACCTTATTTTATGTATAATAAATGTCTATTGTATTGTAATTAAAGAAATAAACTGTACTGTATAATAAAGTCGTTTTATTTACCTTTGTGATGGTCGTTGACGGCTTGATGGAATGGAGTGGGAGGAGGAGGGAGGGAGGGACTTACCGTTTGGAAGGAGAGTTTGGAAACGCCTACTGTTTGGAAACACGCATAGCCACACACGCACCCTTAATAGCTTCCTTGTTCTTAAGGATGGTGGTAGACTTAGCGTACTGGTACTGGGACGCTGAGTCACACAAACGCACACCTCGTTCGTGTTTTTCAATGATCTCCGCCTGTGGTGGGTCTTTTTCGGTCCCATAATAGCAAAAGTACACTCAATATGGTCCAAAATGTCTAGCAAACACAAACCACTTCCGCATTCAAAGAAAGGGGGTGACGAACTGTGACGCCATGAGCGTGCGTCAGCTTCTCGTGGCCGCCACCGTGGCGCTGTTCGACCGCGTGGTTTGGTCCGTCCGCCGAAAAGTAGTTCGTCAGCCGAGACTATATTTTCGCGAATTTAAAGTTCTTGAGGCGAAAAGTTCGTGAGCT
>CM045730.1:67685346-67712846 GCA_024760905.1 Plotosus lineatus | reverse complement strand
CACACACACACACACACACATGCACGCACACACACAGACATGCGCGTGCATACACACACACACACACACACACACACACACACACACACACACACACACACACACACACACGCAAGTATGTAAACATAAACCTGTATACTGTAGATCTGCATGGGATTAGGAGATTAGTCCACTAGATTGCGTGAATCCTCGGATAAAGGGGTAAGGTGCTGTATTTATTGTGAATCTTTTTTCTTTTGTTTCTCTTTTGTCTTTTGCACATTTAACCAGGGTTCATCGTTTTAAAGATGTTAGGTGAAAATATACTATAAAATCAAGCGTGTAATTAGTAATACTGTATTGACCAATTTGCATATCAAAGAAAGAAAGAAACAAATAAAGTGGAGAGGCACTTGAAGAGAGCCAGGTACCTCCACCTGCAGCATGGACAATGTACCACTGGCATTGATTACCCTCGTGCTCATCTCACAACACGCTGTACAGCATGTGAACATCACCAAATTATTGAAGAAATATCTCAAAAATAAAGGATTGACGAGTTGTAGTTTGACCTTTGAAGACCACGCTGTCCTTTTTAAAAGCCCACATATATTCCACAGCATGTCTATCAGCACTCATGTCGATGTGGTAAGGGCTCCAACTCCAAAACTTTGTGACCTTTCTCTAACCTTCACCTTTGACCTTGAAATTTCAAAATCACATACCCACTGGGACTCAGGCAGTGCGCAGGACACCTTCCAAGTTCAGAGAAAATCTGTGCACTTTAAATGGTGAGGAAAAACAAACCAACAGACAAATGCTGGTGAGAACAACACCACCACCAAAATGCTGGGTGGGAGTAATAAGCTGATTATTTTATTATGTTTATTTCATGGCTTGCTGAATAGTGAGGGATGGAGCCGTTTCATTTTTAATTAAACCAAGTGTGCAGAGATTCATTTTAATGTGATCGGTTCATTTAAGATTATTTGTATTTCTGTAATAATAATAATAATAATAATAATAATAATAATAATAAATGAAATTATGACATAATCACTGTTTATTTTATTTATTTATGTATGTATGTAGGTATGTATTTATTTTTACTATTGCCTGTGTTTGTAATACTCAAGCATTGAATGAAAATGTAAGTTCTTAACTTCGGACTTAACGAGGAGATGAGCATGGGGAGGGGTGCTGCACGAAATGGGTGATTTAAGACACTTTGGTAGATTGATGGTAGAGGGATGATCTTAAGAGAATTCTGTAGATTTGGGATGATCTTCAGGGAACTTGGGGTGGTCATGATAATCTTGAGAGAACTTGGTAGATTTGGGATGATCTTCAGGGAACTTAGAGGGTTCATTATGCTCTTGAGAGAACTTGGTAGGTTTGGATGATCTTCAGGGAACATGGTGGGTTCATGGTGATCTTGAGAGAACTTGGTAGATTTTGGATGATCTAAGTTGGTGGGTTCATAATGATCTTGAAAGAACATGGTAGATTTGGGATGATCTTCAGTGAACTTGGTGGGTTCATGATGATTATGAGAGAACTTGGTAGATTTGGGATGGTCTTCGGGGAACTTGGTGGGTTCATGATAATTATGACAGAACTTGGTAGATTTGGGATGATCTTCAGGGAACATGGTGGGTTCATGATAATCTTGAGGGGAGCATATTGGAATTGTTATGATGTTGAGGGATCTTGGTGGATTTGTGATGATCTTGAGGGAACTTTGTGGATTTGTGAAGATAGCACTGATCATGGCAAATTTTTGACTGCAGTGGACCTTAACAGAGCGTAACAGACCTTGATGCACCTTTGCAGGGAAGATTGACAACTTGGCAAATCAATTCTTTCAAATTTCATTTCCTCACCTTTCCCACTTTTACCCCAAATCACTCCCTTTAAATGGAGCCCTAAATCACCAGGTCTGCCCACAGGAGCACAAAATTAGACTTAAAACTGATTCAAGGCTCCACTCCTGATTCGTTATCCCAATAAGTGTCATCCTTAGTGTAGGAGTTAAGTGTATGCCATATAAAGTGATCAGCCATAACATTAACACCATCTGACTGGTGTTTGGCGAGGCAGGCTCGTACATATCAAGCTGCAGTGCGCTGTGTTCTGACTTATTTCTGTCACAGTCAGCATTTATACTTTTATCAGGTTGGGATGTAGTGGCTCTTCTGTGGGATCAGACTAAGTGTACTCACTTAGGTTTGGTCCTTGGGTTCTTATGACATCCTTCCCAGTTTACTGGTTGTCCTTTCTGGGACCACATTTGGTAGGTACTTACCACTGCATACCAGGAATACCACATCAGACCTGCATTTCTTAAAGGTGTATAGATCGACCCAGTCGTTCAGACATTACAGTGTTTCAAAGTCACTTACTTAGACGTGCTCATTTGTTTGTGCTTGGAACACGACTTAAAAAAAATAAATAAATAAGTAATCACTTTCTGCTTAATAGGTTCCAGTCCTTGGCTGCTGCCACTGTAATGAAATAATCAGTGGAACGTAATATACCTGTCAGTGCTCAGAACATTTTTAACAGTTTCGCTAATTGGTGTGGGTTTGACTGGCCAGGTAATGTTTAAGTAATAATAATAATAATAATAATAATAATAATAATAATAATAATAATAATAATAATAATAATAATAATAGGGCAGTAGTGTAATGATGGTAAGGTGCTGGATCACTGATTCCAAGGTTGTGGGTTCAAGCCCAACTCTCAGTGGGTTACCACTGCCCCCCATCCCCCAGTTTAGCTAACTGGGTTATCAAAGGCCGACCATGTCTCTCACTGTCTATGGACTGAGGTTCATGTAAAAGAACCACTGCTGACTTTCGTCAAGAAGAGCTGCATAGCTGTCAGCATTATTTCTGCCCTGCGATGGCCTGGCGAGCCGTCAGGGGGGAATATGTCCTTATCCTAAGTTATCAGAGTTAGACCACCCATGGAATCCAGTGAGAGGTTTTGGTCACAGTTGTGGTCTATACCCGGCAACTGTAACCTTGAGGAACCATGGATGGAAGGATACAGCAAAGCCACGTCAGAAAACGTGAATTCGTCCTTTGCTGTGTCTCATTACTTTGGACTGCTTGAAGACAGCACTAAAAATGTCCAAATCTAACACAGCTCCAGGACCTGACGGCATTCAAAATCGGTTATGAAGATCTGTTCACTTGTTTTAATTCTTTGATGGACACAGGAGATGTCCCTCCTTGGCTCTGTAAAGGTCGCACAATACTCTTCCCAAAGAAAGGAGACTTGACAGATCCTAAAAATTACCGCCCTATGACCTGCCTGAATACTACGTACAAAATCTTTACAGGGTGTTTGACAAATCTCATGTCATCCTATTGCTCCTCCAATTAAATGATTTACCCGGAGCAAAAGGGAGCCAGAAAGGGATGTTGGGGATGCAAGGATCAGTTATTGGTCCAGAAAATGATACTTGAAGAGGCTAAAACTTACCACCGCAACCTCTCAGTGTGCTGGATTGACGACAAAAAAGCATCCGACTCTGTCCCTCATCAATGGATTCTGAAGTATTTGCAATGTGTTGGCCTAACTCAGCTTGAGATGTACCCGTATAAATCTTTACTGTAAATAATAATAATAAATATGGGCTCTCTGTATTAGTTCCAGCCTCATAGCAACCATAAGCTTGATGCGTTTAGTGATATCTCCGCATATATAAACTACAACATCTCACACATTCGCAACCGATTCATCAGCAACAGCTGCAACCACACAGGGTTAATTCAGCTCAGTTTAAAACATGAGACCTTCTTCATCAGAATACGTGTCATGCAAGGCAGCTTCCGATCTGAATCATTTACTCAGGGCTTTGCTGCTGTAGCATCTTTATGCCTCATGTAATGAACCCGAAGCATAAATGTAATGAAACAATGACAGTAATGTTAAGGATTTAGCAAAGATAGAAGAAGCAATTTTATACAGGGTGAGCACGGTATATAAAACCAAGACCTCATATCCCCATAGTGGGTATAACAACATAACGATAGTTCTTCATATGCCCATTTAATACTTCTGGAGATTTTCTTTAGGGTGTTAGAGGGAAGCCGGTTATATTTCACTCGAAGAACATAAAAAGTTTTACGACTTTTTTTTTAAAGCATGGCTGTAAAATGTGGAAATTAATCCGGATATTCAATTTGATCCTACACAGGTGCGGTATATATAACTTAAAATCAACGAAGCTACCTGCTTAAACACTTTAAACGTCTGCAGAACATGCATAAAATCCGTGTATTTCATAACACTGGTGTAAATGTTTCCTTCTCTCGCAGCACAAAAACTGCACTCAGGAAGAATTAGACACACTGAGGCATCGTAATTAATAAAGTCCTCCAGTAATAATTGACTAACCGGATTAACTGTCCAATTTACTTTTTAAGTGGCTCCAAATGTCACGGCATGGGGACAAAGGGAAAAAAAAAAGAAAAGAAAAAAAATCACTTGACAGTCCGAGTCTGCCTCTTAGAAGCCTTCGCTTCTAGTAATTAGTTTCTGATTTATTATATTAAGTCTGAAATATTCAATTGTGGGATATTAAAGACTTACAGGCACTAAAGACAGAGTCCATTGTGATATTTATCAGCAAAATTCAAACTTTTCTGCTCATAGTTGTTCTCCAGTTGTTGTCCCACTCTCCACAAGGTTGTCACTGTCCCCCCCCAGTGCAGCTAACTGGGTTATCAAAGGCCGGCCATGTCTCTCACTGTCTATGGTGTGAGGCATGTAAAAGAACCATTGCTGACTTTCGACAAGAGTAGCTGCAAAGCCGTCGGCGTGTTTCCGCCCTGCGATGGCCTGGCGAGCTGTCCAGGATGTACTCTGCCCTCGCCCTGAGTTGGCTGGGATGGGCACCAGCCTCCCCGTGACCCTAATTAGGATGAAGCGGTTACAGAAAATGAACATATATCAAAAGAGCCACTATTGTTTATTTATATAATGGGGCGCCGTTAGGGCAGCGGTGGCGTTACTGATCCAAAGTTTGGTGGTTCAGTGGGATGGCCCAACTATCACCCCTGTTGGGCCTTTAACACTTAGTTGCTCAATAAATTGGTTTGGTTCATTCATTCTCTGAACCGCTTAATCCTAATTAGGCTCGGGGGAGGCTGGGGCCCATCCCAGCCGACTCTGGGCGAGGGCACGGTACACCCTGGACAGCTCGCCAGGGCAGAAACATGCTGACGGCTATGTGGCTACTTTTTACGGAAGTCAGCAATGTTTTTTTTTTTACATGAACCTCCCACCATAGACAGTGGGAGAGATGGTCAGCCTTCGATAAACGAGAGTAGGGCTTGAACCCCCAACCCAAAGGTTCATTGATCCAGTGCCCTATGCCACCAATCCTTCACTGTCCATGGTTTGGTTGAGTGCAGCTGCTGCACACTGTAAAGGGAAATGATGGGGCTTGTTCTTAGATTAGCTTTCAGAGGAAAGGATTGGCTGTGACTCAATATACTGAAAGTGAAAAGAAGCGCCAGCTGGTTCGATATCAATTCATTCATTCACACAACCCCGTAATCCTACTAGGCTTACAGGGACACTGGAGTCTATGTCAGCCAATGTTGGGTGAAGGTAGGATTCATCTTGAAAATCCTCCCCAGTCCATGGCAGGGACATCACATTCACAACTATTCAAACTCGTACTCACACCTCGGGGAAATTTGGAACAAATAGATACCTTAATATGTATGTCTTTGGACTGCTGGAGGAAACCAGAGTACCCTGAGGAAACCCACACTAGGAACATGCAAACTTAGCAAAAAAATGCCCCCACTGAGCCTGAGACTCAAACCCAAGACATTCTTGAAGCTCATTTTCTAAGCCTCTTAAGCCTCATTAGGGTCACGGCGAGGCTGGTACCTATCTCAGCTAACTTGGGGTGAGGGCAGAGTCCACCCTGAACACCTCACCAGGATATTGCATGGCCAACACTCATATAACCATTAACACTCACGCCTCGGGGGCGATCTGAATCAACCTCTTATCTTAGTGTGCATGTTTTTGGACTGAAGGAGGAAACCAGAGTGTCTGGAGAAAACCCACACAGGCACAGCGAGAACACGCACACTCCACACAGAAACACTTGAGCTCAGGAATTAAACCCAGGACCTTCTTACTGTG
The DNA here is from genome assembly GCA_024760905.1 of Plotosus lineatus. NCBI lineage: Eukaryota > Metazoa > Chordata > Actinopteri > Siluriformes > Plotosidae > Plotosus > Plotosus lineatus. The sequence continues at coordinate 67,706,690 of CM045730.1, read as the reverse complement.
AAGCATACATGCTAACCACTTCATCACAACGTCGCTCACCATGTCGGATACACTCTGGGTCCAAAACTAGTTTAATTATTTCAAACCACAGCTGTGTTTTGTTCGATGAAATGTTTTAATTGTTTATGAAGTTATGCATGTCCCCAAGATTTGCCTCAAATCAGACACATATGGTATAAATGCCCATGCACCACTGACTCTTTTGAAGAGTCTAAAGATGTCATTCAAGTCTAATTGCCTTTAATTTAAACAAAAATACTCAACTGTTTATATACCTGGCTTCATTAAAAAATAAATAAATAAATACATAAAAATCTGCCATTTTGCAGTAGCCAGAGCTTTCCCACTCAGCCTGAAAGGACTATGCACCAATGATCCAGCGCCACTGATACATACCCACATTTACTGAACCTTATACCCCCATTTCATTGGAGCACGGCATGCAATGATATTGGTGAAAAGGCACGGCACGCAGTCTATGGCAGAGCTTCGGCTTTTTTACACGGAAAATGGGACAGAATCCTATGGAAAAATAGTACATTCAGAACACTTTCGGAATCTTCACCGCATGTGCGGAACAGGCACGGCAAGACTACAGTGTAATTTAGGAGTAAATACGGAACAGCGCACGGATTAACTTCAGAACAAGTATGAATAGTTACGGATTGCAAAGAAGGACTTTCGGATAATTTATGCATCGTTCACGGAAAGCATGTACCACTCGAGGAATAGCTATGGCACTAATCCATTTGAGACGGAAGAGCTTCATAATGATTGCGGAAACACATGGAATGAAAGCGGAACGTTTACATTCAACACGGAATGACTGAGGAATACCCAGTGTAACCACGTTTCAATCCGGAAAAATTGTCAAAGATCAAAGGACTTGCACCTTATTTCGTCTATAAATTCGCGGATTTGTATGGCATTGTCTAGCGCAGATATACAGGCGCAATGTTATATCTTGAGATGTTCGAAAAAGTGAAATAAATGAAATGGATCTGCACCAAAACATTCATTCATTCATTTTCTGAACCGCTTCATCCTATTTAGGGTCATGGGGAGGCTGGCGCCCACCCCAGCAGACTCCAGGTGAGGGAGAGTACACCCCGGACAGCTCTCCAGGCCATCGCAGGGCAGAAACACACTGATGGCATTATAGCGCCTCTTGTGGAAAGTCAGCAATGGTTCTTTTACAGGAACCTCACACCATAGACAGTGAGAGCCATGACCTTCCTTTGTTAACCCAGTTCGCTGCACTGGGGCTACCAAGTTTCATGGAAATCATTCCAGTAGTTTTTGTGTAATTCTTTTTAAAAGACTGTCTTAAAAAAAAAAAACAAAGGAACAAACAAACAAAAAAAAACAAACAAAAAGAAACAAAAAAAACAATTAGTTTATTGGCGATCAACAGTCAGAGGAAAATTAGGTACTTTGGGGTAATAATAGCGGCTACACTCAAAGTCCGAGTGACTCACACTGCCGTGTCACTGTATATTCTATATCAACATGTCCCACTGTGGTTTATTATTTGTTTTTCCTCTATATACGTTCTGTTCTGCATATCTTAGCTCAATTATCTGGGACCACAGCATATGATACAGGAGCACTTGGGAAGGGCAGGTGAGATGAGCTTGTCTCTAGTTCAAATATTTAATAAATATATCAACAATTTCTTCACAACATTCAATTATCCATGAGACCACAAACATTCCTTACGGCTATGGCTTTGTTCCTGCTGACAGAATGTAATTGGAGGGTTTTGATGAATGTAATTATAAAGCAAAGGCGTGGCACATGGACACTTTGCTCACCATATCATGCGCATGGCAGCTGGATGAATTATGTACCCTGTAACTGGTCATTTAAAGTAGTTCATCCCATACTGGCAACATGTTTTAAACTTATTTACTTTTCTCTTTAAAAAAATGTGCAAATAAATAAGCAGTACTTTTTGGAACTTGTGTTGAACTGTTTTATTATGTAGTTCCATTGATCTTTTTCTTGTACCCACAGAAATCACAAAGGACACGTTTTAGCGCTACCTGCAGTACCGGAGTGCATATACACATTGAAAATTGCAAAACCACAATCATGGTTATTTAATTTCATTTTCCAAACTTATTCATTCATTATTTCATTTTCTGAGCCACTTAATCCTAATTATGATCACAGGCTGACTCCAGGCAGGGGCAGAGTACACCCTGGACAGCTCACCAGGCCATTGCAGGGCCAACACTCAAACAATCATTCATACTCACACTGACATCTTTGGGAGATTTGAAACAGCCAATTAACCTACTGTGCATGTTTTTGGACTGCAGGAGGACGCCAAAGAACTCGGAGGAAATCCACAAAAGAACAGAGAGAGCATACAAACTCCACACAGAAACACCCAGGATGGGAATCAAACCCAGGACCTTGCTGTGAGGTGGACGTGCTAACCACTACACCACCATGCTGGCTTTATTCATTCTTAGAATAAAGCTTATTGCAACCCACACTCGGCAACGGCGGGGTATACCATTGAACAGCTATTGCAGGACCTACAATGGTCACATTCACATGTAGTGTCAATCAATAAAATCCAATCAGCTTAATGTGCCCATCTTCGGACTGTGGGAGGAAATCCGAGTACCCCAAGAAAACCCACACAACCACAGGGAGCACAGGCAAACTCCATCCAGAATCGTCCTTTCTGGGCACAAGTTTAAAACCCAGAGCCTGTTCGCTGTGAGGCTAAAGTACTAATCAATATACTACTGTGCCACCCCAAGACCACAGTAAGCAGGCTTACAGGCTATTCACTTACACATAGCATGCTGAAGTCTTGAGGCAAGTATGAACTACTTCAACAAACCAACCACCTTTGTTTCTAAGGCCTCGTCCCAAATTCTGATCATGTCACTGAATCAGAACCTCTGGGAGTGATCAAGGGGATGTGTGTGCAACGGCAAGCTTTGCAAAAATCCCCCGAGCTTTAGGACTGTGCCGAGTGTTGCTTCTTGTATGAAGTGAAGTGTTTCAATGATGGATTCCTGTCAGAGTTACACTTTCAGTGTCATCACTCATGCAAATGTCCATTGCGGATCGGTTTAATCAGCTATTAATGAAAATAATTAAAACTATTTGGTTGCGGTGTCCAATTAAAGCCTAATCATCAATTTCTATGCGAAGAAGAATTAAATTAATTATTATTACTTTCAGAAAATTAAACTGCATTGTTCTCACACTGTTCCATGTTCAAATAATACAGTGTGCCACTTACTGACATTCCTTTATTATTTCCCTCACTCACTCATTTGCTCAACAGCCTAATTTCACTATTGAGGAGCGTGGAGGCTGGAGACTACCTCATCTGACACTGGGAAAAGACAATGTACACTCTGAACAGCTCAGCAGACCATAGCAGGGCAACACACCCACATACAACCATTCACAAGCACATCCACACCTATAGTATATGTGACCCGCTCCACCGAAAGTAGGCGCTTGTCGCAAGTGACACACGGAGCTTGTGAGACGAAGCGCGGCTTATCCGGACTTTCGATCTTTCAAGTGAGCAAGTGCCCGTTGAATACTTGTTTAGTACTCAACCATCACTTGCTCACTTGAAAGTTCGGAAGTCCGGATAAGCCGCGCTTCGTCTCACAAGCTCCGTGTGTCACTTGCGACAAGCGCCTACTTTCGGTGGAGCACCTCAGATATTTGGAACAGCCAATTCGCTTGATTATCCTTCTTGTTAGGTCAGGTTTTGCCCTGCTACTGGCGACATGTAAGCCAGTACAACCTGCTGCATAGTCGAGTGGTCGGCGACTAAACCAGCTCCCAACCAGGTTCCAAATTTGGTGAGTAGGGTGGCTAGCAACCCAGTATGAATAAAAACAAGACCTATTAAAGGGCGGATGAACTCTTTAGAGTCAATGGCTAGTGATGGTATCTCAACAAAAACACCTTGCAGAAAGAACTTTGGGCCTCTACTGTGGATTTTTGCCCTTGGTATACAGCCATCACAAGCTGTTATGGCTGCTGCCTACACCAGAATTCTAGCACGGCACCCATATTGATTGAATTAGCCTGATGTGCATGTTTTTAAATCGTAGAAGTAAACCATAATACCCACACACTTTGAGAACATGCAACCCTTGCACAGAAACACCCTTGCTGAGCCCAGGACTCAAATCCAAGACCTTTATGCTGTAAGGAGGACATGCTAGCCACTGTACGACTCTGTCAACCTTCAGTAGTTCTGTTGAAAATAATGCGTTGTTAATCATTCATTCATTTTCAAAGCTGTGTAATCCTAATTAGGGTCACCGGGGAGGCTGGCGTCCTTGTCCGCTGACTTTGGGTGAACTCCGGATACACCCTGAACAACTAGCCATACCATTGCAGGAACAACAAAAACACACACACTCATATCTGGGGTGATTTGGAACAGCCAATTAGCCTTCTGTACCTGGTTTTGGACTGTGGGAGGAAACCAATCAAGCCCAATGAAAACATGCAAACTCTACAGAGAACTGCTCCGAGCCTGGGCATTGAACCCAGGCCTTGTTGCTGTGAGATGAACATGCTAACCACTGCACCAACCTGCCACTGAGTTAAGATGGAGAGTATATGCAGTAATTAGGAAGTCATGTAATCGCATAATTAATCTCATATATGTTGGTTTAATAGGTTATTTTACAAATGAAGACCACAAGACTAAATGTACTCGAGGGTAATATGGTTAATCCAGAATGCGCTACTTTATAATATTATACAGTATAAAATTAAACAATTTTAATGAATAAAAACAACTGAAATCAGCAACACAGTGAAGGTTTCATTATCTATGAGCAACTGCAAGCCCCATTGGACCCGAATCATTTTTCCTTTAATATTTTGTGGACACAGATACCCATCATTCATGTAAAATCTTGTTTAATTTGTAATTAACCTACAGATTTCTCTTTAAATATTAAAAGCACCAATTACCTCTGATAACAAGCAGGGATTTAAGAAAACACACACAGTTCCAGTCAATCATTCAAACACACCTTCTACCTTCTGTTCGAATGAGTGGGTGCGTCCGGATTTTGACTGGTACTGTATGTTACAGCAGCTGTTTCCAAACCACGTTTGGTTTTCCCAGGGGTGAAAGTCAGCTACGATTCTTGGCAGGAATTATGCAACTCAAAAAAAATTAGCTCATGTGCTTTGCACACAAGCGTCATACTAACGATGTGAATGAAAAACCTTCTCTTTTCTGACTGCGATTCTTAAATCCTGCGCACATCCTTGAGTGCAGAATGTAATACATCAGACATATAATGTAATATACGGGGAAAAAAATGTCTATTTTCAGGTAAAGTGCAGATAAAGTACTGCTTCAGGGGGAGAGAACATCAGAACAATAATAACACAACAACCTCAACATTATTAAAGTGCTTTTAGAAGTGCAATTCATGGTCCATCTTTGGGCTACTGCGTCACCGCCCTGCTTCATGTGCTTCCTCTGCACTTCCCGCTCTCTGTTCCTCAACTTGCTCATCATCCCTCTTTCTCTTCAACATAAAATAAAAATGTATTGGTATTTTTTTTTCTTTACCTTTAACTGTGTTAGACTGTGTTTAGATACCGTTCGCTATCAAAAAAAAGAGACGTGCCCCCCCTCCCTCAGCACTGCCTGAGGTCCTTCCATCCCTGAGCCAACCAGCCATCCAATGAAAAGAATACATTGAGTTTTCATTCTTCCACCGGTGTTTGTTTGTGGAAGGGAGTGGTGCTGCTCGCTTGATAGAGAGATGGAGAGGATTTCATGATGCGTAAAAACCTCACAATTTATTACTTGGGGATTTTTTTTTTTTGTATATTTTGCAAAAATAACTACCTGTAGAAAAAAACAAACAAGCAAGCAAACAAACAAACAAACAAACAAACAAAACAAAACAGCACAGGATTAACGTTTTGCTACAGTGACTGCCTTGTGGGGCTGGTGGTGTAGTGATTGCTGTGCTCATGATTGGGAGGTTGTGAGTTCAAATTCCAGCTAGACCTCCACTGTGCTAAGACCCCTGGGCATGGTCTCAACCACAAGTGTGCCTCTGTTCACCCAGCAGTATAAATGGGTACCAGTAAAATATACTGGGAAGGTAACCTGCAATGGACTAGCGTCCCATCCAGGAGGAGTTGAACTCCTAGTTGCTTCACGCTATGGAAACCGGGGATAAACACTGGCCTGATGAGCCACTTGGCTTGGGTATAAAAACTCAACAGACTTTACCTACCAACCTTACAGTGACTGCCTACTACAAGTTGTAACCTTTCACGGTAAGCAAGTACCGTAGTCTGCAAATAATAGTCTTAATCCATCACAATGAAGACAGGTTTAAAGGCATATTCCAGGGATGATTTTTATGTATTTGTAAATTTACATTTATTTAGGTAATATTTGCTTGGGAAAAGAAAGGGCGCTCATTGTATACATGAGTCAAAGTTGTTTTCCGAGGTGTTCTGGTGCATTCCGGTAGCAGACATCTCTGTATTTCTTCACGACACAGCGTTACTGTGCGGTTTGGCTTACTTTCAGCTATGTATTTTATTTTCCTTTTCCTGAAGTTATGCTTGAATCCACTGTACCCACAACTCTGAAAATCTTTCTGCAAGTAAATGTATATAAATAACACTTTGTTTAAATATATCTGTTAAATATGTCATGGTGCTGCAGTGGGTAACACGTCCACCTCAAACCAAAGGCTTCATGTCCTTACTTGATTCAGGTGGTTTGGAATAAAGTTCACATATTCGCTCCATTCTTGTGTAAGATTTCTACAGCCACCCCCCAACACACACACACACACACACACACACACACACACACACACACACACACACACACACAGTTAAAACATACGTACATTATGCTGGCTGGTTGTTGCGAATTTACACCTGGATGTGGTGTAACTGGCTGTCGGCTGTGTGTTCCGCCTGCAATGGTCTGACAAGACGTGCTGATCTTTATTCACCGGATTTTGTTTATTTTTATTGTGGGTGTATTTTACTGTATAGATACTTAAATAAAATATTTTCTCAGTAAAGTTTGCTCTTTTAAACTGCTTTTGTTTGTGGGTTTTTTTTATTATTTTTTATTGCATTATTATTTTACAGAAGTCATTATTTTAATTTATGTTGTATTGATTATTTTTTATCTTTTATTATTTATCTTTTGTAATTTAAAATAATATACATACTGTATTTTATGTTTTCTAAAAACTGTAAAGCGCTTTAAATTCCGTATGATGTTTTAGTTGTTAGATTTATAAATATTGATTCTTGATTGGTTGGCTAATTAATTGTTCTATGGATTAATTGATGGTAGGTTGATTGATTGATTGATTAGATGGTTGGTTAATTGAGTGGTTGGTTGGTTGGGTGGTTGGTTGGTTGGTTGATTATTTGAGTGGTTGGTTAGTTGATTAACGGTTGGTTGGTTGGTTTATTTTTGGTTTGTTGCTAGCTTAATTGATTAATTGGTCGAGTGGTTGGGTGGCTAGTTGATTAATTGGTTTGTTGGTTCATTGATTGGTTTATTGATCGGTTGAGTGATTGGTTGGTTTGTTGATTAATTTACTGATTGGTTGAGTGGCTGGTTGTTTGGCTGATTAGTTGCTTTGTTTGTTGATTGATAGATTGGTAAAGTGGTTCATTGGTTGTTGATTGATTGGTTTGTTTGTTTGTTTGTTGTTTGATTGATTAATTAATTATTTGGTTGGTTGGTTTGTTGGATGATTTATTGGCTGAGTTGCTGGCTGGATGATTACTTTGTTCAATGGTTGATTGATTGGTTGAGTGGCTGGTTGGTTGGTTGGCTGTTTGATTGATTGATTAATCCATTCCTTGATTGATAGCATATTCAAAAGGTTTTAGTCGAATGTCATCAAGCTAGTTCCAATATTGAGAGTTTTCTAATGCACTGTTTGATACTAGACCAAAATATTAGACGGTAGTACCTAATAAAATAAAGGCAGATATATTAGCAGCAGAGTCCACGCTTTGATTGCTTGAGCATCGTATCTTATCCTTTATCTTATTTTCATGAGAACATCATAAACCATCTCAGTGTTTTCTTACAGTCCATAAATCTTCAAAGATTTTTATATTAATCAAATGATGATTGATGAGGTGATTGATGGTGGCAGGCAGACTCAGCTGGTAACTAAAATATTGGTGTAAGTGAAATGAGAAAACAAACTCTTTCTGCAATAGCAGATTCGACTCGATCAACTGAAATCAGAACTGAAAGTAGAATCCGGCTGATGTAATCAATTCTCCTGCTCCTGCAGACAGAAATATCAAATCTACAACAGAACTGAGGTTTTCTTTTATTGTTACTGACGGTTACTCCTACATGTTAACCATATTAAAGCTTTCTGGGAATAAATGTACTCAGAGGCATCTCTTGTCTTACTGCAAAAAAAAAAAAAAAAAAAAGGAAATACTGTAGTCCAAATTGATGAATAGCATAATAACATAGTGATGCAGCTGAAGCCCATGAATCTCCGCCCACTGTTGTAAATGTCAGATCTGTAAATAACGGTACATTTTTCTTGGCAATTATATTTGTAATTGAAAACAATGTGATCCTGACAAAAACGTGCCTTGGTTTAAATGGACTGCTCTCTCTCTCTCTCTCTCTCTCTCTCTCTCTCTCTCTCTCTCTCTCTCTCTCTCTCTCTCTCTGTGTGTGTCTCTCTCTCTCGCTCTCTCCTTCTCTCTCTTTTGTGTATCTTTTCTCAATGCACTATATCTTTTTTATTTAACACATTAGGTTTAAAAATACTTTCGATTTTTTTTTCTCTCTCTCTCTCTTCTCACAGTAACATTTAGGGAAATGCAGAGTAGCCCATTATACTAATGTGCATGTCTTTGAACTATAAGTTCAATCCAGACCACCGAGAAGAGACCCATGCAAGAACAAGTATACATCTTGGCATCCTCCCGACAGAAAGTCCCAGGCTGACCATGGAGGTTGTACCCAGGACCTTCTTGGAGTAATACGAGAGTGAAACCACTACAACAATGCACCACCTTAAAAACCAGCAACCGATCGATATACTGATTGCTGTTTATCTGTAATATTTATGAATGGAGTCTTCAGTGTTTTGCAGAGATCATTATTCTCTACTAGCAACATGAGGAATGTTTTGCAACTTCTTGTACTAGACTGCATGTTTTCGGGCATATTTACCGAAGTAATCTAATAAATAGATTCTGGAAAAATGAACACCGATGCACACCTCCATTCAGCAACAGGATGCACATGTACTATGCATTAGATCAAATGTCATTGCTGCTGATTGGCAAAAATACTGTTGCGTTTAAATATGCCTGATGGTGCTACCTAATTAGGATCACAGGGAGGCTGGCGCCCATCTCAGCTGATTCTGGGCGAAGGCAGAGTACACTCTGGACAGCTCACCAGACCATGACAGGGCAAAAACACACTGACGGCTATGCAGCTCCTCTTGTCGAAAGTCAGCAATGGTTCTTTTACATGAACCTCACACCATAGACAGTGAGAGACATGGCCGGTCTTTGCTAATCCAGTTAGCTGCACTGGAGGGAGAGTGACAACCCGTTGAATGAGGGGCTTGAACCCCCAACCTTAGGACCAGCGATCCAGCACCTTTACCACCAGGCCACTACTGCCCCACTTTTATTATTATTATTATTATTATTATTATCTCAATTTTTATTTTAACACTAATCACAATTGATTGTATTTTTCTTTTTTTTTCTTTCTTTCTTTTTTTTTTTTTAAGTATAGGTGGCATCGTGGTTCGCTTATCCATCTCACAACAGGAGGGTCCACGGTTCAGCCTTGTGTTTCTGTGTGAAGTTTGCATGTTCAAGGCAGTGGCGGCTCAGTGAGTAAAGCTCTGGGTTACTGAGAAGAAGGTTGGGAGTTCCTATCCCGCTAATACCAATCTGCAACTGTTGGGCCCTTGAGCAAAGCCCTTCAACGTTTGAATGAAAAAAAAAAAAAAAAAATGGAAGTCACTCTGGATAAGGGTGTCTGCCAATTGCCATAAATGTAAACCTAAATGTTCTCTCTGTGTGTCTGTGGGTTTCCTTCAGGTACTCAGCTTCCCATCCACTATGCAAAACCAAGCACATTAAAATAATTGGCTGTTCCAAATTGCCCCTATGATGACTTAGCGGCTGGTATGTATGCTTAACGGCAAGAAGGTCCTGGGTTTGAGTCCCTGGTGTCTCTGTGTGGAGTTTGCATATCCTACTCGTGCTTGTGTGGGTTTCTTCTGGGTATTCCCATTTGCTCCCACACTTCAAAGAAGTTCAAATTAGACTAGCCAAGTCAAATTGCCCCCAAGGTGTGAGTATGTATATGGTTATTAGTACTGTATGGCAAGTTGTTCAGTGTGTACTACACCCAATGTCGACTGAGATAGGCTCCAGTCTCTCTGCGATCCTAGTAGGCTGAAGTAGTTCGGAAAGTGAACGCGTGAAATTGACCCTTGGTGTAATTTGTGTTTTAGTGGTAGCAGTGCAATAGCCTGGTAAGCTGTACAGGGTATACCCAGCTTTTGCCAGGTGTCGGTTGTGACATGCTTTAGTCTACACGTGACCTACGTTGGATTAAGTGGCTCAGTAAATGAGTGAGCAAGTGAGAACAAGCAAAATATATTAAAATAAAACTTATTTCACATAATTGAGGCTCTCCGAGTAGGATCTGGAGACCTGCCAGGGACCTGAAAAGCACAGCTGGAGACTCTCCGGATACAGTAATTATTAAATTGGGCTTCCTTTAATAATTTGTTCATAAAATAAATATGTGGCTGTGATTTTTATTCCATTTTTTCCCCTTTTATATAAACAAGATCCCCCCAGTGCAGCTAACTGGGTTATCAAACACCGGGCGTGTCTCTCACTGTCTATGGTGAGAGGTTCATGTAAAAGAATCATTGCTGGCTTCCGACGAGAGGAGCTGCATCGTCGTCAAGGTGTTTCTGCCCTGAGATGGCCTGACGAACTGTCCAGGGTGTACTCTGCCCTCTCCCAGAATTGGCCTCCCCGCGAAACAAAATGAATAAGCAAGGCCTTGATGATTAAATTTTTGAGAAGTTCTTGAACTAGACAGTGACTCATATCAGAAGAAATTCAAAGTATAATCTTAATTAAATCATTATATTGATAATAATAACTACAAAAATAAGAATTGAGTTATTACAAGTGCAGGGCATTTACTTAGCACATTAGCATTGCTAATCGCTAATAGCCATACTCATACTTTAGATAGAATAATGCATGCTAATAGGAATCAACTCATTGACCCATGTGAGTCAGTTTGCTAATAACTGGGGATTGAAACTCATTAAATGTACTGCAATGTATAAAAAATATAAAAGTCTCATGAAACCCTGACATTCCATTATTATAATTATTTTAGCACCTGGTTACGATTTAAGTTCGTCTCTCGAGTTGCATCTGAGAAAAGATCGAAAAGAACGTCTCTGACTACACTGGAAAAATGAGTAATTACATCTGCATAAATGAGACTGTCATAAAGCCAAACAGGAATTCAGAGAAACCGGGGTAATGACCCGGCGCCAAACTCAACAAAAGATCAACATTAATAACAAGCCGCAACACAATGGAAGCCAAAGATGTTCTATTTGCTATGAACATAACAAGAAAAGTATATATATATATTTATTTATTTATTTATTTTTTTTTTTAACTGGTCCCAAATTTATGCCTGGCTCAGTCTTTCATCATTTTGTATATAATCCAGCAATCTTGTAGATGATGGGATTGTACAGTATAGATGATGGGATTGTACAGTGAGATTAAAACGGCAGCTTGGGATGTCTTTCAGGAATAAACTGCTCCTTTAAAGACTGCTTTCCTGAGTGGAACTTACAACTCCAGGCGAGGGCAGAGTACACCCTGGACAACTCATCAGGCCATTGCAGGGCAGAAACATGCTGATGGCTATGAAGTTCCTCTTGTTGAAAGTCAGCAATGGTTCTTTTAAATGAACCTCTCACCATAGAGAATGAGAGACATGGCCGACCTATGATAACCCAGTTAGTGCACTGAGGGGGACAGTGACAACCCATGGAGAGTGGGGCTCGAACCTCCAACCTTAGGATCAGTAATCCAGTGCCTTTAACCACCAGGCCACCACTGCCCCATGTTTGTAATCATTCATCATTCATTAATTTTCTGAATAGCTTAAGCCTTATTAGAGTCATGGGCAGGCTGGTGCTCATTTCCACCAACTCTTGGGGAGGGCGGAGTACACCAGTGGACAGCTCGCCAGGCAATCACAGAGCCAACACTCACACAACCGTTTACACTCACTGTCATTCTTATGGGCAATTTGGAACAGTCAATGAACCTACTGCATATATTTTTGGACTGTGGGAGGAAACCGGAGTAACCAACGGATGAGTTAACTGCTATACCACTGTGCTGCCTTGTTTGTAATCATTTATAAATAAATAAATACATAAATAAATAAGACTGTATTCCAGGTGCTATGGTGGCATAGTGGTTAGCATATCCAACTCTCAGAAAGAAGGTCCTGGGTTTGATTCCCAGCTCGGGTGTTTCTGTGTGGAGCTTGCATGTTCTTCCTGTGCTTATGCAGGTTTCCTCCAGGTCATCTGGTTTCGTCCCCCAGTCCAAAATCATACATAGTAGGTTACTTGGCTGTTCCAAATTACCCAAATTGGGTGTGAGTGTTGGGTCTGCAATGGCCTGGCAAGCTGTCCAGGCTGTACCCAGCCCTCACTTGAAGTCTGCTGAGATGGGTTCCTCCCCATGACCTTAATTAGTATGAAGCAGTTCAGAAAATTAAATAATAAATCCATTGTTTCTTACAATGGCCAGCCAAAAAAAAAAAAAAAAACATCATCATCATCATCATCATCATCATCATCATCATCATCATCATCATCGTCTTCCACTTTTTCCGGGGATGTGTCGCGGGGGCAGAAACCTAAGCAGAGATTCCCAGACATCCCTCTCCCCAGCCACTTGCTCCATCTCTTCCGGGGAACACCGAGGCGTTCCCAGACAAGCCGGGAGACATAGTCCCTCCAGAGTGTTTTAGGTCAACCCCGGTGTCTCTTCCCGGTTAGACATGCCCGAAACACTACACCAGGGAGGCGTTTGGGAGTCATTCTGACCAGCTGCCCGAGCCACCTCAACTGGTCCCTCTCAATGCGGAGGAGCACCAGATCTACTCTGAGCTCTCCACGGATGGTAGAGCTTCTCACCTTATTTCTAAGGGAGAGCCCTGCCACTCGGCGAAGGAAGCTCTTTTCAGCCGCTTGTATCTGTGATCTAGTTCTACCAACACGGACCAAACTCTGGCTCCGGTGATACAGCGATCGAATGGCCCGTAGCAATGGGTCAGGACTTCCGTACGTCAGGAATGCTGCCAGAACCCCCATGGTCTTCCTCCTCCACAGAGGTCGTGTTGGTGGGATTGAGGAGGTCCTTAAAGCATTACCTCCACCTCCCAACAGCATGCGCAGTCAAGGTGAGCAGCTCCCCACCTCCACTGTAAACAGTGTTTGTCGAGAACTGCTTCCCCATCCTGAGGCGTCAGATGGTGGTCCAGAACCTTTTTGAGGCCAACCGATAACCACTCTCAAAAGCCCTAACCAAACTCCTCCCACACCTGAGATTTTGCATCTGCGACAGCTTCGGCTACAGCACGTTTGGCTTGCCGGTACCTGTCTGCTGCCTCAGGCCCAGTTAGACCCGATAGGCTTCCTTTTTCAGCTGGACAGCCGCCGTCACGACAGGTGTCCACCAACGGGTTCGGGGGTTTTATATATATATGTAAAATGCAGCAGTGAGGGAGGGGCACAAGCCAGTGTCTCTCCCTCATGCAGGTCCCAAGCTCAGATAACTGCACAAATTTATGTCAGGAAGGGCATCCGGCATAAAACAAATGTCAAATAAAATATGCGAGTCACAAAAAAAAATTTCATACCGGATCAGTCGAGGCCCGGGTTAACAACGACCGCCATCAGTGCTGTTAACCAACAAGGTGCTGGTGGAAATTGGACTACTGTTGGTCGAAGACGTCGAAGAAGGAGAGGCGGGAGGCGTGTCCGTAAATGTTGGAACTATGACAGGAAACGGTAGAGAGCTGGCTGACATTGTGCAGAGGAGGAAGGTGGACATACTGTGTGTTCAGGAGACCAGGTGGAAAGCTAGCAAGGCTAGAAGCTTAGGAGCAGGGTTTAAGTTTTTTTTTTCATGTTGTGGCTTGGAAGAGAAATGGAATAGGAGTCATCTTGAAGGAGGAGTTTGTCAGGAATGTTCTAGAAGTGAAAAGAGTGTGAGACAGAGTGATGAGTCTCAAGTTAGAAATTGAAGGCGTGATGTTCAATGTTGTCAGTGCTTATGCCCCACAGGCAGGATGTGAGCTAGAAGAGAAGGAGAGATTCTGGAGTGAGTTAGATGAAGTGATGTAGAATACACCCAGAGGTGAAAGAGTGGTCATTGGGGCAAACTTCAATGGACATGTTGGTGCAGGAAACAGAGGGGACGAGGAAGTGGTGGGCAGGTTTGATATCCAGGACAAAAATGCAGAAGGACAGATGTTGGTAGATTTTGCAAAAAGGATGGAAATGGCTGTGGTCAAAACTTTCGTCCAGAAGAGACAGAAGCATAGGGTGACTTATAAAAGTGGAGGTAGGAGCCCACAGGTAGACTGCATCTTGTTTAGGTGATGTAATTTGAAGGAAGTCAGTGACTGCAAAGTAATAGCGGGTGAGAGTGTTGCCAAACAGCATAGGATGGTGGTGTGCAGGAACGACGGTGATGGTGAAGAAGGTAAAGAAGGCAAAGGCAGAGCAGAACACAAAGTGGTGGAAGCTGAAAAAAGAATAGTGTCGTGTTGTCATCAATGATTAGTTGAAAATGGCTTTGGGTGGTCAGGAAGTGCTTCCAGATGACTGGACAACTACAGCTAATGTGATCAGGGAGACAGGTAGGATAATACTTTGTGTGTCATCTGGAAGGAGAGGAGATAAGGAGACTTGGTGGTTGTATGAGGAAGTGCAGGAGTGTGTACAAAGGAAGAGAGTTAACAGGAGTACAGGGAGACACAGCGTAAGGCGAAAGTAGCAGGGTCAAAGGCCAAACAGAGGGCGGATGATGACTTGTATGCTCGGTTGTACAGTAAAGAGGGAGAAAATTATTTATACAGGTTGGCACAGCAGAGAAATAGAGATGGAAAGGACGTGCAGCAAGTTAGAGTGATTAAGGACAGAGAGGGAAATGTATTGACTGATGACAGAAATGTGCTGGGAAGATGGAAAGAATACTTTGAAGAGCTGATGAATGAGGAAAATGCGAGAGGAAAAATTGATACAAGAGGTGACTGTAGAGGACCAGGAAGTAGCAAAGATTAATAAGGGTGAAGTGAGAAGGGCATTGAAGAGGATGAAGAATGGAAAGGCAGTTGGTCCTGATGACATACCGGTGAAGGTATGGAAGTGTCTAAAAGAGGTAGCAGTAGATTTCCTGACAAGAACATTCAACAAGGTCTTAGAGAGTGAGAGGATGCCAGAGGGATGGAGGAGAAGTGTGATGGTGCCCTTTTTTTAAGAACAAGGGACACGTGCAGAGTTGTGGCAACTACAGAGGGATAAAGTTGATGAGCCATACGATGAAGTTATGGGGAAGAATAGTGGAAGCTAGACTAAAGGCAGAGGTCAGCATTTGTGAACAGCAGTTTGGTTTCATGCCAAGAAAGAGCACCACAGATGCAGTGTTTGCCTTGAGGATATTAATAGAGAAGTACAGAGTAGGTCAGAAGGAGCTGCATTGTGCCTTTGTGGATTTGGAGAAAGCATATGACAGAATGCTGAGAGAGGAACTGTGGTATTGCATGAGGAAATCTGGAATGGCAGAGAGGTATGTTAGAGTGGTGCAGGACATGTATGAGAGATGTAAGACAGTGGTGAGGTATGCTGTCGGTGTGACAGAAGAGTTCAAGGTGGAGGTGGGACTGTATCAAGGGTCAGCTCTCAGCCCCTTCTTGTTTGCTATGGTGATGGACAGACTGACAGACAAGGTTAGACAAGATTCCCCATGGACTATGATGTTTGCAGATGACATTGTGATCTGCACATTTAGGGGAATTCAGGAGGGGAATGAACGTTAGCCTTAGTAAGACAAAATACATGTATGTGAATGACAAGGACCCAACAGGAAGGGTAAGGTTACAGGCAGCAGAGATAAGGAAGGTGGAGGATTTTAAGTATTTAGGCTCAACAATCCAGAGCAATGGAGAGTGTGGAAAAGCAATTTAGAAGCCCGTGCAGGAGGCAGAGTTGGAGGTAGCAGAGATGAAAATGTTCAGGTTCTCTTTGGGAATAACAAGGATGGATAGGATCAAGGATAAGCAGATCAGAGGAACAGCACATGTAAGATGTTTTAGAGACAAAGTCAGAGAGGCTAGACTGAGATGGTTTGGACATGTACAGAGGAGGGATTGTGAGTATGTTGGTAGTAGGACGCTTCGGTTCGAACTACCACGCAGAAGGCCTAGAGGAAGATCGAAGAGATGATTCGTGGACGTGGTGAAGGAGGACATGAAGGCAGTTGGTGTAAGAGAAGAAGATGCAGAGGATAGGATGAGATGGAAGCAGACAATTTAATGTGGCGACCCCTGAAGGGAACAGCTGAAAGGAAAAGAAGAAGATATATACAGTGGTATGAAAAAGTATCTGAACCTTTTGGAATTTCTCACCTTTCTGCATAAAATTACCATCAAATGTGATCTGATCTTTGTCATAATCACACAGATTAAAAAACAGTGTGTGCTTTAACTAAAACCACCCAAACATTTATAGGTTTTCATATTTCAATGAGGATAGCATGCAAACAATGACAGAAGGTGGAGGAATAAGTAACTGAACCCTCTGCCTAAAGAGACTTAAAGAGCAATTGAAAACAATTTTTACCAAACAATTTAAGTCAGTTGTGTGCCCAATCACTGATGAGTGGCTTAAAGCTGCCCTGCCCACTATAAAACACACACTTGGTAAGAATTGTCTTGATGAGAAGCATTGTCTGATGTGCACCATGGCTCGCTCAAAAGAGCTGTCTGAAGACCTGCGATCAAGAATTGTTGATTTGTATGAAGCTAGGAAAGGATACAAAACCATCTCTAAAAGTCTGGATGTTTATCAATCGACAGTCAGAGAAGTTGTCTACAAATGGAGAGAGTTTGGCACTGTCGCTTCTCTCCCAAGGAGTGGCCGTCCACCAAAGATGATGCCAAGAGTTCAGCGCAGAATACTCAAAGAGGTAAAAAAAAACAAAAACCCTAGAGTGTCTCCTAAAGACTTACAGAAATCATTGGCACAGTCCAATATCTCTGTGCACACATCAACTATATGTAAAACAATGGCCAAGAATGGTGTTCATGGGAGGACTCCAAGGAGAAAGCCACTGCTGTCTAAAAAACATCGTTGCTCGTTTAATGTTCGCAAAAAGGCACTTGGACACTCCACAGAAGTTTTCGCAAAATATTTTGTAGACTGATGAAACCAAAGTTGAATTGTTTGGGAGGAACCACAACGTCATGTGTGGAGGAAAAATGGAACAGCTCACCAACATCAACACCTCATCCCCACCGTGAAGCATGGTGGAGGGTGCATCATGGTTTCGAGCTGTTTGGCTGCCTCAGGGACAACTTGCAATCATTAATGGAAAAATTAATTCAAAAGTTTATCAGGATTGTTTGCAGGAAAAGCTGAGGCCATCTGTCAGACAGTTGAAGCTAAAAAGAGGATAGATGCTGCAACAAGACAATGATCCAAAACACAGAAGTAAATCAACTTCAGAATGGTTTCAGAAGAACAAAATACACGTTCTGGAGTGGCCAAGTCAAAGTCCAGACTTGAACCCCATTGAGATGCTGTGGCATGACCTCAAGACAGCGATTCATGCCAGACATCCCAGGAATCTAACTGAACTACAGCAGTTTTGTAAAGAAGAATGGGCCAAGATTAGTCCTGATCGATGTGCCAGACTGATCCGCAGCTACAGGAAGTGTCTGGTTGAAGTTATTGCTGCCAAAGAGGGTGGAGGGGGGGCACAAAATATTAAATGTGATGGTTCAGTTACTTATTCCTCCCCCTTCTGTCATCGTTTGCATGCTATCCTCATTAAAATATGAAAACCTATAAATGTTTGGGTGGTTTTAGTTAAAGCAGACACTGTTTTTTCATCCGTGTGAATTTCACAAAGATCAGATCACATTTGATGGTGATTTTATGCAGAAATCTGAGAAATTCCAAAAGGTTCAGATACTTTTTCATACCACTGTATATTGAACACTCTAATATGGGGAGGGGGTAGGTGTTTATCCTAGATCACAGCATGTAACTCATAATGTTGTCGCTCCAGTTCCGGTCGAGGCTCAGCAACAGTTCTGCAGCAATAAAATGAAGCAGCTGATGATCTGAATGTGCTGGATGAGTAGTGATCGCATCTATGCACTTTTTGCTTCACTGATGATTCGAATATAAATATAGATATAAATAGCACGAGGAAATATTACTTTTTGCTTCACAGTTTGTTGAAACAGTGGCATGATAATTGCATGTTGTAAGCAAAGCTTAATGTGGAACTTGTTTGCGTGTGTGACCATTTTTTTTTTTTTTGGGTGTGCAGTGTACAGTACACGGTTACAATATATTTACCAAACTATACTAGGTGTGTGTGTGTGTGTGTGTGTGGGGGGGGGGGGGGGCCACCCATGCTTGGAAAAGGTATTTCATTGTGAAGTTTGTCAGTTCTGCTGATGCTTGTCTTGGTTTCCTTCAGATTCTCTGGTTTCTTGATACAGTCCAAACACCAGCACATTAAACTATCATAGATCTCAATAATACATTCCGCAGGGGGTTTACAACTCTTTCAGTTAAAATCATACATTTGCAACAGAAGCAACAAAACATGTCCCAATGCATCATTGGTGTGAGATTATGAGTTGTGAGTGATACAATGTGTATCTTTTGTAGCTTGATTTAAAAAGAAACATCATTAAAGCGGCGCACCACTGAAACAGGAAAAAACGCCGAAACATCAAGTTGCTTTTGAAACGTCAAGAAAGCCTATAGCCTGCGTGCGTCCGTCTCCATATCCTTCCGGCGTACATGCACACATGGGAAGTGAATGTGTTATTCTTTGAAAATTTTATTTCTTGAAAAAGGAAAGACACAAGAAATGTTTCTGGGAGAGAATAATATTGAGAACAAGAGGCGTATAATACCCTCGTCATGTTATGTAACGTTATAATTAATGAGGTGAAATAATAAAAATCTAATGATACTGCTGTGTTATTGAAATGCTCTCTGAAGCGATGGGTTCTAAATGGTGTACTGTACATGTCGAGACGAACAGTGTATGTTTGGCTGGCTTAGCTTTATTCCCTTCAATAAACAACTTATTAAAATAAATTAATCTTGATATACATGTAGGACACAGAACAAGGTTTCAGAGTCAACACCCAAAACTTGACAAGTCACGGAGCTCCGCTTTTATGCGCAGCATAAATCTATACAATAAATTTAAAGTGAAGATCTGGGTACAATAAGCAGTTCTACAAACATATTGTCAAGTGTCATGTGCATCATTTAAATCCGAAAATCTCCAAATAGAAATACTCAAGTCCTCAATACTGATATACAGCCTGAAATGAATCTACTGAATTTTTGTGAAAGGAATACCTGAGTCTTTGCAGAAGTTTCCGATATAAAAATGAGCCAAACATGGATTTGTGAGGTAAAAAGGCCCAAGTCAGGTAAAAAAAAAAAAAAAAAAAAAAAAAAATCAATATACAAATCAAATAATAAATATCAACGGAAAAGAGCAAGAATGACTATTTGGTAATCAGAAACTGAGTGAAATGGCAATTATGTGTTAAAAGTACTGAAGTCCAGGCATTTTATGACAAAAAGTACTGAAATGCAAGCATTCTATGGCAATGAGTACCAAAGTCCAATCATTTTATGGAAATGAGTACTGAAATACAAGCATTTTATGGCAATAAGTACTGAAGTCCAGACATTTCATGCTAAGTGCCCGCCTACACAAAATTACCGTGACGTCACTGATTTGATACAAAGTACCACATGAAACATAATGCATGCGTATCACAGCATATGATATAAACAACATGGAATCTCACGCCAACAAAAAGCACAATTTTTCAGCAGAAGACGATTCATCTATTACTCTCAGAAGATGAATCAAATATTATAGTTCAACCAAAAACATTCTCAAATATATTTCAAACTACATCTGCAAGTAGATGTGCGAAATACATTTACAAATTGAGCTGATGTTATTCATCTATTCCAAGGCACAAATAAATATTAATACATATTTACAGTACAAAAACATATTATTAATGTTATAAAAGTACTGAGCATTAGGCTGCAGATCCAGGCTGGATGGCTGATGATTATTTTATCCATTCATTCTCTGTGCGTCAATGTTTGTGTTCTAACACATGTGCAGGAGCCGGAGGCGGGACTAACAAACTGTGCTTTATTCTCACACTCGCACTTTGTTTGATTGACAGTGTTCAGCTATTATTGCTTACTGATAATATTATGTTTGTTGATTGGTCAGCTCGGGCGTGCACATGCGCAGTGCCCGTTACACGTTAACTTCCGGTTTACGGTTTACTTCCTGACTCGAGTCATGCGGAATTTATCTCCGACTTTCTCTTCAATAACAGTCATTAAGTTTATTTATAAGATTGTGAATGCACATTATTTCTTGTCCAGCGGAACTCAACTCCTGCTATGTGTGTGTGGGGGGATGCACATGCACCTCTTCGCACTGATTGGTCTTTCTGCCTGTATATATAGTCTGAGAGAGAGAGCGAGAGCGAGAGAGAGAGATATGCCAAAAACTGACGCTCAGGAATATACATACATCATAAACAAGTGCAGTTTGAATTTCATTTCCTGAGACCCTACATCCTGAAGTGCTGAGATGCTTCTGCTCAGCACGAAGCCATTCAACTCACTCTGCTTTGATTAATTCTGCATGCCTCCAGTTCTTCTCTATTCTGATTGGTCAGTAGGGTTATATTATTATCATTATTATTATCATTATTATTATCATTATTATTATTATTATTATTATTATTTATTCTTATCACAGCAAATGTTATAATATTTAAATACTGTGAAAAAACTATATTGAATATATTAATTTATATATTAATTTAATTAATTTAATTTGTTTGTTTGTTTATTCATTTGTTTATGTGTTTAAACTGACTGTTT
>CM045730.1:67677846-67680346 GCA_024760905.1 Plotosus lineatus | reverse complement strand
TCATGGTACATTAATCCAGAATCAGAGGATAAAAAATGGAGGCGCGCGCCCGAGCGTGAATATCACCAAATCATGGATCAATGGATCGATATCTGTAAACTGCTCTGCCCTTATAGTTGACAATAATGATGCTGTTATTGAATCCGAGCACATTTAGCATCATTTGGGGCTCATTGGTGTCATTTTTAGATAGTTTTGACCACATCCTTGGACATTCAACCTTATCAAACTCCATTAGATGGATCACAGCTACAGAAATATCTGCTGGGAATTTCTTCAGGACAGAACCCTGGAGCATGGGTCAGAATTTAAAGCACTGTCATGGTCCCAATGTTCTCCTGAAGTTCGGTTCTCGATTAAATATGGTACAACTGGTTGGTTTACCTGAGATGTTGAGCTCCATGCAGAAAGACAAGAGTTTCACAAGAGTTTGTGTGAGATGTTGATCTGACGGTCACGTCCGCACGGTGACTGAGTCAGAGTTGAGCGGGAAGTCTGGAAGCTTTCGGTGATGAGTTACACACGCAGTCGCATTCAACAGTTGAACGCAAGCCATATGTTCCACCAGCACAACAATTCTCTCCAACGCGAGAAACAGGTGCTTGCTATCTTCACCATTACTCAGCCATTAATAACACGCTGCAAATTAAACAGGAAATAGAAATACAGCTTCTGCATATTACTGGCTGATTCAGGGTTTATGTCACTTGTTTATGTGTCATTACAAACCGTGTACATTTCAGATATGTCAATGAGCCTGTGGCGGTTAAAGGGAAGAGACTGTTCCTTGTTTTGTTTTTGTTTTGTTTTCTTTTTTTTTGTTTTGTTTTTTTTTTTTTTTACGTTTTTGACCCATTGATGTTGTTCCAGTGTTGGAGATCCATGTTAGACGATGACACAGTGTCATATAACGACCTCGCCATCTGAACTTTCCCTCTGGCTGTAAACGCCAAGTTTTCACCGATTTTCTTCTTTTGTGTACATCAGTACATCACACGGTGTTGGGAATTCTGATTAGCTAACCTTCCCCCACTGCCCCTCCCCATGCAAAATGGTATCGCCGCCCATCCGTGTCTGCTAGTTCTGTTCGTTGTCACTTCCTGGAAGTGCTTTCACGGCAATAAAGGAAAGCAAACCTGGTTAAGTTTTCCCGCAGAGAAAACGACAAGGTGACAGTGTATAGATTTTCTTTTTACAGGTGTATGGAAAAAAACAAACAACTAAAAAAAAAAAAAAAAAAAAAAAAACACTTTTGTGCACATATGTTCAAACCAAGCACGTCCACCTCGGCGCAAGAAGGCCCTGGGTTCCAGTCCCAGCCTGTGTGGAGTTTGCATGCTTTCTCTGTGCTTGTGTGCGTTTCCTCCAAGTACTCCGGTTTCCTCCCACAGTCCAAAAGCATTCACAGTCGGTTCATTGGCTATTCCAAATCATCCCATTGGTGTAAATGTGAGTATGAATGATTGTGTGAGTGTTGGCCCTGAGATGGCTCTTAAGGTCATCCATGGTGCACCCCGCCCTCGCCCAGAGTCGGCTGAGATGGGCGCCAGCCTTCCCGTGATCCTAATTATGATTAAGCGGTTCAAAAAAATGAATGAATGAATGTCCGAGCCACTTTCTCTTCCTATTGTGTCCTCCACAAAGGCAAAATGCAAACGTGGATTTGTGGCTGTTCCCGGCGCTGCCCCAACTCTCAAGGCTAGTGTGTGATCTGTAGCATTATTACAGACCTCATGTTGTTTATGTTTGTGCTGATAATCAATAATATGGACTTGTTAATGCTGATTACAAGCAATTCACTGACTGGAAGTTTGCTCTCAGAAAACCAATAATCAAGTAAAGTTTTTATAACAGACTGATTTAACGAAATGAAGATTTTCAAGCGAGTTTTCCTGGAAAATGTATTTTCATATTGTTATAGGAAGAATATATTCATTCATTTTCTGAACCACTTAATCCTAATTTGCGTCATGGGGAGGCTGGCGCCCATCTCAGCCAACTCTAGGAAAGGTCAGGGTCCACCCTAGACCGCTGGCCAGGCCATCGCAGGGCAGAATATGTTCCATATAAGTCTATATTAAGTGTTTAAATGCACTTTGGAAGCTCTCAGGCTGTTTGTTAGCCATAAAAAGAAAAGTTAATGAGCTCCTTACCCTGTTAGTTTCGATGAAACAATCTCAGAAGAAAATTACATGTTAAAATTCGACTCTGATTAATCCATTGCATGTCTCTGACCCAGAGAATTAAGTTTCATGCTTTGTTAGACAAAAGCCCTAAAATGACTCTCTGCACCTTATAGACCTTCATCAAGTACAAACTCCAGTTTCTTCTGCTCCACCTGGCGCATTGATTGGAGTACTGTACTGTACTGCTGGAAACAAAGCTACCCTGAGAGGTAGGACTCCGCGAATGATGGACAAAATGCAGCCAATCAGAAGTTAAAGACGGAACTCATGCTCTCAATTAGCAAAGGAAAAATTTTGCTCAATAATTATGGAAA
>CM045730.1:67647846-67672846 GCA_024760905.1 Plotosus lineatus | reverse complement strand
AGATTATAGAGATGTCTCAGTCTGGCCCTTCCCAGGAGTGGCCGACCTACCAAAATTATTTCAAGAGCACTGCACAGACTAACTGAAGAAGTCACAAAGGATCCAAAAACCACTTCTAAACATTTACAAGCCTCACTTGCCTCAGTTAATGCCCATGTTCATGACTCCACCATCAGAAAGGCATGAGACAAAACTGGCATCCATGGAAGAGTTCCAAGGCGAAAGCCACTGTTGACAAAAAATAATATCAAGGCACGACTCACTTTTGCCAAGAATCATCCTGATCATCCCCAAAGCTTTTGGGAAAATGTCCTCTGGGCTGATGAAAATAAAGTTGAACTTTTTGAGGGAAATGCATCCTGTTCCAGCTGGTGCAAAAGCAACACTGCATTTGATAAAAAGAACATTGTGCCAACAGTGAAACATGGTGGTGGAAGTGTGATGATCTGGGCCTGCTTTGCTGCTTCAGGACCTGGGCGAGTTGTCACGATTGATGGAACTATGAATTCTGCTCGCTACTAAGAAATCCTGGCAAAGAATGTTCGTCCATCAGCTCGAGACCTCAAGCTAAGGCGCACTTGGGTTCTGCAGCAAGACAACGATCCGAAACACACCAGCAAGTCCACTTCTGAATGGCTAAAAAATAACAAAATGTGGGTTTTGGAGTAGCCTAGTCAAATTCCTGACCTGAACCCTATTGAAATGCTATAGCTTGACCTTAAAAACTTTGTTCATGCCCGAAAACCATCGAATCTGGTTGATCTTAAAAAAATCCTGCGGAGAAGAGTGGGCCAAAATCCCATCACAGCGATGTGAAAGACTCAGCGCCTCTTATCGCAAACGCCTGACTGCAGTTATTGCTGCAAAAGGTGCTTCAACCAGCTATTAGGTTCAGGGGGTGATTACTTATTCACACAAGCCCTTGTAGGTTCAGATTGTTTTTTTTGTTTGTTTGTTTGTTTTTTTTTTGTTGTTGTTTTGTTTTTTTCCCCCTTAATAAATGCAATTGGCACTGAAAACTGCATTTTGTGTTTACTTGTGTTTTATCTCTGTAGAATATTTAGGTTAGCTTGATCTGAACTGGATGGCAGTGACAGACATGCAAAAAAGTTAGAAATTCGTCAGGGGGCAAAAACTTTTGCACAGCACTGTAGTAGCAATGATCACTAGTCTACGATGGCCTTGCAAATAGCATCACCAAGCTATAATTTAGTGATGGTTTCCAATATACAGGATTTCGAATGAAGGTTAGCCTCAGAAAATCAGAATACATGTGTGTGAATGAGAAGGACCCAGGAGGAACGGTGATGTTACAGGGAGCAGAGATAACGAAGGTGGAGGATTTTAAGTACTTAGGCTCAACAATCCAGAGCAATGGAGAGTGTGGAAAAGAGGTGAAGAAGCGTGTGCAGGCAGGCTGGAATGGTTGGAGAAAAGTATCCGGTGTGATGTGCGATAGGAGAGTGTCAGCAAGAATGAAGGGAAAAGTGTACAAGATGGTGGTGAGGCCAGCGATGTTGTATGGCTTAGAAACAGTGGCGCTGAGGAAAAGGCAGGAGGCAGAGCTGGAGGTAGCGGAGATGAAAATGTTGAGGTTCTCCTGGGAGTAACGAGGATGGATAGGATCAGAAATGAGTATATCAGAGGGACAGCCCACGTAAGATGTTTTGGAGACAAAGTCAGAGAGGCGAGATTGAGATGGTTTGGACATGTACAGAGGAGGGATAGTGAGTATATTGGCAGTAGGATGCTGAGGTTGGAACTACCAGGCAGAAGGCCTCGAGGAAGACCGAAGAAGAGATTTATGGATGTGGTGAAGGAAGACATGAAGGTCGTTGGAGTCAGAAAAGAAGATGCGGAGGACAGGGTGAGGTGGAGGCGGATGATTTGCTGTGGCGACCCCTGAAGGGAGCAGCCGAAAGTAAAAGAAGAAAGAAGAAGAAGATTATTAATTTTATATTTTATCGATGTCCCGAAACAGTGAAACAAATTCCTTAAAAAAATACATAAATAAATAATAATAAACATAAAGAATTGGTCTCTGACATCATGTTATGGATTGGAAAAAGAAAACTAAAAAATGAGGGGCGTCAAGGGTGATTTAGTGGTTAGTATGTCCGTGTCAGATCAAGAGGGCATGGGTTTGATTCTCCTGCTTGAGATGCTTTTGTGCTAAATGTACATGTTCCCTCGTGCTTGCATGGGTTTTCTCCATGTCCTCCCACGGTCCAAAAACATGCAAAATGGGCTAATTGGCTGTTCCAAATCACCCCTAAGTGTGCGTGTGAATAGTTTTATGTATTTTGGCTGTGCAATGGCCTGGTGAACTGTTCAGGATGTTCCCCACCTTCACCAAGAGTCAGCTGAGGTAGGGGCCAGCCTTTGTGCAACCCTAAGTTAGGATGAAGTGACTTATGAGAAAATGAATGAACGGATGAATGAATGAATAAGAACATAGTCGTGGTTTCGCAGCATCATTTCAGCATCGATGTGTGCATGAGCTCTCTCTCATGGTCATAGATTCTTATCCTAACAAATCCCAGATACAGAATTATTGGTGAAGTCATAAAACTGTGTAAGTGAGAGTCAAAAATGAATTCATTAGTAATAATGGAGGCTGAACGAGGCCCAGGGTTCCTCCATGTAAAATTTCAGCTGAAATTCTCATCAGTGTGGCGACACTTGTGGCTCAGTATGTCTGCCTCACATCAAGCAGGCCTGGGTACAGTCCCTGGGCTGGGAGCGTTTCTGTGCTTTTCCTGTTCTCACGTGCTTGCATGGGTTTCTTCTGGGTGCTCCAGTTTCCTCCCCCAGTCCAAACACATGCATGGTAGGCTGATTGTCCGTTCCAAATCGTCCCCAGGTGTGAATGGTTGTGTGCATGTGTTGCGTTGCGATGATCTGATGAGCCGTCCAGGGTGTTCCCCACCCTCGGTCAGCGTCAGCTCATTGCAACTCTAATTAGGGTTAAGTGGCTTAGAAAATAAATGAATGAATGAATATCTCATCATTTACAGTACATTATAGATTATATAATCGATTATAAACATTTCAGAAAAAAATCTTTGTGTGCACGGAACAAGGCTGATGATCAATAAAGGATATCATCAGGGAACACTGCAACAACGACCAAAAAAAAAAAAAAAAAAAGAAGAAAAAAATTAAAATAAAAAACAAACAATCAAAAAAAACAAAAAAACAAACAAACAAACAAACAAAAAAAAAACCAAAGAAACAAACAAACAAAAAAACAGGCGTGATTCGGTCATGGGCTCAGGAACACTTCCAGAAATCACTGTATGGTAGACACACAGATAGATAGAGAGAGAGAGAGAGAGAGAGAGAGAGAGAGACAGACAGACAGACAGAGATAGATAGATAGATAGATAGATAGATAGATAGATAGATAGATAGATAGATAGATAGATAGATAGATATCATATCCACAGATTTTGTGATGAGCTGTATATAATTCAAGCTGCATTCTAAAGCTATAAAGGGAAATGTTCAATGTTCCTTTGACTCCACTGCGATGCAGCTTCACACTTCTTCTGTAAGCGTGTAAGTCTGAAGATTTTATTCACAGAGCCCATTCTATCACGTTATGTATTTCCTTTCCAACTACAAGCAGTTACACAACTAGTTGTGTTAAATTCTAAACACAGCTTCAAATCTAGAATCATTACATATTCTTGAGTTGAACACCTTGGGGGAACCTTAAACATGTGACATCTCCACTGATTGTTTTCCTTTCAGAGAGGCTAGCACCCTATTCTTTTCTTGCGCAGAACGGTAACACACCTTTTAGGAAGCTGACTCTTTAAAAATCTTTTGAGTTGACCCACTATATCACTTCATACATATTTTGCTGGTGAGTTAAAAAAAAAAAAAGAAGAAAAGTTCCCAAGAGTCCTTCTTATAAAAGGATTTGACAGCTGAAAGGTGCCCTATGTCAAGACGTGACATGTCACACACTACATACTGTGACACAAGACAGTGACATAAATACTTCTCACTATACTGAGTGCATAACCATCCTCTAGGGCACTTGCATTGATGCAGTCACTGTCGGAATCTATTTAATGTAAAAATAAATAAATAAATAAATTAAAAAATAAATCAAAACTAGAGATGTTAACTTCCTCATGACTGACCCTTCTATCCCACCTTCTACAGGCTTTGTAAGCTGTTAAGAAATAGCTGTCAAGGCAGGGGTTCACAGTGCTGATTGAATTTGTGGTTTAAAAACGTACACTTAATATTTCAAAAGATGCATTATAGTGCAGTGAACTGTCCTTCAGGCAGTGGTGGCCTGGTGGTAAAAGGACATGAAGCGTAATAAAGTTTATCCTTTTGGTATTGTTTGTTAAACATGATACAGAACCTAAAATCTCATGGACAAACATTCTAAACATTAACTTAGGTACTGTACTGGAATAATAATTGAAAAAGACTTTAATACTAGTGCTTTACAACAGTATATGCTGTATAATGTTTATATTTTATCATCAATATGGATCATCTTCATTCGTGGGAGGGGCCGGAATATAATTGTAAAATAATATCAAATATATTTTACAATGTTATGTTTATAATAATTGATTTAGGGGTGTTTTATAAGATACGGTAATGGTATTTATGGATGTATAGTACAGTATGAGCGTCATACGTCACACGTCATACATCACTGTAACAACTTACGTTCACTTTCAACTTACGTTTGACCGCCCGGAACCAATTAAAACGTAAGTCGGGGAGCGTTTCAATCTTAAGGACCATTTAATTTAGCAAAATTCCCCAAACATGAGATGCATAGTTGTTTTATTGTGTAAAATTAGATTTTTTTTAAATAGTTCCCATTTCAAATATTTTACCCATAATATAGTCAGTCAGGTGCGCTATGTGTACAGTGAATGAGACGAGCTAAGTGGTAACTAGGTTTGAGATGGGTAGCAGTTTATTGTCGACTTATTCCACAAACAGCAGCACAAGTAAAATCACTGAAAAAAAAAAAAAAAGAAACTTCCCAAATCTCATATTCTCCTCCAATCTCCCCACCAAACATGACTTCACAGACGTACCACATCTGGCAAAACTGAAGTGGTTTGATGGTGTGGTCAGAAGGATCCATCCTTATGTGTCAAAATTAATTGCAGCAACAGGCAGAGGTTTAATTGTATCTTTACTCCCTAAAGTTATCATCAGGTTAGCCTGCCATGCCAAGCTAGCTGGCTGACATCCGCATTGTTTGTATGCTTACTGTATGAAAAGCATCAACATTCAGAATCAAACCATTCATTTTTCTGAACCAGTTAATCTTAGTTAGGGTCGCCGGGAGACTGATGTCATCTCAGTCGACCCCAGATGAGAGCAGAGTACACCCTGGACAGCTCACCAGGCCATCACATGGCATAAACAAGATGACGGCTATGCATCTACATTTGGCAAAAGTCAGAAATTGTTCTTTTACATGAACCTCCCACCATAGACAGTGAGAGTCATGGCCGGCCTTTGTTAGCCCAGTTAGCTGCATTGGGGTGTGGTTGTGTGTGTGTGTGTGGAGGGAGGGGGGGGGGGGCACCTGGTGATAGTGGGACTTGAATCCCCAATATTGGATCAGTAATCCAGCACCTTACCACCAAACCATCACTGCCTGGTAGGAACTTTTATATATATATATATATATATATATATATATATATATATATATATATATATATATATATATATATATATATATATATATATATATATATATTTAATTTTACCAGTTATCACAGTGTAAAATAACAATAATAATGATAATAATAATAATAATAATAATAATAGGATGTCATGGATTATTTTTCCATTTTAATATATTACGTTATATTTTTAACATGGTATACTGTATATGAATTATGCATAGTGTATAAGTATATACAAACACTTCCCGCTTTACGTTTATTCATTTTATGTATTTTTCGATTTTACATTTAAAAAAAAAAAAGTCAAATTTTGAGTTTAGCCTGCTCTCTGTAGTATGAGACGTACCTACGTAGTATGCTGACTTAATACGCTACTTACGCATGACACTGCATCCATTGTTTACAAATGACAGACTGAACGTGCCCCTCCTTCTTCCCAGTCCACCGCATGTTACCCTTGTGTTAAGACGTAATATCTGTGATCTTTGTGTTTACACTGTTTTGCGGACTTTTGTAACCCTAAGCAAATATGGTTGGTCAGAAGAGTAAGCCTACTCGTGATATTGGTAATCAGAAAAAAACGGCAAGCTATCTTGTTAGAAACGAAGATGGCTATTATCAAGAAAATTGATGCTGGTGAAAAACATGGGAATGTTGCACATTTCTTCCAAATGGCTCCGTCGACCATTGGAACCATTTACAATCAGAAAGATCGCATCACAGAGCATGTTAAACGTTATATTTGATTAGTGAATTTGATTAAAATGTATCTATTTAAAATTATTTTGTTTGAATTTAATTCGTTTGAAATGAATGTTGATATTGTTTGATACATTTGATATTATTTTACAATGTTATGTTTATAAAAATTGATTTAGGGATATTTTAGGAGATACGGTCATGGTATTTATGGATGTATAGTACAGTATGAATGCCATATGTCACTGGAACATACTGTAACAACTTACGTTTTTTTTTTTTTTTTCCACCTTACGTTCGGCCGTCCGGAACCAAACTAAAATGTAAGTCGGGGGGCATCTGTACTTTATAAGCTTAAATGTCCACGTTTCTATATTCGTCCATGTCTAGATCCAAAAAAATAAATAAATGTCAGACATAAAGCTTTCTGGACAGTCTTATTTTTATTGTAAATCACGACAGCTACTGTGGCAGTGTTATACTTACACTGTAGTACAGGGTATTGCTTATAAAAGTCAGAAAAAATAACTTTATATCTGCAATCATGCTGTAGGCTTCTAGCACTTACAGCGATTTTAAAGGCCACAACCTGTTATTGTACTTATTTATTTTTTACTACTGCTGCCTGATCTCGTGAGGTTTTGTTGCCGCTTTGATTCCAAACGCATTGTGTTTGAGGAACCGTAAGATCCGAGTCCTTCTTAGGTATTGAAAATAAAAGTGCACATTTATCTGTGATGATCATGATTAAAGATCGCCGCTGTAATCCGAGTTCATTGTGGCTATTTTCCTAGTTGCAGGGCAGATATGAGCGAGAGACATGTCTTTCCTCCCACACTTGCCCATAGATTTACGAACGAGATTCTCGGTCCGTGCCTAGAGTACAAACATGACATCTGGTCCACTTTTCTGTTTGAAGAAAAATGGACTGAGTGAGACAGTGTTAAAGCGGGTCATGCATTAAAAGTGTTTTTTTTTTTTTTTTTTTTAATTTTCTAGAGGAAGCGGTTGAAAATCTTTTTGTACTCTTTCCATGAAATATCATTGACACTGAAGAAATATAACTATGCAGGAAATAAAAAATATTGCCGCATACTTGCTTTCTTTGGATTTCATTGTGCATATTATATAACTAAGGAAAAAAGAAGTGCCTCCTTTATCAAAAAAAGTATTTCTTGGTGCGGATGATGCTTCACCTACTCGACTGTCAATCAACAGCTAAAATCACTGCCGGAAATTTAGTGGTACTGATCATCATGCTGTGGCATCCCACTGACATTTTGGCATCCCACAATGGGCCAATGTCTTACAAAAAGTGCCTTTCATATCAAACAACAAAGAACAATTGTGGGCGTGGCATACAGAAACTCACCGGCTGTGTAATGGAAAATGTGATCGTAACCCTTACAGAGTGTTGAACTTGTGAAAAAAAAAACGGCATCTTATATATAGCGCTTGACATCAGATTGATTTCCTGGATTGGCTGTGCGATGCTCCACAATGTCCTATCACTGTGTTATGACAGATATACAAATTTTAGATGCTTTCTAACCCTCCAATTGGGGCTGATGGCATAGTGGTCAGGGTGCTGGGCTCACAGTAGAGAGTAAATAAGAGTCATAATTCCAAATGCACGTCAACCGAGTATCACAGGGATATCATACAAATATTTTTTTTTCACTATAAATATCATACAGTTTTACTTACAGACCTGATTTTCCCCATGGCAGACATACCTCACTCAAATCTGCGTCAGTACCTCTCGTCGTAGCACCACTAAAACTGTAGGTGGGAAAAAAAAATCTTGGTGACTTTATTTTTTAATTTTCAATAGTGTGTGGGAGACTGAACTGCTTAATCTTACTAGGGTCATGGGAGGGTGAACATCTCTGAGCTGACATGAAGGCGGGATCCAATTTGAAATAGCGGGTTAGCCTAATGTGCATGTCTTTGGACTGTAGGAGGAAACCAAAGTATGCAGAGAAAAGCCACGCAAATGCGGGGTGTGTGTGGGGGTGGGGGTTATGCATAATCAAACTGGGACTCAAACTCAGTATGTACTGTGAGGTGGATATGCAACCACGGGCACATCATGTGTCTTCCAACAGGGGTCTCTTTTATGTATTTATACGTTAGAAGCATTTTGGTGGATGACTCTACTTGTGGTGGTACGATAGAATAGTGGTTAGCCTGTCCGCCTCACAGCAAGAAAGCCTAGGTTCGATTCCCAGCACGGCTGTTTCTGTGTGGAGTTCACATGTTCCTGCCATGATTGTGTGGGTTTCCTCCAAGTACTCTGTTTACCTCCCACACTCTAAAAATATGCACAGTAGGGTAATTGGCTGTTACAAATCATCCCTAGGTTTGAGTGTGCTTGGTGGTGTGGGTGTTGGCACTACACTGGCCAGGCATTCCATCCAGGGTGTACCACCCCCTCGCCCAGAGCCAGATGAGATGGGCCCCGGCCTTTCTGTGACCCTAGTTAAGATTAAGTGGTTCAGAAAATGAATGATGATTCTACTTGTTCTACAGAAATCCTGCCCAAACAGTTGTCCCAGCACTTCTCTCTGTGAATCTCATCATATACAGTAGCAGTGCCAAAAATAGCTGACAAAAAAAAAAAAAAAAAAAAAAAACACAGGAAAAGCCAGCCATCTGGCTTCTTTTTTCACCTCCCCGACCCGATCATATACTGTACATATGCTGGCCAACTTTAACAGCAGATTGCGATACAATCTTGGGCTACTAGGGCATCTATTTGTTGCTTCTATTATAATTTATTGTCCCTGATTAATTCATCCCTTTTATAAGCATCTTTACACTAATTATGGTCGCACGTGGGGAGCCTGGCGCCCATCCAGGCTGACTCTGGATGGATCCTAATCAGGGTTGCGGGGACCCTTGTGCCTATCTCAGCCGACTCCGGCAAGGTCAGGGTACACCCTGGACAACTCGCTAGGCCATCGCAGGGGCAACACTATCATTTATTTATGTACTTTTATTAATGTGTTATGCTTATGATTATTTAATCTTAGTGTGTATACGAGGGATGAGTACATTCCCATTAAAGGCAGCTCTGGATCCACTGTGAACTGTTAAAGTACACTGACCCGGTCTGAGGGAAAAAAAAAAAAAAAAGTGAATAAATAATAATAATAATAATAATAATAATAATAATAATAATAATAATAATAATAATTGTGCACTGAAGCTTGTAACATACAATTTAATTTTTATATTGTCCATCCAAAAAACACAGAGCATACGCTGATATTTTGCTGATGTTTTTCTTTAGACTTGATTACGGGTTTTAGTCACCATGGTGTTGTTTATACAAACTGAAGTGACATCACAATAATTAATTCATTCTGAATTTGACATTTTCATTAACATCTTTAATTGTTGACAGGAAAACTGAACCACTCCATGAAGTCTTCTTCAGAACATACTGAGAACTTCAATAGGGTTATGGTCAGAACGCTAGGGGGCCAATACATATTTGAAAATGATTCCTAATGCTCCCTGAAACACTCTCTCATTATTCCTCATTTTGTATTCTCCATTTTATATCCAAGCTCCCCCAGTGCAGCCGACTAGGTTATCAAAGGCCGGCGATGTCTCTCACTGTCTATGATGTGAGGCATATAAAAGAACCATTGCTGACTTTCGGCTGCAAAGCCGTCAGTGTGTTTCTAATTGGGAGTTGGAGTGCCCTGAGGCAGTTCGTTCACAGTAATGTTCTGGTAACTCCTACAGCGCACTGGAACCCAGTCGTATTGGCACCTGCCCTTCCATAGGATCTTTCCGTTGGCGCTGAGAGAGGGGGGACTTGCTGCTTGGGTAACAGCCTGTCCTCCATTACTCCCTACCCTGGCTCTGCGCACTGGAGAGTATCACCAGCCAGGATACCAGCCAGAGCACAGCCATAGTCCTTTGGGACTGACGGAGCCCTACTTATATCCAAGCTCTCAGAAAAGAAAAAAAGTTCATTGATGTGATAACCTGAACATTTGGTATATTCAGATCATCCCCTGCTTCATTATATTGCTACATCAATGTTGCTTGAGGCTCAACTGGACCAACTGGAGCAACAGAGATTGGACTCCAGAAAGTGTCACTCACAAATGTCTACTGATGCACCATCAAGTGTATTCTGTCTGGTTGCATCATGCCCTGGTATGGCAGTTGTACTGCCTGTCTAGTCAGAATTCAAAGCTCAACAACTGGTGGTTAGATCTGCACAACACATCACCAGGACTGAACTTCCAGCCATCAAGGACCGTGTTAAGAAAATAAAAAAAATCAGGTCCTCCTGCCCAAGTTGGATATATGCAGATGGAAAGCAAGGTCCCAATCTTCTAGAGGTCCATTGTTCTTGCTCAACTAGTTTTAATCATACTTTAAACTTCTAAAAAAAAAAAAAAGAAATTTAATACAACCAGATTGAGAATTTGTTTCATTTTCTGAACCGCTTAATCACAATTAGGGTTGCAGGGAGGCTAGTGCCCATCTCAGCTGACTCTGGGTGAGGGCAGACAACACACTGGACAGCTCGCCAGGCCATCAAAGGGCAGAAACATGCTGACGGCAATGCAGTTCCTTTTGACCAAAGTCAGCAATGGTTCTTTTACATGAACCTCACACCATAGACAGTGAGAGACATGGCCGACCTTTGCTAAGCCAGTTAGCTGCACTGGGGGGGGGCAGTGACAACCCATTGAGAGTCGGGCTTGAAAACTTTGGAATCAGTGACCTTACCACCAGGCCGCCACTGCCCTTGAGAAGAAGCAGATATCCTTTATTTTCTTTCACACCATATGTCAGGTATGTCGGAAAAAGAAGTCAGCTAACAGCAGTCGGTCAAGCAACCTACAATCTGAAAATGTCTACGGAAATCCCTTGCATTTGTACTCTTAATTGTGATGAGTCGACTTCCTTATTTCAGATTGATTTCCCTTTATGTTTGCACTTTTTGCCATCCTGTCTATCCTACCTTAATTTACATATTTTTCTATTTCCCATTATGTACAATCTTGCCCCTTATATCTTGTAATTTGATGCCACCACCCACCATCCATTCAAACTTTTTTTACGGTTATTTTTTGGCCTGATTTGGGAGGTTCTTCTTTTATAAGCCCAGAGTTGCTCATTTCCTGCTGTGTACATGGCTCATTCTGTAGTCCCTGCAAAATTCTTACCGGTCATCGTAACCTTGATCACCACTATTTGTGATTTGTGACTATGTGTATCTTAGTCTCTTCTGTATTTCAGGACATGTTTTATTCTTCCATTTGTCCTTCTTTATAAGTAAGCATTTCTATGGTTATCCTGCTATGTGCTTTTTGCATTTCATTCGTGTACCACTAATATTGATTGCCGCAGACTTGGCCACAGAATTCAGATGGTTCATATCCCATGTCATTACCATGTCATGGTAATCTTTGTTCCAAGTTTGGTTCATATCCTGGGCTTCATGCCTTCTCAGCATTCCATTATATTATGTTTTGCCCATGCATACGATTATATTACTTAATTACAGAACATGCACAGTATCCATTCATTTAATCTTTTTTTTTTTTTTTTTCTGTTTTTTCGTCAGTCAGTCTGTCGTGCCATTTTTAGGAGGAAAAGTGCCTAGAACGCCCCGATCCAGCTCACCCATCTATACTCTTTACTGGCATCCTAGATTTCCTGAGATTTCCAGATGCTACCCAATTCCATTCTGCACTTCCTGTTACCCATGACCAGGCCATTCAGTCTCACCCAGAGAGATGTGAGCAGCACACCAAGACTGATGGTCTTACTTCTGGTGGATACTCTCCTCATTCCCATTATATTCCTCTGGCCTCACCTATTTACTCATCTCCAGAGCCTTCTCCATGGCCCCTCATTATTGGTTGGCCTTTTGGTTGGCCTGATTCCCCCATCGGTTATTCACCAAATTGACCTATCAATTGGCTTAATTTCCCCACTAATTATTCACCAACTTCACCAGTCGCATTTAAGTTTCCCTCTTCCTCCACTGATGTGCCCCAATCATTCCCTTGGACACGTTTACTGATATGTAATATCTGATAAATTATTTATTTTTATTTTCTTTCTTTCAGTCTCAGTGTGGTTATTTCTTTCAGTTAGGTAGATTAAAGCTAAACATAATTAGCATGCAAATTATATGTGAGCAATAATGCTTGTATCAATCCAGGGTGTTGGGTTTTTCCAATAACCCTTACACACAGCACTGTAGGAGGAAGGCCCAGTGAATCCTCTCCAATCCCGCCCACCCCAGCCACACACACTACTCATGCTCCTCTTGTTGGGTAGATGGTACAGAAGTATCCAGACTTTGCACTAGCGGATCCAGGGAGAGTTTCTGCCCATAATCCATCAGGCTACTTAACTATTGAAACAGCGGCCCACTTGCACACTCATTGAACATGCACACTCCACTACGCCCGCACTACAGAATTCATTCATTCATTTAATGAACTGTTTAATCCTACATAGGTTCGCAGGAAGGCTGGCATCGATCTCAGCCGACTCTGTATGAGGGCAGAGTACACCCTGGACACCTCGCAAGGCCATAGAAGCACCCTCATGGCTATGCAGCTAATCTTGATGAAAGTCAGCAATCTCTCAACACAGACAGGGAGAGGCATGGCCCGCCCAGTTAGTTGCACTGGGAGGACAGCAATGACAACCTGGTGACAGTTGGGCTTGAACCCCAACCTTGGGATTGGTAATACACCACCTTACCACCAAGCCACCACTGACCTCAGTATTTCTATATTAATCCTACTGTAAGTTCTTTTAGTTTATACTTTTATTTCTTTTTATTTATACAGGTATTATTTTTTGCTTTACATTTAATCTCGGGCAGTAGTGGTCCAGTGGTAGGGCACTGGATTACTGCTCCCAAGGTTGAGGGTTCAGAACCCACTATCAATGGGTTGTCACTACTGTCCCCCAGTGCAGTTAACTAGGTTATCAATGTCCCTCCCTGTGGTGGGCTATGATAGGCTGCATAGTCATCAGCTTTTTTTCTGCCCTGCGATGGCCTGGCGGGCTGTTCAGGATGTACTCTATCCTTTCCCAGAGATGGCTGAGATGAGCACCAGCCTCCCTGTGACCCTAATTAGGATTAAGTGGTTTAAAAAATGAAGTGAATATAGAATATTTAATCTAAAATCTTGGTCTATAAATCTACGTATAATAGTTGTATCTTATGTGCAATATTGAGGGGGCTCTGATTCCAAGAATTTCATTGTGGGTAGTGATATTCCATTGTTACCTGTATAATAAAACCAGCAGCGCTCCATATGCCATCACATAATATTAGAGGGCACACTTTTTTGGCCAAGTGGTGTACCTTAAAATACTTTGTGTTGTTTTGTTTTTGTTTTAGTTCTTCCCTGTACTTTAATCCGTCACCTTGGTGTAGTTAATTAGTGGCTGAAGTGCCCTTGAGCAAGGCACCTAACCCCTAACTGCTCTCCAGTTGCACCCAATGTGCGTGGCAGCCCACTGCTCCGAGTGTGTGTGTGTGTGTGTGTGTGTGTGTGTGTGTGTGTGTGTGTGTGTGTGTGTGTGTGTGTGTGTGTGTGTGTGTGTGTGTTCAATTTGGACAAGGTGAAATGCAGAGGAAATAATTTCCCTTGCAGGATTAATAGAGTATATCAAAATAAGAAATATAGCTTAACAATACTGAAGCATCATTACTAAATTTGTTAATAGCTGCTAGTGGAAATGGTGCTTTCTTCGTTATTTACACTTCTCCATCCCCAGCCACCGATTCCTTCTAGGGGAACTTCACATGCTTTAACATCAAGCCATGAGACATGGGATTCTTGTAAAGGGTCCAATTCACCTCAGCTGACTCCTCATAACAGAGTAAACTGATCTCACCCCCAGATTAAGGTGACCAGGTCCTTCCTCAGGAGCCAGCTGTAGGCAGTTGTGTTCTGTAGATAAGCATCTGATGAATGGACCACCCCGAAAAAATGGACATGGAGCCATGTTAGGGTTCACTACCTGCAAGATGCTGGATTGGGGTCAAGTACATTGACAGCCGGGTGATAGGGAAGCCTGGCCTTTTTATCTATATTATCTATATTTCATTAATTTTCTAAGCCACTTAATCTTAATTAGGGTCAAGGGAGGCCGGTGACCATCGCAGCCAACTCTGTACGACGGTACGGTACACCCTGTACAGCTCACCAAGCCATTGTAGGACCAACACTCACACAACCATTCACACTCACATCTAGGGTGATTTAGCCAATTAGCCTACTGTGCATGTTTTTAGGTGGCACATTGGCGCAATCATTAGCATGTCCACTTCACAGCAAGAAGGTCCTCCTGGATTTGATTTCCAGTTTGGGCGTTTCTGTGTGGAGTTGGAATGTTCTCCCCATGCTTGCATTGGTTTCCTCGAGGTACGCCAGTATCCTCCCACAGTCCAAAAGCATGCACAGTACGTTGATTTACTATTCTAAATCACATCTAGGTGTGACTGTGCATGTGAATGGTTGTGTGAGTGTTGGCCCTGCAATGGCCTGGTGAGCTCTCCAGGGTGTAGCCCACCCTCACCCAGAGTCTGCTGAGATGGGCGCCAGTCTCCCCACAACCCTTATTAGCATTAAGTGGTTCAGAAAATTAATTAATGATTGTATGGTTTTGGACTGTTGGAGGAAACCAGAAAACCCAGCGGAAACCCACACAAGCACGGGGAGAACATACAAACTCCAGAAACTCCCAAGCAGGGGAATCGAACCCAGGCCTTCATGGAGTGAGGCGAATGTGCTAACCGCTATGTGACCGTACTTCCTAATCTATATTTACTTATTTGTAATTAAGAATAGTGGCATTGGTATCCTGGTGGTAAAGGTGCTGGATCACTAATCTTCAGGTTGTGGGTTCAAGCCCCACTTTCAACAGGTTGTCACTGTCCCCACAGTGTAGCTTAATGGGTTATCAAAGGCTGGCCATGGCTTTCACTGTCTATGGTGTGAGGCTGTAAAGAACCATTACTGAGCTTTGACAGGAAGAGGCTACATAGCTGTCAGCATGCTTATGGTCTGCTGAGATGTCCAGGGTGTACTCTGCTGTTGACTGAGATGGGCACCAGCCTATGACCCTAATTAGGATTAAGCAGTTACAGAAAATGAATGAATTGATAATAGTAAGATTTCAACATCCAAGTGTGATTTTTCAATTTTCACACTGTCACTTAATAAGAAAGTGAAGTGGAAAAAGCTGCAGAAAGGTGCCAATTAGAACATTCGGTATATAAAGGGAACATTTAAAAATTCAAAAGCTTTAGGCAGTGTTAGTGAAGCTGCTGAAAAGGATAGGTAATGAGTTCAAATCTCAGGATTGCCCATAAGCAAGGTCTTTAACCCAGAGACTCTGTTCTGTGTGTGTGTGTTTGTGTATGTATGTGTGTGTTTGTGTATGTATGTGTGTGTGTGTGTGTATGTATGTGTGTGTGCCAACAGCAAAGATGTAAGTGGTGGAACTCTGGTAGCCTGGAAAAGCATCTTTCACTCCATTTAAAGAGAACACGAGCCTTGCAAATGAGAAGTGACAGTGACACGGGTGAGTTTAACGAACTTAAGGTTAATAAATGTTCATAAAGCTTCTCTGACTCGTATTACAGCTCGACCGTTTAACATTGCGGTCTGGTTCAATCTGCCGAGGTGTTGCTGATCGGGCTGCGCTAATGACAATCACGTCTGCATAAACAAGAAGGACTGGATTCATAATGAGGAAAATCAAAGCATATTAAATGCAGCAGTGACTTGGATTGCAACTTCAGGAAGGTAATCGGCATCAAACAACAACAACAACAGGTCAAAGGAAAGCATCAGAAATAAAATAATGCAGTTCCTCCTCCTCCTCCTTTTCCTCCTCCTCCTCCTCCTCCTCCTCCTCCCCCTCCTCCTCATCATCATCATCATCAACATCATCATCATCATTACTAGTATGGTTATTCTTGTATTAAGATAATTTCAGTATTTCAGGTGCCATTTCATTTCAGCTGAACACCCCCTACCCCCCATCCCCCAAGTGCCCCAACAAAACAACTGCAAATCGATTCTATCTGATTCATAAAGGGTGGTGAATTAATATAGTGTTAAAACAATTATGAGATCGGCGGATCCATCTAGCAACAGCAGTCCATACTCTTTATTAGAGTACATGCATGTGCTGTGACACAGCATGTTTCTTAAACATGTTGCCTTTCTGATTGGCTGTTCCATCCTGATAATGATGTGAACTTGTTGGATAGGCTGGGCTACATTACTGAGCTTGTGCATCATCAGACATTATCGACCAGTGCTGAGCTGCACAAGGAGCATGTGCAAAAATCATGGAAAACATTTATTTTTGTTCCTAAACAAACTGATAACAGGAAAGCTGAGTCAGCAAAACGTTAGCTGTGCAAAACATTTTGGATTTATCGTCACGCTCATTTCTGACAGTGTTCTAGTCCTCAGAGTCACTAGAATGTGATGTCGCAGTATCTCCACAAGAGAATTCTCACACTTTATTTATTTATTTATTTATTCATTTATTTATTTTTATTGGTTCAAATAGGTCACCGTTTACACATTTACATATCTATTTTTTATGATCTAAAATGTTGCTCGCTAAATAGAGCTGCTTGTTTTCTTGTGCTGGAAAAAAGCAAAACAAAAAAAAAAACAAAAAAAACGATCAACGTTCATGTCACTTCCAGGCAGAAATGACATATATCCATTGGTTCAGCCCCTGCCAGTATTACACAAAATAAAATTACCCAGTTTTGTGCTTTTTTTGGTCGTTTACGTGCATCTGGGTCACTTAAACATATTGCATACGCACAAATTACACTGTCAGGATGATCAATACCATTTTATTATTACTATTTATTTATTTTTAAATCCTCCATTGCTGATTTTTTGTCAAGACCAGATGCATAGCCATCAGCATGTTTCTGCCCTGTGATGGCCTGGTGAGAAGTCCAGGGTGTTCTCTGCCCTCACTCAGAGTTGGCTGAGATGGGCACAAGCCTCCCTCTGACCTGAATTAGGATTAAGCTGTTCAGAAATGAATTGATGAAAAAAAAAAAAGATTATTTGTGGTTATTTATATACATATTTATAGTAGCTTCATAGTTGTCAGCGTGTTTCTGCCCTGTGATGGCCGGTGAACTGTCCAGGTGGGATTCTTCCCTCATTAAGAGAGAGTGGATACATGCAAGGGACAGTGATGCCAGAAGACTGTCAACACACCAATAACCAGTAAACATACAAACCAAAAAAAAAAAATAATAATAATAATAACAGTAAATATGTATGTATGTACGAAAGACTCAACAGAAATGTCCATCTCTGGATAGGAGAAGCCTCCCAACATCCCGCCCCACTGGCCTCCCATTGGCTATCTCCCAACATTCCACCCTGCTGGCCTCCCATTGGCTAGGAGGGAGCTGCATCTCCATAATGCTGATGACGCAGCTCCCTACTATTGGCTATTAGGGAGTTGCATGTATATAATACCCATGGTGCAGCTCCCTCCTATTGGCTATTATGGAGTTTCATCTCCATAATACCCATGATGCTTTCGTGTGCCTTGAATCCATTGTTCGTCACGGAGTTCTGACATGCGTAAAGGACAGCGTTACTGTTGTTTCATGAGTTTTTTGAGTGTGCTCATTGCAATTTTATTTTTTGGCTCAGACCTTTAACCTTCCATAAACATTTGTAAGATTATAACTCTGCTAAGAAGACATGGTCAACACACGTGCGCGCACACACATGCACACACACACACACACACACACACACACACACACACACACACACACACACACACACACACACAGGTGCATGTGGTACCCAGCGAAATTGATTCCCGGTGCCAGTGAAAAGAAGAAGTGGGCTCGTGGCATGCAGTTGAGTGATATCGCAAAGGAATATGGCCAAACCCGTCTACCATCTGGCATGAAATATGGAATGAGGCCTTAAAAGGTATACTTTTATTATTTTTAAAATATTTAAGGGGTAGTATTGGGGGCCTTGGAACGAATCAGGCCTTTTACATGTAAACTGTAGCTCAACTTAAGAAAAAAATCAGGTTACAAAACCACTTCTGGAACAGATTAATTTCATAAGGTGAGTTACCTTATACTTTCTCCATAATTATTGGCACCCTTGGGAGGATGTGTTAAAACCCTGAAAATAAATTAAGCTACAGTACTCTCATTCTGAAAATGGCAGAAAAATGGAAACTTCAACTCAAGTGAATTTTAAGGAGGGGGAAAAGTTCTTGACTACGAAATTATCATTTTTCATAAAATCACCTGTTTCACGATTATTGGCATCCATAACAATTCTGAGGAAATGAATGTAATTGAAGTATTTCTGCCATTTCTACAGTATTTTACAAAGTTGATCAGAGTATCCAGGAACATTTAATTAGTAATTCATCACTTCCTGTTTCCCTGGGGAATACATATGATGTGACACAGAGTCCATTTCTCTTACCCACTCTTCAACATGGGAAACACAAGGGAACACTCCAAGTCAAGTATCACATCAAGTAAAGCAGATGCGTGTCAACCTTGACAAGCCAAGCAATGGCTACACAAA
Source organism: Plotosus lineatus (assembly GCA_024760905.1). Lineage (NCBI taxonomy): Eukaryota > Metazoa > Chordata > Actinopteri > Siluriformes > Plotosidae > Plotosus > Plotosus lineatus. The sequence goes on along the minus strand of CM045730.1, from coordinate 67,653,828 downwards.
AATCGCAGTTCGCCTGCACTGCACATATCTACTGTCAGAAGAATAATTAAGAAGTTTAAAACAACCGGAACAGTATTAAACAAGCCTGGAGGAGGACACAAGGTTATTTTTCCACCATGCACTATGAATATGATGGTTCAAAAAAAAAAAAAAAAAAGTTCTCCAAAGCTCACTGTTAAAGAATTGCAACAAATGGGAGCATCTTTGTGGCACAAAGTCTCCAAAACAACCATCATGCATCATCTACATGGCAACAAGTTGTTTGGAGGCATGCAGGGAAAAATCTTTTCTCACTCACAATCATAAACTGAAACATTTGGAGTTTGGTAAGCGGTTCTGGGACCCCAACTGGGACTGTGTGCTTTAATCAGATGAGACCAAGATAGAGCTTTGTGAGAAGAAACACTATAAGTGAGTCAGGGGGAACACAAAACATGTGTATTCAGAAAAGACCCTCATGTCCACTGCGAAGTCTGCATGAGGATCGGTGATGTCATCGCCTGTTTCTCTTCCAGCGGTCCTGGGACCCTTGTTAGGCTGTATGGCATCACCAACACTTTGAAATACCAGGACATTTTAAATCAAAATCTGGTGGCCTCTGCCTGAAAGCAGAAGGCGGGTCATCACTGGGTCTTTCATCAGCATAATGACTCGAATTGTGTGGCCAAAACTACACAGAAATGGTTCACCAGACACAGAATTAAGCTCCTCCCATGGCCATCTCAGTCCCCAGACCTCAACTCCACTGAGAACCTGTGGAGTGAGCCGAAGAGGAGAGAGCAGAGGAGAGAACCCAGGTCGCTGGATGATTTAGAGAGCTCGTACAGAGAGGAAACGAATGCAGCTGTGAGGGGAGGGCACAAACCAGTGTCTCTCCCTCACGCCGATCCCAAGCCCGGATAAATGCAGAGGGTTGCGTCAGGAAGGGCATCCGGCGTAAAACAAATGCCAAATAAACTATGCGAATCACAAGAAAGAATCACATACCGGATCGGTCGAGGCCCGGGTTAACAACGACCGCCATCAGTGCCGTCAACCAACAGGGTGCTGATGGAAATCGTGAAGAAGGAGAGGCGGGAGGCGTGTACGTTGCCAGAGAGAGAAGAGGAAAGGCATGAGTCTAGGACTGAAAGTAGGGACTTTGAATGTTGGAACTATGGCAGGAAAAGGTAGAGAGCTGGCTGACATGATGCAGAGGAGGAAGGTGGACATACTGTGTGTTCAGGAGACAAGGTGGAAAGGTAACAAGGCTAGAAGCATAGGAGCAGGGTTTAAGCTATTTTATCATGGGTGTGGATGGGAAGAGAAATGGAGTCGGAGTCATCTTGAAGGAGGAGTTTGTCAGGAATGTTCTAGAAGTGAAAAGAGTGTCAGACAGAGTGATGAGTCTCAAGTTAGAAATTGAAGGTGTGATGGTCAATGTTGTTAGTGCTTATGCCCCACAGGCAGGATGTGAGCTGGAAGAGAAGGAGAGATTCTGGAGGGAGTTAGATGAAGTGATGCAGAGTACCCCCAGAGGTGAAAGAGTTGTCATTGGGGCAGACTTCAATGGACATGTTGGTGCAGGAAACAGAGGGGACGAGGAAGTAATGGGTAGGTTTGGTATCCAGGACAGGAACGCAGAAGGACAGATGTTGGTAGATTTTGCAAAAAGGATGGAAATGGCTGTGGTGAATACTTTCTTCCAGAAGAGAGAGGAGCATAGGGTGACTTATAAAAGTGGAGGTAGGAGCACAAAGGTAGACTACATCTTGTGCAGGCGATGTAATTTAAAGGAAGTCAGTGACTGCAAAGTAGTAGCGGGTGAGAGTGTTGCCAAACAGCATAGGATGGTGGTGTGCAGGATGATGCTGATGGTGAGGAAGGTGAAGAAGGCAAAGGCAGAGCAGAAGACAAAGTGGTGGAAGTTGAAAAAGGAAGAGTGTCAGGTTGTCTTCAAGGAGGAGTTGAAACAGGCTTTGGGTGGTCAGGAAGTGCTTACAGATGACTGGACAACTACAGCTAATGTGATCAGGGAGACAGGTAGGAGAATACTTGGTGTGTCATCTGGAAGGAAAGTAGATAAGGAGACTTGGTGGTGAAATGAGGAAGTGCAGTAGTGTGTACAAAGGAAGAGGTTAGCTAAGAAGAAGTGGGACATTTAGAGGACCGAAGAGAGTAAACAGGAGTACAGGGGGACACAGCGTAAGGCAAAGGTAGCAGTGTCAAAGGCCAAACAGAGCGTGTTTGATGCCTTGTATGCTCGGTTGGAAAGTAAGAGATGGGAAGGACGTGCAGCAAGTTAGATTGATAAAGGACAGAGAGGGAAATGTATTGACTGATGACAGAAGTGTGCTGGGAAGATGGAAAGAGTACTTTGAAGAGCTGATGAATGAGGCAAATGATAGAGAAAAAAGAGTAGAAGAGGTGACCGTTGAGAACCAGGAAGTAGCAAAGATTAGTAAGGGTGAAGTGAGGAGGGCATTGAAGAGGATGAAGAATGGAAAGGCAGTTGGTCCTGATGACATACCGGTGGAGGTATGGAAGTGTCTTGGAGAGGTATCAGTAGATTTTCTGACAAGAACATTCAACAAGGTCTTAGAGAGTGAGAGGATGCCAAAGGAATGGAGGAGAAGTGTGCTGGTGCCCATTTTTAAGAACAAGAGAGACGTGCAGAGTTGTGGCAACTACAGAGGGATAAAGTTGATGAGCCATACGATTAAGTTATGGGAAAGAATAGTGGAAGCTAGTCTAAGGGCAGAGGTCAGCATTTGTGAACAACAGTTTTGTTTCATGCCAAGAAAGAGCAACACAGATGCAGTGTTTGCCTTGAGGATGTTAATGCAGAAGTACAGAGAAGGTCAGAGGGAGCTGCATTGTGCCTTTGTGGATCTGGAGAAAGCATATGACAGGGTGCCGAGAGAAGAACTGTGGTATTGCATGAGGAAGTCTGGAGTGGCAGAGAAGTATGTTTAAGTGATGCAGGACATGTATGAGAGATGTAAGACAGTGGTGAGGTGTGCTGTCGGTGTGACAGAAGAGTTCAAGGTGGAGGTGGGACTGCATCAAGGGTCAGCTCTCAGCCCCTTCTTGTTTGCTATGGTGATGGACAGGCTGACAGACGAGGTTAGACAAGATTCCCCATGGACTATGATGTTTGCAGATGACATTGTGATCTGTAGTGAGAGCAGAGAACAAGTGCAGGAAAATCTAGAGAGGTGGAGGTATGCCCTGGAAAGGAGGGGAATGAAGATTAGCCTCAGTAAGACAGAATACATGTGCATGAATGACAAGGACCCAAGAGGAACGGTGAGATTACAGGGAGCAGAGATGAGAAAGGTGGAGGATTTTAAGTACTTCGGCTCAACAATCCAGAGCAATGGAGAGTGTGGAAAAGAGGTCAAGACTCGTGTGCAGGCAGGTTGGAATGGTTGGAGAAAAGTGTCCGGTGTGATGTGTGATAGGAGAGTATCGGCAAGAATGAAAGGAAAAGTGTACAAGACGGTGTTGAGGCCAACGATGTTGTATGGGTTAGAAACAGTGGCCCTGGGGAAAAGACAGGAGGCAGAGCTGGAGGTAGCAGAGATGAAAATGTTGAGGTTCTCTCTGGGAGTAACGAGGAGGGATAGGATTAGGAATGAGCACATCAGAGGGACAGCACATGTAAGACGTTTTGGAGACAAAGTCAGAGAGGCTAGATTGAGATGGTTTGGACATGTACAGAGGGGGGGATAGATAGTGAGTATATTGGTAATAGGATGCTGAGGCTGGAACTACCAGGAAAAAGGACTTGAGGAAGACCAAAGAGACGATTCATGGATGTGGTGAAGGAGGACATGAAGGTCGTTGGTGTAAGAGAAGAAGATGCAAAGGATAGGGTGAGATGGAGGCAGATGATTCGCTGTGGCGACCCCTGAAGGGAAAAGCCGAAAGGAAAAGAAGAAGTACAGAGAGGAAACGGTCCAAGATCCCCTTTCAGTGTTCTCCCATCTCCCAACGTTATAGGAGAAGATTAGGTGCTGCTTTGTTGGTAAAAGGTGGCTTTACAAAGTGTTACCATCAGGGGGTAATAATTGTGGCACAAATGACTTTGATATTAATAGATTATTTCTTAATGCAGAATTTATTTATTAATTAATTTATTTATTTTTTCCACTGAATAAATATACTTGAAATCAAGCTTAGGTTTTGTATTTTTTCAGTGTGCTTCTTTATTATTTTATTTAGAAGAAAAGAAATGCATTTATTAAAAGCTAAACACACACACACACACACACACACACACACACACATATATATATATATATATATATATATATATATATATATATATATATATATATATATATATATATATATATATATATATATATATATAAATGTTTTTTTGTTTGTTTTTTTGTTTTTCAGACTGGACCCACATGTTATGCATCACTCTCTCTCTCTCTCTCTCTCTCTCTTGGTTTCTCATCACCTTGGATACATTGTGTTTCCATTCATTTAGCAGGTTGATTAGCTTGTGAACAAGGGTATATTTTTCGAAGTAAAGATTATGAGGATGCGGAAAGTACATGTCCTGCGTCATGAATCACCAAAAATAATTCGCTGCTTATTATCTCTCTAATAATAATAATAATAATAATAATAATAATAGTAATAATATGAAGGCTGGATTTGAAACGTCCCACCTGGGTTTATACTTATTAAAAATGAAATTAAATAATGAAAGCCATTTCTTTCATCCGATGGGAGAGTAGCTTCCGGACGCAACAGGCTTTATATTCTACACGGCACACTTGAACACACCTCTATGAAATTATAATTCACCTTCGGCAACAGGAGAAATGGTTCTGGACGTTTCCTCCCTGCGTTGACTGACTGATGAACGCCGATCAAAAATAAATAAGTGCTTTTCAATCAATCAACAAATTACGGTGTGGTTAAAAATACCCGCCGCGCCTAATGCCCATCAGATTAACTGGACTAATGAGAATTGTTTCATCCCTCCGAATGCCTCATTTGTTTTATGTGGATTTTTTTAAAGCTCCTCTTCAGCAACTGAACCGAGAGCATGCGGTTAATCAATTACACGGCTGACTACCAATCTTTTTATTTTATTATTATTTTTTTTTATGTCCTTTATCACCACAGCCGTTTGTCCTGTTTAATATCATGGCAGTGCTTGATAACGGTTTCAATTTGAAAGTGTGTACTATAAGGCCTCTGATTATTAAACCTTATCAGTGTGTTTTATATATCTGAGCAAGTCATTCGCTTTCAACATGGAAATCATTAATATCACAGTGAAACACTTGGGCCGCAGGCAGCTGATGGAAGGTGCAACAGTTTTTATTATTATTATTATTATTATTATTATTATTATTATTATTATTATTATTTCTTTTTTTTTATTGATCCCATGACAAAACATTTATTCATATCACATAATCATGTTCACGTCTTCTGTTCAGCGCAGTGGCGGTCCGATGGTTAAGGCGCTTGATCACTGATCCTAAGGGTGTTGGTTCAAGCCCCACTCTCACCGGGTTGTCACTGTTCCCCCAATGCAGTTAAATAGGTTATCAAAGGCCAGTCATGTCTCTCACTGTCTATGGTGAGAGGTTTGTGTCAAATAACCATAGTTGCAAAGCCGTCAGCATGTTTCTGCCCTGTGATGGCCTGGCGAGCCATCCAGGATGTACTCTGCCCTTGCCCAGAGTCAGCTTGGATGGGCGCCAGCCTCCCTAAGACCACAATTAGGTTTAAGCAGTTACAGAAAATGAATGAATATATAATTATGAAGTATTGTTGGCACAGTGGTGCAATGTTGAGTATGTCCTGGGCTTGAGGCTTTTCTCTGTGGAGTTTACGGTGCACATCTGGATTTCCTCAGATTAATCCGGTTTCTTCCCACAGTCCAAAAGCATGCACATTAGGCTGATTGTAGGTTCCAGATTACTGCTAGGTGTGAGTGTGAATGGTTAATGTGTGTGTTACCCTGCA
>CM045730.1:67542846-67645346 GCA_024760905.1 Plotosus lineatus | reverse complement strand
TATCACGCCAGGGTTCCCATCTGTATGCATATGCCGGAGGAACGCAAGGATGGAAAGGCATTTTTTGACGTTAAAAATATAAACACTTTACAAAATGACATTCATCTTTCAAAAACCCATTCTGAGTGAAATCACTCTCCACACTTTGGACGCACAAGCTCAGAGAGACACCCATGATTGGCTGAAGCATGTGTCGTCCCTTCCTCCTGTGAGAGCTCAGGCAGTTCGCGGGCCAGCAGTCCCCAGATTGATTGTCATGCACCACTCAGGAACCCTTTCATAAAAAAACTATATTTTAATGGTAATTTAACTTATTAGATCTGAAGGCTGATACACTAAAAGTTTATGTCGTCTTTAGTTTCTCTTTCATTCATTTATAAATCATAAAACACATATTACGAATATAGTCCATGAACAAGGATGTAGTCCACCGCGCTTATAAAAATGAGGCTAATGTACGGCTTACGAAGCTAATGTCAAACCCCCATGGCACTACTGTGACCTTTAACGTCCGTGTGACACGCTTCGTGATGTCGGTATTGTAGGCCGGAATATTTCTTTTTGAAACATCGGGGCAGAGCGATGGCGTGTGAAAATACTTTAATGATTTTTAAACAGCCAGCCGTGTTGTAGATATTCCTTCTAAATCTGAACACGTTCGATAATAAGTTATAAAAACAAGCTATGATAAAATATATGGAGTAAAGTGCTGAGGTTTGGAGCTTAAGTATAAAATATCCATTTAAATTCCAGGTTGTAAGGCAATGAAATAGGAAAAATGCCAAGTGGTAGGTGACCCACTTTCAAATGTTTCAGAGTAAAAAAAAAAAAAGAAAAGAAAACATGAGCCGTGTCTTACGGGTTTCTCATAGGAATAAGAAATATACATACACCTACATTTAAATAGCAGCTGTGGTGGCTAGCACAAACGTGTCACGGCCAACAAGTCCTGGGTTCGAGTCTCAGGCTCTGGTTTCCTTCCATAGTCCAAAGACCTGCTCAATAGACCAACTGTCTCTTCTAACATTACTAATGTAGAATAAACCATTAAACTTGTGTTTGCTTTTGTTTATTTATTTATTTATTTGTTTATTTATTTCTCATGAAAAAAAATGTTCCTATAACCTTCATCGGCCAAATTATAAGGGAAGTGGCTTTGGGACCGAACAGTTGTTGGTTTGATTCCTGAAACAGCCAGAAAAAGGTGTGGCAGTGGCAGTGAGTGAGTGAGCTGCATCTTCCCTTCATCTGACCCATTAAGCATCTAAACCCTTCACTGGTCTCCAGATGCCCCAGTGTGTGGCAGTACACTCGTCTGTGTGTGTGTGTGTGTGTGTGTGTGTGTGTGTGTGTGTGTGTGTGTGTGTGTGTGTGTGTGTGTGTGTGTTTGTGTGTGTGTGTGTGTGTGTGTGTGTGTGTGTGTGTGTGTGTGTGTGTGTGTGTGTGTTCACTTTGGCTGGGTTAAATGCAGAAGACAAAGTTTCCTTATAGAATAAATATAGTATGAAGTTTGGTGATGATTTGGTGGCATCTGTCAATCAGCAGTGTCTTTCTACTCTGATTGGTAGTCACTGAAATTGCATTGCCTGCCAGCTCAACACATCTGTATGCTTTGAACCCACCCACTTCACGACTCAAAAAAAAATAACCTCTCGTTTCTATAACTGATTTTACACATTCACATTCAACAGGGCGGTACTGGAGTGCAGCGGTTAACACGTCCGCCTCAGAGCAAGAAGACCTGGGTTCGATTGCCAGGCTCGGACGTTTCTGTGTGAAGTCTGTATGTTCTGGTCATGCTTGTGTGGGTTTGCTATAGGTACTCAAGTTTCTTCCCACAGTCCACTTTGCCCCTTGGTGTGAGTGTGAATGGGTGTATGGGTGTTGGCCCTGTTATTTCCTGGTGAGCTTAGCCTGGAGTTGGCTGAGATGGGCGCCAGCCTCCCAATGACACTATTTATAAAAGTAGCTTTAAGTAGCTTTGAAAATTAATGAAGATGTAACATCTTATAAAAATAGAATTGTGCTTCTGATCCATCTGAGCTTGTGACACACTATTAGGGAAATAAACAAGAACAACAACAACATCAGAAATGCCAGGATGACGACCCAACCCGGGTGCCGCTAACTGGGTTATCAAAGTCCGGCCATGTCTCTCACTGTCTATGGTGTGAGGTTCATGTAAAAGAGCCATTGCTAATTTTCGACAAAAGGAGCTGCATAGCCGTCAGAGTGTTTTTGCCCTGTGATGGCCTGGTGAGCTGTCCAGGGTATACTCTGCCCTCACACAGAGTTGGCTGAGATGGATGCCAGCCTCCCCATGACCTTAAGTAGGATTAAGTGGTTCAGAATATGGATGAAAATCATTTCACAAAACAACCAATTCACACGGGGCAGTGGTGGTCTAGTGGTATAGGGTGCTGGATCACTGATTCAAAGGTTGGGGGTTCGAGTCCCACTCTCCACAAGGTTGTCACTGTCCTCCACAGTGCAGCTAACTGGGTTATCAAAGGCCGGCCATGTCTCTCACTGTCTATGGTGTGATTCATGTAAAAGAACCATTGCTGACTTTCGACAAGAGTAGGCTGCAAAGCCGTCGGTGTGTTTCCGCCCTGCAATGGCCTGGCGAGCTGTCCAGGGTGTACTCTGCCCTCACCTGAAGTTGGCTGGGACGGGCGCCAGCCTCCCCGCGACCCTAATTAGGATTAAGCGGTTACAGAAAATGAACTGATTATGAAATGATGATGAACCAATTCACACAAATGTCACCCTCATCTATGCCAATAAAATCCAACTACTGTATTTGTTTAGCTCAAAAATACAACAGTTGCCGAGGACGGCATGGCAATTTAGTGATTAGCATGTCTGCTTTACGGCAATAGGGTTCCGGGTTTGATTCCTGGGCGTTTCTGTGTGTAATTTATAGATTCTCATTGTTGTGTGGGTTTCCTCTGGGTTCTCTGGTGTCCACCAACAGTTCAAAACCATGCACATCAGGCTAACTGGCTGTTTCACATTACTCCTTGGAGTGACCTTGAATGGTTGAGTGTGTTGCTCTGCAATGGCTGGGCGAGCTATTCAGGGTGTACTTTGCCTTCACCTAGTGTCAGTTTAGATCAACGCCAGCCTCACCATGACCCTATGAGAAGCAAGTCCCGTCCAGAAAATGAGTGAGAGTGATACAGTGATTGGTATAAGAAAATATTGTAAAGGATTAAAATAAATAAATACATAAATACACAATGGAAGTGTAAAGCACAGTAAGCAGCTCGCTGGAGCATGTTTAGATTTTGTGATCACACTGTAGTTCCTGCCAGAGATAATAAAAGTAAAACACTAGTTGTGTACATAATTATAATATAATCCATGCAGCACCCTGAAGAGTTTTATTTGAACGTGAATCCTGATGCAGCTTGCTGTAACTATCCAGCTGTTCATCAAGATCTTAATCGGATAAATCAGAAGTTACTTAACGGAGCAGATGTAACACTCAGGACATGCTCACAACTCGGGGGTGGGGGTGGGGGTGGGGTTCAGCACAAATGTTGTTTTGAAAGACATTTATAATTAGCATATATAAATGCGAGCCACTCCACCAAAAGTAGGCTCTTGGGTCCAAAAATGAAAAATAAGCTTTTTACACAGTCAGATTGAGGAGGCGCAAAGCTGCAAAAAGTTCTTCAACACCTTGAAAACAGACCGAGCGATGCCATTTCTTGTGTCAGCATTCAACTAAAAATTTCAAAAGATGTTTTAGAGAAAAATGAGCACAAAGATTGCCCTTCTTCCAAGATCATTTGTCCTTAGCAACCAAACATTTTTATGCACCTCAGCCATATAAACTTTTAGAAACCATGTCTTGGAAAAGTTTTAAGAAGAGATGATAAGAGAAATCATCCTCATTGCAATCCGACACGCCCTTTTTAACCCATCAGTCACCGTGGTAACCCCAAAAAATGAACAGAAAAAAACAACTTTTTGTTTTTCCATTTCTGTTTATTCCAATAAGATCAGTATGTATCTTTTCAACCATTAAAAAAGGTTCAAATGCCTTCAAATGAAACTGATTGAAAAAAACAAACAAACAAACAAACAAAAACAAAACAAAACAAACAAACAAAAAAAAACACTGTCAGGTTCAAACAATCACACTGAAAATAAGAAAACTATATATATATATATATATATATATATATATATATATATATATATATATATATATATATACACATATATATATATATATATATATATATATATATATATATATATATATATATATATATATATATATATATATATATATATATATAAGAAAACTCTCTAATCACTTTATACAAGTAAGCTTCATCAACTCTGCCCTGTCGGCCATTATCATCTTAATCTATATCCTGCTCAGCAGAAAGGATCACATCATCATCATAAACACCACTCATGCACATTTTTATGAACAGATGCCTCTTCTTCATCAACATCAAAATCAACATCTTCATCAACACAGCTGGCATCAACATCAGTTTGTTCATCTGTAAAAGGAATGAAACATTTAAGTATCTTTCTTTTATCTTTCATCTTGATCAATTTCTGTACAAAACAAAACAACCCACGATCCAGCATATCCAGTCCAGACAAGATAACGCACAAATGAAATAATAATAAAAATAAATAAATACATAAATAAATAAATAAATAAATAAATAAATAAAATTAAAATTAAAATAAAAATAAAAATCCAGAATCAAATTTTGCATGCAGAGATAAATACTCACCGGCAAAATAATCTTCAAGAAGGCCAAGCATTCTGGCATTTTCAAAGCCCAATTCTCATGTCGAATTTAACATCTATACTAATGCTGCTAGACGTCACAGATGACATTTCACTCTCCTTTTCCAGAAATGATGTGTATTCACAATCTTAGAAAGAAACTTAATGACTGTCATTGAAGAGAAAGTCGGAGATAAATTCCTCATGCAGTAAACTGGAAACCAGAAGTTAACACTGGAAGTTAATGTACAACCGGCACTGCACATGTGCAAACCCAAGCTGACCAATCAGTGTGCTTGTTTCAGATCTTTTTTAGAAACTAGCCTGCATTGTGTACGAGCATATCTTCTTCATGACCTTTATTTTATTTGCTGAAACAGCATTTTAATATCAAAACAGTATCTAAAATGAAGAGACTACTTCACGGAGGTTCTTCTGGTGTATAGATTATAGTGTGTATTGTACTGAACTCAGTGAATAATTGCAACGAAAACCTGTAAGTTTGCGACAATTTTTTATCTACTTTTATGAGGGTACTCGCCAGAAAAATGGGGGAAAAAATACATTTTTAGTGAGTTTTAGTCAATTTCACATGAGCAAGTGAGTGTTGAATACTTGTTTTAGTAGTTTATGCAAAAATCAGAATTTCGATTAAAATGGAACATTGTAACTTTTCTGGCCTTTATCTCAAAAGTGGTCTGTGTGACAAGCGCCTACTTTCGGTGGAGCCCCTAACATATATAAACAAACGCTCCCCAACTTATGTTTTTGTTTGGTTCCGGACGACCGAACGTAACATGAAAAAACCTCAAGTTGTTACTGTATGTTCCAGTGACGTATGATGTTCATACTGTACTGTACATTAATAAATACCATTACCGTATCTCATAAAACACCCCTAAATCAATTATTATAAACATAACATTGTAAAATCATATCTTCTTCTTTTCCTTTCGGCTGTTCCCTTCAGGGGTCGCCACAGCAAATGATCTGCCACCATCTCTCCCTATCCTCTGCATCTTCTACTCTTACTCCAACGACCTTCATGTCCGCCTTCACCGCATCCATAAATCTTCTCTTTGGTCTTCCTCTGGGCCTTTTGCCTGGTAGTTCCAACCTCAGCATCCTACGACCAATATACTCACTATCCCTCCTCTGTACATGTCCAAACCATCTCAATCTAGCCTCTCTGACTTTGTCTCCAAAACATCTAACATGTGCTGTCCCTCTGATGTACTCATTTCTGATCCTATCCATCCTCGTTACTCCCAAAGAGAACCTCAACATTTTCATCTCTGCTACCTCCAACTCTGACTCCTGTCTTTTCCCCAGGGCCACTGTCTCTAAACCATACAACATTGCTGGCCTCATCACCGTCTTGTACACTTTTCCCTTCATTCTTGCCGATACTCTCCTATCACACATCACACCGGACACTTTTTTCCATCCATTCCAGCCTGCCTGCACGCGCTTCTTCACCTCTTTTCCACACTCTCCATTGCTCTGGATTGTTGAGCCTAAGTACTTAAAATCCTCCACCTTCTTTATCTCTGCCCCCTGTAACCTCAAAGTTCCTCTTAGATCCTTGTCGTTCACACACATGTATTCTGTCTTATTAAGACTAACCTTCAAACCCCTCCTTTCCAGGGCATACCTCCACCTCTCTAGATTTTCCTCCACTTGGTCTCTACTCTCACTACAGATCACGATGGCATCTGCAAACATCATAGTCCATGGAGATTCTAGTCTAACCTCGTCTGTTAGCCTGTCCATCACCATAGCAAACAAGAAGGGGCTGAGAGCTGACCCTTGATGCAGTCCCACCTCCACCTTGACTCTTCTGTCACACCGACAGCACACCTCACCACTGTCTTACATCTCTCATACATGTCCTGCACCACTCTAACATACTTCTCTGTCACTCCAGACTTCCTCATACAATACCACAGTTCTTCTCTCGGCACCCTGTCATATGCTTTCTCCAGATCCACAAAGGCACAATGCAGCTCCTTCTGACCTTCTCTGTACTTTATTAACATCCTCAAAGCAAACACTGCATCTGTGGTGCTCTTTCTTGGCATGAAACCAAACTGTTGTTCACAAATGCTGACTTCTGCCCTTAGTCTTGCTTCCACTATTCTTTCCCATAGCTTCATTGTATGGCTCATCAACTTTATCCCTCTGTAGTTGCCACAACTCTGTACATCTCCCTTATTCTTAAAAATGGGCACAAGCACACTTCTCCTCCATTCCTCTGGTATCTGCTCACTTTCTAAGACCTTGTTGAATATTCTTGTCAGAAAATCTACTGCTACCTCCCCTAGACACTTCCATACCTCAACTGGTATGTCATCAGGGCCAACTGCCTTTCCACTCTTCATCCTCTTCAATGCCCTCCTCACTTCTCCCTTACTAATCTTTGCTACTTCCTGCTCCTCAACGGTCACCCCTTCTACTCTTTTTTCTCTCTCATTTTCCTCATTCATCAGCTCTTCAAAGTACTCTTTATATCTTCCCAGCACACTTCTGTCATCAGTCAATACATTTCCCTCTCTGTCTCTTATCACTCTAACTTGCTGCACGTCTTTCCCATCTCCATTTCTCTGCTGTGCTAACCTGTATAGATCATTTTCTCCCTCCTTACTGTTCAACCTATCATACAAGTCATCATACGCCCTCTGTTTGGCCTTTGACACTGCTACCTTCGCCTTACGCTGTGTCTCCCTGTACTCCTGTTTACTCTCTTCGGTCCTCTCAATGTCCCACTTCTTCTTAGCTAACCTCTTCCTTTGTACACACTCCTGCACTTCCTCATTCCACCACCAAGTCTCCTTATCTACTTTCCTTCCAGATGACACACCAAGTATTCTCCTACCTGTCTCCCTGATCACATTAGCTGTAGTTGTCCAGTCATCTGGAAGCACTTCCTGACCACCCAAAGCCATTTTCAACTCCTCCTTGAAGACAACACGACATTCTTCCTTTTTCAGCTTCCAAAACTTTGTCTTCTGCTCTGCCTTTGCCTTTTTCACCTTTCTCACCATCAGCGTCATCCTGCACACCACCATCCTATGCTGTTTGGCAACACTCTCACCCACTAATACTTTGCAGTCACTGACTTCCTTCAAATTACATCGCCTACACAAGATGTAGTCTACCTGTGTGCTCTTACCTCCGCTTTCATAAGTCACCCTATGCTTCTGTTTCTTCTTGAAGAAAGTATTCACCACAGCTATTTCCATCCTTTTTGCAAAATCGATCAACATCTGTCCTTCTGTGTTCCTGTCCTGGATACCAAACCTGCCCATCACTTCCTCGTCCCCTCTGTTGCCTGCACCAACATGTCCATTGAAGTCTGCACCTATGACCACTCTTTCACCTCTGGGGGTACTCTGCATCACTTCATCTAACTCACTCCAGAATCTCTCCTTCTCTTCTAGCTTAGATCCTGCCTGTGGGGCATAAGCACTAACAACATTGACCATCAGGCCTTCAATTTCTAACTTGAGACTCATCACTCTGTCTGACACTCTTTTCACTTCTAGAACATTCCTGACAAACCCCTCCTTCAAGATGACTCCGACTCCATTTCTCTTCCCATCCACACCATTATAAACCAGTTTAAACCCTGCTCCTAAGCTTCTAGCCTTGCTACCTTTCCACCTTGTCTCCTGAACACACAGTATGTCCACCTTCCTCCTCTGCATCATGTCAGCCAGCTCCCTATCTTTTCCTTGCATAGTTCCAACATTCAAAGTCCCTACTCTCAGTCCTAGGCTCACGCATTTCCTCTTCTCTCTCTGCCTACGGACACACCTCCCGCCTCTCCTTCATCGACGTCTTCGACCAACAGTAGTCCAATTTCCATCAGCACCCTGTTGGTTGACAGCACTGATGGCGGTCGTTGTTAACCCGGGCCTCGACCGATCCGGTATGAATTCTGTATTGATCATTTGCATTTTTAAATGTGGCAGAAGTTTTACGCCAGATGCCCTTCCTGTCGCAACCCTCTGCATTTATCCGGGCTTGGGACCGGCATAAGGGGGAGAGACACTGGTTACTGCCCCCCCCCCCGCCTCATGGCTGCATTAACATTGTAAAATCATATCAAACATATCAAATGATATCAACATTAATTTCAAATAAATTAAATTCAAGCAAAATAATTTCAAATAGATACATTTTAATCAAATTCACTCATCAAATATCAAATACAGTCTCAAATATAACCTTTACTATTCTCTATGATGCGATCTTTCCGTTTGTAAATGGTTCTGATTGTTGACGGATGGTCACTTTACATAAAGCTGAGCCGAGTCACTTTACAAGAAGCTTAAAAAAGCCAATCAATGCTTACAATATGTGAGGCACTAGACGGAAAGTCGTTGACTTGCTTATGCTTGAGACAAAGCGCGGGTTATCCGGACCTCAAGTAAGCAAAGGCACCGTTGAATACTCCTTTAGTACTCAGCCTACACTGATGTCAATCGCCAGCAGAGTGGACAGTTCTTTTTCTTTTCTGGATTCGGGTTTTCATTCATTTTACAACTCTCTTTGCTTAACTGAGTATGCATGGTAGATTGCGCCGATTCGAGCAGATAGTTAATTCAGTCTTGAGAAAACCGGAAATTCCGGCGGATGCCAGAAAACTTGCACCCATGCTAGTAGGCTTACGCTTCTGACCAACCATATTTGCTTAGGGTTACAAAAGTCCGCAAAACAGTGTAAACACAAAGATCACAGAGATGAAGCAGGGGCATATTCAGTCTGTCGATTATAAACAATGGACACAGCATCATTATGTCAACGTACTACATAGCTACATCTCGTACTACAGAGAGCATGCTAAGCTCAAAAGTTGACATTTTTTAAAAAATAATTATATATATATATATATATATATATATATATATATATATATATATATATATATATATATATATATATATATATATATATATATATATAAAAATAAAGGACAGGACAAAGACTTTCTATTGAAACTCCATTTATCACGACAGATCTGTTTCGAGGGGTGGTCAAACCATCCTCTCTCTCCTCAGGTGATTATAGAAGAAGTATAGATTCTTCTATAATCACCTGAAGAGAGAGGATGGTTTCACCACCCCTCGAAACAGATCTGTAGTGATAAATGTAGTTTCAATAGAAAGTCTTTGTCCTGTCCTTTTATTTTTGTTTATTTGCTTATATATATTATATATATTCTTATTTTCCTTTCAGCTGTTCCCTTCAGGGGTCGCCACATCAAACCATCCGCCTCCATCTCACCCGATCCTCTGTATCTTCTACTCTTACTCCAACTACCTTCATGTCCTCCTTCACCACATCCATAAATCTTCTCTTTGGTGTTCCTCTAGACCTTCTGCCTGGCAGTTCCAACCTCAGCATCCTACTACCAATATACTCACTATCCCTCCTCTGTACATATCCAAACCATCTCAATCTAGCCTCTTTGACTTTGTCTCCGAAACATCTTATATGTGCTGTCCCTCTGATGTGCTTATTCCTAGTCCTATCCATCCTCATTACTCCCAAAGAGAACCAGCCTTGCCGCCTGTCTTTTCCCCAGGGTCACTGTTTCTAAATCATACAACATCGCTGGCCTCAACATCATCTTGTACACTTTTCTTTACATTCTTGCTGATACCTTCCTATCACACATCACACCGGACACTTTACTCCAACCATTCCAACCAGCCTGCACACGCTTCTTCACCTCTTTTCCACACTCTCCATTGCTCTGGATTGTTGAGCCGAAGTACTTAAAATCCTCCACCTCCCTTATCTCTGCTCCCTGTAAACTCACCATTCCTCTTGGATCCTTGTAGTTCACACACATGTATTCTGTTTTACTGAGGCTAACCTTCATTCCTCTCCTTTCCAGGGCATACCTCAGCCTCTCTTGATTTTCCTGCATTTGTTCTCTAATCTCACTGCAGATCACAATGTCATCTGCAAACATCATAGTCCATGAGGAATCTTGTCTAACCTAATCTGTCAGCCTGTCCATCACCATAGCAAACAAGAAAGGGGCTCAGAGCTGACCCTTGATGCAGTCCCACCTCCACGTTGAACTCTTCTGTCACACCAACAGCACACCTCACCACTGTCTTACATCTCTCAGACATATCCTGCACCACTCTAACATACTTCTCTGCCACTCCAGACTTCGTCATGCAAAAGCACAGTTCCTTTCTCGGTACCCTGTCATATGCTTTCTCCAGATCCACAAAGGCACAATGCAGCTCCTTCTGAGATTCTCTGTGCTTCTCTATTAACATCCTCAAGGCAAACACTGAATCTGTGGTGCTCTTTCTTGGCATGACACCAAACTGTTGTTTACAAATGCTGGCCTCTACCCTTAGTCTTGCTTCCACTATTCTTTCGCATCACTTCATTGTATGGCTCATCAACTTTATCCCTCTGGAGTTTCCACAACTCTGCACGTCTCCCTTGTTCTTAAAAATGGGCACCATCACATTTCTCCTCCATTCCTCTGGCATCCTCTAACTCTCGAAGCCCTTGTTGAATGTTCTTGTCAGAAAATCTACTGGTACCTCTCCTAGACACTTCTGTACCTCAACCGGTATGTCATCAGTACCAACTGCCTTTCCACTCCTCATTCTCTTCAATGCCCTCCTCACTTCACCCTTACTAATCTCTCCTTATCTACTTTCCTTCCAGACGACACACCAAGTATTCTTCTACCTGTCTCCCTGATCACATTAGCTGTAGTTATCCAGTCATCTAGAAGCACTCCCTGACCACGCAAAGCCATTTTCAACTCCTCCTTGAAGACAACACGACATTCTTCCTTTTTCAGCTTCCAAAACTTTGTCTTCTGCTCTGCCATGCCTTCTTCACCTTCCTCACCATCAGCGTCATCCTGCACACCACCATCCTATGCTGTTTGGCAACACTCTCACCCGCTACTAATTTGCAGTCACTGACTTCCTTCAAATTACATCACCAACACAAGATGTAGTCTACCTGTGTTCTCCTTCCTCCGCTTTTATAAGTCACCCTATACTCCTCTCTCTTCTGGAAAAAAGTATTCACCACAGCCATTTCCATCCTTTTTGCAACCAACATCTGTCCTTCTGCGTTCCTGTGCTGAATACCAAACCTGCCCATCATTTCCTCATCCCCTCTGTTTACTGCACCAACATGTCCATTGAAGTCTGCAACAATGACCACTCTTTCACCTCTGGGGTTACTCTGCATCACTTCATCTAAGTCACTCCAGAATCTCTACTTCTCTTCTAGCTCACATCCTGCCTGTGGGGCATAAGCACTAACAACATTGAATGCCTTCAATATCTAACTTGAGACTCATCACTCTGTCTGACACTTTTTTCACTTCTAGAACATTCCTGACAAACTCCTCCTTCAAGATGGGTCCTCCTCCATTTCTCTTCCCATCCACACCATGAAAAAACAGCTTAAACCCTGCTCCTAATCTTATAAGCCTTGCTACCTTTCCACCTTGTCTCCTGAACACACAGTATGTCCACCTTCTTCTTCTGCATCATGTCAGCCAGCTCTCTATCTTTTCCTGTCATGGTTCCAACATTCAAAGTCCCTACTTTCAGTCCTCAACTCATGCCTTTCCTTTTCTCTCTCTGCCTACGGGCACACCTCTCGCCTCTCCTTCTTCAACCAACAGTAGTCCAATTTCCACCAGCACCCTGTTGGTTAACAGCACTGATGGCAGTCGTTGTTAACCTGGGCCTCGACCAATCCGGTATGAATTTTTTTGTTGTGACTCGCATATTTTATTTGGCATTTGTTTTATGCTGGATACCCTTACTGACGCAATCTCTGCATTTATCCGGGCTTGAGACAGGCGTGAGGGAGAGACACTGGCTTGTGCCCCTCCCTCACGGCTTCATTTCTCTCTATATATATGTGTGTGTGTGTGTGTGTGTGTGTGTGTGTGTGTGTGTGTGTGTGTGTGTGTGTGTGTGTGTGTGTGTGTGTGTATATATATATATATATACACATATATATATATATATATATATATATATATATATATAAACAAAGGACAGGACAAAGGCTTTCTATTGAAACTCCATTTATCACTACAGATCTGTTTGAGGGTGGTGAAACCATCCCTCTCTTCAGGTGATTACAGAAGATCACCTGAAGAGAGGGATGGTTTCACCACCCTCAAACAGATCTGTAGTGATAAATGGAGTTTCAATAGAAAGCCTTTGTCCTGTCCTTTGTTATTTGCTCTACCAAAAGTATTGAGCACTCTCCTACGGAAGGATCTACTCAGAAAATCCTCTATATATATATATATATATATATATATATATATATATATATATATATATATATATATATATATATATATATATATATATATATATATATTATTTGTGGTTCCAAAACATCCCTCGGTGTAAGAGTTAGCGTAAACTCTTGATTGTTCAACGAGTGCCAGCCATGCATTTGTCTGGTGAACTGTTCAGGCAATACCACACCCTATCACAGAGCTGGCTGTGATAGGCGCCAGCTCCTATTGTGACATAATTAGGATTCAGCAGTTTGTACTCTGCATTGTACTGCAAGCAAATGACAGAAATGACAAGCAGGATGAGTATAAATGCGAAAAACCTTATTTGGTCTGAATTTATTCCTAAACCGAAGGCCTGCTTTCATTATCTTGTTCTCCTGTGAGAGAGAGAGAGAGAGAGAGAGAGAGAGAGAGAGAGAGAGAGTAACTCACAGCAGCCCTTACCAGGTGAGAAGAAGATGGACAGAAGCATTCCAACCTGATCTGGATAAGCTGAGGCTCTCAGAGGTGCACTTCCTTCAGTGATGTATCTGCTCAGAGCTTTGGATAAACAGCCACGGTGATATCTCCATTTCTTTCCAATCCTCATCTACATTTCTTTTATGTCACATGGCAAACAGCTTTATATATAGGTGCAGCACATGCTCCATTTGATAGGCTATATTTATTTTACTCCAGTTGCAACACAAGTCAGAGTGAGGTAGGAATGATACTACACCCGGGCCCGGGTTTACTGGAGAGCTGTCCCTTTATCTTTTTTTTTTTTTTTTTAAATCAGAGTCAGGAAAACTCTGTGTTCCAAACCTCACAGGGGCCCGAACTACTTTACTTCTGTTTTAAATAATAAAATAAAATAAAACAAAATACAATAAAATAAATAAATAAATAAACAAACATACCTCAAACCAGTTATGACAATCAAGTCCTTATAGATAGATAGATAGCGTTGCCTCTCAGTGTAGGTGTGTGGGGAAGGGGAAGGGGGGCACATCCTGAATGGCAGACCATCGCTGGGCCAACCCACACAACTGTTTACACTCTCACTCACATCTTGGGATAATTTGGAACATCCAGGTACCTACCATGCATGTTTTTGGACTATGGGAGGTAACCTAAGGTTACATGCAGCCATGAGGTGGGGGGGCACTAACCAGTGTTTCTCCCCCTCATGCCGGTCCCAAGCCCGGAGAAATGCAGAGGGTTGTGTCAGGAAGGGCATCCGACGTAAAACCAATGCCAATTATTGATTATGCAAATCAAAAGTATTACCTCCATACCGGATCGGTCGAGGCCCGGGTTAACAACGACCGCCATCAGTGCTGTCAATCAACAGGGTGCTGATGGAAATTGGACTACTGTTGGTCGAAGGCGTCGAAGAAGGAGAGGTGGGAGGCGTGTCCGTAGGCAGAGAGAGAAGAGGAAAGGCATGAGTCTAGGACTGAGAGTGGGGACTTTGAATGTTGGAACTATGCACAGAAAAGGTAGAGAGCTGGTTGACATGATGCAGAGGAGGAAGGTGGACATACTGTGTGTTCAGGAGACCAGGTGGAAAGGTAGCAAAGCTAAAAGCTTAGGAGCAGGGTTTAAGCTATTTTATCACGGTGTGGATGGGAAGAGAAATGGAGTCGGAGTCATCTTGAAGGAGGAGTTTGTCAGGAATGTTCTAAAAGTGAAAAGAGTGTCAGACAGAGTGATGAATCTCAAGTTAGAAATTGAAGGTGTAATGCTCAATGTTGTTAGTGCTTATGCCCCACAGGCAGGATGTGAGCTAGAAGAGAAGGAGAGATTCTGGAGTGACTTAGATGAAGTGATGCAGAGTACCGAAAGAGTGGTCATAGGTGCAGACTTCAATGGACATGTTGGGGCAGGCAACAGAGGGGACGAGGAAGTGATGGGCAGGTTTGGTATCCAGGACAGGAACGCAGAAGGACAGATGTTGATAGATTTTGCAAAAAGGATGGAAATGGCTGTGGTGAATACTTTCTTTGAGAAGAAACAGGAGCATAGGGTGACTTATGAAAGCGGAGGTAGGCGCACACAGGTAGACTACATCTTGTGTAGGCGATGTAATTTGAAGGAAGTCAGTGACTGCAAAGTCATCGTGGGTGAGAGTGTTGCCAAACAGCATAGGATGGTGGTGTGCAGGATGACTCTGATGGTGAGAAAGGTGAAAAAGGCAAAGGCAGAGCAGAAGACAAAGTGGTGGAAGCTGAAAAAGGAAGAGTGTCGTGTTGTCTTCAAGGAGGAGTTGAAGCAGGCTTTGGGTGGCCAGGAAGTGCTTCCAAATGACTGGACAACCACAGCAAATGTGATCAGGGACACAGGTAGGAGAGTACTTGGTGTGTCCTCTGGAAGGAAAGTAGATAAGGAGACCTGGTGGTGGAATGAGGAAGTGCAGGAGTGTGTACAAAGGAAAAGGTTAGCCAAGAAGAAGTGGGACATTGAGAGGACCGAAGAGAGTAAACAGGAGTACAGGGAGACACGGCGTAAGGCGAAAGTAGCAGTGGCTAAGGCCAAACAGAGGGCGTATGATGACTTGTATGATAGGTTGGATAGTAAAGAGGGAGAAAATGATCTATACAGGTTGGCACAGCAGAGAAATAGAGATGGGAAGGACGTGCAGCAAGTTAGATTGATAAAGGACAGAGAGGGAACTGTATTGACTAATGACAGAAGTGTGCTGGGAAGATGGAAAGAGTACTTTGAAGAGCTGATGAATGAGGAAAATGAGAGAGAAAAAAGAGTCGAAGAGGTAACCATTGAGGAGCAGGATGTAGCAA
Organism: Plotosus lineatus; assembly: GCA_024760905.1. NCBI lineage: Eukaryota > Metazoa > Chordata > Actinopteri > Siluriformes > Plotosidae > Plotosus > Plotosus lineatus. The sequence goes on along the minus strand of CM045730.1, from coordinate 67,629,475 downwards.
AGATCAGTAAGGGTGAAGTGAGAAGGGCATTGAAGAGGATGAAGAATGGAAAGGCAGTTGGTCCTGATGATATACCTGTGGAGGTATGGAAGTGTCTTGGAGAGGTATCAGTAGATTTTCTGACAAGAACATTCAACAAGGTACTAGAGAGTGAGCAGATGCCGGAGGAGTGGAGGAGAAGTGTGCTGGTGCCCATTTTTAAGAACAAGGGAGACGTGCAGAGTTGCAGCAATTACAGAGGAATAAAGTTGATGAGCCATACGATGAAGTTATGGGAAAGAATAGTGGAAGCTAGACTAAGGGCAGAGGTGAGCATTTGTAAACAACAGTTTGGTTTCATGCCAAGAAAGAGCACCACAGATGCAATGTTTGCCTTGAGGATGTTAATAGAGAAGTACAGAGAAGGTCAGAGGGAGCTACATTGTGCCTTTGTGGATCTGGAAAAAGCATATGACAGGGTGCCAAGAGAAGAACTGTGGTATTGCATGAGGAAGTCTGGAGTGGCAGAGAAGTATGTTAGAGTGGTGCAGGACATGTATGAGAGATGTAAGACAGTGGTGAGGTGTGCTGTCGGTGTGACCGACGAATTCAAGGTGGAGGTGGGACTGCATCAAGGGTCAGCTCTGAGCCCCTTCTTGTTTGCTATGGTGATGGACAGGATGACAGACGAGGTGAGACAAGAATCTCCATGGACTATGATGTTTTCAGATGACATCGTGATCTGTATTGAGAGCAGAGAACAAGTGCAGGAAAATCTAGAGAGGTGGAGGTATGCCCTGGAAAGGAGAGGAATGAAGGTTAGCCTCAGAAAATCAGAATACATGTGTGTGAATGAGAAGGACCCAAGAGGAACGGTGATGTTACAGGGAGCAGAGATAACGAAAGTGGAGGATTTTAAGTACTTAGGCTCAACAATCCAGAGCAATGGAGAGTGTGGAAAAGAGGTGAAGAAGCGTGTGCAGGCAGGCTGGAATGGTTGGAGAAAAGTATCCGGTGTGATGTGCGATAGGAGAGTGTCAGCAAGAATGAAGGGAAAAGTGTACAAGATGGTGGTGAGGCCAGCGATGTTGTATGGCTTAGAAACAGTGGCGCTGAGGAAAAGGCAGGAGGCAGAGCTGGGGGGAGCGGAGATGAAAATGTTGTGGTGGTCTCTGGGAGTAACGAGGATGGATAGGATCAGAAATGAGTATATCAGAGGGACAGCCCACGTAAGATGTTTTGGAGACAAAGTCAGAGAGGCTAGATAGAGATGGTTTGGACATGTACAGAGGAGGGATAGTGAGTATATTGGCAGTAGGATGCTGAGGTTGGAACTACCAGGCAGAAGGCCTCGAGGAAGACCGAAGAAGAGATTTATGGATGTGGTGAAGGAAAACATGAAGGTCGTTGGAGTCAGAAAAGAAGATGCGGAGGACAGGGTGAGGTGGAGGCGGATGATTTGCTGTGGCGACCCCTGAAGGGAGCAGCCGAAAGTAAAAGAAGAAGAAGAAGAAGGGAGGTAACCTAAGGTAAAGTCTGCTGGGTTTTTTACACCCAAGCCTAGTGGCTCATCAGGCCCTGGTTTCCATAGCGTGACGTGACCAGAAGTTCAAATCCTCCTGAGTGGAATGCTAGTCCCTTCCCAGTATATTTTACTGGTACCCATTTATACTGCTGAGTGAACAGAGGCACACTTGAGATTAAAACCTTGCCCAGGGGTCTTAGAACAATGGGGGTCTAACTAGGATTCGACCCCACAACCTTCAAATCATGAGCACAGCAACCTAGCCACTACATCACCAGACCCACCAGGAAGTCCACATGAAACCCAGGACCTTCTTGCCTTATGGCGGGTGTGCTTTTGGTCAACAAACTACTATTTGCCTAGCTGTGGATGTTTGTACAAATGTCTCCCTCACAACTCTGGCAGATAAGTGGTATAGATGATGGATGGATGGATGGATCCATAAATAAGTCATGTGCTGGGGTGCAGGGTGTCCATGTCCATCTTGAACCTGCAAACAAGTTAATGCCTGAGCAGAGTTAAATGTGTGAATAATTATGGGTAGCATGTGTGAACAGATGATTGCTCAGACATGTTCCTCACACTCATTCCAGCAGATCAGGGTCGGGGGTATTTCTCAAGGGCTCAACGGTGGTAAATTACTGGGACTGGGGTTTGAACTTCTGACCTTCTAATTAGTAGAAAAGCTTGAGCCACCACTGCTTCTTGGTGGGCACTGCTTAATTTTACCCGCCCTCTCAGAAACCCAAGTAGATGATAGCAGCTATTTTAAATTAGGAATAAACCAAAATCCAGGCAGCATCAAACTGGTCCAATTTATACACATCTTAATCAAATTGATTTCCTGATTTACCAGGTTGAGTCGCATTTTCAAAACTTTATAGGCACAGTACATGCATAATAATGTAAAAAGTAGGCCAAGATCCTTCTTTATTTGTAATATAATGTCTCACCTCACCGTGTAGTGTAACTTAAATGACAACCGCACTGTAAGGTGCAGAGGCAGAAAACTCCGTCAAGCGCAGTACCGGACTTCATTGTAATTTGCATTGGAAACTCACACAAAGAGAGTCTACAACCCTGGGAAAAGAGAACCTCGGGGTCGACCCAGAACACGCTGGAGGGATTATGTCTATCGGCTGGTCTGGGAAAGCCTGGATGTTCCACCAGAAAAACTGGAGGAGGTGACTGGAAAGAGGGACCTCATTGCTTAGGCTACTGCCCCCGCGACCCGACCCCAGATTAAGTGGAGGATGATGATGATGATGATGATGATGATGATGATGATGATGATGATGACGACTCACACAATGTGTCGTCTCAGTTCATCGTATGTAAGCGACAGATGTAAAGCAAAAGGAAAATTGCATGTATTGAGAGTGGTGGCTCAGTGGTTAACTTCTGTGTTACTGATTGAAAGGTTGGGAGTTCGATCCCCAGTACCACCGTGCTGCTGCTTGCTGTTGGGCTCCTTGAGAGAGGAGGATGTTAGCCATCAGTTTCTCGGGTGCATTGCTAGTGACTCTGGATAAGCACATTTGTCAAATATCATGATCGTACATATGTTTAATTTCCATGTGAGAAATAATCAAGTTCTTATTCTGCTACATGATGTATAATGGGAAAAGTCTTCTCTATCTCTAAAATGTAAGTACTATAATAAGTTCTGCTGCAAAATATGAAGATAAAAAACAAACAAAAAAAAAACCAAACAAACATTGAAACACTTTATTTTCTGACAGCAGTGAACAGGTGCTTGAACAGTGCCCGACTCATTTAGAATTGTGTATATTAAAACATTTAGTGTGGGTATCTTACCCCGGATTTACATAAACAGGTGGTAAAATATCCACCCAAAAACCTCAATTTATTATCCCTCCAGTTTACTGACAGCTTAGTTCTACTCTTAAGTGCAGGCTTTACTGTATGTGACAGCCATTAAAAAAGTACTAGCATGTGACTGGTGTGCCATGAAATCAATAATTCTGAGTGACAGCATATTGTTTAATGCGTGCCCTGAGCTGCCCTTATAGATTCCGCATGTAAACTGTCATCTTCAGTTTTTTCTCCCTTTTCTCCTTCTTCGACTGGGAATTTGGGGGGTGGGGGTGCTAAACTGGGAGCAGTGGTGGTAGGGTGCTAGAATACTGATCCCAAGGTCGGGGTTCAAGCTCCGCTGTCAATGGGTTTCTACTGCTGTTCCTCCAGTGCAGCTAACTAGGTTATCAAATGCCAGTCATACTTGTCACTGTCTATGGTGAGAGGTTCATAAAGAGGAGCTGCATAGCCATCAGCGAGTTTCTGCCCTGCGGTGGCCTGGCGAGCTGTCCAGGGTGAGCTATATATATATATCAATACTATATATAAAATGCAGCCATGATACGGGGGGGGGGTCAGGCACTAACCAGTGTCTCTCCCCCTTCTGCCAGTCCCAAGCCCGGAGAAATGCAGAGGGTTGTGTCAGGAAGGGCATCCGACGTAAAACCAATGCCAAACTTTTATGATGCAAATCAGAAGTATTACCCCCATACCGGATCGGTCGAGGCCCGGGTTAACAACGACTGCCATCAGTGCTGTCAATCAACAGGGTGCTGATGGAAATTGGACTACTGTTGGTCGAAGACGTCGAAGTCTTGCGTGTCTGTAGGCGAAGAGAGAAGAGGAAAGGCATGAGTCTAGGACTGAAAGTAGGGACTTTGAATGTTGGAACTATGCAAGGAAAAGATAGAGAGCTTGCTGACATGATGCAGAGGAGGAAGGTGGACATACTGTGTGTTCAGGAGACCAGGTGGAAAGGTAGCAAGGCTAGAAGCATAGGAGCAGGGTTTAAGCCGTTTTATCATGGTGTGGATGGGAAGAGAAATGGAGTAGGAGTCATCTTGAAGGAAGGTTTTTGTCAGGAATGTTCTAGAAGTGAAAAGAGTGTCAGACAGAGTGATGAGTCTCAAGTTTGAAATTGAAGGTGTGATGGTCAATGTTGTTAGTGCTCATGCCCCACAGACAGGATGTGAGCAAGAAGAGAAGGAGAGATTCTGGAGTGATGCAGAGTACCCCCAGAGGTGAAAGAGTGGTCATTGGACTTCAGACTTCAATGGACATGTTGGTGCAGGCAACCCCATTTTCCCCAACAGGCAACACATACATTTCCTTCACATTTTTGTCTCTGGGTATGAAACAAGTTAACGTTATGAAAGCGCCATATCAAAAATTCAAACAATGCACGAGTTGCTCTCCCATTGGCTATCTTCCAACATCCCGCCCCACTGGCCTCCCATTAGCTATCTCCCTATCTCCCGACATCCCACCCCGCTGGCCTCCCATTGGCTAGGAGTGATGATGTAAAGGACAGAGTTACTGTTGTTTCATGAGTTTTTGAGTGTGCTCATTGCAACTTTATTTTTTGGCTCAGGCTTTAAACCTTGCATAAACATTTGTAAGATTATAACGCTGCTTAGAAGACATGGTCAACACATGCGCTCACACACACACACCCACACACACACACACACACACACACACACACACACACACACACACACACACACACACACACACACACACACACATATAGACAGGTGTGTATGATTCCCTGTGCGAGTGAAAAGAAGAAGCGGGCTCGTGGCATGCAGTTGAGTAATATCGAAAAGGAATATGGACAAACCCGTCTACCATCGGTATGATATTGAAGCCGAAGGAGACCTTAAAAGGTATACTTTTATAATTTGTAAAAGGTTTAGGGGGGTAGTTTTGGGGACTTGGAACGAACCTCACGTTCAGTTCATTTTCTGTAACCTCTTCATCCTAATTAGCATGGCAGGGAGGCTGGTGCCCATCCCAGCCAACTCAGGGAGAGGGCAGAGTACACCCTGGACAGCTCGCCAGGCCATCGCAGGGCGGAAACACGCTGACGGCTTTGCAGTCTACTCTTGTCGAAAGTCAGCAATGGTTCTTTTACATGCCTCACACCATAGACAGTGAGAGACATGGCTGGCCTTTGATAACCCAGTTAGCTGCACTGGGGGGGACAGTGACAACCTTGTGGAGAGTGGGACTCGAACCCCCAACCTTTGGATCAGCAATCCGGTGCCTTATACCACTAGACCACCACTGCCCCTTCGAACCTCACGTTTTACATGTAAAATGCGACTCAACTTACGAAAAATCCAGGTTACGAAACCAGTTCTGGAATGGAATACTTCTGTAAGGTGAGGTGAGTACCAAAGCCCAGAACTTGAACTCAGGAGCTTTTTGCTCTCAGACAGACATTCTAACCAGTCCAGCACCATGCCACCAGGTATCTGCTGAAATCATTCATTCATTCTCTGAACAACTTAATTTTAATTAAGGTCGTGGAGCGGTTGGCACACATCTCAGCCGACTCTGGGTGAGGGCAGAGCACAACCTAGACAGCTCACCAGGCCATCGCAGGGCATAAATACACTGACGGCTATGCAGCTTCTCTTGTCAAAAGTCAGCAATGGTGCTTTTACATGAACCTCAAACCATAGACAGTGAGAGACACAGCCGGCCTTTGATAACCCAGTTAGCTGCACTGGGGGACAGCATTGACTACCATTGACAGAGGGACTTGAACCCAAACTTTGGGATCAGTGATTCAACACCTTATCAAGCCACCCCTGCCCTAGAGCTGAAATCACAACTTTAAAAAATGAATTTAAAAGATAAAATGAAATAAAGGAAGAAAGAAAAATACTGGTGTGATTTGTTTGGTTCTGAAGAGTTACATACATCCACATTTTGTAAATCATTCTCATGTCCTCATGCTGAAAGTGCGAATAAACTTCATCCTCGTTGCTCTATTAGGACCACAGTGCAGCTCAGCCTGTCCCCTGAATTGAGGTCCTCCCCAGAAAACAAGGTGCTTACTGATGGTTCTGGCATTTAAAGCTGCAATCTGGAAACCACCATGTGTGAACTTTAGCCATGCTTTTAAAAAATAAATCTGAATCTCATGACTGTAGTAAGCTGTTCTTGCTGAGCAATAAACCTTGAGGTTGCCGGGTTAGCCTCCTGTGCCATGATTGATTTCCTGGCGAGAGCTAAGAATTGCGAAGGAAAAGAAACCACATGAGATGTGAATTTAGCTCCATGTACACAACACACCGCAGAGTATCGAGGTTTTTTTTAATTTTTTTTATTATTATTTTTTTAATAAGAGCATAAAAATTGGTCATGCCTGAAGTGTGTGACTTTTGATAATAAATATTGCATAATTTGCATTTACAGAGGAGAGAAGAAGAATAAACAAGACATCCATCTTTCTTGTTGCTTTTCTGTTGATGTTAAATCTTTTGTCGAGCTTAGCCATCCTTCATTGTCTCGTTAGAGTGACTGTGGCATCTGTAACACCACACACACACACACACACACACACACACACACACACACATACACACATACACACCCTCGCACACCACACACACACACACACACACACACACACACACAGTCACACACTGCACACAGACACACACGCACACATACAGTCGCACACCACACACACACACACACACACACGCACACACAGGCACACACACACACACACACACACACACACACACACACGCACACACACACGCACACACATACAGTCACACACGCACACACACACACACACACACACACACACACACACACACACACACACACACACACACACACACCTATTACTGAAGAAAAAAACCTCATTTGATTAATCCACATTTTACTTATTATGCATAATATACTTCCATATTTATTTATTTTTTACTCAATGCAGTCATGAGGGGGCACAAGGCAGTGCTGGCAATCATGCCGGTCTCGAGCCCAGATAAATGCAGAGGGTTGTCTCAGGAAGGGCATCCGATGTAAAACCTGAGCCAGATAAATTATGCAAATCACAAATATTACCTCCATGTCAGATTGGTCGAGGCTCGGGTTAACAGCGACCGCCATCAGTGCTGTTAACCAACAGGGTGCCAGTGGAAACTGGAATTCTGTTGATCAAAGAAGGAGAGGCAGGAGGCCTGTTAGTAGGCAGAGAGCGAAAGGAAAAGGTCGTAATCTAGGACTGAGAGAAGGGACTTTGAATGTTGGAATTATGACAGAAAAAGGTAGAGAGCTGGCTGACATGATGCAGAGGAGGAAGGTGGACATACTGTGTGGCTAGAAGCATAGGAGCAGGGTTTAAGGTGTTCTATTGTGTGGATTGGAAGAGAAATGGAGTAGGAGTCATCTTGAAGGAGAGGTTTGTCAGGAATGTTCTAGAAGTGAAAACAGCATCAGACAAAGTGATGAGTCTCAAGTTAGAAATTGAAGGTGTGATGTTCAATGTTGTTAGTGCTTATGTACCACAGGCAGGATGTGAGCAAGATGAAAAGGAGAGATTCTGGAGGACATGTTGGTACAGGAAACAGAGGGGACGAGGAAGTGATGGGCAGGTTTGGTATTCAGGACAGAAACCCAGAAGGACAGATGTTGATAGATTTTGCAAAAAGGATGAAAATGGCTGTGGTGAATACTTTCTTCCAGAAGAGAGAGGAGCATAGAGTGACTTATAAAAGTGGAGGTAGGAGCACACAGGTAGACTACTTCTTGTGTAGGCGATGTAATTTGAAGGAAGTCACTAACTGCAAAGTAGTAGTGGGTGAGAGTGTTGTCAAACAGTGTAGGATTGTGGTGTGCAGGATGACACTAATGGTGAGGAAGGTGAAAAAGGAAAAGACAGAGCAGAAGACAAAGTGGTGGAAGCTGAACAAGGAAGAGTGTCGTGTTGTCGTCAAGGAGGAGTTGAAACAGGCTTTGGGTGGTCAGGAAGTGCTTCCAGATAACTGGACAACGACAGTAAATGTCATCAGGGAAACAGGTAAGAGAGTACTTGGTGTGTCCTTTGAAAGAATGGTAGATAAAGAGAATTGGTGGTGGAATGAGGAAGTGCAGGAGTGTGCACAAAGGAAGAGGCTATCTAAGAAGTAGTGGGACATTGAGAGGACCGGAGAGAGTAAACAAGGAGTACAGGGAGACACTGCTTAAGGTGAAGGTAGCGGTGTCAAAAGCCAAACAGAGGGTGTACGAGGACTTGTAGGCTAGGTTAGAAAGTGAGGAGCGAAAGAATGATTTATACAGGTTGGCACAGCACAGAAATAGAAATGGGAAGGACATGCAGCAAGTTAGAGTGATTAAGGACAGAGAGGGAAATGTATTGACTGATGACAGAAGTGTGCTGGGAAGATGGAAAGAATACATTGAAGAGCTTATGAATGAGGAAAATGAGAAAGAAAAAAAGAGTAGAAGAGGTGACCGTTGAGGACCAGGAAGTAGTAAAGATTAGTAAGGGTGAAGTGAGGAGGGCATTGAAGAGGATGAAGAATGGAAAGGCAGTTGGTCCTGATGACATACAAGTGGAGGGATGGAAGTGTCTAGGAGAGCTAGCAGTAGACTTTTTGAACAAGAATATTCAACAAGATCTTACAGATTGAGAGGATGCTGGAGGTATGAAGGAGAAATGTGCTGGTGCCCATTTTTAAGAACAAGGGAGACATGCAGAGTTGTGGCAACTACAGAGGGATAAAGTTGATGAGCCATATGATATAGTCATGGAAAGGATAGTGGAAACGAGGCTCATTGCACAGGTCAGCATTTGTGAACAAGAATTTGGTTTCATTCCAAGAAAAAGCACGACATGAAATGTTTGCTTTGAGGATTTTAATAGAGAAGTACGGAGAACGTCAGAGAGTGCTGCATTGTGCCTTTGTGGATCTGAAGAAAGCATATGACAACGTGCCGAGAGAGGAACTGTGTAATTGCATGAGGAAGTCTGAAGTGGCAGAGAAGTATCTTGGAGTAGTGCAGGACATGTTTAATTTGGAAGTTTGTGAGATGGCACTGCATCAAGGGTCAGCTCTGAGCCCCTTCTTGTTTGCTATGGTGATGGACAGGCTGACAAATGAGGTTAGTCAAGAATGTCCATGGACTATGATGTTTCCAGATGATATATAGTGAGAGCAGAGAACAAGTGGAGCAAAATCTAGAGAAGTGGAGGTATGCCCTTGAAAGGAGAGGAATGAAGGTTAGCCTGGATAAAACAGAATACATGTGTGTGAACAAGAAGGACCCAAAAGGAACGGTGAGGTTACAGGCAGTAGACATAAAGAAGGTGGAGGATTTTAAGTACTTAGTTTCAACAGTCCAGAGCAATGGAAAGTGTGGAAAATAGGTGAAAAAGCATGTTCAGTGCAGGCTGGAATGGTTGGAGAAAGGTGTCCGGTGTGATCTGTGATAGGAAGGTATCGGCAAGAATGAAAGGAAAAGTGTACAAGACGGTGTTGAGGATAGCGATGTTGTATGGTTTAGAAACAGTGGCACTGAGGAAAAGACAGGAGGCAGAGCTGGAGGTAGCAGAGATGAAAATGTTGAGGTTCTCTTTGGGAGTAAAAAGGATGGAGAGGATCAGGAATGAGTACATCAGAGGGACAGCACATTGTCGAGGTTTTGGAGACAACGTCAGAGATGTTAGATTGAGATGGTTTGGACATGAACAGAGGAGGGATCGTGAATTTATTGGTAGTTGGATGTTGAGGTTAGAACTGCCAGACAGAAGGTTTAGAGGTAGGCCAAAGAGGAGATTTATGGATGAGGTGAAGAAGGACATGAAGGCAGTTGGTGTAACATAAGAAGATGCAGTGGATAGGTTGAGATGGAGGCAGATGATTCACTGTGGCGCCCCTTGAAAGGAACAGCTGAAAATAAAAGAAGGATTTTTCCAACACTCAAATAAATTATAATGAAACATGAAACATTAATTATGAATCTTTCTGGTTTATCAAAGGCCAGCAATGTTCTTTTTTTTTAGTCCATAGTGGTATAAACAATGGATGGAGGTAGGGAATGAGGGATGGGAAATTTGATGGATGGCTGGAGTAATGGATCGTATTTGCTTATCCGCCTTTACACTAATATATGAACTTTGTAACATCTCATTTCTAACCCACACAGTTTAATATGACGTCTGCTTGCCCTTTACAGCTATAACAGCTTCAACTCGTCTGGGCAAGTTTTCCACAAGGTTTACAATTGTGTTTACCGGATACTTCGAACCATTTTTTCCAGACGTGCACTTGTGAGGTCATACACTGATGTTAAACGAGAAGACCTGGCTCACAGTCTTCGCTCAAATTCATCCCGTATTTGTTCTATCAGGTTGAGGCCAGGACTTTGTGCAGGCCAGTCAGTTTCTCCCTCACTAAACTCATTCATGCATGTCTTTATGGACTTTGCTTTGTGTGCTGGTGCGCTGGTGCACTGTCAATGTTGGAGCAGGAAGGGGCCGTTTCCAAACTGTTCCCACAAAGTTGGCAGCATGAAGTTGTCCAAAATCTCTTAGTATGCCGTAGCATTCAGTTTCTTTCACTGGAACTTAGGGGCCAAGCACAGCTCCTGACAACCAACCCTACACCAGACCGCCACCAAACATTACACTTGCCACAATGCAATCAGGCAAGTACCATTCTCCTGGCAACTGCCAAATGCAGACTCTTCAATCATTGCCAGATGGAGAAGCATGATTCATCACTCCAGAGACCACATCTCAAGTCCAGATCACAGCTTTAAAATCCAGTCGCACTGTACTTTACACCACTGCATTCAAGGCTCTGCATTGATTTTGGTGATGTACAGCTTGGATGCCGCTACTTGGCCATGGAAAATCACAGTACCACACTGGAATTTACTGAGCTCCTGGTAGCGACAAATTATTTTACCAATGTTAGTATGTAATGTTAGTCCCCCAATGAACCTTCTCTACCAGTCCACATTACACCATATCAGTACCATGTGTACTATCCATAAAGAAAAAGAAAGTGATTGTAATTAAAGATCATAAATTAACACATTTTTACTCATCAAATAGCATTCATGATTCTCATTAGGAGGTGGGTGCCCATCTCAGCCGACTGTGGTCAAGGGAAGAGTACACCCTGAACACCTCACAAGGCCATTGCAGGGCAGAACATGCTCACGGCTATGCAGCTCTTCTTGACAAAAGTCAGCAATGGGTCTTTTACATGAACCTCACTTCACGGTCTGTTTCTGCACATCTGGGTCCATTTAGATCTTCATCAGCAAGAAGGAGAGGCTTCCAAGATGAGAACTCCAATCAGCATCAGCACTACAGGTCACACCACAGGAGCCAGAAAAAAGTAGGATCAGGGTCACCAGCATCCCAGAAGAAGAATGTATACCTCAATAAAACACACACACATACCCCCACACACACACATACACACACACAGAGAGAGAGAGAGAGAGAGAGAGAGAGAGAGAGAGAGAGAGAGAGAGAGAGAGAGAGAGAGATTGTTAGATTTACTCAACATAGTTTGATGGAAGTATAAGATTTTATCATTGCTGAGCGTAATCAGGGACTCAGGCATGATTGGCTATGGCAGCATAACCAAACATAGAAGAACTAGAAGGAAGGCAGATATGAGTTACATGAGTAGCAATATTTATTTAATTGGAGGGAAAAAAAAATCCGGACCCCCTACCTCTTAACTAGTCTTTGGCTGAAAATAACTTCAGTGGGACACTTCTTCTAGATGTCTACCAGTCTCAGACATCGATCTGAGAAAGGTTGCCCCAGTCCTAAATGCAGAATTCTTTCAGCTGTGAGATGCTTCAGGGGTTTCTTGTATGCACAGCCCATTTCAAGGCATCTAACAGCATCTCAATGGGACTAGGATCCAGGCTTTGATTGGACCATTCCTAGACTCTCCACAGCTTAGTTGTCAGCCAGTGCTTGATGGATGTACTGGTATGTTTTGGGTCATTGTCATGTTGCGGTGTCCAGTTTTACTTCAGCCTTTTTTTTTTTTTTTTTTTACAGATGGCTTCACATGTTCTTTAAGCTCCCTCTGATACACAGTAGAATTCGTGATGGGATAGTGATCTGGACAGGTCCTGCTGCAGCAATTAATCAATCAATCGAGGTGCCGTGCCAGAATTATGGCGTAGGCGGCAGACATAACAGCCTTTTCTTTGCGGTTCTTTTGAACCTGAGTGAGCACAGTGGGTTTCCAACCAGTTCCATTTTCTAACCATGTGTTACGTCTGGAGCATATGCGTCGGACCCAAAGATGCAGGAGACCATGTAAGAAGAGTCAACGAATGCAGCCATGAGGCGGGGGGCACTAACCAGTGTCTCTCTCCCTCGTGCTAGTCCCAAGCCCGGAGAAATGCAGAGGGTTATGTCAGGAAGGGCATCCGATGTAAAACCAATGCCAAACCTTTAAGATGCAAATCAGAAGTATTATCCCCATACCGGATCGGTCGAGGCCCGGGTTAACAACGACCGCAATCAGTGCTGTCAATCAACAGGGTGCTGATGGAAATTGGACTACTGTTGGTCGAAGACGTCGAAGGAGAGGTGGGAGGCGTGTCCGTAGGCAGAGACAGAAGAGGAAAGGCATGAGTCGAGGACTGAGAGTGGGGACTTTGAATGTTGGAACTATGCAAAGAAAAGGTAGAGAGCTGGCTGACATGATGCAGAGGAGGAAGGTGGACATACTGTGTGTTAAGGAGACCAGGTGGAAAGGTAGCAAAGCTAAAAGCTTAGGAGCAGGGTTTAAGCTATTTTATCATGGTGTGGATGGGAAGAGAAATGGAGTAGGAGTCATCTTGAAGGAGGGGTTTGTCAGGAATGTGCTAAAAGTGAAAAGAGTGTCAGACAGAGTAATGAGTCTCAAGTTAGAAATTGAAGGTGTAATGCTCAATGTTGTTAGTGCTTATGCCCCACAGGCAGGATGTGAGCTAGAAGAGAAGGAGAGATTCTGGAGTGAGTTAGATTAAGTGATGCAGAGTACCCCCAGAGGTGAAAGAGTGGTCATTGGTGCAGACTTTAATGGACATGCTGGTGCAGGCAACATAAGGGAAGAGGAAGTGATGGGCAGGTTTGGTATCCAGGACAGGAACGCAGAAGGACAGATGTTGATAGATTTTGCAAAAAGGATGGAAATGGCTGTGGTGAATACTTTCTTCAAAAAGAAACAGGAGCATAGGGTGACTTATAAAAGCAGAGGTAGGAGCACACAGGTAGACTACATCTTGTGCAGGCGATGTGATTTGAAGGAAGTCAGTGACTGCAAAGTAGTAGTGGGTGAGAGTGTTGCCAAACAGCATAGGATGGTGGTATGCAGGATGACGGTGATGGTAGGAAGGTGAAGAAGGCAAAGGCAGAGCAGAAGACAAAGTGGTGGAAGTTGAAAAAGGAAGAGTGTCGTGTTGTCTTCAAATAGGAGTTGAAACAGGCTTTGGGTGGCCAGGAAGTGCTTCCAAATGACTGGACAACCACAGCAAATGTGATCAGGGACACAGGTAGTAGAGTACTTGGTGTGTCCTCTGGAAGGAAAGTAGATAAGGAGACTTTGTGGTGGAATGAGGAAGTGCAGGAGTGTGTACAAAGGAAGAGGTTAGCTAAGAAGAAGTGGGACATAGAGAGGACCGAAGAGAGTAAACAGGAGTACAGGGAGACACAGCGTAAGGCGAAAGTAGCAGTGGCTAAGGCCAAACAGAGGGCGTATGATGACTTGTATGATAGGTTGGACAGTAAAGAGGGAGAAAATGATTTATACAGGTTGGCACAACAGAGAAATAGAGATGGGAAGGACGTGCAGCAAGTTAGATTGATAAAGGACAGAGAGGGAAATGTATTGACTGATGACAGAAGTGTGCTGGGAAGATGGAAAGAATACATTGAAGAGCTTATGAATGAGGAAAATGAGAAAGAAAAAAGAGTAGAAGAGGTGACCGTTGAGGACCAGGAAGTAGTAAAGATTAGTAAGGGTGAAGTGAGGAGGGCATTGAAGAGGATGAAGAATGGAAATGCAGTTGGTCCTGATGACTTACAAGTGGAGGGATGGAAGTGTCTTGGAGAGATAGCAGTAGACTTTTTGAACAAGAATATTCAACAAGATCTTACAGATTGAGAGGATGCTGGAGGTATGAAGGAGAAATGTGCTGGTGCCCATTTTTAAGAACAAGGGAGACATGCAGAGTTGCGGCAACTACAGAGGGATAAAGTTGATGAGCCATACGATGAAGTTATGGGAAAGAATAGTGGAAGCTAGACTAAGAGGAGAGGTCAGCATTTGTAAACAACAGAGAGCATTTGTAAACTTAGAGAAGTACAGAGAAGGTCAGAGGGACCTACATTGTGCCTTTGTGGATCTGGAAAAAGCATATGACAGGGTGCCAAGAGAAGAACTGTGGTATTGCATGAGGAAGTCTGGAGTGGCAGAGAAGTATGTTAGAGTGGTGCAGGACATGTATGAGAGATGTAAGACAGTGGTGAGGTGTGCTGTCGGTGTGACCAACGAATTCAAGGTGGAGGTGGGACTGCATCAAGGGTCAGCTCTGAGCCCCTTCTTGTTTGCTATGGTGATGGACAGGCTGACAGACGAGGTGAGACAAGAATCTCCATGGACTATGATGTTTGCAGATGACCTTGCGATCTGTAGTGAGAGCAGAGAACAAGTGCAGGAAAATATAGAGATGGATGTATGCCCTGGAAAGGAGAGGAATGAAGGTTAGCCTCAGAAAATCAGAATACATGTGTGTGAATGAGAAAGACCTAGGAGGAACGGTGATGTTACAGGGAGCAGAGATAAAGAAGGTGGAGGATTTTAAGTACTTAGGCTCAACAATCCAGAGCAATGGAGAGTTTGGAAAAGAGGTGAAGAAGCGTGTGCAGGCAGGCTGGAATGGTTGGAGAAAAGTGTCCGGTGTGATGTGCGATAGGAGAGTGTCAGCAAGAATGAAGGGAAAAGTGTACAAGACGGTGGTGAGGCCAGCGATGTTGTATGGCTTAGAAACAGTGGCGCTGAGGAACAGGCAGGAGGCAGCGGAGATGAAAATGTTGAGGTTCTCTCTGGGAGTATTGAGGATGGATAGGATCAGAAATGAGTATATCAGAGGGACAGCCCATGTAAGATGTTTTGAAGACAAAGTCAGAGAGGCTAGATTGAGATGGTTTGGACATGTACAGAGGAGGGATAGTGAGTATGTTGGATGCTGAGTTGGATGCTGAGGTTGGAACTACCAGGCAGAAGGCCTCGAGGAAGACCAAAGAAGAGATTTATGGATGTGGTGAAGGAAGACATGAAGGTCGTTGGAGTCAGAAAAGAAGATGCAGAGGATAGGGTGAGATGGAGGCGGATGATTTGCTGTGGCGACCCCTGAATGGAGCAGCCGAAAGTAAAAGAAGAAGAAGAATGTCAGAAGATTCAACAATTTTACTTTTTGCACTGGGAAAATCTAAATCACTGGAAATAATTATTCATGGGAACCTGGTCGAGCACGAAGCAGGATACCAGGAGTCAGAGAGATCTCAGAGCAATGAAATCACAAGGAGGGATAATCTTCTGACGCCGGAGGGAAGCACGCTGCTCCTATTTATAGATCGCTGATTGCTGATAGCTGAATGGAAACAGATGCGCTCTCTGAACCTCGCCTGCAGGTAACAGCCACACCCCTTGCCAGTGCCTGCAATGAATGGAGAGAGAGTTAAAGCCGCCAGCCAGCACAGACCATAATACCATGCCCAGTACATAGTTCGTTTTCTTCCCCTCGATCTTTTTCCTTCTACATGGCCAGTCAGCACAACTTCTTCAAGCCTTTCCTTCCTCATCACATGCTCTACAAACCAAATCTGCCTGTTCACGATCATCTGTAATAAACATTTACTAGTCCCTGCTCTATGCAGAATATCCACATTGGTGATCTTGTCTGTCCATGATATCCTCAATATTCTCCTTAGAAACCACATTTCCACTGCTCTAAGCCTGTCTTTGAGAGTTTTAGTAATAGTTCAACTCTCACAACAATATAGTAGACTCGACCACACGTAGCATTGATGTATCCTAATTCTGGTTTCGATCGACACACTACTTGACAGTAGAACCCTCTCCAACTTATTGAAGGTTGCTTTTGCAATTCTAATTCTTCTCTTTACTTTCACCTCTGATCTAGTGTCTGCTGAAACCACACTACCCAGATAAACAAATTGTTCGACTTTCTCCAGATCCTGGCCCTCAACCAGGACCGTACATCTCATCTCCTTCTTCTCTGAAAATACAATCACAAATGACTTATTTCTGCTTATCTCCAAATCTTTCTTCTCGCTTTCTTCTACCACTGTAGCCTCAATGTTCTGCAGCTTTTCTTCATTGGTGGAATAAATACATTGTCCATTGGTGGAAAATATGTTAACAACATCAGCCATGCAGATGACACAGCGTTGATAGCAGACAGTGAAGAAAAACATGCTGCAGCAAAGCAATCCCGAACACAACACTTCCTCCCCCATGCTTCACAGTTGTTATGAGGTTCTTTCCCTGGAATTCTGTATTCCACCTCTATATTCCATTTCTGCCAAACATGTCTTCTATTCTGGTGCCCAAATAATTACGTTAGAATAACGTTAGACCCATCTGTCCAAAGAACGTTATTCCCAAAGATCTGGCTTTTGCCTATGTTCTCTCTGGCAAACGTCAATCTAGCCTCAATGTTCTTATTAGAGAGCAAAAGCTTCTTCCATGAACTCCTCCCATGAATTTTGAACTCGTGTCGTCACTTCCTGATAGTCCAGTCATGCGCTCTCACATCGACACATCGACAGTAGCGAGAGCCTGCTGTCGATCCTGTGATGATATTTTAGGACTTTTGATTACTTCTTTTAGCATCCTACAGGCTGCCTTGGAGGTAAAATTGCTTGATAAGTGGATATATAAATGGGAAGAGTCGACATAGATCAGAGCGACTTTACAGCCAGAAGCTAACTGTCAGGCAAACTAGCTAAATGAATACATTTTATATATATATATATATATACATATATATATATATATATATATATATATATATATATATATATATATATATATATATATATATATATATATATATATATATATATATATATATATATATATATATATATATCTCAGGGGTGCTCAATCCTGCTCCTGGAGATCTACCTTCCACATGACTTTATCTCCAACCCTAATGTGGCCCATGTGACATGCAAGATCCAGTCAGGTCTTGATTAGATGATTGGATGGTTAGGTGGTCATGAATCGGGTTGGAGTGAATGTCTTCTGGAAGGTAGATCTCCAGGAGCAGGATTGAGCACCCCTGATATATATAAACATTGTGTAGCATTTATTCTTCAGGATTTATTTATTTACTTGTTTTTTGACAAAGTAGGAGGGGAGGCAGGATGGAGCACCCCCTGCAGGCATAGCGGGATCTCAGATAGAACCAGTTGATGAGTTTCAACTTTTAGAAATTACCGGCAGTTACTTCCATGTCGGGATTTTAAGATATTATGTCTATGTGCATGTACAGTGTGTAATTTGGTGCATTAAAAACCTGACTGAAAGGGGAAAAAGGTAACTGAAAAGTATCAGCTTTAACAAGGTGAAATGTCCCCCGTGCCTTTCAGTCTTTGGTATAAATTATTCATAATTTAGTATTAAATGAATACCTTTTCAAATCAATTGAAGAATATTTACAGCATTGTAGAGAAATGCTGAATATAATTGTAAAAGGTACAGAAGATGATATATGATGTTGGTTATTTGCATTTGATTCCAATGCGGTAGTTCCAGCATGTGCAGAATAAAGTGACCTCTATTAAAAAGTCATTTGATTGCAGTGATGGTCTTTATCTGCATCAGTGTAGTAGAGTAGCAGAAGAATTGATTTCTTCTCCACAAACAACAGCAAATAAAGCTCTGTTAGATATTTTGCTTTTCCTCTTTTCACTGTTCATTATTTTAAACCAACAACTAAATCAGGACACAAAACCCACCTGAATGAGCTTGGACTTTAAGACTTAATTGATTAACTCAGATATAAAATAATAATTAAAAAAAAAAAGATTATTCACACACACACACACACACACACACACACACACACACACACACACACACACACACACACACAACTGATCTGAAGCTATTCTACCACCCAGCTCCATCAATCTGTTGTGGAACCTACTTCCAGTCTCTCTCTCTCTCTCTCTCTCTCTCTCTCTCTCTCTCTCTCTCTCTCTCTCTCTCTCTCTCTCTCTCTCTCTCTCTTTTTAATTAATGTGTTTATTTTTTGATTATCATTATAGATATGGATTACGATTGTTACCAACAGATTCTCTTAATTTCTATTATGGATTTATTGAAATCCATACATTTTCTTAGCTTCTCAATCCTAATTAGGGCTGTGCAGAGGCTGGCGCCTACCTGGGCAAATGGGAGTACACCTGGAACTGCTCACCAGATCATTACAAGGCCAACGGATATATTTCATTACATTCATCAATATTCCATTCACATTCTCACCCAGAGGTTATTAGTCTACTCTGCATGTTTTTCAACTAGTAGTAGGAAACCAGAGTACCTAGAGGAAATCCATGCAAACATGCGAAGGAGGTGGGTGACATGGAATCCAAATGAGCCATGTTTCATGCCTCCATTATTGAGACAGCAGCCCATAGCTATGATGGAAGGTCATCGTTGCCTGTCGTGTTGGTAAACCCCAAACCCAGTAGCAGACACCTATGGTGAAGGAGGCTGTCCAGCTGAAAAAATGAGGTCTAATTGGTCTTATTGGTCTGTGGAACTCCTGAGGTACCGGCAGGCCAAACGTGCTGTAACTTGAGCTGTCGCCAATGCAAAATCTCGGGTGTGGAAGGAGTTTGGTGAGGGCCTGGATAACGATTATCGTTTGGCTTCAAAAACGTTCTGGACCACCATCTGACGCCTCAGGAGGGGAAAGCAGTTCTACACAAATCCTGTTTGCAGTGGAAGTAGGGAGCTGCTCACCTCGACTGGGGATGTCATCGGGAGGTGGAAGGAGTACTTCGAGGATCTCCTCAATCCCACCAACATGCCCTTCATGGAGGAGGAAGGCCATGGGGGTTTGGGTAAGGGTCTACCCATCACTGGAGCTGGGGTTGCTGAGGTAGTCAAAAAGCTCCTCGGTGTTCGGGCTCCGGGAGTAGATGAGATCTGCCCTGGATATCTCAGGGCTTTGGATGTTGTAGGACATTCATGGTTGACATGTCTCTACAATATTGCATGGTCATTGGGAGCTGTACCTCTGGACTGCAAACCGGGGTGGTGGTCCATCTTTAAAAAAAAAAAAGGGGGGGGGGGACCAGAGGGTGTGTTCCAAATTATTGTGGAATCACACTCATCAGCCTACCCGGGAAAGTCTGTGCAAGACTACTGGAGAGGAGAATCTAACTGATAGCTGAACCTCAGATTTAGGAGGAACTATGTGTTTTTTGTTCTGGACATGGCACTCCCAACTAACTCGATATGCTCTGCAGGATCCTGGAGGGGTGATGGAACTTTACTCTATCTGCCCACATGTTTTTTGAGGATTTGGAGAAGGCTTTCGACTGTTCCCTTTGGGTTATCTTGTGGAGTGTGCTCCAGGAGTATGGTGTACTGGACCCTTTGCTACAGCCCATTAAGTCTCTGTATCACCGGAGTCAAAGCTTGGTCTGCATTCATTACAACAGGTCGAGTTCATTTCCAGTTAGGGTTGGAGTCCGCCAAGGCTGTCCTTTGTCACCAATTCTGTTCATAATTTTTATGGACAGAATTTCGAGGCATAGCTGAGGCGTTGTTTGGTTTTGTGGTCATCTGATCTTGTCTCTCCCCTTTGTGGATGATGTTGCCCTTTTGAGTTCATCCCAGGAACTCCATCCCTGAAGTGAATCATGGTGATGGTAGTATCATGCTGTATGAATGTTTTTCATTGACTGGAACTGGAAACTGGACAAAATAGAGGGAATGAGGGATAGTGTGAAATACAAAAGATTATTGAGGAAGAGAAATCCTTGAAGGAGCTGGACCAGTTTTGCTTTGAAGAATAGGCAAAATCCCAGTGGCTGGATGTGCCAAGCCATAACCCAAGAGATTTGCAACTGTACTTGCGGCACAAAGCACGTTTGCAATAAGGGAGGGAATAAGTGTGAACCTTGAAGGTTTTTTTTTTTTTTTTTTTTTTTTTTTTTTTTTGTCTATTTCCTATGTGCTTTGCAATCACAAATATTCAGTTGTGCAAACTGTCATGTTGTACAATTAAACTAATAAATAAATAAATAAATAAATGCATAATTTAAAAATCCAGGTTGTAAGGAAAAAAAAAAATAAAATAAAATAAATAAATAAATAAATATTCCAACCCCATGGTGATGGATACCTTTGCAAGACATTGTATGCAACTGAGATAAGAACAATAATTTTAATGTTATTATATATCATTATGTTGAACTAATAAAAACAAGAGCTGTGATAAGTGTGTGTTATTATGAATGAACTAATAAGTCACGAGACTAAAAATATTATAAGCGAAAGTAATCTGATTACGGCAGCATTGTGGCGCAGTAATTAACATGTTTGCATGTTACAGCCTAAAAGTACTGGGTTTGAATCCCGGTGAGGATGTTTCCCTGTGGAGTTGATATGTTCTCCCTGTGCTTGTGTGAGTTTCCTCTAGGTACTTCTGGGTTCCTTCCACAGACCAAAGGCATGAGGTTTGGCTGTTCCAAATTGCCCTTAGATATGTGTGTGTGTGTGTGTGTGTGTGTGTGTGTGTGTGTGTGTGTGTGTGTGTGTGTGTGTGTGTGTGTGTGTGTGTGTGTGTGTGTGTGTGTGTGTGTCAGCCCTTCACTTGACTGCTACAGCCCGACAGACACATCCCCCTCCCTCTGCAGCCCACCCCAGCCCCCACTCTCCCTCACATCAGACCAGGTGAGGAGACAGCTGAGGCGACTAAATCAGAGGAAATCTGAAGGACCTGATGGCATCAGTCCCAGGCTGCTGAGGACCTGCGCAGACCAGCTCTGTGTGGTACTATGCTACCTGTACAACCTGAGCCTCAGCCTGGAGAAGGTTCCAGTCCTCTGGAAGACCTCCTGTGTGGTTCCGGTTCCCAAAACAGCACAAGCGAAGGAACCAGCCCACTACAGACCTGTCGCCCTGACCTCCTACCTCATTAAGACCATGGAAAGGCTCCTCCTTGAACACCTCCGCTCTATGGTGAGCCCCACCTTAGACCCGCTGCAGTTTGCCTACAGGCCCAACATCGGAGTAGAAGACGCCGTCATCTACCTTCTGCAGCGGGCACTCACCCACCTGGAGATCGCTGGCAGCGCTGTGAGGGTCATGTTCTTTGACTTCTCCAGCGCCTTCAACACCATCAGGCCAGCGCGCCTGCGGGGGAAGCTGGAGGACGTGGGAGTGGACGGGCATCTTGCTGCCTGGATTATTGACTACCTTACTAACCGTCCACAGTAATGCGTGCTGCGCGCCTGTAAGTCAAAGGTGGTAGTCTGTAGCACGGGGCCACCGCAGGGCACCGTCCTCTCACCCTTCCTTTCTAACATCTATACCTCGGACTTCATATATAACACAAACAGCTGCCACCTCCAGAAGTTCTCGGACGACTCCGCCATCGTGGGCCGTGTGTCAGAGGGGAACGAGCTGGAGTACCGGTCGGTCATCGTTGACTTCGTGGACTGGTGTGAGCGCAACCACCTGTGCTTGAACACTAGGAAGACGAAGGAGATGGTGGTCGACTTCAGGAGAAGCACTCAAACACACACACACACACACACACTTACTAGTGAACATCCAGGGACAGGACATTGAGACAGTGGACAGTTTCAAGTACCTGGGTGTTCACCTTAACAATAAACTGGACTGGTCCCACAACACCAACGCCCTGTACAAGAAGGGCCAGAGTCGCCTCCACCTTCTGAGGAGACTCAGGTCCTTCGGCATATGCAAACCTCTGCTCAGGACATTTTATGACTCTGTGGTAGCCTCTGCAATCCTCTACGCTGCCATCTGCTGGGCCCCGGGCAGCACAGAGCGGGACAGGAAGAGCCTGAACAAGCTGGTCAGGAGGGCCAGCTCTGTCCTCGGCTGCCCACTGGACTCTGTGGAGGAGGTGAGTGAGAGGAGGATGGTAGCAAAGCTCACATCCATCCTGTTCAACAGCTCTCACCCACTGCACCAGACTGTAGTGGAGCTAAGCAGCTCCTTCAGTGTACGACTGAGGCATCCTCAGTGCAGGAAGGAGCGCTACCGCAGGTCGTTCATTCCCACCGCTATCAGACTGTACAACGCCACTTTGTAACTGTCTGTGAAAATACCGGTTATGTGCAATAAAAACCCCCGCGCACTTTAATCAACCACATCTACCCCACTGACTGTGAACCATATCAACCCATCTACTCTGCACTCAGATACATTACACTTTAATATAGGCCAGTCTATAAAGTTGCTCCATTCTTTTCTTTTATTGTTTAGTAATTTATACTATTTATGTATCTATTTATTTATTTACTTACATAATATATATGTACGTGTGTATGTTTGTATTTGTATCTATTTTTGCATCCCCTACTGATGGTACCTCAAGAGCCTGTAACAGTGAATTTCTCCATTGTGAGATTAATAAAGCTGTATCTTATCTTATCTTAATGGCCTGGCAAGGTGTTCAGGGTGTACCTTTTCTTCATCCGGAGTCGACCGACCGGCTCCAGCCTCTCTGCAACCCTAAAATGATTAAGCATTTCGGCCAATGGGTGAGTCTCTGACAGTCATGTTTTGTCATGATGAGCTTTTCACTGTCTTCACAGTTTATGCAGCAAGTTATTATTTTTTCTTTTTTCTTAGCATTTATTTTCTAACATATGTTTTGACAAGGTTGTCGTGACAACCCATGATATCTCTGAGATGATATTTACATGCAGTTTTTCACAGAAGAAATCTGAAAAAATTATCCCAAAACACGGAAATCACACTCAGGGGCGTAATTTCCTGTCGGCTTCCACTTTTGTAGATATAAATCATTTCTAATTTGAGAGAACTTTCCTATTTCACATTTCACATGTGCCATGATCAGTGCTCATCTTGCAATTTCCAGCTCCATTTGCTTTCCAATATCTACACATCAGCTGGATCCCCATCGCTCCCACAAGCCTGAGACCAACCACTGGAAGCTAATTTGTGTCTCTGCGTGTGTGTTTTTCTTCCTTAACTCCGTTTACTGTAACAGATGGCGGGTCTAGACTAATACGCTAATTACAGCTTTAGGGCTGAAACAGGTGTGGTGCAATTACATCCTAATGAACGGAGATAAAATCTTTTAACAAGGTTCTTGTTTTCCTGATCAACTCCACAATCCAAGTGATGTGCACTTATCGTTTTGGTAGAATGGGATTGGTTCTAAATGCACCGAGCTCGCAGGATGTCTCATCTTTTTCTTGTTCTAAGTTTCTTGTGTCATTGAAATGCTCCAGTTAACACGCGATAGTTTCAGTAATAATCAGGACGTGCAGATGCTTACAGACAACACAGACATGCAAATGTGTCATTAATTAAGCAAATAAATAAATAAATAAATAATAATAATAATAATAATAATAATAATAATAATAATAATAATAATAATAATTTTTATTTTCGAAATTTATTGTGATTTTTAAACTTATTTGAAATTTTAAAGATTCATTCTTTCATTTTCTGAACTGCTTAATCCTAATTAACGTTGTGTGGAGACTGGCGCCCATCTCAGCCGACTCTGGGCGAGGGCAGAGTACACCCTTGACAGCTTGCCAGGCCATCACAAGGTAGAAACAAGCTGATGGCTTTGCAGGTCCTCGTTACGAAAGTCAGCAATGGTTCTTTAACATGAACCTCTTACCATGGACAGTGAGAGACACGGCCGGTCTTTGATAACCGGCTTCAACCCTTGAATTTCGGTATCAGTGATCCAGCCCCTTTACCACCAGGACACCACTGCCCACTTTAAACATTTTCAATTACATATTTTCTGAATTGGTTTAGTTTCTTTTCTGAACAGTCATTTGAGAAATGAGAGAATAAGACCATCGTGGCCCAGAGCAGCCAAAATGAATTTAAAATCAGATCGTCCCTGTTCTAGACTAAGAAAGAAAATCGGGTATAATAGAGTGAGAGAAAGATAGAGCAAGTTCAGGAGACTGCAAGAAAGAGAGAGAATTTAAGAAAGAGAGA
Organism: Plotosus lineatus; assembly: GCA_024760905.1. Classification (NCBI taxonomy): domain Eukaryota; kingdom Metazoa; phylum Chordata; class Actinopteri; order Siluriformes; family Plotosidae; genus Plotosus; species Plotosus lineatus. The sequence continues at coordinate 67,604,863 of CM045730.1, read as the reverse complement.
GAGAGAGAGAGAGAGAGAGAGAGAGAGAGAGAGAGAGAGAGAGAGAAGGGGGGGTGGAGCACAGGAAAGAGAGATAGACATAGAGAGCAAGAAAAAGCAAAGTGAGTTAGAAAAAGAGAGAAATAGCAAGAGCTTGAAAGCGCACAAGAAAGAGAAATAAAGACAGAAAGCAAGAAAGAATTGACAGAGGGAGAGAGAGGGAGAGAGAGCGCGAGAGAGAGAGAGAGAGAGAGAGAGAGAGAGAGAGAGAGAGAGAGAGAGCATGGATGAGCAATAAAAAGACAAAGAGAAAGAGAGATACATAGATGGAAAGAAACAGAGAGACAGAGAGAGAAGGGGATAGCGAGATGGAGAGCTAGAGAGATAAAATAGAGAAATAGAGTGACAGAGGATGTAGAAAAAGTCAGCAAGAGAGAGAGAGAGAGAGCGAGAGAGAGAGAGAGAGAGAGAGAGAGAGAGAGAGAGAGGACGGGGGTGGGGAGGGGGTTATTCATTCATACCTTCAGTAATTTTCTAAGCTGCTGGTGCCCATGACAGCCAACTCTGTGTGAAGGCAGGATGCACCCTGGACAGCTCATCAGACCATCGCAGGGCCAACACACATGCATCCATTTACACTCACACTAACACCTGGTGTGTGTGGGTAGGGTTTGGGGGCAGCAATGTAACCGACTGTGCATGTTTTTCTACAGTAGGAGGAAACTGGAGTACGCTGAGTAAAACTTACACAGAAATACCATGGAAACCCCACGATTATTAACGTGATTAACACGCCACCGCCCCAGTGTAATACAACCTATCATAAATATTATCTACAGTAGTGCTTCTCAAATAGTGGGATATGATGCTGGGGAACATCCTTTCTGGAATAGTGTACATGATTTAAGTGTAATTGCACCTCCACTCCACTAGTTGGCAGCTCTCATTGTCGTGCAATAGTGTGGCGGTTTTCATAGGAGCAAACAATATGAAGTGCAGTAAACAACACCTCAAGAAACAACACAGAAACATTTCTAACAGGAACGAAGAGAAAAGTGGAGAGACATGGAGATATTAAGACATAAATAAGTTGAATGAGTTTAAATAATGATCTTTTTTTTTTTTATATTTCAGGCATACTGGTGCACGATAAATTGTTTCTATTACAGATTAAAAACAATGTTCATGATGTTTTTTTTTTATTGTAAGCTGAACTATATTTCTTTCCTTTTTGTTTTTAATGTTGATAAATATACAATGTTATGCTATGCAGATGTTTACTAATAACGATTTTATAGGCAAATAATACTATTTATAGTCACTTGCGAGGTGTTTTGGTGGGGTGTTTTTTTCTTTTTGTTTGTTTTTGTGTTTGTTATTTTGTTTTTGTTTTTTGTTTTTTGTTTGTTTGTTTTGATTTTTTCTTCCTAGAGGGGGCGCCACAGAAAATAATTGAGAAGCACTGACCTACAGTCATGTACGTGTCAGAAGAGTTGCTTTAAATGTACAAGGTCAGGTGGTAGTGCTGTAGCTGTCACCCCAATCCCAGGAGACAGGTTTGTTTGCATTTATTTAAATTTTTATTGCTGTTGAAGTTTTCAAGCCCAGATGGTTTCTGCCAGTCGAAGCTTTTTGGTCTACAATAGACCAGCTGTATTACAGGTATTTCCTTCCTGGCCATGGTCCTGTACTGTTTATTCTGTGTGAGAGCCATTCAGCTGCAGCCAGTGATTCTCTCAAACATCCGTCCCATCAGCAAGACTTCAGTTTAACTGCTGTAAGTGTTGTAACCACTCCACACACACCCCCGCGCGCGCCCCAAATATAGTGTGATTTGATGTTACTGCCGGATAACCATTCACTGGGATACTCTGTCCACAGTAATAGACATTAAATGACTTCCTGTGCCATTTTATCAGTGGAAAATGAATGCATTTTGATTTATCGTCATATTTATTTGGGACAGTCTAAAATCCAGAGTGAAAAACGATTGAACAGAACCTATGATCCGCACTTCTTTGGAAGATAGTTACCTTGCTCAAGGGGATCAAAGTAAAGGAAAGGAAGGTGTTGCTCAGCCCCCTCCACCTGTCCACTACCACCATCAACACTCCACATTTTCCTGCTGGTTTGTGAATCAATTTCCAGCTTTCCTGTGTACTTCCCACTGATTTTTTGTTTTTTTTACATAGGTAAGTCTGTTGGGTTTTTACACCTGAGCCTCGTGGCTCATCAGGCCAGTGCTTATCCCCGGTTTCCATAGCGTGAAGCAACCAGGAGTTCAACTCCCCCTGGATGGGACGCTAGTCCATCGCAGGTTACCTTCCCAGTATATTTTACTGGTACCCATTTATACTGCTGGGTGAACAGAGGCACACTTGTGTTTGAGACCTTGCCCAGGGGTCTTAGCACAGTGAGGGTCTTGGTGGGATTCGAACTCACAACCTCCCGATCATGAGCGCAGCACCCTAACCACTATGCCACCGGCCCCACTTTCTTTTTTCTTTTTTTTTTATTATTTTTTTTTTTATATATTACAGAAGAAAAGAATGTGAACTCCGAACGACAATAAAACCCTTTGTATGATACTCCTGTGTTATTGGTCGAGGTATGACCACCATACGGGTGTCATCGATACGTGTATGACACATGTGGGTACAGAAGGAAGTCTTGTGAGCTTAACCTACCGAATGATTTACTCACTCACGGATTTGCCCAACTGCTTAATCCTACGAATCGGGTTGCAGTGAAGCTGGGTCTCACAGTAGGTAAGGAGGGGGGTGGGGTGGGGTGAAGGGGGGTTAAATCCTGAACAGCTCACCAAACCATAGCAGGGCGACACACACACACACACATGACCATCTTGCATTTGGAGAAGTCAATTACTGCAGCCTCACAAATGCAGCCATGAGGTGGGGGGGGGGGGGGGGGCACTAACCACAGCAAATGTGATCAGGGACACAGGTAGGAGAGTACTTGGTGTCCTCTGTAAGGAAAGTAGATAAGGAGACTTTTTGGTGGAATGAGGAAGTGCAGGAGTGTGTAAAAAGGAAGAGGTTAGCTAAGAACAAGTGGGACATAGAGAGGACCGAAGAGAGTAAACAGGAGTACAGGGAGACACAGCGTAAGGCGAAAGTAGCAGTGGCTAAGGCCAAACAGAGGGCGTATGATGACTTGTATCATAGGTTGGACAGTAAAGAGGGAGAAAATGATCTATACAGGTTGGCACAGCAGAGAAATAGAGATGGGAAGGATGTGCAGCAAGTTAGATTGCTAAAGGACAGAGAGGGAAATGTATTAACTGATGACAGAAGTGTGCTGGGAAGATGGAAAGAGTACTTTGAAGAGCTGATGAATGAGGAAAATGAGAGAAAAAAGAGTAGAAGAGGTGACCATTGAGGAGCAGGATGTAGCAAAGATCAGTAAGGGTGAAGTGAGGAGGGCATTGAAGAGGATGAAGAATGGAAAGGCAGTTGGTCCTGATGACATACCTGTGGAGGTATGGAAGTGTCTAGGAGAGGTAGCAGTAGATTTTCTGACAACAACATTCAACAAGGTCCTAGAGAGTGAGCAGATGCCGGAGGAGTGGAGGAGAAGTTTGCTGGTGCCCATTTTTAAGAACAAGGGAGACGTGCAGAGTTGCGGCAACTACAGAGGGATAAAGTTGATGAGCCATACAATGAAGTTATGGGAAAGAATAGTGGAAGCAAGACTAAGAGCAGAGGTCAGCATTTGTGAACAACAGTTTGGTTTCATGCCAAGAAAGAGCACCACAGATGCAGTATTTGCTTTGAGGATGTTAATAGAGAAGTACAGAGAAGGTCAGAAGGAGCTACATTGTGCCTTTGTGGATCTGGAAAAAGCATATGACAGGGTGCCAAGAGAAGAACTGTGGTATTGCATGAGGAAGTCTGTAGTGGCAGAAAAGTATGTTAGAGTGGTGCAGGACATGTATGAGAGATGTAAGACAGTGGTGAGGTGTGCTGTCAGTGTGACCGACGAATTCAAGGTGGAGGTGGGACTGCATCAAGGGTCAGCTCTGAGCCCCTTCCTGTTTGCTCTGGTGATGGACAGGCTGACAGACGAGGTGAGACAAGAATCTCCATGGACTATGATGTTTGCAGATGACATTGTGATCTGTAGTGAGAGCAGAGAACAAGTGCAGGAAAATCTAGAGAGGTGGAGGTATGCCCTGGAAAGAAGAGGAATGAAGGTTAGCCTCAGAAAATCAGAATACATGTGTATGAATGAGAAGGACCCAGGAGGAACGGTGATGTTACAGGGAGCAGAGATAACGAAGGTGGATGATTTTAAGTACTTAGGCTCAACAATCCAGAGCAATGGAGAGTGTGGAAAAGAGGTGAAGAAGCGTGTGCAGGCAGGCTGGAATGGTTGGAGAAAAGTGTCCAGTGTGATGTGCGATAGGAGAGTGTCAGCAAGAATGAAGGGAAAAGTGTACAAGACGGTGGTGAGGCCAGCGATGTTGTATGGCTTAGAAACAGTGGTGCTGAGGAAAAGGCAAGAGGCAGAGCTGGAGGTAGCAGAGATGGAAATGTTGAGGTTCTCTCTGGGAGTAACGAGGATGGATAGGATCAGAAATGAGTATATCAGAGGGACAGCCCATGTAAGACGTTTTAGAGACAAAGACAGAGAGGCTAGATTGAGATGGTTTGGACATGTACAGAGGAGGGATAGTTAGTATATTGGCAGTAGGATGCTAAGGTTGGAACTACCAGGCAGAAGGTCTAGAGGAAGACCCAAGAAGAGATTCATGGATGTGGTGAAGGAAGACATGAAGGTCGTTGGAGTCAGAAAAGAAGATGCAGAGGACAGGGTTAGATGGAGGTGGACGATTTGCTGTGGCGACCCCTGAAGGGAGCAGCCGAACGTAAAAGAAGAAGAAGAATTACTGCAGCCTAACAGGCATGTCTTTGGACTGTAGGAGGAAACCCATGCAAGCCTGGAGAAAGCACATAACCCCCACACAGAAGGATTTAAATACCTTGAAAATCACCTTGACACAGAAAAATATTGTTTGCAAATTTTCAGGCAAGCTTGATTTCTCCTCTTCAGGTTTAAAGTGGGCAGCACGGTGGTGTAGTGGTTAGCACGGCCACCTCACAGCAAGAAGGTCCTGGGTTCGATTCCCAGCTCAGGTGTTCCTGTGTAGAGGTTGTATGTTCTCCCCGTGCTTATGTGGGTTTCCTCTGGCTATTCTGATGTTCAAAATAACCCCTCGGTGTCAGTATGAATAGTTGTGTGTGTTGTCCTTATGATGTTCTGGTGAGCTGTCCAGGGTGTACCCTGCCATTGCCTGGAGTGGGCTGAGATGGGCACCAGCCTCCCCGCGACCCCAATTTGTATTAAGAAGTTCAGAAAATGAATGAGGTTTAAAGTTCCCTTTCCCCTGACTCTGATGCTATTGCTTTACCACGAAGAAACCCCCCCCCCCCCCCCCCCCCCCGCCTCCCCAGTAACATGCTGTGTTAATCTTAAATCAGTGAAATGTTGGAATTTAAAATATTAATAATAGTGATGTAACATGGCCGAATCCTTCCAAAAGGGATGCGGTTGGCAATTTTGTTTCCAACTTAAATCCAAAACCCTGCTCTTGACATTAAAATAAGGAAAGATCATAAAGTTCCTATGCCTTTAATATAGCTTTAACGGATATCAGACCAGACAGCTGTGAAAAATCTATGAAATATACATTACTGTTTAAATAATAGAAGAAGGCAGTGAAAATCTGTGGTCCGTAATTCCATATCATGAACATTTTTATTTCTGTTTCAGTCATGCCATCCAAGATCATACTGGTAGCTGGTAGCAAACAACACTGTATAACATGCTCATTGTGCCTGAAATAATACCGATACAAATGCATACACTCCTTCTCCATATGCCAAACTACACACACACACACACACACACACACACACACACACACACACACACACACACACACACACACACAAAATATGGTGTAGAACAAATATGGCTTATATTTACATCAACACAATGGTATTAAATTAACATCGGCTACATAAAAATGTACAAATCACAGTAATAGCTGTACTAAATTAAATTAATCGGGTGTGATGACACGTTTTGTTTAAAACTAGAACAGCATCAGGTGCTGTTTGTGCAGTTTTATAAGTACAGCGGTACCTTGACTTACGAAATTAATATGTTCCATGGGCGATCTCGTAAGTTTAAATGTCTGTTAGATAAAATAATTATTTCCATAAGAAAATAATAGAAAACCAATTCATCTGTTCCAAGCCCCTCCCAAACTCATACAGCCTGACACAAACAAATATATTTGACCGAATATATTAAAGATAAACATTTAAAAACAATATATATTCCATAATAATAATAATAATAATAATAATAATAATAATAATAATAATAATAATAAAATAATAATAATAAATGTACATTAACATTAATAATAATTAATAATAAATAATAATAAAACAACAATAAATAATACGTCAACTAACCCTTCTGATCATCGACTGCAACGAAGATGTCACATGGGCAGGCATGAGGCGGTGCATAACAGAGGAGGAGGAGGAGACTTTTGTGCATCTGCACACTATGAATGCCAGCGAGTAAAGGCTCATGGTGAGCTCCTACAAGGCCAGTGCTTCTCAAATATTGTGACCCTATAGAACATACTTTTTGCCATACTGTACTAGAATTAAGTGTAATTGTGCATACACTACAGCAGGTGACAATGGCGCTCTCACTGTATTTCCTATGGTGTACGGAACACAGTGAGAGCGCCACTGCTACCTACTGTAGAGGATATGCAATTACACTGTTTGGCAGTGTTGCTCTTATGTGTTCACTATGGTTTAGGGGAAAAAGGACCAAACAACTGATATGAAGTGCAGTAGACACTATTTATAGTTTCACACAGGGTGCTGGAGGGGGGTGGGGGTGGGGTGGGGCGTTTGAAATGTTATTTTCTTCCTATAGGGGGCATCACACAAAATAATTGAGAAGCACTGCACAAGGCATTCTTGGAGTGCTGAGGAATACTTGCGGAAGAATACTAGGCTAATCGGCCCATTTCCCCACCAGAGCTCATTAATCAAGATTTTGCTGTTTGATGGGGTAGATTTTTGGTTGGATCGAAGCTCGTATCATGGAAAATTTGTTATAAAACATACTCGTAAATCAAGGTATCACTGTACAGTATCTTTTGGGTCTCTTACAGAACCAACTCCAGGTCTCCTGGAAATGCTGACTGTTGCACTTGTTGCTTTATCTGTCTGTAAATCACTGAAGCCTTCATTATATTTTTGTCTGAAAAGTCGACCCTTATATGTAATATATTGATTTCTTTATTCACTGATTGTACTTTTTTTTTTTTTTTTAATGACACATTATTTGTCAACCTATGTTTTTTTGTGTCAGTGCTGACAGTGCCAGGCTAAGCTTACCTTCACCTCTCTAGCATTAACCCAGTAAATTACAAATTGTGACCCCATAAATATAATATAATGCACTGGATCATGTACAACAACCATTACTTCTGATTCACAGTTTGTAGTATTACAATTAATCACACCCTGAACCTCTTGCTAATCCATCGCAGGGCCACACACTCACAACCATTAATACTCACACTGAGTACCTGGAGGAAACCCATACAAGATTTCCTCCCATGCTCCAAAAACATGCACAGTAGGCTAATTGGCTGTTATAAGTCAGTCCTAGGTGTGAGAGTGAGTATGAATGTTTGTATGAGTGTTGGCCCTGCAATGGCCTGGTGAGCTGTCCAGGGTGTAACCCCCCCTCAGCATAGTGGGCTGAGATGGGAACCAGCCTCCTTGTGACCCTAATTAGGATTAATGGTTCAGAAAATGAACAAACAAACGTGTGTGTGTGTGTGTGTGTGTGTAAAAACCCAACATGTTATATATGTTGTATACATGTTGTATACTAGCCTACTAGATAGTCAAATTCAAGTTTGATTATCAAGCCTTTCTTTCTTTCTTTCTTTCTTTCTTTCTTTCTTTCCTTCCTTCCTTCCTTCCTTCCTTCCTTCCTTCCTTCCTTCCTTCCTTCTTTCTTTCCTTCCTTCCTTCCTTCCTTCCTTCCTTCCTTCCTTCCTTCCTTCCTTCCTTCTTTCTTTCTTTCTTTCTTTCTTTCTTTCTTTCTTTCTTTCTTTCTTTCTTTCCTTCCTTCCTTCCTTCCTTCCTTCCTTCCTTCCTTCCTTCCTTCCTTCCTTCCTTCCTTCCTTCCTTCCTTCTTTCTTTCTTTCTTTCTTTCTTTCTTTCTTTCTTTCTTTCTTTCTTTCTTTCTTCCTTCCTTCCTTCCTTCCTTCCTTCCTTCCTTCCTTCCTTCCTTCCTTCCTTCCTTCTTTCCTTCCTTCCTTCCTTCCTTCCTTCCTTCCTTCCTTCCTTCCTTCCTTCCTTCCTTCCTTCCTTCTTCTTTCTTTCTTTCTTTCTTTCTTTCTTTCTTTCTTTCTTTCTTTCTTCTTTCTTTCTTTCTTTCTTCATGCCTGTAGCCCAAAGCTCAGTAATCCATCTAAAGTAATGATTTCAGTCTGAATTTGTGAAGTGCAAAAGGAAAAAAAAAAAAACATGACTGACTGTCTCTCTGTCCCCAACACATCACAATCTCTTCCACATGAACAGAGGTTTTCTTTTCTTTTGTCTTTTTTTACTTTTCTCGCTGGTTGGATTTCATTCTCATCGTATGTGAGTGCTGCTTAACGCATACTTTAACATAATGAGGTTTTATAAGTTTAATTTTCCGTGTTCCTTCACCCATGTGCTTCAGTCTTTTCCTGTATAGTGTGAGTGTAAAAAAAGAAAAAAACAAATTGACATCTTTGAAACATTTATTGTTTTGAAGTTTGAGGGTAAGACAGAAATATTAAGCAAGTAATGATGTACAAGCGGGATTCCTTTATCGACCGGATTTACTTAATTATCAACATTATCGACTGTTCGATAAAATTAACAAGTTTAAGAAAACCATAATGAATATTAATAAAGTCACAAACATGAACGCACTAATTCTATTTATTAATAGATTTAAATTAAATCTATCTGCACTGGCATTCTATGAACATAAATTAGCAAAAAGAAATCCAATGTGATCTCCGAGTGGCAACGGAGGCTAAACGCTGAAGGCTCTGGGTTACTACTCCAGAGATTGGGGGGGGGGTCATGTCCCTGTACGACCACGCTGCCGCTGTTGGGCCTGAGCAGAGATCCTCCCTCATTTGATCACTCATTACTCACTTTGGATCTGGATGTCTGCCAAATCATGTACATGTAAAAACACAGCCAGTCTCTGATACGACAGAAGAATTCAGGATCAGAGAGACAGCGGCTGTGCGAAGAATGCTTATCCTCTTTTCTATAGATGGGTCACGACCAAATAGTCATTCACACACGTTCACTCATTTCCAAAACCATTTCATCCAATCAGGGTCGCCGGAAGGCTATAGCCTATCATAGCTGACTCCAGGTGAAGGAAGGGTACATCCTGAACAGCTTGTCAATCCATCACGGAGTGATACACACACACACACACACACACACACACACACACACACACACACGACCATTCACATGTACACTTACAGCTCGGGGCAAATTGATGCAGCCAGTTTGTCTACTGTTGATGTCTTTGGACTTGTGGAGAAAACTGAAGTACCCAGGGGAAACCCACACAAGTATGGAACAAACGTGAAAACTCCACACAGCAACTCGATGGGCCTCGAACTCAAGACCTTCTTACCGTGAGGCAGACGTGCTAATGACTTGGTCTATGTGCCGCACTCAAAACACTCTTCATACGTTGGATAGTAAGAAAAAGTCATCCTAATGAGATCACCTGACTATACAGAAGTTTCACATGACACATATCCCATAATTCAGCTGGAGCATCTGAATAACTACATAAGGGAAACTACCTGCAAAAGTCTTTCCTGGTAACCCCAGGTTTAGTATAGTATACTACCAGCACAGTATCTACATATCTACTGAGCCTCCTTTTAAAATTATAAGATGTTATAATGCCACATTGGCTTTTTGACTTAAACCTTCCAAAATTAAATAGTCTTGGGGACTCGGGTAAGTTTGAAGAAAGTCAGTGACTGCAAAGTAGTAGTGGGTGAGAGTGTTGCCAAGCATAGGAGCATAGGATGGTGGTGTGCAGGATGACAGTGATGGTGAGGAAGGTGAAGAAGGCAAAGACAGAGCAGAAGACAAGGTGGTGGAAGTTGAAAAAGGAAGAGCGTAGTGTTGTCTTCAAGGAGGAGTTGAAACAGGCTTTGGGTGGTCAGGAGGTGCTTCCAGATGACTGGATAACCACAGCAAATGTGATCATGGAGACAGGTAGGAGAGTACTTGGTGTGTCCTCTGGAAGGAAAGTAGATAAGGAGACTTGGTGGTGGAATGAGGAAGTGCAGGAGTGTCTACATAGGAAGAGGTTAGCTAAGAAGAAGTGGGACATTGAGAGGACAGAAGAGAGTAAACAGGAGTACAGGGAGACACAGCGGAAGGCGAAGGTAGCGATGTCAAAAGATAAACAGGGTGTATGATGACTTGTATGATAGGTTGGACAGTAAGGAGAAAGAAAATTATGTTTACAGGTTGGCCCAGCAGAGAGATAGAGATGGGAAGGATGTGCAGCAAGTTAGAGTGATAAAGGACAGAGTGGGAAATGTATTGACTGATGACAGAAGTGTGCTGGGAAGATGGAAATAGTACTTTGAAGAGCTAATCAATGAGGTAAATGAGAGAAAAAAAGAGTAGAACAGGTGACCATTGAGGAGCAGGAAGTAGCTAAGGTTAGTAAGGGTGAAATGAAGAGAGGAAAGGCAATTGGTCCTGATTATATACCGGTGGAGGTATGGAAGTGTCTAGAAGAGGTAGCAGTAAATTTTCTGACAAGAACATTCAACAAGGTCTTAGAGAGTGAGAAGATGCCGGAGGAATGGAGGAGAAGTGTGCTGCGTTCGTGTGCGCGTGTGTGCGCGTGTATGCGCGTGTGTGCGCGGGTGTGCGCGTGTGTGCGTCTGCGTGTGTGGTCGTGTGTGCCTGCGTGTGTGTGTGTGTGTGTGTGTGTGTGTGTGTTTGTGTGCATGCGTGCGTTTGTGCGCGCGTGTGTGTGCGTCCATGTGTGTGTGTGTGTGTGTGTGTGTGTGTGTGTATTGGACCTGCAATGGTGTAGTGAGCTGTTCAAGATGCACCTGGCCTTCACCCTGAGTCGACCAACATGGGCAGACACCTCCCCGTGACTCTAATTCGGATAAGGTGGACTGGGAATTCAATGTATGATCAGAGAAGAAGAAAAACTAGAAAAGGACAACACACAGCATTGTATAATTAATATTCCACAATTAATATATTTTCAAATGTACAAATATATTAAACACACTGTATGATTACATCTGAGCTAGGCTTCTAATTTCACTTCATCATCATCATCATCATCATCATCATCATCATCATCTGCTTAATCCGGGGTTGGGTCACAACGGCAGAAGCCTCAGAAAAGAGGTCAGACGTCCCTCTCCCTAGCCAGTTCCTCCAGCTCTTCTTTCAGGGGGGACACCAGGGGCTTCACAGACCAGTCGAGAGCCATGATCCCTGCAGTGTGGACTCGGTCGAATTTTACTTAACAGGTTCATTTTAAACTCTCATCAGCACGATGTGCAAAAACATACCTTCTTTTTATTTATTTATTTATTTATTTGTTTATTTATTTATATTTTTCTTTCTTTCTTTCTTTATTTTTTAGTTACATCTTGCAATCAGTTCCCGGAAGACCCGGCTGTAGGCTTTTGGTGTTGTTTATTTGTGTCACATTGTGCCTGCAGCTCCTGGTGCTCTTCTTCGAGTGTAAATTGACCTCATACTTCAGGAAGATGAAAATAGACTTGATTTTTTTTTTTATTTTTTTTTTAACCATCTTCCAGACACAACACTTGACATGCAGCATGCACATCCATCTGCAATTCAAAACAAAGTAATAACTCGAATGTAGATGACTTTTGGGATCCACTCTATCCGAGGGAAAGTGAGATGACACTGAGTATAAGACCTGAATACCCTGAAGATAAAGACGTGAACATCGGTTATGAACATGAACATACACTGCGGGTGGCACGGTTGGGGTAGTGGTTAGCACGTCTGTCTCACAGCAAGAAGCTAATGGTTCGATTCCCAGCTTGGCTATATCTGGCCGAGTTCACATGTTCTCCCCGTGCTGGTGTGGGTTTCCTTCAGGTACTCCAGTTTCCCCTCACCGTCCAAAAACATGTGCAGTAGGTTAATTGGCTGTTCCAAATTGCCCCTAAGAGTGAGACTGAAAACTAGCGGTTGTATGAATGCTGCCCCTGCAATGGCCTGGTGAGCTGTCCAGGATGTACCCTGCCCTTGCCAGGAGTGGCCGAGATAGACACCAGCCTTCCCATCAGCCTAATTAGATAGGATTGAGCGGTTCCGAAAAAGAATGAATGAATGAAGGTGCACTATGGCATTTAGCTTTTGGCAGCAGTCTCATCTCTGAGGATCATTTCCTGGAGCTGGTTTTCACACGTGGGCCCTAAAAACATGGCCAGGTACTGATTAGTAAATGACTTTAATTATCTAGACATATTTAGTTTGCTTCAACTCCGTCTGCTTCATTATGAGTTTCATATTAAACACTGACATTTTGTGGAAGAAACCATGTGGTCATATCCTGTGTATTACGTGCATAGTTATAAAATACCATGCGATCCTATGCTGCTGTGCCAAGACAGTCTCCTTCCTTGGAAATCTGTCAGAAATAAACAAAATTGATTATTTTTATTAATTAAGTGTATTATATTAATCCCATAAGATAAATTATGCATCTGCGTTTAGCTCATCCAAAGTGATCACACAGTCGGAGCAGTGGGCTGCCACACAGTGCCGTGCCGGGAGAGCAGATGGGGGTTAAACGAACTTCAGCCATGGAGGTGGAGGAAAGGAAGGCGCAGCTCAGTCCCCCACCAATACACCTTCCTGCTGGCTTTTCTGCTGCTCTCTCTCTCTCTCTCTCTCTCTCTCTCTCTCTCTCTCTCTCTCTCTCTCTGGAAGCTGTGCTTTCTCCCCACGCCTTAGACTGCAGGTTTAATAAGAAGGTCTGGAGATTCAGGGCATTTTAAGTAGGTCCCTTTGTTGTAGGTCGATTGCCACAGATCTTTGTTAGGTTTACTGAGCTCCGCCTGCGTGTGACTTGTGAGGGCAGGATTGTCAACTCCTGTAAAGGCCATAGGTGTTCATAAACCTTCCTCATCCTATTTAGTTCATAGCAGCTGTGAACAAAATGCCATAGAGCTGACTATACCTTGCAGGCCTACCTTCCCTATATATGCACATAAGGGTATGCCTGGATATACTGTGTGTAGGATATATGTATGTATATGTGTGTATATATAGAGGTGTGTGTGTGTGTGTGTGTGTGTGTGTGTGTGTGTGTGTGTGTGTGTGTAGAATACATGTATATGTATATGTATGTGTATCTAGAGGTGTGTGTGTGTGTGTGTGTGTGTGTGTGTGTGTGTGTGTGTGTGGATACATATATGTACATGTATGTATATCTAGAAGTGTGTGTGTGTGTGTGTGTGTGTGTGTGTGTGTGTGTGTGTGTGTGTGTGTGTGTAGAATACATGTATATGTATATGTATGTGTATCTAGAGGTGTGTGTGTGTGTGTGTGTGTGTGTGGGATACATATATGTACATGTATGCATATCTAGAAGTGTGTGTGTGTGTGTGTGTGTGTGTGTGTGTGTGTGTGTGTGTAGAATACATGTATGTATATGTATGTGTATCTAGAGGTGTGTGTGTGTGTGTGTGTAGGATATATGTATGTATATGTGTGTATATATAGAGGTGTGTGTGTGTGTGTGTGTGGGATACATATATGTACATGTATGTATATCTAGAAGTGTGTGTGTGTGTGTGTGTGTGTGATACATATATGTACATGTATGTATATCTAGAAGTGTGTGTGTGTGTGTGTGTGTGTGTGTGTGTGTGTGTGTGTGTGTGTGTGTGTGTGTGTGTGGGATACATATATGTACATGTATGTATATCTAGAAGTGTGTGTGTGTGTGTGTGTGTGTGTGTGTGTGTGTGTAGAATACATGTATATGTATGTGTATCTAGAGGTGTCTGTGTGTGTGTGTATGTGTGCGTGTGTGTGTAGAATACATGTATGTATATGTATGTGTATCTAGAGGTGTGTGTGTGTGTGTGTGTGTGTGTGTGTGTGTGTGTGTGTGTGTGTGTGTGTGTGTGTGTGTGTGTAGGATATATGTATGTATATGTGTGTGTATATATAGAGGTGTGTGTGTGTGTGTGTGTGTGTGTGTGTGTGTGTGGGATACATATATGTACATGTATGTATATCTAGAAGTGTGTGTGTGTGTGTGTGGGATACATATATGTACATGTATGTATATCTAGAAGTGTGTGTGTGTGTGTGTGTGTGTGTAGAATACATGTATATGTATATGTATGTGTATCTAGAGTGTGTGTGTGTGTGTGTGTGTGTGTGTGTGTGTGTGGGATACATATATGTACATGTATGTATATCTAGAAGTGTGTGTGTGTGTGTGTGTGTGTGTGTGTGTGTGTGTAGAATACATGTATATGTATATGTATGTGTATCTAGAGGTGTGTGTGTGTGTGTGTGTCTGTGTGTGTGTGTGTGTGTGTGTGTGTGTGTGTGTAGGATATATGTATGTATATGTGTGTATATATAGAGGTGTGTGTGTGTGTGTGGATACATATATGTACATGTATGTATATCTAGAAGTGTGTGTGTGTGTGTGTGTGTGTGTGTGTGTGTGTGTGTGATACATATATGTACATGTATGTATATCTAGAAGTGTGTGTGTGTGTGTGTGTGTGTGTGTGTGTGGGATACATATATGTACATGTATGTATATCTAGAAGTGTGTGTGTGTGTGTGTGTGTGTGTGTGTGTGTGTGTGTGTGTGTGTGTGTGTGTGTGTAGAATACATGTATATGTATATGTATGTGTATCTAGAGGTGTGTGTGTGTGTGTGTGTGTGTGGATACATATATGTACATGTATGCATATCTAGAAGTGTGTGTGTGTGTGTGTGTGTGTGTGTGTGTGTAGAATACATGTATGTATATGTATGTGTATCTAGAGGTGTGTGTGTGTGTGTGTAGGATATATGTATGTATATGTGTGTATATATAGAGTGTGTGTGTGTGTGTGTGTGGGATACATATATGTACATGTATGTATATCTAGAAGTGTGTGTGTGTGTGTGTGTGATACATATATGTACATGTATGTATATCTAGAAGTGTGTGTGTGTGTGTGTGTGTGTGTGTGTGTGTGTGTGTGTGTGTGTGTGTGTGTGTGTGGGATACATATATGTACATGTATGTATATCTAGAAGTGTGTGTGTGTGTGTGTGTGTGTGTGTGTGTGTGTGTGTAGAATACATGTATATGTATGTGTATCTAGATGTGTCTGTGTGTGTGTGTATGTGTGCGTGTGTGTGTAGAACACATGTATGTATATGTGTGTGTATCTAGAGGTGTGTGTGTGTGTGTGTGTGTGTGTGTGTGTGTGTGTGTGTGTGTGTGTGTGTGTGTGTGTGTGTGTGTGTGTGTGTGTGTAGGATATATGTATGTATATGTGTGTGTATATATAGAGGTGTGTGTGTGTGTGTGTGTGTGTGTGTGTGTGTGTGTGTGGGATACATATATGTACATGTATGTATATCTAGAAGTGTGTGTGTGTGTGTGTGGGATACATATATGTACATGTATGTATATCTAGAAGTGTGTGTGTGTGTGTGTGTGTGTGTAGAATACATGTATATGTATATGTATGTGTATCTAGAGGTGTGTGTGTGTGTGTGTGTGTGTGTGTGTGGGATACATATATGTACATGTATGCATATCTAGAAGTGTGTGTGTGTGTGTGTGTGTGTGTGTGTGTGTGTGTGTAGAATACATGTATGTATATGTATGTGTATCTAGAGGTGTGTGTGTGTGTGTGTGTGTGTGTGTGTGTGTGTGTGTGTGTGTGTGTGTGTAGGATATATGTATGTATATGTGTGTATATATAGAGGTGTGTGTGTGTGTGTGGATACATATATGTACATGTATGTATATCTAGAAGTGTGTGTGTGTGTGTGTGTGTGTGTGTGTGTGATACATATATGTACATGTATGTATATCTAGAAGTGTGTGTGTGTGTGTGTGTGTGTGTGTGTGTGTGTGGGATACATATATGTACATGTATGTATATCTAGAAGTGTGTGTGTGTGTGTGTGTGTGTGTGTGTGTGTGTGTGTAGAATACATGTATATGTATATGTGTGTGTATCTAGGGGTGTCTGTGTGTGTGTGTGTGTGTGTGTGTGTGTGTGTGTGTGTAGAATACATGTATGTATATGTATGTGTATCTAGAGGTGTGTGTGTGTGTGTGTGTGTGTGTGTGTGTGTGTGTGTGTGTGTGTGTGTAGGATATATGTATGGATATGTATGTATATCTAGAAGTGTGTGTGTGTGTGTGTGTGTGTGTGTGTGTGTGTGTGATACATATATGTACATGTATGTATATCTAGAAGTGTGTGTGTGTGTGTGTGTGTGTGTGTGTGTGTGTGTGTGTGTGTGTGTAGAATACATGTATATGTATATGTATGTGTATCTAGAGGTGTCTGTGTGTGTGTGTGTGTGTGTATGTGTGTATGTGTGTGTGTGTAGAATACATGTATGTATATGTATGTGTATCTAGAGGTGTGTGTGTGTGTGTGTGTGTGTGTGTGTGTTTGTAGGATACATATATGTTTGTCTGTCTGTCTTCCTTTCGGCTTTTCCCCTTTTACTCGGGAGTCGCCACAGCGAATCATCTGATTCGCACGTTTGATTTGGCAGAGGTTTTTACGTCGGATGCCCTTCCTGTCACAACCCTTTTTAGCAAGGGACAGAAACACGCTGACGACTTTGCAGCTCCTCTTTACGAAAGTCAGCAATGGTTCTTTTACATCAACCTCTCACCATAGACAGTGACAGACATGGCCCGCCTTTGATAACCCAGTTAGCCGCACTGGGGGGGGGGGACAGTGACAACCTTGTGGAGAGTGGGACTCGAACCCCCAACCTTGGGATCAGCGATCCAGCGCCCTATACCACATATATCTAGAGGTGTGTGTGTGTGTGTGTGTATGTGTGTGTGTGTACTTATATGCAAATGTATAGCTTAGTGTCGTTCCTTAGTTGTCTTTAATGCACCTTGTTTTTATAATTGCTGCTAAATTAGCTTTCATTGCTCATGCAACAGTTGACAATAAAGATCAGTCACCACAAGTGTCATGCTGTAACTCTGGAACACTAATCGTGTTTTTACACCGGGACGCGCTGTCCACGATCTCCACAATTAAAAATACAGAGCTTCAAGATTTCTGTGCCTGGAGGCAATAAGGGTATATAAAAAAAAAAAACGCTGCAGCTCCCATCCAAGAGATGAAACATATAGACACTGTGTTTCCAAGGTCATCAAGGTCCCGTACGACCAAGCCTCAATGTGTGTCACGCTCTGTTATAATCCGTTAAGGTCTTTTAAGCTGTACATTTGCATATAAGTACACACACACACACACACACACACACACACACACTGAAAAGGTGCATGACTATTAACCTCGAGATCACAAGTTCAAATTCAGGTTAATGCCACAGCCATCCGTGACTAGGAGTCCACAGGAGCTAATTGGTCGAGCGCTCACGGGAGGAAGGGATGGTATACACTCACTTCCTTGTCACTCACAGTGATCCCTAGCCCTTAGTGTTTTCCCTCCAAGTGTGTTCGATCATCCCAAATTACACGTGTGCAGCAGTTTGAAAAGCCACGGGTGGCTATCAGTGTACGTCACAGAGGGGGGTGTATGCACGATCTCACCCCTCCTTGGTTGGTTGTGGTTGTGTGATAGGGAGAGTAATACTTGATACTGGATGAGAACTGGACACAAATAAATTAGGGAATGGGGAAAAAAAATTGGTCCGTTAAGCTCTGCTGCGCTTTACCGCGCTTCTCAGTACGATTGGTGTCAAATCGTAATACATCATAAAAATCATGGGAGAATTTTTGACAGACAAACATCTTGCTATGATCATCATGATCATTATGAATCCATCCAGTTTCCTCAATGTCGGCACTATTGGACCCCCACCACCACCACCACCACACACACACACACACACACACACACACACACACACACACACACACACACACACACTCTCTCTCTCTCTCTCTCTCTCTCTCTCTCTCTCTCTCTCTCTCTCTCTCTCTCTAATCAGAATTATTTCCAACCGTTATCGCGGACACTGCGTCCCAATCAGAGCACACCTTACACATACTTTGAAATAAATGAATTTAAAAATACAAATGACCTTGAATGGCCATCTGACTAGAGCATATGTTTGTTATCCTTCAAACTAAAGCATCTATTTGTTAATTTGGTCACATGCACGTACTGTAGTACGAATCATATAATGAGCACGTGACAATTAAAACCCACCCATATAGGACTTCCCCGGTGCACTAACTGGGTTATCACAGGCCGGCTGTGTCTCTCACTGTCCATGGTGAGAGGTTCATGTAAAAGAACCATTGCTGACTTTCGATAAGAGGAGCTGCATAGCCGTCAGCTGCGATGGCCTGGCGAGCCGTCCAGAGTGTACCTTGCCCTCACCCGGAGTCGCCTGGGATGGGCATCAAATTGGGATTAAGCGGTTACAGAAAATGAATGAATATAGGGCTTATTTGTTACATCATCCATGCTGCATTGTGGAGGTACCTTGCACTCTGTAGAGAACCTTTATTTTTAGTTTGCAGCATAATAATTTACTGAGAATCAGATCAAGTCAAAAGACACCAGGGATGCATGAGATTTTATTTATTTATTTATTTATTTATTTGTATTTTTTTTTTTTTTTTTTCATGTAACCAGGACCAAATATGCACTGAAAATAAATAAATAAATAAATAAGTAAATAGATAAATAAATAAATAAATACATACATAATCTTTCCATACATTTACAGTGATCCACAGCATGCCTGGTGTCCCCATCTAGTCAGTTATTTATAACAATGTAATTAAACAGGAATTTAAATAATTAAAATAAAACACCTCATTTTGTGATGTATAATTATATGAACAGCAGTAAATGTTGAAATTCTAATTTATAAATGAATTTATTATTTATTGGTTTATCTGTGGGCAGCACGGTGGTGTAGTGGTTACTACGTCTGCCTCACAGCAAGAAGGTCATGGGTTTGATTCCCAGCCTGGACGTTTCTGCATGGAGTTTGCTTGCGTGGGTTTCCTCCGGGTACTCTGCTTTCCTCCCACAGTCCAAAAAACATGCACAGTAGGCTAGCTTGCTGTTCCAAATCCCACCAATGCAATGGCCTGGCAAGTTGTCCAGGATGTATAATGCACTCACTCCGAGTCAGCTGAGATGGACACCAGCCTCCCTGTGACCTTAATTAGGATGAAGTGGTTCAGAAAATGAATGGCTGGATGGTTCTGGTCAGCAGACAAGAAAATTGAGGTCCATCTTCTTTAACAGCACAAACACCTCACATATTTACAAGGAGATTCAATTTAGACGCAATTTAGCCTCATCTGCGTAGGAGGAAACCAGAGAACCAGGTGAAACTGATATGTAAATTAGGAGAAACACTGTTCAGACAGAACCCTGAACTCAGGAACCTTTTTTTCAGGTTTTATTGCTTGGTTTCTATGTTTTGTTGTATTTCTGGAGTCCGGGTATAGTCCTCTGTTCACCTATATCAGAAAATAACTCGAGTGAATTACCGATAAACGATACCTACTTAATGTAACCATGTCAGCTTCTGATTCGTTGAGGTAGGAATCTCAGGTCCTTCACCAGCACGACACTGTGGTACAGTATACCGGGCAACAATAACCACATATCACATATCCTTACTGTGGAACCATGAAAAAATTATAGAGTGGTACCTCAACTTACGAAATTAATCCGCTCCAGAGCCTTTTTCTTAACCAGGACTTTTCGTAAATTGAACGACGTTTTACATGTAAAACGTGTGATTCATCCCAAGGCCCCCAGTACCACCCCTTATATCTGTTCAATATCGTACCTATGATAGACGGGTTTGGCCATATTCCTTTGTGATATCACTCAACTGCATGCCATGATCCCGCTGCTTCTTCTTTTCACTCATACCAGAAATCACACATGTGTGTGTGTGTGCGTGTGTGTGTGTGTGTGTGTGTGTGTGTGTGTGTGTGTGTGTGTGTGTGTGTGTGTGTGTGTGTGTGTGCTGACCATGTCTTCTTAGCAGAGTTATTATCTTACAAATGTTTATGGAAGGTTAAAAGCAATGAACAAACTCAAAAATCTCATGAAACAACAGTAACTCTGTCCTTTACACGAAAAGCATTATGGGAGATGCAGCTCCATAATAGCCAATGGGAGGGAGCTGTGTCATCCCTCCTAAACAATGGGAGGCCAGCGGGGCAGGATGTTGGGAGATAGCCAATTGGAGGTAGCTGCATCATCCCTTCGAGCCAATGGGAGGACACTGGGGTGGGATGTTGGAAGAAGTGTTATGGGAGAGCGACTTGTGCATTGTTTGAATGTTTGAATGGCACGTTTTGTGCGTTTTGTAAGGAGAACTTGTTTCGTATACAGAGACAAAAAAATTTGGAAAATGTTTTCCGTAACCTGGATTTTTTTTGTTTGCTGGGACTATCGTAAGGTGAGGTACCACTGTATATATAAACCAACATCACAGAAGGAAAATTAAACTTCGAACTTTGAATGTTAAATAATTAATGGGATCATTATTCCTAGAAAATTACAGACATGTCGTTCGCAATTCTTATGAAGTCACAGGGCACGTTTTCAATCTTGTGAATTTATGATAATTTGCACAGTACAAGGTGTTGGAGTCTGACTGCCTGAAGAAAAAATGTCGTCTCCTGTTGAGTCTTGGATGTTCTTGCAGTCTCTGCCAGATGGCAAAGGGGAACATAGTCCATATGAGGGCTAGGAGGCTTGGTGGGGTTGGCCATAATGGTCAAGGATTGCAGATGTAACAATGGGTGAAAAAACACATTCGATACCCTGATGGTAATCAACTTGCTGTTCAATCTAATTTAATAAACATTAGAATTAAAGGAATTTCAGAAAATGAATGAATAAAATTACTAACAATGGAACCTTGTGCTTACAAAATTCCTCAGCGGTGGACAGTAAACCATTAAAAACTTACACGTTCTTGGGATGAGACCCGTTCGTGATTCCTCACATCAGGTTTTCATTGTGTGCGGGAGAAAGAAAAAAAAAAAAAAAAAAAAAACGTTGATAAATTGTTCATTCATTCATTCATTTTTTAAACTGCTTAATCCTAATTAAGGTCTCTGGGAGGCAGGCGCCTATGTCAGCCAATTCTGGGTGAGGGTAAAGTACACCCTGGCCAGCTCACCAGGCCATCACAAGACTAACACACATTCATTTGCACCTATGGGCAATTCGGAACAGCCAGTCAGCCTGCTGCATGTTTCTGGCCTGTGGAAGGAAACTGGAGTATCTGAAGGAATCCCACGTGAGGACAGCGAGTACATGCAAACCTAACACAGAACACCCTGAGCAAGGGAATTAAACCCAGGCTTTCTTGCTGTGAGGCGGATCTGATAACCACTGCACCCTGATTAAAAAAAAAGAAAAAAACCCAGTATTTTTTCTTAGACTTGGGTTCCTTCATTCATTCAGTCACTTATTCATTCATTCAATTTCTGAACCACTTAATCATAATTACGGTCATGGTAAGGCTGGAACCCATCTCTGCCGACTCTGGGCGAGGGCAAAGAACACTTTGGACAGGACAGGAACAAAAGTCAGAAATGGTTCTTTAACCTGAGCATCTCACCACAGACGGTAATAGACGTAGCGCTGATGTTAAACAGTACTTTCACTCGAGGGCTTTTCAGGGGCACCAATGCAGAAATATGGCGAGGATGGAGGGGGTTGTAATAATATATATTTACTACTAATTCAAGAGACTTTTTGTTTGTGATGCCGAAAAAATGGCTGATGTTGCATCACTGCCATGGTATAACTGAATTATTCCACTGTTGTCATGGGATACGTTGAATACGTATTTTACATCTGGTACATGTGACACAATATTATAATGGTATACTTTGAAAATGATTTTAAAAGAACTTGGCTTGGCGGCAGGGTGGTATAGTGGTTAGCACGTCAACCTCACATGAAGACGTCCTGGGTTCGAGTTCTGACTGTTTCTGTGTGGTGCTTGTGTGTTCCCATGCTTGTTGTGTGGGTTCGTTTCAGTTCATTTTCTGTAACCACTTAATTCTAATTAGGGTCATGGGAAGGCTGGCATCCATCCCAGCCGACTCCGGGCAAGGGCAGAGTACACCCTGGACAGCTCGCCAGGCCATTACAGGGCATAAACACGCTGGCGGCATTTCAGCTCCTCGTGTTGCACGTCAGCAATGGTTCTTATACATCAATCTCTCACCATAGACTGTGAGAGACATGGCTGGCCTTTGATAACCCAGGTAGCAGCACTGGAGGGACAGCAATGACAACCTCATGGAGAGTGAGACTCGTACCACAAACCTTAGGATCAGCGATCCAGTGTACTATACCATTCGGACACCACTACCCCGCTTGTGTGGGTCTCCTCAGGATATTCCGGTTTCCTTCCACAGGGCAAAGATATTCACATTCGGCGAATTGGCTGTCTCAAAGTGATTCTGTGTGTGTGTGTGTGTGTGTGTGTGTGTGCGTGTGTGTGTGTGTGTGTGTGTGTGTGTGTGTGTGTGTGTGTGTGTGTGTGTGTGTTGGTCCTGGCATTGTCTGCCAAGCTGTCCAAGATGTATTTTGCTTTTGTCCAGAGTCAGCTGAGATGGGCACCGGCCTCCCTGTGACCTGAATTGGATGAAGTGGTTCAGTAAATGGTCCTTAAGGTGTAGATTAATGTGTTTAGAACTTATACAAGGTTAAGATGACCGATTTTAATTTCCTTGTATTAGTAAGAGTTCAGAGTATAATTCAGACTATAATCATTACTTTTATAACTATCATTCATCAAATGTTCAATTATCAGAACCGATCAATTCTAGTTGGGGTTGCAGGGAGGCTGGCACCCATTTCAGCCAACTGTGGGCATGGGCAGGGTAAACCTTGCACAGTTCGCCAGGCGATCAAATGGATTGTATGACTATGATGATATTAATAAAGCAACTGCTTTTACATTCTGCCTCTCACACAGCGTTACAGTTATGCGAAGGCTTATGCTGGAAAATTAGAGAATTTCCATGACAGTAGGTCTCATTCACTTTCTAACCTTTAATAGTGTTGTGAAAAGGCTGACGACCATTTCGGCCCACACTGGGAAATGGTGGAGTACACCCTGAATAGTACACCAGGCCATTGCAGGGAAAACACACACACACACACACACACACACACACACACACACACACACACACACACACACACACACACACACACACACAGCAAATCGCCTACTGTGCACGTTTATGACTATGTGAGGAAACGGAAGTATCTGGAGGAAACCCATACAAGTACATGGAGAACATGCAAACTCCACACAGCCTGAATCAACTCCAGGACCATCTTGCTGTTCAGCAAACATGGTGACCACTATGCCACTGTGTCGCCCTGACAAGTAGGTCTGCCTTTGTAATTTATCTCAACGCCAACAATCCCAGTCTTTCTGCATCCAGAATATTTACTGCCATGTGTACAGTTCAGTCCTCACCCTTTTCTCAAGGCGACAATAATTTCACAAACTTCCAGTTAATCATTTCTAGTCCCGTGTCAGTTAACAGGGAGCCGTTTAGCATGTTCTATAACTGATCTTTAGGCTCGGCCCATTAGCTTATTTCACTAAAATGCTTGTCATGTCTATCATGTTATGCTTGCTCAGACCCTTGAGTGCTACACTGTCTGTGTATTGATCTTTCTATCATACTTCATTCCTGCTCTGATTTCTGTGGCTTTCCATGTGGTTAGTTCTGAAACTGAACTGAAAATCAATGATGACTGGCACTGACATTTACGCAAAATATCAATGCACTATGCTAACAGTCCACTCTAATCCTCTTTTCAACAGATACACTCTTTACATCAGAGGTGCACTATCAGGTGTCTAACGCCTTCTCAGCTTGGTTTTGTTGTTGGTGTGGACAGGTGATACTAAAATTATGTTTTTTTGCCATCAGAATCACATGGCATTTGGATGCTCAACAGTGAGCAAGTCACTGGGCCTGATTTTGGAGCCAGAATTAGTGTGTGTGTGTGTGTGTGTGTGTGTGTGTGTGTGTGTGTGTGTGTGTGTGTGTGTGTGTGTGTGTGTGTATTCTGTTGAGATACACATGCTACCTGTGATATAGCAGTGACCAAAATCCTTCTGGTTTCTGAATCCTGCTGGTTGGAGTTCTTATAAGAAGCCCCTCGCTCTTGCTAATGACCCAAATGGACCTAAATATACACGGAAAACCTTCCACTTTCCACTGCTGGGGATATAAACTGTTTTATTAAAATAGTTTAGGACGGTGAGCCGGTGACAGTATTCTTGTTGCCTCCTGTCTTGATGCCCACATGTTGAGGTTCACCACGGTTGATGAAAGGGTAGCCTCCTTCCGCCTGTGGGTGGGAGAAAGGGTCACAACTGTTGTTTCTGCTTATGCACAAAATGACAGTTCAGAGTACCCACTCCTTTTGGGTCTTTAGGGGCGTGTTGGAGAACGATTCCCCTGGAGACTCCCTTGTTGTCCGGGGAGACTTCAACGCCCATGTGGGCAACGATTGTGTGACCTGGAAGGGTGCGCTTGGTAGGTGAGGTCTCTCCAGCCTGAACCCAGATAGGGTTTCAATGTTGGATTTCTGTGCTTGTTGTGGTTTGTCTATTACAAACACCATATTCAAACATAAAGGTGTTCATAAGTTCTTTTGGCACCAGGGCACCCTAGGCCGCAGTTTCATGATCAACTTTGTAGCTGTGTCACCAGATTTGCTGCCACATGTTCTGGACGCTCAGGTAAATAGAGAAGCTGAGTTGTCAACCAATCACCACCTAGTGGTGAACTGGCTCTGTTGGGGGGGACCCCTCCAGACCTGGCAGGCCTTAGTGTGTAGTTAGGGTTTCCTGGGAAAGTTTGGTGGAATTTCCTGTCAGACGGGCCTTTAACTCCCACCTCCAGCAAAGCCACAACCACGTCCTGAAGGAGATGGGTAACATGGAATTCAAATGAGCCATGTTTCATTTTCTCCATTGTTGGGGCGACAGTCCATAGCTGTGTCCCGAAGGTCATTGGTGCCTGTTGTGGTGGTAACCCATGAACCTGGTGGTGGACACCTGCAGTGAAGAAGGCTGTTCAGCTGAGAAAGGAGGCCTATTGGGTCTTATTGGCCTCTGGGACTTCCGTGGGAACAAACAGGTACCAGTAAGCCAAATGGGTTGCTGCCTGAACTGTTGTCGATGTAATTTTTAACTTTTTAATTTTTAAATTTTTTATTTATTTTTTTTTTTTTGCGTGGGCGGAGTTGTGCAAGGGTCTGGAAAACGGTTATTGGTTGGCCTCAAAAAGGTTCTGGAAAACCATCTGTCACCTCAGGAGGGGGAAGCAGTTCACCACAAGTACATTGGAAGTGGGGAGCTGCTCACCTCGACTGCGGTTGTTGTCAGGAGGTGGAAGGAATACTTCAAGGAACTCCTCAATCCTACTGATCTGTGGTGGAGGAAGACCCTGGGGGTTGGGTAGGGGTCCACCCATTGCAGAGGTAGTCAAAAAGCTCCCCGGTGCTCCAGGCTCCATTGGTGGATGAGATCCGCTCTAAAAATGTCAAGGCTCTGGATGTTGTAAGACTGTTTTGGTTGACATGTCTCAATGACATTGTGTGGTCATTGGGGATCGTACTTCTGATTTTTTTTTTTTTTTAATTATTCCAATAATTGTGGAATCACACTCCTCAGCCTAACTAGTAAAGTCTATGCAAGAGTACTGGAGAGGAGGATTTGACCAATAGTTGAATCTTGTATTCAAGAGGAACATTGTGCTTGGCTGCATTTCCATCGCCGTTGATCTCTTTCGGCTTGATCCACAATAGGAGAATCCTCTCCATCTCATCATTGAGTCCAGATCTTTCCTCAAATAACATATTAACCCCCCTTTGCTGGTTGAACACTCTTAAACATGGCCTTCTGTTTGAGAATTGTACAGATGCTCGATGCATTCTTCCCAAACTCCTTACACAGACTGGCCACGTGGACTCCTTTCTCGTATTTATCTCAAGCTTCATTTCAAGAGAAATTGATTTTCTCCTCTTGAATACATTGCCACCTTCTTACTACCCATCTTAGAAACACTGGGATATGCACAATAAAAAATAAGACTAAAAAAGTCACAAAATCCAAACCACAAAAAAGAAAAACTTTTGTGTGTGTGCACGTGACAAACGCCACTACTAGCATACTTTTTTAACATACTGGGGGACCATCTTTATAAGTTTGATTGTGCATCTTCTACACTAGGTGGCAGTGCCATAAAATGTTCCCCCCCCCCTTCCTATAGGGGGCATATCAGAAATAATTGAGCAGCACTGCAGAAGGCATTATCAGAGGGCGGAGTAATACACGCAGAAGAATACAAGGCTAATCAAGCCAGAAAAGCCATTTCCGCAGCATAGCTCGAAAGTAGAAAATTTCCTCAATGGATGGGGCAGATTTTATGTGAGATTGAATCTCATATCATGGAAAATTCTTTATTAGTGAAACTCGTAAGTCGTGGTATCACTGTGTATATATACAAATTAAGTCACAAGTTTGTTTTGACTATGAGTAAAATATGTTAAATTAGTAAAATTCTATATTTTACTTGATTCACATAATGGTGTGGTGATTATCACATGTGACTTACAAGGACAAGGTCTTGGTTCGAGTTCTGGGCTCAAATATTTTGTGTGGCAACTCAATTTCCCCCTTTGCTTGTGTGGGTTTCCACTGGGAACTCAAATTTCCTCCCACAACCCAAAGGCCTGCACATTAGGTTGATTAGCTGTTTCAGATTATCCCTAGATGTGAGTCTGAACGGTTGTTTGTAGGTGTGTTAGTCCTGTGAAGGTCTGTAGACCTGTTCAGGGTGTACCCTGCCTTCATTTTGTGTCGGTGGATCAGCAGATCTATATATATATATATATATATATATATATATATATATATATATATATATATATATATATATATATATATATGTGTGTGTGTGTGTGTGTGTGTGTGTGTGTGAGTATATATATATAGTGTATGTATATATATATATATATATATATATATATATATGTGTGTGTGTGTATATATGTGTGTGTGTGTGTGTGTGTGTATATATATATGTATATGTGTGTTTTGATGGATGCATTCAGGTGCATAAAATTATGTAGAACTCTGATATATATGCCTCTCTTTTTTTTCCCATCCATTTCACCCTGTCCATTTTTTAATGCATATCTCAGCTGTATATGTTCTGTTGTTCCTTCAGGCCATTCCCCCTTTCTCTCGCCATGTAGTGAAAACATGAACATATTAATAAGCTCTATCAGTGGGGTTTCAGTGAGCATCAAGGGATAATAATATTATCAAGCTGATATTTTGCTTGTTTTTACACAGGAATGCTTTATCCATTGCCCAGTGCATTATCTCTCCATTATAGTTCATCAGCAGAGAGTCTCTCATGTCTTCTCCTCCATTGGAGAAAAAAAAAAAAAAAAAACGAATAATCAGAAGAAAAGCTATATCCAGAACATGGACCCTGGTTTCAAATCATCAAAAATACCCCCACCAAAACCCATGTAGTGTAGTACACATCAAAACCATACCATTATCAGAAAATAGCTATTTTATCTTGTAGTCACTGATGCCTGTATGGTATTTGTCCTCAGAAAAGGGCAGGTTGTGATTTTTTTTTTTTTATTATTATTTTTTTTTCCTAAAGAAAAGCAAGCTTCTAAATTTAGAATTAGCATGACAGAGCCTGGCTGTTTTAATTAGCATTTTCTTGAGAGGTTTACGACACTGCGACTCCAGGTTACGAGTGGTTGGTTGGTTCCTCAAACACAAGCAACACTGGGAACAGAGTGAGAGTGAACTCAGGAGCTAGGAACTTTTATCTTGGCACTACGGATGGTCTTAAATTGGGTTCCTACTGCAGAGTGTTTACAATCTTGGCCAAGTGTTGCATTTAGTTGTCATGGTGACTCCATGCTCATTGATGGCATGCTGGGTAATAGTAGGCACTTAACATAATAAAAAAAAAAAAAAAAAAAAAAAAAAAAAACACTTTCAAGCTTGTGGCCAGATCCATAAATCCTTCAGAGAATGTATCAGCAATTGTCTATTTCATGGTGCCAGATAATGAACTACAGCTTCATTTCAGTCTTTGGATTGACACTCTGAGACATATTTGGAGTTGCTGACTAAAAGGAATGTCATGAAATCGCAATGTGTCCAAAGATTACACTTTTGATCCATTATTCTCAATTCAATTTTATTCTAGTGCTCTAGTGTATAGTGATTGGGGGCTTGTTGGCATCGTGGTTAACATGTGCTCATCACGTAAGGGCGTTTCTGTATGGAGTTTAGATGTTCTCCCCATGCTCGTGTCGGTTTCCTCTTCATACTCTGGTTTCCTTCCCCAGACTTACACTTAGGATTAACTTTCTGTTCCAAATTGCCCCTTAGGTGTGTGTGTGTGTGTGTGTGTGTGTGTGTGTGTGTGTGTGTATAGTGTCTGTGATCTGTGTGTTGGCCCGGTAATGAATTGGCAAGCTGTTCAGTCCCTATTAGGCACACTTCACAGCATGCACCTCACCATTTATAAGCACCTGATTATTGACTGATGCATCACATGATTACCGGCACACCTGTCAGCTCTCACATGTGGTAACACCTCACAGTGTATAACTGTAGGGTGGCACAGTGGTGTAGCGGTTCAGACACCCAACTCATAGCAGGAAAATCCTGGACTCGGGTGTTTCTGTGTGGGGTTTGCGTGTTCTCTCCATGCTTGTGTGGCTTTCTTCCAGGCAGTCCAGTTCCTTCTCACTGATAAAAAAAAAATAATCGTAATAATAATAAAAAAACATATGCTCATTAGGCTAAATGGCAGTTCCAAATTACACCTATGTGGGGATGTGAGTGTGAATGCTTGTGTGTTCTGCCATGTGATGGTCTGGTGAGCGATTTAGGGAATACCATTTCTGCATCTTAGGCACTCACCTCCCTGTGAACCTGGTAATAGGATTGAGAGATTCAGCAAGTGATTAAGTGTGTATGTACAGTAGCTGTTAAAATGCAGCCATGAGGTGGGGGTGGGGGTGGGGGGGCACTGACCAGTGTCTTTCCCCCTTATGCTGGTCCCAAGCCCGGATAAATGCAGAGGGTTGCGACAGGAAGGGCATCCAACGTAAAACTTCTGCCACATTAAAAATGCAAATGGTCAAAACAAAATTCATACCGGATCGGTCGAGGCCCAGGTTAACAACGACTGCCATCAGTGCTGTCAACCAACAGGGTGCTGGTGGAAATTGGACTACTGTTGGTCGAAGAAGGAGAGGCGGGAGGCGTGTCCGTAGGCAGAGAGAGAAGAGGAAAGGCGTGAGCCGAGGACTGAGAGTAGGGACTTTGAATGTTGGAACTATGCAAGGAAAAGATAGGGAGCTGGCTGACATGATGCAGAGGAGGAAGGTGGACATACTGTGCATTCAGGAGACCAGCTGGAAAGGTAGCAAAGCAAAAAGCTTAGGAGCAGGGTTTAAGCTGTTTTATCATGGTGTGGATGGGAAGAGAAATGGAGTAGGAGTCATCTTGAAGGAGGGGTTTGTCAGGAATGTTCTAGAAGTGAAAAGAGTGTCAGACAGAATGATGCGTCTCAAGTTAGAAATTGAAGGCGTGATGGTCAATGTTGTTCGTGCTTATGCCCCACAGGCAGGATGTGAGCGAGAAGAGAAGGAGAGATTCTGGAGTGACTTAGATGAAGTGATGCAGAGTACCCCCAGAGGTGAAAGAGTGGTCATTGGGGCAGACGTCAATGGACATGTTGGTGCAGGCAACAGAGGGGACAAGGAAGTGATGGGCAGGTTTGGTATCCAGGACAGGAACGCAGAAGGACAGATGTTGATCGATTTAGCAAAAAGGATGGAAATGGCTGTGGTGAATACTTTCTTCCAGAAGCGACAGGAGCATAGGGTGACTTACGAAAGTGGAGCTAAGAGCACACAGATAGACTATATCTTGTGTAGGCGATGTAATTTGATGGAAGTCAGTGACTGCAAAGTAGTAGCGGGTGAGAGTGTTGCCAAACAGCATAGGATGGTGGTGTGCAGGATGACGCTGATGGTGAGAAAGGTGAAAAAGACAAAGGCAGAGCAGAAGACAAAGTGGTGGAAGCTGAAAAAGGAAGAGTGTCGTGTTGTCTTCAAGGAGGAGTTGAAACAGGCTTTGGGTAGTCAGGAAGTGCTTCCAGATGACTGGACAACCACAGCCAATGTGATCAGGGAGACCGGTAGGAGAGTACTTGGTGTGTCCTCAGGAAGGAAAGTAGATAAGGAGACTTGGTGGTGGAATGAAGAAGTGCAGGAGTGTGTACAAAAGAAGAGGTTAGCTAAGAAGAAGTGGGACATTGAGAGGACTGAAGAGAGTAAACAGAAGTACAGGGAGACACAGCGTAAGGCAAAGGTAGCGGTGTCAAAGGCCAAACAGAGGGCATATTATGACTTGTATGATAGGGTGGACAGTAAGGAGGGAGAAAATGATTTAGACAGGTTAGCACAGCAGAGAAATAGAGATGGGAAAGACGTGCAGCAAGTTAGAGTGATAAAGGACAGAGAGGGAAATGTATTGACTGATGACAGAAGTGTGCTGGGAAGATGGAAAGAGTACTTTGAAGAGCTGATGAATGAGGAAAATGAGAGAGAAAAAAGAGTAGAAGGGGTGACCGTTGAGGAAGTAGCAAAGATTAGTAAGGGAGAAGTGAGAAGGGAATTGAAGAGGATGAAGAGTGGAAAGGCAGTTGGCCCTGATGACATACCAGTTGAGGTATGGAAGTGTCTAGGGGAGGTAGCAGTAGATTTTCTGACAAGAACATTCAACAAGGTACTAGAGAGTGAGCAGATGCCGGAGGAGTGGAGGAGAAGTGTGCTGGTTCCCATTTTTAAGAACAAGGGAGACGTGCAGAGTTGCAGCAACTACAGAGGGATAAAGTTGATGAGCCATACAATGAAGTTATGGGAAAGAATAGTGGAAACTAGACTAAGGGCAGAGGTCAGCATTTGTGAACAACAGTTTGGTTTCATGCCAAGAAAGAGGACCACAGATGCAGTATTTGCTTTGGGGATGTTAATAGAGAAGTACAGAGAAGGTCAGAAGGAGCTGTCTTGTGCCTTTGTGGATCTAGAGAAAGCATATGACAGGGTGCCGAGAGAAGAACTGTGGTATTGTATGAGGAAGTCTGGAGTGGCAGAGAAGTATGTTAGAGTGGTGCAGGACATGTATGAGAGATGTAAGACAATGGTGAGGTGTGCTGTCGGTGTGACAGAAGAGTTCAAGGTGGAAGTGGGACTGCATCAAGGGTCAGCTCTGAGCCCCTTCTTGTTTGCTGTGGTGATGGACAGGCTGACAGACGAGGTGAGACAAGAATCTCCATGGACTATGATGTTTGCAGATGATATTGAGATCTGTAGTGAGAGCAGAGAACAAGTGGAGGAAAATCTAGAGAGGTGGAGGTATGCCCTAGAAAGGAGGGGAATGAATGTTAGTCTCAGTAAGACAGAATACATGTGTGTGAATGACAAGGACCCAAGAGGAACGGTGAGGTTACAGGGGGCAGAGATAAAGAAGGTGGAGGATTTTAAGTACTTAGGCTCAACAATCCAGAGCAATGGAGAGTGTGGAAAAGAGGTGAAGAACCGCATGCAGGCAGGTTGGAATGGATGGAGAAAAGTGTCCGGTGTGATGTGTGATAGGAGAGTATCGGCAAGAATGAAGGGAAAAGTGTACAAGACGGTGATGAGGCCAGCGATGTTGTATGGTTTAGAGACAGTAGCCCTGGGGAAAAGACAGGAGTCAGAGTTGGAGGTAGCAGAGATGAAAATGTTGAGGTTCTCTTTGGGAGTAACTAGGATGGATAGGATCAGAAACGAGTAAAATCAGAGGGACAGCACATGTTAGATGTTTTGGAAACAAAGTCAGAAAGGCTAGATTGAGATGGTTTGGACATGTACAGAGGAGGGATAGTGAGTATATTGGTAGTAGGATGCTGAGGTTGGAACTACCAGGCAAAAGGCCCAGAGGAAGACCAAAGAGAAGATTTATGGATGTGGTGAAGGCGGACATGAAGGTCGTTGGAGTAAGAGTAGAAGATGCAGAGGATAGGGAGAGATGGAGGCAGATCATTTGCTGTGGCGACCCCTGAAGGGAACAGCCGAAAGAAGAAGAAGAAGAAGTAGAAGAATACAGTAGCTGTTAAAACTTTAAATGCATAATTTATCTGAATGAGAGTGCCATAGGAAAGGAATATTCAAATTGAATCAATTCAAATCAGTATCATCTGTATGGCGTATTTTAGAATTAACATTGTCACACAGCAGCTTCATCTAGTAAAAGTAGGAGTTTACAAAGTATAAAGGAATATAAACATCTCTTGACAAGCCAGTGAGCAAGATGGTGGCAAGGAAAAACTCCCTCAGTTGGCATAAGAACGGAACCTTGAAGAACCAGGCCCAAAAGGGAAACCCATCTCTACTTGTCTATGGTATATATCTTCACAGTCTGAGTGCACATCTAAATCCATATAGATCTTCATCAGCGGAAGAGAGGGGCTTTCAGCACACCAGGACAGACCACAGGACTCAGAAAGCAGAAGGATCAGAAGGATCAGGGTTAGCAGCATCCAGAAGAAGCACGTCTACCTCAGCAAAGTCTGAGAAAAACGACGGTGTGTGTGTGTGCGTGTAACTGCCTTGCTCAAGTGCCCAACAGTGGCCCAACAGTGGCAATTTGGTGGTATTGGGGCTTTGAACCCCTGACCTTTGGATCAGTAGGTCAGAGCTGTAAGCACTGAGTCACGACCGCCGTGAAGCTGATTCTAGCCAACATTGGGCAAAGGCAAGGTACACACTGGAGAGCAAGCCAGTCCATCACAGATCCTACACACACACACACACACACACACACACACACACACACACACACACACACACACACACACAGACACAGAGCTATTTAAACTTCCACTTATACAGGGTTCACGGTATCCACTCATCACATTAGTGAATCAAAAGCCTACGCGGCGATGTAAAACATACCTTCAACTCGCCATGCTATGCTGGTGAGGGATCTGTGTTTTGAATGAGGCCAATTAAAGGTGGCACAGTTCCTTCCCCACAGCCCATGCCATCAGTTAGTCAATCAACGATTGCGTATCCCATTCGAAATGACTTGTGAAAATTCTCACCATGATCACATCCATTAAGACCAGATTCTCATCAAAACTTTATTGAAAACCTAATTGCGGCACTAACATTTGAACAAAATTAATTTTTAGAAAAAAATGGTGTGTGTGTGTGTGTGTGTGTGTGTGTGTGTGTGTGTGTGTGTGTGTGTGTGTGTACAGGCAGTACCAACTCATTACAGCACAATTTCACATGAGCATATTTAAGTCTACAAGTGGAGCATGTGAAGTTCTGGGCGTTGCCAGGTATTCTGAATGTTGGAAGCTTTAATCGGAGATTTAAACACTGATCATGTGATTAAATATTTTTCTGAGTGCTTAAAGTGATCGAAACACATTTTTGCAGACATTTACCCTTTGTGACAACAAGAATTTCATCTCTGCTTCTTCAAGATTTATCCCCTTCGGAATATCAGACTAGTGAGTGTCCAACAGAATTGTCCAACAGAACAAAATGTCCAACAGAATTGGTTTGGTTTGCATAGCCCGATATTGCACAAGCTGGCGGGCGCAGGAATTATGAGAGGTGACATCATCACCATCTATAGAACTACAACCATTAATTGATTCATGCATTCATTTATACATTTAATGAACTGCTTAATCCTAATTAGGGTTACAGAGAGGCAGATTCCCATCTCAGCCAACTCTGGACATTGCAGAAAGACACTGGCAGAAACCCAGTAGTCTACTTTTTACAAGCAACAATAATGGTTCCTTTACATCAGTGATGCCCAACCTTTTTATCAGCGCGGACCAGTGAACGGTTGACAATTTTACCGTGGACCGGGGGGGGGATTGTTTATATTGTAAATATAATGTTATTATTATTTATTATTATTATTATTATTATTATTATTATTTAGAATAAGAATTCCATGAATGTTATTTTTCAACAGCTGAAATAAAGTTAGTTGGGAAATAAAGCTTGAACTTTATATATATATATATATATATATATATATATATATATATATATATATATATATATATATATATATATATATATATATATATTATATTATATATATATATTATATATATATATATATATATATATATATATATATATATATATATATATATATATATATATATATATATATATATATATATATATATATATATATATATATATATATATATATATATATATATAAATATATAAAAAAAACAGACTATGGTGCACCAGTTGGGAGAATGAAGACTCAGTCTCAGTCTCACCCCAAATCCCCACTAATGTTTGAAACATGTCCAACATGCCTCTGATCAACCACTGTCCTTTTGTGGGTTACATTTTAGCACTCAAATGACAGACATGTCACTGAGAGAATCCGGTGATTTTTCAAAATAAAAGATTTTCAAAAAAAAAGATTGTTCAAACTCAGATAATTAATAAACCAGAAATAATTAATTGTTTTTTTCTGTGACCTGGTACCAACTGAGCTACGGGCAGGTACCGGTCTGAGGCCCAGTGGTTGGGGACCCCTGCTTTACATGAATCTCACCACAGACAGAGACATGGCTGGCCTTTGACGGAAAAAAAAAAAAAAAAGGCATGACCAATTCCAGACCACAAACCCCAGACACTGAATGCCCTTCTTTGTCATGTATAAATTGTCTGAGACATTTTCCTTCAATTTTGAACCTAATTACTTTCTCCACAGATACCTGGTCAGTGGTGTGGCTTGTTGGACCCTCCCTTGACTACGAGGTTTTCAAGTCTCCGAGCCACACTGGCTAAATGCTTTCTTGAGCCAGTGCCAACCCTGCTTAGGACTTATTTGGAACATCTAATTACCCTGATGAGAATGTTCTGGACTGTGGGAAGAAACTGGAGTAACCCAGAGAAAACCCAGTCATGCAATGAACATGCACTCAAAGTCCACACAAAAACAGGCTTCCCAAGCCTGGAACATGAACCCAGGACCTTCTCACTGTGTGCTAACCGCTTCGTCAACTGTGCTGCCAATGCAACAATTTTTATAAATCAAAATATTTGAGGTAGACAATAGTTTATATCCTTTATCAGGATTGTAGACATTTTTTTTTCTTTCGAAAGCCCACAATAACACTAGAGGACAATTTGATTAATCTTTTATTTATTTATTTTTTATTTTTTTTCTTCCTGGATTCATCCATCAATGGGATTAACACTAATCCTCCATTTAATTTCTGTCCGATTGTTTTTTGTTTTTTTTTCCATTTTATCCCCATAGAGAACTCATAATATGGCTGCCACAATATCCAACGCCTAATTGCGATCTCAAGCTGAATATTTTTCTGGATCATGGTGTTTACGCCGACATTGTACACTTCCAGTATCTACACGCCAAGACGGATATTCGTCTGAGGTTTTAATCACTGTTAGTGACATTACTAAATTAAATATTCAGATAATGTTCCATCTGGGATATTTATTAATGCAGATGGTTTATCTGTGGGTCCTTGTGGTGCAGTGGGTGGATATACAGCCTCACTGGGTTAAAATATAAGATTGGGCTCCTTGGGTCTGTGCAGAGTATTGAATGTTCTCCCTGTGCTCCTCTGGGTTGTTGGTGTAACAAGTCGGGGCGACGATAGTAGTGCCAACCTCCAAGCTAGCTTTCAACAAGCACAAAGAATGCATCATTTCATCATGTCCAAAAATCTTCAACGTTCTACAGGCCGGGTAGATATAGGAGGATACCCAGTATGAGTAAGCTGCCATTGTTGGGCCCTTGTGCAAGGTCCTTAACCCTCAATTGCTCAGTTGTTATTATGGATGAAATACTGTAAGTGTCTCATGTCACAGCGAGAAGAGAATAACGCTGTGGTGACCAGATTCCATCTTCAAGTCTTCAGTCATCTTGAAATACCTTGTATGTTGTGGGGAGGTTGGCACCTATCCCAGCCCACTATGCAGCTCCTCTTGTCGAAAGTCAGCAATGTTTTTTCTACATGAACTTCATACCATAGACAGTGAGAGACATGGCCAACCTTTAATAACCCAGTTAGCGACACTGAGGGGACAGTGACAACCCGTTGAAGGTGGGGCTTGAACCCCCAACCTCAGGATCAGTGATCCAGCACCTTTACCACCAAACCACCACTGCCCTCCTTTTCTGAGTCACTTCATTTTAATTAGGGTTATGGGAGACTGGCGTCCATCTCAGTCTACTGCGGGTGAAAGTGTGGTACACACAGAACAGCTCGCCAGACCATTACAGGGCCAACACGACAACCATTCACACCCACTTAGGGTCGATATAGAACAGCCTATTAGTTTACTGTGAATGTTTTGGACTGTGGGAGGAAACCGGAGTATCTCAAGAAAATACACACAAGCAACACGCAACAACTCTACGAAGAAACACCCTGTGCTCAGGAATCGGAGAACATGCTAAAAACTGCTCCTCCGTGCTTCTGTGTGGAGTTTCCATGTTCTCATCAAGCTTGTCCGGGTTTCTTCTGGGTTCTTCAGTTTCCTCCTGAAGTTCAAAAACATGCACAGCAAGCTATATAGGAGTTTCGGATGTTTCCGGATATCTCCTATGTGTGTGTGTGTGTGTGTGTGTGTGTGTGTGTGTGTGTGTGTGTGTGTGTGTGTGTGTGTGTTGTCCCTGACTTTAAAATACAATTTAAGTGCTGTATGACCCTGTAGAGCTTTTAGAGAATGTATTTATTTATTTATTTATTTTATGTATTTTATTTTTATTATTTTTTTTTACCTTTTTATGGAATCATGCTGCTGTTTATTCTCTGCATCCAACCCAGATGAACAAAGATGAACTCCATAACATTTGCCATGTTTGCCATGTAAGAGCTGAACTGTGTGTTGTTTATGTTCTCATTACACTCAGGTCCTCAAAGTCTGCTGAACCTTTTCTGTTCCATTAAACAGAGTCATTGTGATTAATCAGTAAATGGATGGTCCGGGATCTCTGATAATGCCTTGAACGCGAGTTTCTTCCCCCGAAACATGACTTTCAGCAAACGTTTCATTAACTTTCATTTGATTAGAGAAGAGTTTGTGTATGTATGCAAGGTGCGCATTCAAAAAAAAAAAAAAAAAAAAAAAAAAAAAAAAAGGAAAACACTCATTTTTAAACAGGCTGACATGAATATCTGGCCAAGAAAACCATTCCAGATGTTCAGTCTATTCTGCAAAAAACATGCAAAAAATATCAGATGTTTTTGCATCAGCAGTTCTGAGAACTGTGTGAATATGCTCCTGGATGCCCTACCTGGGAACAATCTATTTTAGGCACAGTACAGTCATCATCATCATCATCATCATCATCATCATCATCATCATCATCATCATTCTCATCCTCCTCCTCCTCCTCCTCGAATCATCATCATCCTCCTCCTCCTCGAATCATCATCATCCTCCTCCTCCTCGAATCATCATCATCATCATCATCATCATCATCATCCTCCTCCTCGAATCATCCTCCTCCTCCTCGAATCATCACCTTATTGTGGTGGCAAAGTTTGCATGCCTTAATAATCCTAAGGGCTATTTCATCTAGAGGAGCTGCATAGCCGTCAGCGTGTTTCTGGCCTGCGGTGGTCTGGTGCACCGTCCAGGGTGCACTCTACCTTCGCCAAGAGTTCGCTGAGATGGACATCAGCCTCCCCACGAACCTAATTAGGATTAAGTGATTCAGAAAATGGAAAGATGGGTTTATAAGTCGACACAATGACATCTTAGTTATCATGCCCACCGTACATCAAAAAGGACCTGGGTTCAAGTCCTGAGCCCGTCAGGATGGTTTTGTGTTTACTTTCCATGGGTTCCTTATGCTCAATTGAGTTTTCTCCAGGTATTCCGGTTTCCGGTTGGAAAGAACATGTACTTTAGGCTAACTGGCTGTTCCAAATTGCTCCTATGGGTGAGTGTGAGTGTAAATGGCTGTGTGTCTGTTTGCCCTATGATGGACAGCCAAGCTGTTCAAGTTGTACCCCACTTTTAGAATTGGCTGGGATTGGCTCCAGCCTTGCCCCAAAATTAAAAGGATTACAAAATGCTTTAATGCCCATATTCGTTCATTTTACAATCATGTGACTGTGGTTGGGGAAGCCTGAGACACGGCAGACATCAATCAAAAATGATGGATCGATTCAGGTTGGACA
Source organism: Plotosus lineatus (assembly GCA_024760905.1). Classification (NCBI taxonomy): domain Eukaryota; kingdom Metazoa; phylum Chordata; class Actinopteri; order Siluriformes; family Plotosidae; genus Plotosus; species Plotosus lineatus. The sequence continues at coordinate 67,566,159 of CM045730.1, read as the reverse complement.
TTTGATATGTTTAGTTTGATTTCTGAGCAAATACTATAGATTTGGGAGTAGTTGCTACATCACCATGGAGAGTATATGAATAGAAATTCACCTGAAATACCCACTACTGAGGATGTTTACATATGTAACATGCTTACAGAAGGCTGACTTCTGACCCGGCAGAACCAGTACCATGCAGAACTCGCTGACAGTGGGGGAGGGCAGGGTACACTCTGAATGCCAGTCAGTTGCACGGCAACACATACAGAAACCACTCACACTCACACGCAAGATAATTTTGGATCAGCCATGTAGCCTAAAGTCCATGCATTTAGACCGTGGAAGAAACTGGGAGTACCCGGAGGAAACCTGTGCAAGGTTCGCACCCCCGAAAAGGTGAACAGTGAGGAACGCACACTTACACAGTGGTACTTTTTGCGATGTTCAGTGTTGTAATGGATGAGCAAAAGCAACACGTTTCCCTTGCGTTGACTCGGGGATAATCAGTGACGATGTGATGAGTAAATGGAACCGTCACAATTGGAGTTTTGGAAAGGAAACACTATGAAAACAATTCAAACTTATAATCAGGAAAATAACATCAAAATAGCATTAAAATGATTACATTTAGGCTGGTTATGCTTTCAGTGCATCATTTTAAGGCTTCCAAAATTTGAGGTCATGGCATTCAATTACAATTATCAAATCACAACAAAGTATGATGCTCCTTCTTCCACTGTTACCAAAAGCTGTCATAAATCACAGTAAATATGTGAAACGCTCCACTGAATGTAGGCGCTTGTCGCAAATGGCGTATGGTGCTTGTGAGACAAAGCGCGGCTTATCCAGACTTCCGATCTTTCAAGTGAGCAAGTGAAGGTTGAGTACTACGCAAGTATTCAACGTGCACTTGCTCACTTGAAAGATTGGAAGTCCGAATAAGCCAAGCTTTGTCTCACAGGCACCATACGTCACTTGCGACAAGTGCCTACATTCGGTGGAGCGGCTTACATATACAGTCGGCCCCCGACTTATGAAATTACAGACGCTCACCGACTTATGTTTTAAATTGGTTCCAGGTGGAAGAACGTAAATTGAAAGTGAACGTAAGTGGTTACAGTGACGTATGACGTATGACGTGAGGCATGATGCTCACATTGTACTATACATCCATAAATACCATTACCATATGTCATAAAACATCCCTTAATCAATTATTATAAACATAACATTGTAAAATAATATCAAATATATCAAATAATATCAACATTAATTTCAAATAAGTCACTTATTTTTTACCGAGTCACTTTACATGAAGCTTAAAACAGCCAATCAACCCTTGCAATTTGTGAGGCGCTCAAAACCGAAAATAGTGTACTTGTGAAAGTAGTGTACTTGCTGTGGGTTATACGGACTTTTGGTCTTTCAAGTGAGCAAGGGCGCCGTTGAACTCATTTAGAACTGATGCCCTGATGTGAATCACCAGCAGAGCTGAGAGATCTCTATGGATTCAGGTTTTGATTCATTTTACAACTCTCTTTGCCTAAACGAGTATGCATGGTAGATTGTGCCGATCTGAGCAGACAGTTAATTCATCTTTGTGTATGAGACTTGCCCCCATACTAGTAGGCTTACGCTTCTGGCCAACCATATTTGCTTAACAAAAGTCTGCAAAACAGTGTAAACACAAAGATCACAGAGACGGCATCTTAACACAAGGGCAACATGCTGTCAACCAACAGGGTGCTGATGGAAATTGGACTACTGATGGTCGAAGACGTCGAAGAAGGAGAGGCGGGAGGCCTGTCCGTAGGCAGAGAGAGAAGAGGAAATGCGTGAGCCTAGGACTGAGAGTAGGGACTTTGAATGTTGGAACTATGCAAGGAAAAGATAGGGAGCTGGCTGACATGATGCAGAGGAGGAAGGTGGACATACTGTATGTTCTGGAGACCAGGTGGAAAGTTAGCAAGGCTAGAAGCTTAAGAGCAGGGTTTAAACTGTTTTATAATGGTGTGGATGGGAAGAGAAATGGAGTAGGAGTCATCTTGAAGGAGGGTTTTGTCAGGAATGTTCTAGAAGTGAAAAGAGTGTGAGACAGAGTGATGAGTCTCAAGTTAGAAATTGAAGGCGTGATGGTCAATGTTGTTAGTGCTTATGCCCCACAGGCAGGATGTAAGCTAGAAGAGAAGGAGAGATTCTGGAGTGAGTTGGATGAAGTGATGCAGAGTAACCCCAGAGGTGAAAGAGTGGTCATTGGATCAGACTTCAATGGACATGTTGGTGCAGGCAACAGAGGGGACAAGGAAGTGATGGGCAGGTTTGGTATTCAGGACAGGAACGCAGAAGGACAGATGTTGATAGATTTTGCAAAAAGGATGGAAATGGCTGTGGTGAATACTTTCTTCAAGAAGAAACAGGAGCATAGGGTGACTTATGAAAGTGGAGGTAAGAGCACACAGGTAGACTACATCTTGTGTAGGCGATGTAATTTGAAGGAAGTCAGTGACTGCAAAGTAGTAGTGGGTGAGAGTGTTGCCAAACAGCATAGGATGGTGGTGTGCAGGATGACACTGATGGTGAGAACGGTGAAAAAGGCAAAGGCAGAGCAGAAGACAAAGTGGTGGAAGCTGAAAAAAGGAAGCATGTCGTGTTTTCTTCAAGGAGGAGTTGAAACAGGCTTTGGGTAGTCAGGAAGTGCTTCCAGATGACTAGACAACCACAGCCAATGTGATCAGGGAGACCGGTAGGAGAGTACTTGGTGTGTCCTCTGGAAGGAAAGTAGACAAGGAAACTTGGTGGTGGAATGAGGATGTGCAGGAGTGTGTACAAAAGAAGAGATTAGCCAAGAAAAAGTGGGACATTGAGAGGACCGAAGAGAGGAAACAGGAGTACAGAGAGACACAGCGTAAGGCAAAGGTAGCGGTGTCAAAGGCCAAACAGAGGGCGTATGATGACTTGTATGATAGGTTGGACAGTAAAGAGGGAGAAAATGATTTATACAGGTTAGCACAACAGAGAAATAGAGATGGGAAAGACGTGCAGCAAGTGAGAGTGATTAAGGACAGAGAGTGAAATGTATTGACTGATGACAGAAGTGTGCTGGGAAGATGGAAAGAGTACTTTGAAGAGCTGATGAATGAGGAAAATGAGAGAAAAAAAGAGTAGAAGGGGTGACCGTTGAGGAGCAGGAAGTAGCAAAGATTAGTAAGGGAGAAGTGAGGAGGGCATTGAAGAGGATGAAGAGTGGAAAGGCAGTTGGCCCTGATCACATACCAGTTGAGGTATGGAGTGTCTAGGGGAGGTAGCAGTAGATTTTCTGACAAGAATATTCAACAAGGTCTTAGAAAGTGAGCAGATGCCGGAGGAATGGAGGAGAAGTGTGCTTGTGTCCATTTTTAAGAACAAGGCAGATGTACAGAGTTGTGGCAACTACAGAGGGATAAATTTGATGAGCCATACATTGAAGCTATGGGAAAGAATAGTGGAAGCAAGACTAAGGGCAGAGGTCAGAATTTGTGGTTTCATGCCAAGAAAGAGCACCACAGATGCAGTGTTTGCTTTGAGGATGTTAATAGAGAAGTACAGAGAAGGTCAGAAGGAGCTGCATTGTGCCTTTGTGGATCTGGAGAAAGCATATGACAGGGTGCCGAGAGAAGAACTGTGGTATTGCATGAGTAAGTCTGGAGTGGCAGAGAAGTATGTTAGAGTGGTGCAGGACATGTATGAGAGATGTAAGACAGTGGTGAGGTGTGCTGTCGGTGTGACAGAAGAGTTCAAGGTGGAGGTGGGACTGTATCAAGGGTCAGCTCTCAGCCCCTTCTTGTTTGCTATGGTGATGGACAGGCTGACAGATGAGGTTAGACAAGAATCTCCATGGACTATGATGTTTGCAGATGACATCGTGATCTATAGTGAGAGCAGAGAACAAATGGAGGAAAATCTAGAGAGGTGGAGGTTTGCCCTGGAAAGGAGAGGATTGAAGGTTAGTCTCAGTAAGACAGAATACATGTGTGTGAATGACAAGGACTCAAGAGGAACTTTGAGGTTACAGGGGGCAGAGATAAAGAAGGTGGAGGATTTTAAGTACTTAGGCTCAACAATCCAGAGCAATGGAGAGTGTGGAAAATAGGTGAAGAAGCGCGTGCAGGCAGGCTGGAATGGATGGAAAAAAGTGTGATGTGTGATAGGAGAGTATCGGCAAGAATGAAGGGAAAAGTGTACAAGACGGTGATGAGGCCAGCAATGTTGTATGGTTTAGAGACAGTGGCCCTGGGGAAAAGACAGGAGTCAGAGTTGGAGGTAGCAGAGATGAAAATGTTGAGGTTCTCTTTGGGAGTAACGAGGATGGATAGGATCAGAAATGAGTACATCAGAGGGACAGCACATGTTAGATGTTTTGGAGACAAAGTCAGAGAGGCTAGATTGAGATGGTTTGGACATGTATAGAGGAGGGATAGTGAGTATATTGGTTGTAGGATGCTGAGGTTGGAACTACCAGGCAAAAGGCCCAGAGGAAGACCAAAGACAAGATTTATGGATGCGGTGAAGGCGGACATGAAGGTCGTTGGAGTAAGAGTAGAAGATGCAGAGGATAGGGAGAGATGGAGGCAGATCATTTGCTGTGGCGACCTCTGAAGGGAACAGCCGAAAGGAAAAGAAGAAGAATAAAGAATATATATATATATATATATATATATATATATATATATATATATATATATATATATATATATATATATATATATATATATATATATGTATATGTATATATATATATATATATATATATATATATATATATATATATATATATATATATATATATATATATATATATATGTATATGTATATGTGTGTGTGTGTGTGTGTGTGTGTGTGTGTGTGTGTGTGTGTGTATATATGTGTATGTGTAATCCGTCCCAGCGTATTTTCGTAATGTGAGAGTTTCGTCAGTAGAGGTCGCATTTTACATGTTAAACGCCTGATTCGTTCCAAGGCTCCCAAAACAACCCCATAAACCTTGTAAAAATGATTAAAGTACACCAGTTTTGTATGAAATGTGTGTAAAAGTAAAAGAGAATTATTTAATCAATCAGTATTAAACATTTTATTCACACACACACACACACACACACACACACACCTCTCTCTCTCTCTCTCTCTCTCTCTCTCTCTCTCTCTCTCTCTCACACACACACACACACACACACACACACACACACACACACACACACACACACACACACACACACACATATATATATATATATGCATTAAATGTGTATTGAATACACATTAAATGTTTTTTGTAGCGCTACGGGCCACGGCCACAAGGCGTGGAATTCAAAATGCATTCCCTGCTTGACAGATCAGAGGTCCAAACTCAACTTTATTTTGATTCCTTGAGGGATCGGAATTCCAGGTGAGCTCATATGCGCCACATTTATTAAACATTTACTGAATGAATAAACTTAAAAAAGTAAACTAAAACATCTCTCTCTCTCTCTCTCTCTCTCTCTCTCTCTCTCTCTCTCTCGCACACACACACACATACACACACACACACACATGGACAGTATGTTTTATTTAAAGCGGAATTACAGTACCTGTTTGAAAGATCAGAGATCCTCACTGAATTTCCGCTTTAAGGTGTCCTTCTTGTTCTGTGTCATCTCTCCTCGCCAAGTGGAGGCCAGCGGGGCGTGATGTTGAGAGACAGCCAATGAGAGAGCAACTAGCGCATCGTGTCAAATTTTGGTTGGTGTGTTTGAATTTTGAATTTATTTTCGTAAGAGGGGGTTGTTTTCATATCCCGGGGATGAAAACTTAGGAAAATGTTTTTTGTAACCTGTGATTTTCTTACCCAGGGGATTTTGTAAGTCGAGGGCCGACTGTATTCATTCATTTTTTGAAACCACTTAATCCTAATCGGGGTTGCAGGGAGGCTGGTGCCCATCCCAGCCGACCCCAGGCGAGGACAGAGTACACATTGGACAGCTCGCCAGGTGATCATAGTACAGACACATGCTGATGACTATGTAGCTACTCTTGTCGAAAGTCAGCAATGGTTCTTTTACATGAACCTCACACCATAGACAATGGGAGACATGGCCGGCCTTTAATAACCCAGGTCGCTGCACGGAGGTGGGGTGGGGGGCAGTGACAACCTGTTGAGAGGAGGACTTGAACCCACAACCTTAGGACCAGTGATCAAGTACCTTTACCACCAGGCCATATCATTAGAACCTTTATACAAGCATAGAGAGTCCACACAGAAATGCCCAAGACTCCATCACTGAACCTTCTCACTATAAAACAGACGTGTTAGCCACTATGCTACCATGCCACCAAAAGAATCAAAACCGAATAATTATTTTGTGCTGGAATCAGGGATTACACTTGACAAGGAGAGGATAGGGCAGTGTATCCGTGGCTAAAACAATGGGCATTATGAATTTGCTCACTGATATTTCTTTTCATTATTAACAGAAAACCTACAAACCTATACAGACACTCCACAATTTACATTTTTGTTTGGCTCCAGACGACTGAACGTAAGGTTAAAAAAAAAAAAAAACAAACCTAAGATGTATGTTTCAGTGACATATGACGTTCATACTGTACAATACATCCATAAATACCATTACCGTATCTCATAAAACACCCCTAAATCAATTATTATAAACATAACATTGTAAAATAATATCAAATAATATCAACATTAACTTCAAATAAATTAAATTCAAGCAAAATAATTTCAAATAGATAAATTTAAATCAAATGCACTTATCAAATATCAAATACAGTATCAATTATAACCTTTAACATTCTGTGTGATGCAATCTTTCTGCTTGTAAATGGTTCGGATGGTCGACGGAGCCATTTGGAAGAAACGTGCAACATTCACATGTTTATCACCAGCATCAATTTTCTTGATAATATCCATCTTTGTTTCTAACGAGATGGCTTGCCACTTTTCCTGATTACCACTATCACTAGTAGGCTTACGCTTCTGACCAACTATATTTGCTTAAGGTTACAAAAGTCCGCAAAACAGTGTAAACACAAAGATCACAGAGACGACATCTTAACCCAAGGGTAACACGCGGTGAACTGGGAAGAAGGAGGGGCACGTTCAGTCTGTTGTTTGTAAAGAATGGATGCAGCATCATGCGTAAGTAGCGTAAGTAGTGTATTACGTCAGCGTACTACGTAGGTACATCTCGTACTACAGAGAGCACACTCAACTCAAAATTTAACTTTTTTTTTTTGAATGTGAAATCAAAAATTATGTAAAATGAATGAACGTAAAGCGGGGGGGTGGGGGGGGGGTCTGTATATCTTTCCCACATCAAATCCAGGCTGAAAACCCAGTAGAACAACAGCTGGACTAATAACACTTTACCAGAAAGCCTATCGCACCCAAGGGTTTACCGTATTTAAAAGGTGCATGTGGTGTATTAGCATTACTAACTATTTAAATCGATCATGTATAACGGGTTCCTTCTGGCGACGTTATTCCTTGCCTGATTTTAAAGTTTACCCAAGTTTTACAACTGTAGGCATGTTCAGAGCCATGTTGCATTTTTGATTGGCTGTTCCAGCCTGATAGTGACCCAAACTCGTTGGATTGGTTGGGTTACATCATTGACCCGTTCAGCATAACACAGTATTGGCCAGTGCTGAACCGCCCAAACAAGTGCAGAAAGCACTGGAAACATTTCTGTTTGTTCCTAAACCAAACAATGACAGGAAAGCCGAGTTGGCAACGTTGCCTGCATAAACCGTTTTGGATTTACCGTCACGCTCATCTCTGGCAACATTTCCCATACTCAGAGTCACTACAGTGTGACATCTCACTGTCTACACAAGAGATTTCCACCCCGGCTAAAGTGTTGAAGTCACTTTTGGATAAAAATAACTGCTAAGATGCTAACGCTTGTAGTTTAGCGTACCGTGAGTAATCCAAGAGATAAACACACCCAGTTTAGTGCTTGGTTGTGTTCATTTATTTTAATATAAGTGTCTGGATCATGGGCAGTGGTGGCCTGGTGGTAAAGTGCTCGATCACTCATCTGAAGGTTGGGGGTTCAGGCCCCACTCTCAACTGGTTGTGCAGCTAACTTTGTCATCCAAGGCCGACCATGTCTCTCACTGTCTATTGTGAGAGATTCAGGTAAAAGAACCATTGCTAACTTTCGTCAAGAGCAGCTACAAAGTCGTCAGTGTGTTTCTGCCCTGCGATGGCCTGGCGAGCTGTCCAGGATGTACTCTGCTCTTGTCCAGAGTCAGCTGAGATGGGCACCAGTCTTCCCACAACCCCAATTAGGATTAAGCGGTTCAGAAAATTAATGAATATCTATATCACACACTACAATTACGCTCTGAGGATGACCAGTACTGCTACATTTGAACTTTTCTAATGATTGAGTTGCTCACATTTTGGGCTGTATTGGCTAGCATCCAAACATCAGAGCTGTGATGTAAAAAAAAAAAGAAGACTTGCGTTCAGTTTGTTGATGATAATATCTATCCAGGAGGACAGATTATGGGATTAATGGATTCTGCTCATCCTATTAAAGCTTTACTTCGCAGATATAACCCACAGCGTGCAAAAGGTTATTGTACATGAATGGAGGGATCAAAGGTTTAAAGAGAACTGCTCCAAGTGATGAATTCATTTTAAAAAAACTCACTTTTTTCATAACACTCCGGCGTAATTCGGTAATAAAATGAGACCATTGGAAAATACAGTATGTAAAAAACTACAAGAGCCATGGCATAAATGGGCCAGGAGTTGTCATGCTTGTCCGACAATATGAATTTTAATCAGTTATAATTACCCGTCGCAATCATAATGGCGGATGTCATGACAGCGTGCCTTACATTGTCACCTTTTTTTCCCCATGTGCTCTTTTTTATTATATGTTTTTTTTTGTTTGTTTGGTTTTTGGTTTTTTTTTGACTGAAAATCTGTTCTTGGGTTGGAGGCAGCATGCTAACGATTATGTCACCTCTATATACAGAAAATAAATAAATAAATAAATAAAAATGAAACAAATAAAAATTTGGCATAATTATGTGATTATTCCAACAGCAAAATTGATTCCCTTTTCAATTTGGGTCAAAAATCACAATGGAGTCAAAATACTTTTGTTGCATTGGTACTGAGAAGACAAGGATCCATTCATTTTTTTTTCTTCAGCCTGCTTAATCCTGTCTTATTTGACTTACACCCTGAATGAACAGCTCACCAGGCCATTGTAGGGCTAACACACATACAACAATTCATGCTCACTTTCGCATATATATATATATATATATATATATATATATATATATATATATATATATATATATATATATATATATATATATATATATATATATATATATATATATATATATATATATATACACGCACACACACAGGGATCCCTCCCTACTTCATGCTTCAATTCCTGCAGCTTCAGTGCATCACAGTTTTTTAAAAAGAGATTAAATGAATGAAAAATTAGTGACATTAATAAATAATTGGGGAAAAAGTTAAGGAAATTGCCACAAAACAAGGCCAATTATGCAAAAAAAAACCCAAACAAACAAACAAAAAAAAACAAGTGACCCCCCTCCCTCCTCCTCCTCCTCCTAAAAAAAATAAAATACTTACCATTCTGTGAGGTGTTTTATTAAATGTGCATTACTCCAATTCATATCTTGACAATTTGGAAACCCTCGATAAAATTCTTCAAAAAGGCAACTGCTGTACAGTACCAGAACCTTCATCTACCCCCTACTGTTGTCTCCATGTCAACAAATAGTGGTATATGGATTCTAAAGTCCCAGTCTACCATCCAGAAAATTAGTTCCTTTCAGTTTTAGTTTCACTTGCTGTCCCCAATTTTTGAACTGACTGAGATCTGGAACACACGGATAATTTAGAGACATCGGTCCTTTGCTTCTGTTTCTCGCTCCACAATAAAACAGAAAGTGAAGTGGGTCAGGCTAGCTTCTGTCCAAAAGTGCACTGTGTCATCTTCAAGGTAATGTGTCACTGTTGGACCTGTGCATTACGAACCGACCATTCATCCTTAGAAATCTCACCTCTCTCTGTACTATAACTCAAGTGAAGCTAATGACTGAAAATCACAGAGTGATATACGAGCAGCTGTTTTTAAGCCTGTACACCACACAGAGAACCTGAGATGTACCTGTAACCCAACACTTCCACGTCCTTTGGTTTAAAAAGGGTGATCAGATGAATTTAATGGTCTTCCAACAAAAAACGGAGCCCATTTCCTTTTCTCATCCCTCTCTCATTCATTTGCCAAACTGCTTACTGCTATTAGGGTGGGACGGGTGGAGTGGTGGTTAGGGTGCTGCGCTCATGATCGGGAGGTTGTGTGTTCAAATTCCAGTTAAACTCTCACTGTGCTAAGACCCCTGGGCAAGGTCTTAACCACAAGTGTGCCTCTGTTTACCCAGCAGTATAAATGGGTACCAGTAAAAATATACTGGGAAGGTAACCTGCGATGGACTAGCGTCCCATCCAGGAAGCATTGAACTCGTAGTAGCTTCACGCTATGGAAACCAGGAATACGCACCGGCCTGATGAACATCTATGGCTTAGGTGTACAAACCCCAAAGGACTTTACCTTTTACTGCTATTAGGGTCACGGGGAGGCTGCAGCCTATCTCAGCTAGCATTGGGCAAAGGCATGTACATCCTGAACAGCTCACCAGACAAACGCAGGGCAACACCCACATACATTCACACTTGCACTGACACCTAGGTGCAATCTGTAACAACCAATCAGCTTCCTCTCCATGTCTTTGGACTGTGGGAGGAAACTGGAGTACTTGGAGGAGAACAATACAAGCAAGGGGAAAGAACATGCAAACTCCACACAGAAATGCCATCACCAAGCCTGGGATTGAACCCAGCACCTTCTTGCTGTGATGTAGACGTGCTCACCTCTACAGCATGTTACTGCTTGCATTTATTTATCTTTCATGCAGCAATATTTCTAAGTTGGTTACATGGTCGCGAAGTGCTTAGCGAGCAAGCCAGAAGGTATGAGGTCCATTCCCAGATTCCTCCCGCACCCCAAAGAACATGCACAATAAGCCGATTGGCTGTTTTAAATCTCCCCTCAGTTTGAGTGGTTGTATGTGTGTTGGCCCTGCAATTGTCTGGAAAGCTGTTCCGGGTGTACCACACTTTTTCCCAGAGTCGGCTGTGATGGGCACCAGCCTACCTGTGATTCGGGTTCGAAAATGGCTTCGAAAATGAATGAATGAATGAATGAATGATGATATCCCTAAGTTATAGAGTCTTGATTTAAGGTCTGATGGTCCAAAATGCCAAGGTTGACTCAGATTATCAAGGTTTCTCTATGTAATGGCTGATGTGTCATGTTCCTGTAACTCAGAATAAAGTTCATTGTCATAACTGAACTGTGTTTTCGGTACTTGTGACGCTCTCACCCTCTCCTTGTGTATATGAATTGTATTCTGCTAGGTTATGGTTTATCCCTTTTATCACCATATCCCCTACGTACTCTTTCCTTCAAAATAACTTTTTATAACTCCGCTTTTCTTTCATTCACATCCTCATAGCACTTCATGTCATCAGCTTCTCATACCCCTCCTCAACCCTCTGCAACCTCCACTCCATCTGTCTGTTTTTTTTTTTTTTCTAGCTTCCAGCATCCTTACAGCCCCAGCACAACCTGATTCCTTTCCAAATCAGCTACTAATGCTGCCCACACATCACTGTCACCCCCCCTCCCCCCATGTCCCGCAGAACAGCCGGAGGTAATCACAATTTGATGGTAATCTCTGATACATTTTCTACAAAAATTCTGCAAACTGAAAGCATCAGCATCTAATCCATGCAATTTATCAACATTTTCTTGCTTTTTAACTCTTCAATAATCATGAAAAACACTTCTCATAGTACTGTGCCACCCAAAACAAATCTTTTGACCATGAATGAAAAGCCTCATACCACTAAGTCACACAAACTATCATTACTCCTTGATCATTCTTGACCACTCAAACACAATTCATTTACAATTCAAATTACAATTATCATTTTTTATTAAACTAAGCTTTTGAGGTTTAAGGGTCTTGCTCAAAGGCCTGGCTCAAGAGTCTAATAATAGGGGTACTGAGGATTGGACCACCAACCTTCAGCGCAGCAACGCACACCCCAAACTACTGAGCCACCTCCATGGTGTCTTGAGGCCTATCTGGAGGAATTGTCTTATCAGCTGATATGAAAGGGATTCAGATCTACTCCATGCATACTCCATTGGTATCCCACTACTGTCAATGTTGGGTCTAATTCCATTTTTTTAAATCAAAGTCTGCTTTTTGGGTGAAGTCATTTTTTCACATGTACTTGTATTTGTAAATTTGGAGGTTCCATGTGATAAGCTGGACAACTTCAACCCACTTGTGCATAGATTTTCTCTGATACTCACTGCATGGTGAACTGGCTACCATTGCAACTTGCCCAAGGTGTCAACACATGTAACTGGTAGTGTGTATAAGACAATGGGTGGACCAAGTACCAACAATCTACCAGGGATCAGACCATGTGTCCTTTTGTATTCTTTTCTCTCTATCACAATGTTCTGTGTAATAGGCAGACCACTTATCAACTGTTTACAGGGGACCAGACACCATGTTGCCTTATTTTTTTTTTGTTTTTTTTTGGTTTTTTTTGTTGTTGTTTTGTTTTGTTTTTTGTTTTTTTTTTAATTAATGTATTTATTTTAATTTCCTGCCATGACTTACACACCACCTACTCAAACCTATTCACTCTGTGATGATGTCGCAGAGAGTGGTGCCACCACCCTGGGACACCTCCCACCCAGTGGAGAGCTTTCAATGTTGTCTTTTTGATGCATTTATATGATCCATCATTCTTATATAATAACTATGTTTCCCAAAGCAGCTACAGGTGAAAGTTATTGGTTGTGTGAGGGCCACTGCTCTCAGTTTCAAAGCCTTAGCTAATTTGTACCATGTTCAGCCTTACAGACTATTTCTTAATGTGAGTCTTTAAACGTCACATGATTTCAACTTATTTTCCCAGTTGCTCAGATTAACGCCTGATAACTTTGAAATAGCTTTCAGTTTGATGTACACATGTAGTCTTTCCACTGGACATTCATTTTCTGAAGAGCTTAATCCAAATTGGGGTCGGAGGGAGGCTGGTACCCATCTCAGCGGACTTCGGGTGAGGGCAGAGAACACCCTGGACAGCTCACCAGGCCATTGTAGAGGTGACACTCACACAAACATTCAAATTCACATTCACACCAAGGGGCAATTTGGAACAGCCACTTACTTACAACCTACTGTACATGTTTGTTGGACTGTGGGAGGAAGTCCAAGTACTTGGAGGAAACCAACGCAAGAATGGGGAGAACATGCAAACTCCACACAGAAACACCACAGCTGGGAATCGAACCCAGGACATTCTTACTGCTAACCGCTACGCCATCGTGCCACCTCCCGCCCACTGAACCGCATCCTCATATTTTAATTGTATTACCTTTTTTTCATTTTATACAATTTGTATGGTAATGATACTCAACCTGTCTCCTTTCTTGTCCCATACATGTTTGTTTGTTTGTTTGTTTGTTTGTTTGTTTGTTTTTCCATCTTATCTCAGAATGTCTGGCAGACATCTTGTCATGAACAGTCAGTGCAATCTGCTGTAGACACTTTGGGAGGCATCACTACATCAAGGTCTTGTAATCTCCTTTGAGAGTTCCTGGATTGCACCATCTGTCCTTTTACACATCCTTGGTATAGTTCTGGACCACTGAGTATGTGTTTCTCCATATCCCACTAACCTGACTTGGCATCAAGGTTTCTCCTTCCCAGCATTATCAGGATCTGACTACTTCGCTCCAGTAAAAGCCACTCCTCTACTTCTTGAGAATGGACTACTGTAATTTACTGTTGCCATTGAATGGCCTCCAGTAATTCACATCTAGTCTTGAATCTTTCCATAACATGAAACGACAAGTAACAAAACAAACACTGGAGTAGTCCACCTGGAAATATTGTAATTGCTCATATATATATATATATATATATATATATATATATATATATATATATATATATATATATATATATATACAGTGATACCTCTGCTCACGAACATAATTGGTTCCCAGAAAGTGTGTGTAAGGCGAAAAGTTTGTCTTCCGAACATTTATTTCCCATAAGAAACCATTAAAATGAGAATAATCCGTTCCCAGGTCCCCATAAAACATAATTTTCTACTAAATAAGCCTTAAAACTACACAAAAATATACCTTATTTTATGTATAATAAATGTGCTATTGTATTGTAATTAAAGAAATAAACTGTACTGTATAATAAAGTGGTTTTATTTACCTTTGTGATGGTAGTTGATGGCTTGATGGAATGGAGTGGGAGGAGGGAGGGAGGGACTTACTGTTTGGAAGGAGTGTTTGGAAACGCCCTTAGCCACACACGCACCCTTAATAGCTTCCTTGTTCTTAAGAATGGGAGCAATGGTAGACTTATAATGGTAGACGCACACCTTGTTCGTGTTTTTCAATGATCTCGGCCTGTGGTGGGGTCTTTTTCGGTCCCATAATAGCAAAAGTACACTCAATATGGTCCAAAATGTCTATCAAACACAAACCACTTCCGCACTCAAAGAAAGGGGTGTGACGAACTGTGACGCCGTGAGCGTGCGTCAGCTTCTCGTGGCCGCCACCGTCAGCTTCTCAGACATTTTCTCATTCATGCTTCCACCCCACAGGTATTACATTGAAAACTGATGCTTGTCTGGAAAAAAAAGGCAAGCCCCACCCCACCTTCCTGAGCGCACTTATGAAGACCTTCTCTGCACCACATTGCATTCGACCCACAATAACTCCATCCACCATCCCTCTCAAGAGGCCGCCAGGACTCTTCTGTCTTGACACAGTGTCTTGACGGTGGTGAAGTGGACTTCCCCTGACTGTCCAAATGGCCAGTTTACTGTCCGTCGTCCAGCCAAGATCTTTTCTTGAAGCACTTAACTGAGAATCAGTTCAGGATAAAACCCTTGGCTTTAATGTTCTGTTCTTGTTAATGCACTGATTTGTTGAACCAGCGTGTTGCTCTTTAACAAGGTGTTAGATTTCTAGTTTTTGTACATTGAGACTAGAAAGCATGTCTGAATCAAGGTATTTTCAAACTGTAATTCCTGATTATTATGACGGTGATATGTCTAGTGTAGTTGCACTGAGATAATTTATTTATTTTTGCTTTGTTGTGCAATCAAAAAACTATAGATATAGATCGATGTGGTGTTCGTGTAAGGTGCTGTGTGATGACGTTAATGTTTTGTGTGTTAAGTATATAATTATTTATTTTGTTTTTACATTGGACTTGAAGACATTGGAATCTTTTAATATCCTTTAAATCAAATCAGAACATTTTCATTCATTCATTTTCTTTAACCGCTTAATCCTAATTAGGGTCAAATGTAGGCTGGCACCCATCCCAGCCAACTCTGGGCAAGGGCAGAGTGCACCCTGGACATCTTGCCAGGCCATGACAGGGCGGAAACATGCTGACGGCTTTGCAGCTCCTCTTGTCGAGCTTTTACATGAACCTCCCACCATAGACAGTGAGAGACATGGCCAGCCTTTGGTAACCTAGTTAGTTGCACATGTGGGGCAGTGACAACCCATGGAGAGTGGGACTCGCACCCCCAACCTTAGGATCAGTGATCCAGCACCTTTACCACCAGGCCATCACTGCCCTCAGAACATGTTTACCTTGTTTTCATGTTATTTCTATGACCGGTTATACGCTATACACAAACACAAAGAGGGTGGTATGGTAAGGATGTCCTTGGCTCGATTCCTGGACTCTGATGGTGCTGCATGGAGTTCGCATGTTCACCGTGTGCTTGTGTAGGTTTCCTCCCAGTACTCTGGTTTTCTTCCACAGTTCAAAACCATGGACAGCAGGCTAATTGGCTGTTTAAAATCACCCCTGGGTGTGAATGTGCACGGTTGTGTGCGTGTTAGCCCTACAATAGTCTGGCAAGTTGTTCAGGGTGTCACCCGCCCACGTCTGCTCCTTTTGTGTTTGGAGAAGCCAGTTGAAATAGCTCAGGCATCTGGTTGAAATGCCACCTGAGCACTTCCATAGTGTGGTGTTTTGGGCATGTCCAACCAGGAAGAGTCCCCTAGGACATTCTGGCATGGGGAGGGGAACATCTGGAGCTCAACATTTAGGCTGCTGCAACTGCAAACTGAACCCAGAACATGCAGAAGCCAGTTTAATATTTATAATCTACTTCATCCAAATTAGGGTAGGGGGAGGCTGGTCTCTCCCCATCTCAGCTGACTCTGAGTAAAGGTCAGGTATACCTTAACCTTCGGTATATTGATAAATTTTCCTACCTGGGCAGCATCGTCACTAAAGAAGGAGGTGCAGACGAGGATATCAAGAGCAGATTGACCAAACCCAGGACAGCCTTCTGGATGCTGAATGTGTGAAAATCCTCAAAACACAGTGTAGCAACAAAGCTGAAACTATATAAGAGCTGTGTCATCTCAACTCTTCTTTACGGTGCTGAGTGCTGGCGGATGACTGATGCTGACGTAGACAAAGTAAATGTTTTCCATACAAAGAACCTAAACAGGATCCTAAGAATCTTCTGTCCTTCAACAATCGCAAACGATGTCCTCATGAAACGGTGTGACAGTGAGCATGTGTAAAGAACAATCAAGAAACAAAGATGGACCTGGGTCGGTCACGTGTTACGCTGGGAACCAGATTCTCTTCTTCGTATTGCGCTACATTGCACGCCTGAGGGAAAACGACGTCGGGGCAGGCTGAAGACAACATGGAGGCGTACATCGGAAGCCGAAATGAAAACGGTTCACAAATTGTGGGGATAAGTGAGACAGATGGCGGATGACGGCGATGAGTGGAGAAAGTTTGTTGCTGCCCTATGTGCCACCCGGCATAACAGGCAGTAAGTAAGTAAGTAAGTAATACCCTAAACAGCTACAATAATAATAATAATAATAATAATAATAATAATAATAATAATAATAATGATCTGGTTGAAATGTCACCTGAACGCCTCCATAATGTGGTGCTTTGGGCATGTCCAGCCAGGAAGAGACCCCCAGGTCAACCCAGGGCATTCTGGTATGGGGAGAGGGATGTCTGGACCTCAACATTTAGGCTGCTGCACTTGCAACCTGAACCCAGAACATGTTGAAGCTATTTTAATATCTCTAATCTGGTTCCTCCTAACTGGGGTCATGGGGAGGCTGGTTCTCATCTCAGCCGACTCTGGGTAAAGGCCGGGCATACTCCGGACAACTACAATAATAATAACCTGGTTGAAACGCCACCTGAGCGCTTCCATATTGTGGTGCTTTGGGCATGTCCAGCCAGGAAGAGACCCCCAGGTCAACCCATGGCATTCTGGTATGGGGAGAGGGACGTCTGGACCTCAACATTTTGGCTGCTCCATTTGCAACCCAAACCCAGGACATGTGGAAGCCATTTAATATTTCTAATCCACTTCATCCAAATTAGTGTCAGGGGGAGGCTGGTCCATTCCCAACTCAGCTGACTCTGGACAAAGGTGGGGTGGTCATCATCATCATCATCATCATCATCATCATCATCATCATCATCATCATCATCATCATCGTATGTCCCCATGACCCAACTCTGGATCATGTAGAAGAAAATGATGATGATGATGACGATGGCTAGACAGACAGATTAGATACGCCGCGCATCCCTAATGAGCAAATATTTGGCGATGTTAATAAGGAAACAGAAGGGAGACCTCCGTGAGTTGTATATCTTAGGCAGACACATTCAGAATGTATTTGGTTATTTCCAGTAGGTTCCACCATTGCAAACGTTCCCGTTCAGTTCCAAGGACACTGTTGTTTATAAATTAATTAATTATCTTGGTATTGCTCATTGATTCATTTTCCAAACAGTTTAATCCTATAACAGCTTATCAACACCGGGCAAAGGTGGGATACACCCTGAACAGCTCACATACCATGACAGAGCCCTCTTCGTATTAAGCAAACTCAAACAAAGTGATTCCACTTTTTATCGTCAAATTTATTTGTTTGATTATTGACAAACGTGTATATTTGTACACAGGAAGCCGAAAGTATGTGTGATTATAATGCGCCACTTCCAGGCTCAACAATCTGTTCTGCCTCTATCACATTTCTGAGAGATGCAGTAGCTTTATGCTGAAATGGTGTTAAATGCACTCAGTGCTATTTTTAGATCGCGTAAATCACCGAATATATCCGAGGATGTCCTGAATGGCTCTGTGAGATGACATGAAGAAGTAATCTTGACAGAAACCAGAGTCAAAAGGGAAACTAAAAATACAATTATGGAGCAAGAAATTCACAATAGTTTGAAGTTGAAGTCTGGTTTGAACTCTTCATATATTGGATGCAAAACTTTTCAAGACAGCGGAAGCCTAGAATTATTTCTGAAATCGTACTCCCAGTGATTTTCCAGATTTTTCTGTATTGTACTTCTTAAAATATCGGGGTCAGTGCTAATAATCACTTCAGCTCCAAACTAAAGGTTAATTTTTAAAGGTCTATAAACACAACCCCCTGAAGCGCTCAGGTTCCATTAGTGATCGGGTATTTTATTCCTGAGCCTTTTAAATACAATCAGTTTCCTGGAATAGTCTGCATTTAAAAGGCCTTATAACTGATCATGGACAGTGGTGGCCTGGTGGTAAAGGTGCTGGATCACTGTTCCCACGGTCAGGCAAGCACTGTCGACGGCTTATCACTATTATCACTGTCCCCCCAGTGCAGCGAACTGGGTTATCAAAGGCCGGCCATGTCTGTCACTGTCTATGGTGGGAGGTTCGTGTAAAAGAACCATTGCTGACTTTTGACAAGAGATGCTGCATAGCTGCCATCATGTTTCTGCCCTATGATGGCCTGACGAGCTGTTCAGGGTATACTCTGCCCTTGCTCACAGTTGGTTGAAATGGATGCCAGCCTGCCTGAGACCCTAATTAGGATTAAGTGGTTCAGAAAGTGAATGAATGAATGAATAATTGATCACTGCAGATTTTTTAAGCAATTCATCCATCTATCTCTTATCATCCATCAGTATAATGCCTCTTGGGTGTCACGGTGGCACAGTGGCCGCTTCATGGTACCAAGGTTCTTGGTTCCATTCCCAGGCTTGCATATTACTGTTTCTTGTTTGTAAACCCCCCAAACCCAACCCCACCCCACCTCATCCCATGCATGCACGAGTTTCATCTGGGTAACCCGGTTTCCTCCAACAGTGCAAAGCATCCTCTCTCACAATCCAAACAATAGGATTGTACTGCTAATTATTGGGGTGGTTGAGGTGCCCTCCTATTCTAATGGTACTTATTGGGGTGGTTGATGTGCCCTTGTATTGTAATGTAAGCCAATTGATGACAGACAGTGTCCACGTCAAACCTTACACATAAAGACTGAACTGACTTCCCTTGGGCGGTTCTTAGTTATGGCCTTTGTTATGATTGCAGTCTAAGGCCACTTTCTCCCAGATTGAATGATCAATATCAGCCTTTTTTTAAACTTTCGATGTAAGACGTCACTGAGACATCATCGCTGACCTCCACGTTTGTAAATAACATCAGATAAACAACTATAGAGAATATTCTTTGGAAATCTGCCATCGGGCATGCAGAGCAGCTGAGCAGCTATGACTATTGAGGATGCAATGCAAACTAGTCTGAGGGGCAGTTGCAAATCGCCCATAAGCGTGACTTTGAGTGTGAAAAAGTGTGTGTGTAACAACAATATTATTATTATTATTATTATTATTATTATTATTATTATTATTCAGTTCATCAGTTTATTTTCTGTAACCACTTAATCCTAATTAGGGTCGCGGGCAGGCTGGTACCCGTCCAAGCCAACTCCGGGCGTGGGCACAGTACACCCTGGACAGCTTGCCAGGCCATCACAGTCCAGAAACACGCTGACGGCGATGCAGCTCCTCTTGTCGAATGTCAGCAATGCTTCTTTTACATGAACCTCTCACCACAGACAGTGGTAGACATGGCCGCCCTTTGATAACCCAGTTAGCTGCACTGGGGGGGACAGTGACAAACTTGTGGAGGGTGGGATTCGAACCCCCAAACTTTGGATTAATGATCCAGAGCCCTATACCACTAGACCACCACTGTCCTATCGTCATCATCATCATCATCATCATCATCATCATCATCATCATCATCATCATCATCATCATCATTGTTGTTGTTGTTGTTATTTCACTCTAAATTGACCAAATGAATTCACCAATCAATCAATAAATCAATTACTGTAATTGTTTTGATGTGAAATGATAAATGAGCTAAATCTGAATAATATTACAGTTTGGAGTAGTTTAAATATTTTCAATTTTACAATAGATCGCCATCAGTGCTGTTAACCAACAGGGTGTTGGTGGAAATTGGACTACTGTTGGTCGAAGACGGAAGACGTTGAAGAAGGAGAGGCGGGAGGCGTATCCGTAGGCAGAGAGAGAAGAGGAAAGGCATGAGTCTAGGACTGAGAGTAGGGACTTTGAATGTTGGAACTATGACAGGAAAAGGTAGAGAGCTGGCTGACATGATGCAGAGGAGGAAGGTGGACATACTGTGTGTTCAGGAGACCAGGTGGAAAGGTAGCAAAGCTAGAAGTTTAGGATCAGGGTTTAAGCTGGTTTATCATGGTGTGGATGGGAAGAGAAATGGAGTCGGAGTCATCTTGAAGGAGGAGTTTGTCAGGAATGTTCTAGAAGTGAAAAGAGTGTCAGACAGAGTGATGAGTCTCAAGTTAGAAATTGACGATGTGATGTTCAATGTTGTTAGTGCTTATGCCCCACAGGCAGGATGTGAGCTAGAAGAGAAGGAGAGATTCTGGAGTGAGTTAGATGAAGTGATGCAGAGTACCCCCAGAGGTGAAAGAGTGGTCATTGGGGCAGACTTCAATGGACATGTTGGTGCAGGAAACAGAGGGGACAAGGAAGTGATGGGCAGGTTTGGTATCCAGGACAGGAACACAGAAGGACAGATGTTGGTAGATTTTGCAAAAAGGATGGAAATGGCTGTGGTGAATACTTTCTTCAAGAAGAAACAGGAGCATAGGGTGACTTATAAAAGTGGAGATAGGAGCACACAGGTAGACTACATCTTGTGTAGCAGGTGAGAGTGTTGCCAAACAGCATAGGATGGTGGTGTGCAGAATGACACTGATGGTGGGGAAGGTGAATAAGGCAAAGGCAGAGCAGAAGACAAAGTGGTGGAAGCTGAAAAAGGAAGAGTGTCCTGTCGTCTTCAAGGAGAAGTTTAAAACGAAGAGAGTAAACAGGCGTACAGGGAGACACAGCGTACGGCGAAGGTAGCGGTGCCAAAGGCCAAACAGAGGGCGTATGATGACTTGTATGCTCGGTTGTAAAGTAAAGAGAGAGAAAATGACTGAGACCGGTTGGCACAGCAGAGAAATAGAGATGGGAAGGACGTGCAGCACTTGGGTTGGAGGGAATGATCCTACTTCATGGAATTCGGTGGTCACGAGGGGATCTTGGTCCCAATTAACCACAGAAGGTGAGGAATCCCTGTATTCTGTAGTTTTTGAATTTTTTTCACATTTTTATGTGAATAGCATGCAAAAATAAATTAATTAATTAATTAATTTAATAATAATAATAATAATAATAATAATAATAATAATAATAATAATAATAATAATAATAATAAACTGAAAGGTTTGAGAACAAAAAAAGAAAAAAAAAAAAACAAACAAAAAAACAAAAGAAAAAGTCACTTATTTAAAACAGGAGAGTCACTTTTTTTTCTGCCAAACATCTGTAAACCAATCACAGAATGGTCATGTGACAGATATATATGTAAGTCACAAAATATTTGTTGCATGAGGAGTTGCAGAAATGAAAATTAAAAAAAAAAAAAAAAAATACCCAAACCCCATTTTTGCAGAATGAACAGTGAATAGTTGCCGAATGTTCACAAGCTCAGTAATGTACACCATCAACAGATCCAAAAAAAAATTGCCAGGAAAGTACTGAAGGTTATGAGTTTGAATAAAGATCCAGTTTATACACACAGCTCTATTTACTAGTCTCAGGAAAGTGAATTACTCCGAGTTGAATTAATCCTTTTACTTCCCTTCAGATCTTATCATTTTTCAGCTTTTCAGCTCTGTTCAAGTCATGGTGACATTTCATTGGTTGATAGATTGAAGATTCCCCTTTCTGTAGCAGGCATTTGATTAATATCATGAGACAATGAGAATGTTTGACAGGTCGAGGTGTGATTCTCAACAGTACCATATATGACGCACTGGCAAGTCAAGAAGTGTGTTGCGTGTCTGCTCAATGACCTGCTGACTGACCTCATCATCACAACACACCAGGGATTTCACACAAGCCTGGCATTGTGGGACATCAAAAAGAGAGAGAGAGAGAGAGAGAGAGAGAGAGAGAGAGAGAGAGAGAGAGAGAGAAATAGTACTAGTGACATTACACCCTGATGGAGATGATAACCTAGCGCTACAACTGTACAATGCTTGGCATGAATGAATGAATACAAATAAATAAATAAATAAATAAAAAGGGCAGTGGTAGCCCGGTGGTAAGGTGCAAGCATCACTGTCGACAGCAGTCACTGCTGTCCCACCAGTGCACCTAACTGGGTCATCAAAGGCCACCAGCCATGTCTTTCACTGTATGTGGTGGGATGTTCATGTAAAAAAAAATAAATAAATAAATAAATACATAAAAAACATTGCTGCGTTTTGTCAAGATGAGGTACAAAACCGTCAGCATGTTTCTTTCCTGCGATGGTCTGGGGATCCGGCCAGGGTGTACTCTGCCCTCACCTGGAATCAGCTGAGATGGGCACCAGCCTCTCTGCCACACTGATTAGGATTAAGAGGTTCAGAAAATGAATGAATGAATGAATAAATAAATAAATAAATAAACAAACGAAATGCTTTTGGCAGCATGGTAGCGTAGTAGTTAGCACAACCAAATCATAGCAAGAAGGTCCTGGGTTCCATTCCCAGTCTGGGTGTCTCTGTGTGGAGTTTACATGTTCTCCACGTGCTTGCGTGGGTTTCCTCCAGGTGCTCCAGTTTTCTTCCCACAGCACAAAAACATGCACTTCACCAATTGACTTCAATTTGCCCCTAGGTGTGAGTGTGATTATGAATAGCTGTGTGAGTTTTGGCCCTGTGATGGCTTGGTGAGATGTAC
>CM045730.1:67517846-67537846 GCA_024760905.1 Plotosus lineatus | reverse complement strand
GATATGGTTCACAGTCAGTGGGGTAGATGTGGTTGATTAAAGTGCGCGGGGTTTTTATTGCACATAACCGGTATTTTCACAGACAGTTACAAAGTGGCATTGTACAGTCTGACAGCGGTGGGAATGAACGACCTGCGGTAGCGCTCCTTCCTGCACTGAGGATGTCTCAGTCGTCCACTGAAGGAGCTACTCAGCTCCTCTACAGTCGGGTGCAGTGGGTGAGAGCTGTTGACCATGATGGATGTGAGCTTTGCTACCATCCTCCTCTCACTCACCTCCTCCACAGAGTCCGGGGCCCAGCAGATGGCAGCGTAGAGGATTGCAGAGGCTACCACAGAGTCATAAAATGTCCTGAGCAGAGGTCTGCATACTCCGAAGGACTTGAGTCTCCTCAGAAGGTGGAGGCGACTCTGGCCCTTCTTGTACAGGGCGTTGGTGTTGTGGGACCAGTCCAGTTTATTGTTAAGGTGAACGCCCAGGTATTTGAAACTGTTCACTATCTCAATGTCCTGTCCCTGGACGTTCACTAGTGATTGTGTGTGTGTGTGTGTGTGTGTGTGTGTGTGTGTGTTAGTGTGCCTCTTCTGAAGTCGACCACCATCTCCTTCGTCTTCCTGGTGTTCAAGCACAAGTGGTTGCGCTCACACCAGTCCACGAAGTCAACGATGACCGACCGGTACTCCAGCTCGTTCCCCTCTGACACACGGCCCACGATGGCGGAGTCGTCCGAAAACTTCTGGAGGTGGCAGCTGTCTGTGCTATAGCTAAAGTCCGAGGTATAAATGCTGAAAAGGAAGGGTGAGAGGACGGTGCCCTGCGGTGCCCCCGTGCTGCAGACTGCCACCTTTGACTTACAGCCACGTAGCCGCACATACTGTGGACAGTTAGTAAGGTAGTCAGTGATCCAGGCAGCAAGATGCCCGTCCATTCCCACGTCCTCCAGCTTTCCCCGCAGAAGCGCTGGCCTGATGGTGTTGAAGGCACTGGAGAAGTCAAAGAACATGACCCTCACAGCGCTGCCAGCGATCTCCAGGTGGGTGAGTGCCCGCTGCAGAAGGTAGTTGACGGCGTCTTCTACCCCGATGTTGGGCCTGTAGGCAAACTGCAGCGGATCTAGGGTGGGGCTCACCATAGAGCGGAGGTGTATGAGGAGGAGCCTTTCCATGGTCTTCATAAGGTGGGAGGTCAGGGCGACAGGTCTGTAGTGGGCCGGTTCCTTCGCTTGTGCTGTTTTGGGAACCGGGACCACACAGGAGGTCTTCCACAGGACGGGAACCTTCTCCAGGCTGAGGCTCAGGTTGTACAGGTAGCATAGTACCTCACAGAGCTGGTCTGCGCAGGTCCTCAGCAGCCTGGGTCTGATGCCATCTGGTCCTTCAGATTTCCTCTGATTTAGTCGCCTCAGCTGTCTCCTCACCTGGTCTGATGTGAGGGAGAGGGCGGGCCGGCGTGGGCTGCAGAGGGAGCGGGGTGTGTCTGTCGGGCTGTTGCAGCCAAGTGTAGTTGGCCTGGGGAGGGGGGAGGTGTCTGCTGGTCTAGAGACGTGTGAAGAGAGGGGGGGGGACGAGGAGGGGGGCAGAGGGGAGGGGGGGAATCAAACCTGTTGAAGTAACAGTTTAGTTCATCCGCCCAGCGCTGGTCACCATCAGCTGTCCCTCTGACACCCTGCCCAAATCCAGACATGGTTTTTAGTCCTCTCCAGACGTCCCGCACGTTGTTCTGAGCCAGCTTCTCCTCCAGCTTCTTCCCATAGTCCTTCTTTGCCCTCCTGATCCTCCACTGGAGCTCACGCTGGACCTTCTTCTGCTCCTCTCTATCCCCTGAGATGAAAGCCCTCTTTTTCTGGTTCAGGAGGTCTTTAAGTTCAGGGGTGACCCACGGGTGATTGTTGGAGAAGCACCGTACTCTCCGTGTTGGTATGGTGCTGTCCACGCAGAAGTTCATGTAATCAGTGATACAGTGTGTGAGGCCGTCGATGTCATCACCAAAGGAGTTACAGAGCATGCTCCAGTCTGTGGTCTGGAAACAGTCCCTTAGCCTCTCATTGGTCTCCTCGGTCCACACTTTCACAGACCTCTTCTGCACAGGTTCCTTTCGAACCCTGGGTGTGTATTGAGGGAGCAGATAGACCAGGTTGTGGTCTGAGCGTCCCAGTGGGGGGAGGGGGTGGAGCTGTAAGCGTCCTTCACATTTGCATACAGCAAGTCCAGTGTTTTATTGTCTTTTGTGGCGCACTTCACGTATTGCGTGAACGTCGGAAGAGAGGCGGAGAGAGGGGCGTGGTTAAAGTCCCCGCTGATCAGAATCATGGCGCGGGGGTGACGAGTCTGTGTCTGATTAACGGCGCTGTGTAGACGCTCACACGCGGCCGCCGCATCAGCCGAGGGCGGAATGTACACGCAAAACACAATCACGTGTGAAAACTCCCTCGGTAGATAATATGGCCGCGCGCTCACCGCGAGCAGTTCCAGGTCCCGCGTGCATAGCTTCTCCTTCACGTGCACGTTGGCCGGGTGGCACCATCGTTCATTCACATAGACCGCCACGCCCCTCCTTTCTTCTTACCGCTCTCCGTTGCACTCTGATCTGCACGCGTGAGTGTAAATCCGTTCAGAGAAACCACAGAGTCCGGTGTGAGTTCATTCAGCCACGTTTGAGAAACACATGAGGCTGCAGTCCCGGTACTGCCTCTGCTGCCGGGTCAGCGCCGCCAGCTCCTCCGTCTTGTTGGCGATCGCGCGGACATTTCCCATGATGACAGAGGGAACACATGTCCTCCGCGTCTTTCGTCCCCCTCTGCAGCCTCTCCTTTTCCTCCGTATTTCTACAGGAACAACGGGCTTTTCCGTGTGAAGGAGGGCGGGGGCGCACAGGCCGAGGAGGGTCTCACGTGTGTAAGACCTGCGTTGCTCAGAGCCGTCGGTGAATGAGTTTCCTGACGCCGATGCAAAAAGTGAGAGTAAAAGTGCACAGAAAAACAAAAGCATCATAAAAGTGGGTTTCCCAGATGCAGTATTGAAGAAAGAAAAAGAAAATTTGAAAAAAGATAAAGAAACACGCCTATATACAATAGAAAAAAGAAAAAAAAAGGAAAATAAACTGAAGAGCTCTTGTAACTGGCTGCAGGTCACCCGGCGCCATCTTGGTAGTAAGTCAACCAAGACAGTCCTACATTATCCAGAGCCCTGAAATATTCAGGGCGGATCTCATCCAACCCCAGAGCTCGACCACCGAGGAGCTTTTTGACAACCTCAGTCACCTCCACTCCAGTGATGGGCAGACCCCCACCCAAACCCCCATGGTCTTCCTCCTCGATGGAGGATGTGTTGGTGGGATTGAGAAGATCCTCAAAGTACTCCATCCACCTCTGGACGACATCCCTAGTCAAGGTAAGCAGCTCCCCACCCGCACTGTAAACAATGTTTGTGTAGAACTGCTACCCCCTCCTGAGGCAATGGATGGTGGTTCAAAACCTTTTTGAGGCCAACTGATAATCACTCTTCAGGTCGTCACCGAACTCCTCCCACACTCGAGATTTTGCATCTGCAACAGCCTGAGCTGAAGCACGTTTGGCCTGGTGGTACCTGTCCTCTGCCTCAGGAGTCCCACAGGCTAATAAAACCCTATAGGCCGCCTTTTTCAGCTGGACGGCCCCCTTAACCGCAGGTGTCCACCACCGTGTTTGGGGGTAACTGCCACGACAAGCACTGACAACCTTCCGGCCTCAGATATGGGCTGCCGCCTCAGCAATGGAGGAATGAAACATGGCCCATTCGGATTCCATGTCCCCCGCCTCCTCCGGGACATGGTTGTAGCTCTGCCAGAGGTGGGAGTTAAAGGCCTCTCGCACAGGGGACTCCGCCAAACGTTCCCAGCAGACCCTGATTGCACGCTTGGGCCTGCCAGGTCTGGAAGGCAGCTCTCCCCACCACCGAAGCCAGCTCACCATCAGGTGGAGATCGGTAGACTGCTTAGCTCCTCTCTTCACCCATGTGTCCAGAACATATGGCCGTAAATCCGATGACAAGACTACAAAGTCAGTCATCAAACTGCGACCTAGGGTGTCCTGGTGCTAAGTGCACTTATGGGCATACTTATGTTCAAACATGATGTTTGTGATAGACAAACTGTGACACCATTCATGTTCAGACTGGAGAGGACATACCTACCGATCACACCCTTCCAGGTCACACTATCGTTGCCCACATGGGTGTTGAAGTATCCCAAGACAACGAGTGAGTCTCTCAAGGGAGTGTTCTCCAACACACCCCCTAAAGACTCCAAAACGGGTGGGTACTCTGAACTGTCATTTGGTGCATAAGTACAAATAACAGTTAGGACCCGTCCCCCCACCCAAAGATGGAGGGAAGTTACCCTTTCATCAACCCTGGGAGAACCCCAACATTTGGGCCCCGAGATGGGGGGGCAACAAGAATGCCCACACTGGCTCACCACCTCTTCCCATGAGCTACTCCAGAATGGAATAAGGTCCAGCCTCTCTCGAGATGGCTGGTTCCAGAGCCCAAGCTATGCGCTGAGGTGAGCCCATCTATATCTAGTTGGTATCTCTCCCCCTCACGCACCAGATCAGGCTCCTTCCCCGCCAGAGAGGTGACATTCCATGTCCCAAGAGTCAGAAGCCGAGGATCGGGCAGACAGAACCCATGCCTTCGGCTGCCACCCAAATCACATTGCACCTGACCCCTAAAATTCCTCCCACGGGTGGTCGGTCCATGGGAGGGCGGACCCATGTCTCCTTTTCAGGCTAGGCCCGGCCAGGCTCCATGAGCAGAAGCCCGACCACCAGGCGCTCGCCTTCAAGCCTCTCGCCCGAGCCTGGCTCCAGGGGGGGACCCCGGTAACCCGCGTCCGGGCAAAGGAAACTGCATCGTCTGTTTCTGTCAAAAGGGTCTTCTGAATCGCACTTTGTCTGGACTTTCACCAAGGACCTGTTTGCCTTTGGTGACCCTACCAGGGGCATTATGCCCTCAACAACATAGCTCCTAGGATCATTAGGTCACACGAACTCCTCCACCACGATAAGGTGGTGATTCAGGTAGGTATTTTTTTTTTCCCTTCTCCTTTTGTTTTCGGGTAATTTTGCATGAATATTAATGATAATGTGAAAAATTCTGTTTAGAAAAATAATCCTCACTTTCCAAAAAGTAAAGACCCAAAATACATGTTATTAATGTGACACATGCATCAGAAACCTCCCCAGAGGGCTCACGCTGCAGAACAACAAAACAAAACTCTTTCAATAAAGAAACTTTTGTAGTAGCTTGACTTTGACTCCACCTCAAAATAACCTTCCAGCTATTCCAGTAATTGATTTATTTTCTATTTCCCCTGCTGTACAAAATGTTTCTGCTTCCACCTCCAAAAACCTTTAAGAGAAATCTAATTTGTTTGCAGAATTTGTGATTATTAGCTGAATACAATACATAAAATAAGATATTTCCCCTCTGAAATACCACAGCATCAAACTAATCGTTTCATTTCATTGTTCGTGCCCTGCAAATATTTGTGTGTGTGTGTGTGTGTGTGTGTGTGTGTGTGTGTGTGTGTGTGTGTGTGTGTGTGTGTGTGTGCCTGCGATGATGATGGTCTGGTGAGCTGTTTAGGGTCTACGCACCCTTGGTCAGTGTCGGCTGAGATAGGCTACAGTGTCCACTCATTAAAATCAATGAGAAATGATTATGTGATGAGTGTACCCGTGTCCTTGTTTTATTACTGAAGCATCAAACGCTGTGAAATCTCAACAATGTTGACATTCGTGCATGTGTTAAATAATCAGTATTGGAAGGAACGGCTGTGTTACAACCCTACTGTGCTATATTTATCACTGCACTAATACACTAAGGACACCAAACCCTATAATGTAATACATAAACCTTAATTACTGATACAGTAATGTTGCGTCATGTTATGTGCTTCTATACAAGCAAAATATTAAACCAATATCCTTCCCCTCGCTTCTACATCAGTTTACGTTATTTGGAACATTTCTTAAAAACAGTTAACAATTATACGTTTGATAAAGAGAAAACATGTACAATATCTAGGCCATGGCTTACATGTCAGCCTTCCAGCAGGAAGGTCCTAGGTTCGAGTTCAGAGCTAAACTAAACTTCTGTGTGGAGTTTGCAGGTTCTCAGTGCTGCAGGGGTGAACTCTGGATACCCCAGAGTTCTCCAACTATCCAAAGGCATGCACATCAGACTAACTGGCTGTTTTAGATTTCCCCGGGTGTGAGTGTGAATATGAATGGTAGTGTGTATCTCTCTCTCTCTCTCATTCACACACACACACACACACACACACACACACACACACACACACAGAGCGAGAGAGAGAGAGAGAGAGAGAGAGAGAGAGAGAGAGAGAGAGAGAGAGATTCAGATACTGAAAGACTTTCTCAGATAGCAGGAGGAATTATTTTCACACATATATTGGCACCCCAGAGTCCTCACCGTAACTCTACGGAAAGTTTTGGAACTTAAACAAAAAATATCCTTTTTCTTTTTTTCTTTTTTTTCCTTTTTCTATTTTTTTTCTTTTGCCACATTGAGAGGGACCAGTTGAGGTGGCTTGGTAATCTGGTCAGAACGCATCCCTGGTATAGTGTTTCGGGCATATCCAATCGGGAAGAAACCCCCGGGTCAACTTAGAACACGCTGGAGGGACCATGTCTCTTGGCTTATCTGGGAATGCCTCGGTGTCCCTTCAGAAGACCTGGAGGAAGTGGCTCGGGAGAGGGACGTCTGGACCTCATTGCATAGGCTTCTTCCCCCGTAACCTGAGCCAGGAATGAGATGATGATGATGGTGATGATGATGATGATGATGATGATGATGATGATGATGATGATGATGACGATGAGACAGTTTTATCTTTGGGTTTAAATAAAAAACATCACATCAGGTTAAAAATTGTACGTTGCATTTTGTCGTTATATTGCAGTTTAGTGCTCGTCTAATAAATATATAAAATAAGAACGTAAAGGTAAATCCTCTGAAGGTGCTGCATTTTGAAATAAAGCTAAATTTAGAGTCAGCACATTGGGTCTTTTGCGTATGACACACACTGTGTTTCAGATCACCACCTCTTCATTATTTATATGGAATATCCTAGGTGTAAATATTTTATGAGACTCCAGTGCTGCATTAACCAAACCACCATCCCACACACACACACACACACTCACACACACACACACACACACACACACACACACACACACACACACACACACACACACTAATGATAATAATAATAATAATAATAATAATAATAATAATAATAATAATCTCATCTCATCTCATCTTCTTCCGCTTAGTCCGGGGTCGGGTCGCGGGGGCAGCAACCTTAGCAAAGAGGTCCAGACATCCCTCTCCCGAGCCACTTCCTCCAACTCTCCCGGGGGGACACCGAGGCGGTCCCAGACAAGCCGAGAGACATAGTCCCTCCAGCGTGTTCTAGGTCGACCCCGGGGTCTCTTCCCGGTTGGACATGCCCGAAACACCACACCAGGGAGGCGTCCGGGGGGCATTCTAACCAGATGCCCGAGCCACCTCAACTGGCCCCTCTCAATGCGGAGGAGCAGCGGATCTACTCCGAGCTCTCCCCGGATGGCGGAGCTTCTCACCCTATCTCTAAGGGAGAACCCCGCCACCCGGCGAAGGAAGCTCATTTCAGCCGCTTGTATCCGTGATCTTGTTCTTTCGTAATAATAATATAATGCATAAAATATGAACAGATAGATCAACAGTACCCACTAGAGCGAGCAGTGCAGAAGGTTCTGCAAGTAAAATGTCCCAGGTTGCTAGCGGCCCGCTCTGTGTGTCTCTCGTAATAGTTTGCGGAAGTCACATCATAATGGACCGGTGTGGGTGCAGGTTTTCACTCCAACAGGTCATACTCAGTCCTTCCACCTGTTGTACTCATTCATTCATTCATTCATTCATTTATTTATTCATTCATTCATTCATTCATCCCCAGTGCAGCTAACTGGGTTATCAAAGGCCAGCCATGTGTCTCACTGTCTACGGTGAGAGGTTCATGTAAAAGAACCATTGCTGACTTTCATCAAGAGGAGCTGCATAGTTGTAAGTATGTTTCTGACATGAAATGGCTGGCAAGTCGTCCAGGGTGTACTCTTCCCCCGTCCGGAGGATACCTACCCATGGCCCTAATAAGGATTAAGCGGTTCAAGAGATGAATGAATGGATGAAAAAATAGGATTTGATCATTTGTTTTTTTAAGTTCCTTAATCCTAATTAGGGTCACAGGGAGACTGGTGCACATCTCAGGTGACTCAGGGTGAGTGGAGGAAAAACCCTGGACCACTCACCAGGCCATTGCAAGGCCAACACTTACACAACCATTCACAGTCACAGTTCAAGATGATTTGGAACAGCCTACTGGTCATGCTTTTGAATTGTGGAGGGAAACCAGAGAACCTGGCGCAAACCCACTCAAGCACAGGGAGAGCCTGCAAACTCACCGCAGAAACTTGGGAGCTAGGAATCAAACCCAGGACCGTCTTGCTGTGAGGCCGACCCTGTTGTCAAAAACTGTCGAACCCTGTTGTCACGGCTGTCACAGTTTACCTCCATATTTGGTGCAACTGATCTTTATTCTTCAATGGTGTACAAACGTCATTGTAGGTGCTCCTGTATGTCTAAGTCGGAAGAACTACAGCGTACATTGTGTGGGCACCAGGAGGTTTACTGAGAACATCACAGCAAGAGAAGTGGAGCAAACCATTAGCAGTATTGTATTTGAATATTGGCCTAAATGAATGTATATTGTCCGTATATGTTCAGTGTATCTGTTAGATTGAGATGCTTGGTAGACAAAGTCAGAGAGGCTAGATTGAGATGGTTTGGACATGTACAGAGGAGGGATAGTGAACATATTGGTAGTAGGATGCTGAGGTTGGAACTACCAGGCAGAAGGTCTAGAGGAAGACTAAAGAGGAGATTTATGGAAGTGGTGAAGGAGGACATGAAGGCAGTTGGTTTAAGAGAAGAAGGTGCAGAGTGAGATACAGGGTGAGATGGAGGCTGATGATTGGCTGTGGCGACCCCTGAAGGGAACAGCGTATCTATCACCTGGACTTCGATGCTTGTGTACTTCGCTTTCTGATATTTAACCAGCTTTTTCTTTCATTCACACAGTGGTGTGGTTCTCCCATTACATGGGTATCTATCTATCTATCTATCTATCTATCTGTCTGTGTGTGTGTGTGTGTGTGTGTGTGTGTGTGTGTGTGTGTGTGTGTGTGTGTGTGTGTGTGTGTGTGTGTGTGTGTGTGTGTGTGTGTGTTTTTTTCTTTGCATAAGCTCTAATTTAAACTCCAGTCCTTCACACTTGGGTCCACACGAGGAGCAGTGCCAATCTGAGCTGGCATCGTCTCACATCCGCGCATTCAGGGAGGTGAATCGCTGTCAGCTAAGTGCAAACTTCTGAGTTTA
This sequence comes from Plotosus lineatus, assembly GCA_024760905.1. NCBI lineage: Eukaryota > Metazoa > Chordata > Actinopteri > Siluriformes > Plotosidae > Plotosus > Plotosus lineatus. The sequence continues at coordinate 67,528,367 of CM045730.1, read as the reverse complement.
AACTACGACTGGACCAAATGTTTGACAAGTCAAACAGCAGCGTGTTCAAATGCATGTATAGGTTGGCATTGCACTTGTCAGTGAAGCATTTACTTAAAAGCTAATCTCTTTCACTGCGGGGTGGGAGGCACTGAACGCCCGGGGCAGTCTCACATTTCTGAGCAAAATATTTAATTGAATTCCTGCTAAAATACAGTGAAACAAACAAATCGATATTCAATTAAAAGTAAATTCAAGCAGCAGGATCTTGCAGGACTGGAAGGTGACAAATGACTTTCACTTACTGGGATTTTCCCTGGCAGGATCGGCTCAGCTTCGAACAGGGGCCGGGGAGCTTCGAGGCGGGTCAGTGTAGTGGTCCTTGTTTCATCTCAGGCTATAGTTCATTAGTGCTGTGTATAAGGAGGCGGCGTGCCTGATTCAGACTGACGTGGGATTTATTATTCACCTGTTTGGGTGCCACTGCGTGTCATAATCAACTCATAAACTATTACAACCCGTAGGAGGAGCTCGATAATCGTGTCCTGTCACTCTGATTCATGCTCTGTTCTACACAATGCGGATCGTTTATTCAGCTGGATGGGAAGATATTTATTACTAAACCATCCACAAGAGCACGCACACAACAACACTGGAGATCGGGAAAGTCTGTGTCGGATACAAGAATGTTAATTGAGCCATTCATTCATTTTATAAGACGTTTAAACCTAATTAGGGTTGCAGGGAGGCTGGGGCCCATCTTAGCCAACTCTGGGCGTAGACGATGTACACATCAACAGCTCGTCAGGCCCGTGAAAGGCTGGAATGCAGGCAACCATTCGTACTCACTCATTCACTCTCTCACACAGGAAGGGAGATTGGAAACAGCCAATTAGCTTACTGTGCGTTTTTTGGACTTCATGATCATCATCATCATCATCATCATCATCATCCGCTTCTTCTTCTTCCTTCTTCTTCTTCTTGTTCATCGTCATCATCATCATCATCATCATCATCATCATCATCATCATCATCATCCTCTACTTCTTTGTCATCGTCAGCATCGTCTTCTTCTTCTTCTTCTTCTTCTTCTTCTTCTTCTTCTTCTTCATCATCATCATCATCATCAGCTGCTTCTTTTTCTTCTTCTTCTTCTTGTTCATCATCATCATCATCACCATCAACATCATCATCATTACCATCATCATCATCATCATCATCATCATCATCTTCTTCATCATCACCATCATCATCCTCTTCTTCTTTGTCGTCGTCAGCATCGTCTTCTTCTTCTTCTTCATCATTATCATCATCATCATCATCATCATCATCATCATCATCAGCCGCTTCTTCTTCTTCTTCTTCTTCTTCTTCTTCTTGTTCATCATCATCATCACCATCACCGTCATCATCATCATCATCATCATCATCATCACCATCATCATCCTCTTCTTCTTTGTCGTCGTCAGCATCGTCTTCTTCTTCTTCTTCTTCTTCATCATCATCATCATCATCATCATCATCATCATCATCAGCCGCTTCTTTTCTTCTTCTTCTTCTTCTTCTTCTTCTTCTTCTTCTTCTTGTTCATCATCATCACCATCACCATCATCATCATTACCATCATCATCATCATTACCATAATCATCATCATCATCATCATCATCATCATCATCATCCTCTCTACCTGGGGTCAGGTTGCAGGGGAAGTTTGTGATTGGTCAAGTGCCGACCAGCCATATTTTCAACAAAGGAGTAAAATGGGTAATTATTTGAACCTATCAAATGTGGACTAATATCATGCCATTAACATTGCCATGACATAAAGGGAGCCATATTGGGTTTCTGGGTTTTCCTAAGTACTGAATTCCAGGTGGCTTTCTCCGAAGCAACTTCCTCCACCTCTTCCTGGTGGGTTACCAAGGTGTTCCCAGACCAGCCAAGAGATGTCGTCCATCCAGCATTTCCTGGGTTGACCTCGGGGTCTCTTCCCAGTTCGACATGCCCTAAAAAACCCCCACCAGAGGCACAGAGTCATTTCGAGAGGCATTCTAATTAGATATCTAAACCACCTCGACTGGCTCCTCTCGCATGGCTGAGCGTCTCAGCCCTGCCACCCTGCAAAGGAAGCTCATTTCAGCCACTTGTATCCTGTTATTTCGGTCATTACCCAAAGTCTGTGACCATAAGTGAGGGCTGGCACTTTAATTGACTGGTACATGTAGGGTTTTGAAAGTTTCCGAGGATTCATTCCTTTTAAGTTACAAGTTAAAAGCCGTTGCATATTTATCTGACTTTTGGCAGCTGAATTGAAGAGACGATGAAGTAAATTTAGTAAATAGAAATAGAGTAAATTATTTAATAGTAAGCTGTGAGATGAGAGCTTTACTCTACTCATGTGACTTGAAGCCAAAACTACCGTCATGTACAATACCAAGCAACACTTTCTGACCAATCAGCTTTGAGAATTAACCATGACTGTAGTATGATATACGGTACACATGCATTTCTACACAGCACCATGGAGGAAATGGGTAGCAGTTTAAAAAAAAAAAAAAAAAAAAAAAAAAAAAAAAAAAAACGTCAGCGTGTAATGCACTTACTGGTTCAGGAGCTGTTGTAAAGACATATTAACCAAAATCTGTTTATCTCTGACAGGAGCTCTTTAGCTGTAGACGGATCTTGACCCTGAGCATACACCCAGATCGATACTGAAATGGCCGCAGGATACAAAATCAATGTTTTGATGGTTTTATGACCACCTCAGTCTCTGAAATTGGACGCTCTTTAAGACTGGTGGTCAAAATCGAAGCGAGTCATCCACGTGCCACAAAGCTTCAAGTATAACAGAGGCCAGAAGCCTGTGACGAGAGCAGAGAGAAGACTAGTGTAGGAAATATGACTGAGAGAGGAGGAGACAGAATATTACCCCGTGATTATTATTTCATTAACACGCACTGAAGCGCTATTGCATGGCCAATAAATTAGGTACACGTCACATTCTAGTTATTACGCAGGTTCAGTATATGCATGCACATAGAACTGATGAGTCACTGTAATGCTTATGAAATATTCTAAAAACAACCAACCAACCAACCAAACAAACAAACAAACAAACAAACAAAAAAATGTTTGTTCTCCTCAGGTTTTGTTTATGTCCCCAAATTGAAAAACATCTGGGTGAAAGCAGGGTACACCCTGAACTGCTTGCCAGAACATCGCAAGCCGGGCCAATTTGGAACATGCACCTGGTCCAATAGGCATGTCTTTGGTGTAATGGGAGGAAACCCACTGAAGTACGGGGAGAACATACTCCACACAGAATCGCCCTTGTCAAGTACTGGACTCAAACACATAACCTTCTTGCTATCAGGTGGTTGCGCTAATCATGACACCACTATGCAGTCCACCACAGGGGAAGCTACTTTAATTAAAACACACAAACAAACAAACAATCAAACAAACAAACAAACAAACAGGGGTTGGCAAGGTGGTATACTGGTTAGCATGTCTGATTCACAGTAAGAAGGTCATGGGTTCAATTCCCAGCCTGGGCGTTTCTGTGTGGAGTTTGCATGTTCTTTCCATGCCTGCGTGGGTTTCCTCCGGGTCCTCAGGTTTTCTCCAATAGTCCAAAAACATGCACAGTAGGCTAATTAGCTGTTCCAAATCACCTCTAGCTGTGAGCGTGAGTGGGGATGGTTGTGAATGTCAGCCCTGTGATGGCCTGGAGAGCTGTCCAGGGTATACCCTGCCCTCAGCCAGAGTCAGCTGAGATGGGCACCAACCTCCCCACAACCCGAATTAGAATTAAAAGTTCATTTTATGAACTATGACTAAATGAACAGTCATCGGTTCAGAGCTGTTGATTATGCTGAGATATCACTTGAATCATATTTAACCCTCATGCCACAGAAATTACTTATTTATTTTTATTTAGTTATTTTAAGAACTTATTCATTCATTCATTCATTCATTTTCTGAACCGCTTACATTTATAACATTTGTCAGACACTCTTATCCACAGAGACTTACAATTATTTTTATACAACTGAGGAACTGAGTGCTAAGGGCCCTGCTCAAGGGCCCAGAAATGGTGATAGTAGGGATTGAACAATTTTCCACTTTGCCACACTCCATTTTAAATGACCCCCTGGCCCAGAGAAAACGCCTGCGCTGCGGTGTCCTGTTTAGAAATGGCTTCTTCTTTGTACTGTATAGTTTCAGCCGACAGCGGCGGATGACACGGTGGATTGTGTTCACCGACAATGGTTTCTGGAAGTGTTGCTGAGCCCATTCTGTGATTTCCCTTACAGTAGCATTCCTGTTTGTGGTGCAGTGCCGTTTAAGGGCTCGGGGATCACAGGCATCCAGTATGTTTTTTTTTGGGCTTGAGCCTTATGTACAGAGATTGTTCCAGATTCTCTAAATCATTGGATAATGTTATGCACTGCAGATGATAACTACTAAATCATTGCAATTTTTCACTGGGAAACACTTTTCTGATATTGCTCCACTACCTTCCTATTCTACATTGGGGGAATTAGTGATCCTCTACCCATATTTGCTTCTGAGAGACACTGCCACTCTGAGAACCCCTTTTTTTTCTCAGTCATGTTGCCAATGACCATCATTCGTGGTTGTGGCCTTCCAGCTGTTCGTTATAAGTGCTATTGACTTTTCTAGCCTCTTTTTGATACCTGCCCCATTTTTTTTTTTTTTTTTTTTTTTTGAGATTTGTTGACATCATGAAATTAAAAAAACAAACAAAAAAAAAACATATTTTCCCTTACAATGAAACATTTTCTCAGTTTAAACTGTTGACTCTGTCATCCTTGTGTCATCTATCTATCACTCACTCACACACACACTCACCCACACACACACACACACACACACACACACACCCACACACACACACCCACACACACTCCACACAGAAATGCTCCAAGCCCAGGAATGAAATACAGGCCACCATGCTGCCTATTAATGTATTTTCTTATTTATATATTTTATTCATTTACTTTCACCTGCATTAATCAGCAGCTTATAAAATAACACTTGATCCTACACATTTTATTTTTTTATTTTTTATTTTTTTACCTGCAAAATTTTCTTTTAATTTCTCACGAAATAATAGCACTGTGATTATAATATATATCAAACTGAACCATGCAACTTTGAACCTTATTCCATGAAGAATATACAGAATTCACCTGTGGCCAAAATAGCACGGCCGATATGTGTGTGTGGTCGATGAGCCGACTGTGTATGAAGAACAGCTCTCAATTTCGTCCCACACCACTTCATACAAACAGTTTTGCCTCATTTCTTTTTGCCTGACGTGCTTCAGGGCTTTTTAATCAATGTACATGATGTAAGACTGGAAACATTCAGGGTATCATCTCCACTACACACCAAAAACACAGCAATGTCTTCCCTTATAAATCACATTAGGTTGATTATTCTGAAAGCTTTTCCCTAAAGCATGATGGGAAAAGAATTAGAAAGGTCGGGAAACATAAATTCAGATGGATTCATAGCATTAACATTTTTTATTTAATAATACGGGCGCCGTCAGGCATAGTGCTGGTGAATTTATCTCTGAAAAGTGTAACAAAGCCATTGGATCGGCCTCCTGTCTTTGTTTTGTTTTTTTTCTGTTCCAGCTCCCCCCCCGGAACCTCACGCCTGTTTATTACTGCAGACTGGGTCCAGTTGCCATGTCCTGTTTGATTCTAGTACACACAACTTGTGAGACCATTGTAGAACCAACCCATACTCAACTATTCCCACTCACACTTTGAAGCAAGGCAGAACAGACAAGTCTCTGAATGTGCCTCTCTTTGGACTGTTGAAGGAAACCAAAGTACCTACAGGAAACCCATACAAGCATGGGGAGAACCTGCAAACTTCACAAATCCCTCGCTGATTCCAAGACTTGAACCCAGTATTGTTTCAAGAATAGACCCTGGAAAGCATGCCAGAACATCGCAGGATGGTGGTGGAGCTGTTTCTTACAAAAGTCAGAAAGAGTTCTTTTACGCCTCGCACCACAGAGTAGGAGACATGGCCAGACTTTGATAATCCAGTCAGCTGCACTGTGGGGACAGCAGTGACAACGCGGTGACAGTGGGGCTTGAACCCCCAACCTTGGGATCAGAACTCCAGCACCGTACCACCAGCTCACCACTGTCCCATGACATATTTCACTGTGCCATGATTTATTTATACATTTCAAGCCTAGTGGTATATGGTGCTGGATCACTGCTCCACAAGGTTGTCACTGTCCCCCCCAGTGCAGCTAACTGGGTTCTCAAAGGCCGGCCATATCTCTTACTGTCTATGATGAGAGGTTCATGTGAAAGAACCATTGCTGACTTTCGACAAGTGTTTCCGCCCGGTGTTGGCCTCGCGAGCTGTCCAGGGTGTACTCTGCCCTCGCTCGGAGTCGGCTGGGATGGGCACCAGCCTCCCCGTGACCCTAATTAGGATTAAGCGGTTACAGAAAATGAACTGAATCTTTGATGAAATCAGATGAACAAAGAACTAGTGATTTTGTTGTGTGGCAGTTGTGGCCTGGTGGTAAAGGTGCTGAATCACTGATCCTAAGGTTGGGGGTTCAATCCCCACCCTCAATGTGGTGTCACTGTCCCCCAAGTGCAGCTTACTGGGTTATCAAAGGTCGGCTAGTCGGCTATGTCTCTCACTGTCTATGGTGAGACATTCATGTAAAAGAACCATTGCTGACTTTTCTTCAAGAGGAGCTGCATAGCCATCAGTGTGTTTCTGCCCTGCGATGGCCTGGCAGGATATCCAGTGTGCCCTCGCCCAGAGTTGGCTGAGATGTGCGCCAGCCTCCCCATGGCCCTAATTAAGATTAAGTGGCTCAGAAAATGAATGAATGAATGATATTGGTGTACTGGAGGCATAGTGGCATAATGGTTTGCATGTCCCTCTCAGAACAAGAAGGTCCTGGGTTCAATTCCCAGCTCATGCATTTCCGTGTGAAGTTTGCATGTTCTCACTATGCTTGTGTGGGTTTGTGGGTGTGCGTGCTCTCACAGTTCAAAAAAAGTGCACAATCGGTTAACTGGCTGTTCCAAATTAGCTCCAAGTGTGAGTGACAGTATGAACGATTGTGTGCATGTTGGCACTGAGACGGCCTGGTAAGCTATCCAGGATGTACCCTGCCCTCACACAAGTTGGCTGAGATGGGCTCCAGCCTCCCCACAACCATAATTAGGTTCAGGCGGTTCAGAAAATGAATGAATGAATGAATGAATGAATGACATGACATAATCTACACAGTGTACATGGATGGGGCTTAAGTGCTCCCACCAAAAACTTTTCAAATAAGAGAAATCATATGGAGGCCCCATGTTTAGGCACCACCTACATCTATATATGGGTTTATGTTGAAAGTCAGCCAAAATAACCCATGAGTGCTCTCTCAAAAACTCAAGGATTTTATTGTCCCCGTAGGGTAGAATGACTTGGGGTACTCTGTTAAGGTATCAGATGATGCTGATGTTGGTCCTGATGTTTACTGATGTTCCTGAATGGTAAGACTTTGAGAGCTTGTTTGCCTGTGGGCTTTACATGTTCACGATGTATTTGCTCCAGGTATCCCACAAGGTCATCAAAACTAGAATACAGTAATCCACGCAACTTCGACTGTCCTACTTTGCGTCCCCACAATATCGCAGGATTTCCCATTGGGAAATTAAAAAAAAATTAAAGATTATTCAAAATTCATGAGCACTACATGTACATTGAACTACACTACCCAACACGGTCTGTTCTCCTGCTTGACTTGAGTGACTGGCTGTGAATCCAATCAAATTTGATTGGTCGAGATTATATTTCCCAGCATCCAACACACCTTTTTTCTGTCATGAAACAATGACTTTTATTGAGCTCAGGGGGAGCACTGGGGTGCGGGAAAAATCGTGTTCACCATAGTGGTGAGGGAAAAACAAAAACCAAAATCACTGGGAGAGTATCAGCATGGAAACTGGTCGCGCACGGAGCTCTTTATAGCTAATGGCTGAGTGTATTCAGGTGTGTGCTCTGGATTTCGCCTGCGGGTAACAGCCACACCCCTCACCAGCACATGCAGTGTATGAGGAGAGAGAGAAAGAGGGTTAAATGCCTGTGAGTTTGGACACGAACATGATACGTACTAAAGCAAAGGTTCTGGATGATCTGCACCAAGCTGGTCGACAACAGGACCTTATATAGATTTTCTAAAGTTCGGGAATGTTCATTTTCTTGAATTTTCTAATCACATGACCAGTCACAGGGCGCATGCGCAACTAGGTCAATCTCGAAGTTTCCCTAATATGCTGGAAAGTTCCAGACCCAATTAGAATATGCAGACAAAACAATTGTGACCCAAAAACAACTGAGTAATACCATGTGTTTCCATCTACAGCAAACTAACTGAATATAATTACATACTCACAACATTTATACATCAGGATCAGGAATGAGTACATCAGAGGGACAGCACATGTAAGATGTTTTGGAGACAAAGTCAGAGAGGCTAGATTGAGATGGTTTGGACATGTACAGAGGAGGGATAGTGAATATATTGGTAGTAGGATGCTGAGGTTGGAACTACCAGGCAGAAGGCCTAGAGGAAGACCAAAGTGGAGATTTATGGATGTGATGAAGGAGGACATGAAGGTAGTTGGAGTAAGAGTAGAAGATGCAGAGGATAGGGTGAGATGGAGGCAGATGATTCGCTGTGGCGATCCCTGAAGGGAACAGTTGAAAGGAAAAGAAGAAGAAGAAGAAGAAGAAGTGTGGATACTAGGTCGGGTTATTCGAAAACATTTGAAAACTCACAACGTTTATACATTCATTATATTTACATTTACATTTATTAATTACAAACCCATAACAGTAGTTTGGAAAATAAATGAATGATTGAATTGATGCTTGTTTGTTTGTTTGTTTGTTTATTTGTTTGTTTTACTGATATTGTTACAGTTGAACTGGTCCAAACAGAAATAAATTTAGTCCGTGAACTGACTTTCCGTGGCTTTCATTCACAAAATTATTCACATTTTACCAGGTGCTATCCGCGTTGTTTCTTGTGCACAGGGTTTGGGATGATGTCTTTCCTTTTGTACACTCATACTAAATCCATTAGCAGTTGAGAGGTGGAAAGGTTGAACTAACAGTTATATAAATGCGAGGTGAAGGAGATGGAATGTAGAGGATTAGCTCGACGTAATAAGTCCTGAAGTGTACAATTAATGTGGAGAGTGGCCGCATTTAATATGTCAACTTAAGAACATTTGAAATTTTGCGCTTCACATTCACATATTCACACTAAATACGGCCCACTGTTTGCAGTCCCACAGGTACCGATGCTTGTATCTGCCATGACTTAGTGGGACAATATTTCTTAAAGGTATGTGGCAAACCGGGCACATTGTCAACAGTGTGATCATCGCTCCATACTCACCCTGCAGAGAGAAGGTTGCAGATTATTCATTCAATTTCTGAAGCACTTAATGCTTAATTAGGTGCACAGGGAGGGTTCCACCCAACTCAGTCAACTCTAGATGAGGGGAGAGTACACCCTGGATAGCTAGCCAGGCCATCGCAGGGCAGAAACACGCTGACGGCTCCTCTTGATGAAAGTCAGCAATGGTTGTTTTACAGGAACCTCCCACCATAGAAAGTGAGAGACATGGCCAGCCTTTGATAACCCAGTTAACGGCACTGGGGGGGGGCAGGAGTTACAACCGTTGACAGTGGGCTTTGAACTCTCGACCTTAGGATCGGTAATCCAGCACTGAGTATAGAGAGTAACCACAGCACAGAAACCAATCTTATTGCTGTCAGGTGGAGGTTTCAACCATTACACCGCCATGCTGTCCACACCCATGCCATGCTATGTTTACGAACACAAACAAACAAACACACAAACAACAATAATGATAATGGTAACAATTTTCATAATAAAGATTTTAATTGTTCATTGTTACTTTTAGTTATTATTTATCCACAATTTGACACATATTTACATTCCCACAATTCTTATACTTTATTTATTTTGCTAGACAGTTCTATAGTCTACCTGAAGTTATATATTTTTTCTTCAATCTTTGCTTTATTCACCTCTAACTTAAGTTTGTTTTTTTATAGTGCAGGATTGTGCTGTTTATGGTTTGTCTGTGTGTCTGCTGGCTTCTTGTCTGTCTGCCTGTCTGCCTGTCTGCCTGGCTTCCTGTCTGTCTGCCTGTCTGACTATCTATCCTTGAATAATATAAATTAATTATTTTGATTGTATCTTACACCAGGAAATATATACCCTCATCAGATGATGTCTCTGAAGAAAACCATGACTCAGTAAACTCCCCAGACTGCAGTGCAGTACATCTTCTCGAGTACTTCAGTGCAGTAATGTAGGAAACATCTGCTCTCTCCTACACTGTCTTCCCTGACTGACTATATGGCAGCAATTCACCTCTCCAGTCTCGGGGAAAATCGGTGTGAGGAAGTGCCGCTGTATGTGCAGTAATG
>CM045730.1:67477846-67512846 GCA_024760905.1 Plotosus lineatus | reverse complement strand
TGTATCTTCTTTCGCTTAATCCAGGGTCGGGTTGCAGGGGCAGCAGCCTGAGTGATGAGGTCTCTCTCTCCCCAGCTATTTCCTCCAGCTCTTCCAAGGGGACACCGACGTGTTCCCAGACCAGCCAAGAGACATAGTACCTCCAGCGTGTTCTCGGTCAACCCCGGGGTCTGTCCCTGTTTGACATGTCCAAAACACTGCAGCAGAGAGAAGATCGGGAGGTGTTCTAACCAGATGCCTGAGCCACCTGAACTGGCTCTTCTGAATGTGGAGGAGCAGCGGTTCTACTCCGAGCTCGTTCCGGATGGCTAAGCTTGTTATGTAATCTCTAAGGGAGAGCCCTGCCACCCGGCAAAGAAGCTCATTTCAGCCATTTGCATCATCGATCCTGTTCTTTTGATCATTAAGCAAATCAAGCTCATGACCATAGGTGAGGGTTGGAACGTAGCTCGACTGTTAAATTGAGAGCTTTGCCGTATGTCTCAGCTCCCTCTTCACCTCATTGCTTAGGCTGCTGTCCGTGTGACCTGACACCAGAATAAGCGGAAGCTGATGATGATGATGATGATGATGATGATGATGATGATGATGACGATGATGATGATGATGATTATGATGATGATGATGATGCATAGTGAAATCGAGTGGCAAAGTGAGGTACAGCCCAATCGTTTTCTTGACACACCTCCTTCCAGTATGAAACTAATTGGAAACTAATTGTATATTTCCAGAGGCTTTGTGTAGTTTAATCCGGAGATATTTAGTCAGTTTGGACATGTTTAATAAGGATATTTATCATTTAGAATTTCGCCGATAAAGTAACCATGTCTTGAGAAAAGAGTGGGTGGCTTGGACAGCAGCATGGTGAGTTAAAAATATTTTATACAGAGAGTGTGCTCATAAAATTCTTTCTCATCTGACTGGTAATGGGTCTGTTCATTCAGCCATTCATTCGTTCATTCAGTCATTTTCCGAACTGCTTAATCCTAATGAGGGTTGCAGGCAGGTTGGCACACATCTTAGCTGACTCTGGGTGAGGGCACAGCACACCCTGGACAGTTCAGCAGGCAGAAACACACTGACGGCTACACAGTCTATTCCTGATGAAAGTCAGCGATGGTTCTTTTACATGAACCTCTCACCATAGACAGTGAGAGACACGGCTGGCCTTTGATAACCCTTTTCGCTGCACTGTGGGGACAGTGACAACCTGTTGAAAGCAGGGCTTGAACCCCCAACCTTAGGATCAGTGATCCAGCACCTCACCCCCAGCATACCACTGTCCTTGGGTCTGTTCAATGATGTATAAATAAAGTTTGAGCAGATTGATAGAAGTTGGCTGGATGTCAGTGCTGTCATGGAAGCTCAATGCATCGCTATGGTCAGAAAACAGCTAGTATGATTCTCACAATGTGTCACATGACCTATGACCTTGGGGCAGTGGTGGCCTAGTGGTACAGGGCGCTGGATCGCTGATCCTAAGCTTGGGGGTTCGAGTCCCACTCACCATAAGGTTGTTACTGCCCCACCCCCCAACTCCCCATCGCCCAGTGCAGCTATAACTGCACCCATCACTGTCTATAGTGTGAGGTTCATGTAAAAACACATTGCTGACGTTCATCTAGAGTAGCTGCAAAGCTGTCAACGTGTTTCTGCCCTGCGATGGCCTGGCAAGCTGTCCAGGGTGTACTCTGCCCTCGACCAGAGTCGGCTGGGATGGGCGCCAGTATCCCCGCCACCCTAATTCGGATTAAGCGGTTACAGAAAATGAACTGAACTGAAGTGACCTATGACCTAATAGGCTTTTTTTCCTTCATTAAACTTTTTAGTATTTTGGTCTGGGTTCAGTTTATACGGTGAAACTGTTTAAAAAAAAAAAATGCAAAGCATGTTTGATTCACCGTCTACAGTCGAGTCAATTCAGATTTAAATTACAGCGCACTAGAATTCAGAAGGGTGTGAGATGAGATCACCTGTCTCACTCCCACCTCTATTCCTACTGTTAACTAAAGTAAAACTGAAAGGAAATAATATGTCTGACCCGGGTTTAACCGAACCCCATTGGACTCTGAATTATTGCCTGTGTTTTTCCGCCTGCTGGATTAAACCCTGCTGGATATAAAACGCAGCAGATTTCACCTCCATCTTATCTCGGAGCTCCTGGAAACAGAGTTGGGAGCTTTGACTGGGTATTTAACCGAGTCTGTCAACAACTATTTTCCTCCTTAACCTTGGAACCAGTGCATTAATAATAGTCACGTTAGGGGGTGAATCCGAGGTGACATCCTGCTGTAAGGTGAAGCGGTTGCCTACTCACCAAGGCATTTAGTCAGTGGTGAAGTAGTGGAAGCTGTGAAATGGTTTCGGGAGGGAAGTGAGGTTATATAACCACGGCGCGGTATAGAAGTTAGTTATGAGTTATGAAATCTTATAGTGCGACTCTACAAACTTCACAATAACATTGTCTTTCCATACTATTAAGTTTAGTTCTTATAGTCCTATAAATAACACGTCTGTGGGGATTTTCTTTTTCACTGTAATATCATTACAGCGCTTTGAACAAGACAGGATCTAAAAGAAACTGAGTAAATTCAGGATAGTGGGTTGCATAAGCATCCACACCCTTATATTTTATCCCTATTTTTTGATGTAACACTTGTAACTATTGTGTCGTTACAGACCGGACCTGAAATCAGGTTAAAATGGACTGCAGTATGTGAATTTACCCAACACTGCCCATATATCTACGTCGTCGTTGTGACTGTATGCATAAATATCCACCCCATTGTTCTCAAACCTACATTATATACCACACAGGAATAGGACCATCTGGCACAGTTGTGTCACGGATGGCACACCCGTCTCAGTGCAAGAAGGGCCTGGGTTCAACTCACAGGCTCGAGCATTTATTTTAGGAGTTTGTGTAGGTTTCCTGTGAGTGCTCTGGTTTCCTTCCACAGTCCAATAACATTCCGCTAAGTGGCTGTTCCAAATTGTTCCTAGGTGTCGGTGTAAGTGAACAGCTGAGTGTGTGTTCGCCCTGCAATAGTCTGGAGAGCTGTTTAGGGTGTACCCCGCCTTTGCAGTGTTGGCTGACATAGGCATCAGGTTCCTTGTGCCCCTAATTAAAATCATGTGGAGTGGATGTAAGTGGGAACAGCTGTCTGTATTGGCCCTGCAATGGTCTTGAAAGTTGTTTTGGGTGTACCCTATTTTCTCGCAGTGCTGGCTGAAATAGGCATCAGCCTCCACAGGGCTGCAATTAGATTAAGCGATTTTACTGTGTACTACCCAGGTTTGATTTTAAAATCAAAATGTTTATTTCTTGTGTTTACATGTAATATACTGTATGCACACACCGATACGAAGCACATTTTTATTTTGTATACATTTTTTATTTGTTTATACTTTTTTTTTTTTTTTTTTTTTTTTTTTTTTTTTTTAATATAATACAAACTGTGACAGACTGTTAATGTCCATCATTTCAATTCGAGCACTTTCCGATAGGCCTCCACATAGTGAACCAATTAGGAGCGGCATGCTGGTGTAATAGGCAGCACATCCACCGCACAGCAAGAGGGTCATGGGTTCGGGTTCTGGGCTTGGCGAGGGCATTTCCCTGTGGAGTTTGCATGTTATTCCCATGCTTGCATGGTTTTACATTCACATTAGGCTAATTAGCTGTTCCAAATTGCCCCAGGTGTAAGTGAGAGTGTATGTTGGCCCTACGATGGTGTGCTAAGCTATTCAGGGTGTGCTCCAGCTTTTCTGAATGTCAGGTGTGATGGTCTTCAGCAGTTGACCAGTTGAGTAAGACAAGCAAACCAATTAGATTATGCCATTCTGGCATAGTATATACAGTGGTACCTCACCATACGAAATTAATCCGTTCCAGAAAGCGGGGGGGGGGCACTAACCAGTGTCTCCCCCCCCATGCCGGTCCCAAGCCCAGAAAAATGCAGAGGGTTGTGTCAGGAAGGGTGTCCGACGTAGAAACCAATGCCAAACTTTATCATGCAAATCACAAATGTTCCCTCCATACCGGATCAGTCGAGGCCCGGGTTAACAACGACCACCATCAGTGCTATCAACCAACAGGGTGCTGATGGAAATTGGCCTACTGTTGGTCGAAGAAGGAGGGGTGGGAGGCGTGTCCGTAGGCAGAGAGAGAAGAGGAAAGGCATGAGTCTAGGACTGACAGTAGGGAGTTTGAATGTTGGAACTATGGCAGGAAAAGCTAGAGAGCTGGCTGACATGATGCAGAGGAGGAAGGTGGACATACTGTGTGTTCAGGAGACCAGGTGGAAAGGTAGCAAGGCTAGAAGCTTAGGATCAGGGTTTAAACTGTTTTATCATGGTGTGGATGGGAAGAGAAATGGAGTAGGAGTCATCTAGAAGGAGGAGTTTGTCAGGAATGTTCTAAAAGTGAAAAGAGTGTCAGACAGAGTGATGAGTCTCAAGTTAGAAATTGAAGGTATGATGTTCAATGTTGTTAGTAGGGCAGTGGTGGGCTAGTGGTATAGGGCGCTGGATCACTGATCCAAAGGTTGGCGGTTCGAGTCCCACTCTCCACAAGGTTGTCACTGTCCCCCTAGTGCGGCTAACTGGGTTATCAAAGGCGGGCCATGTCTCTCACTGTCTATGGTGAGAGGCATGTAAAAGAACCATTGCTGACTTTCGTAAAGAGTAGCTGCAAAGCCGTCAGCGTGTTTCTATCCCTTGCTAAAAGGGTTGTGACAGGAAGGGCATCCGACGTAAAAACCTCTGCCAAATTAAAAAACGTGTGAATCAAAATGATTCGCTGTGGCGACTCCCGAGTAAAAGGGAAAAAGCCGAAAGGAAGACAGACAGTTCAATGTTGTTAGTGCTTATGCCCCACAGGCAGGATGTGAGCTAGAAGAGAAGGAGAGATTCTGGAGTGAGTTAGATGAAGTGATGCAGAGTACCCCCAGAGGTGAAAGAGTGGTCATTGGTGCAGACTTCAATGGACATGTTGGTGCAGGAAACAGAGGAGACGAGGAAGTGATGGGCAGGTTTGGTATCCAGGGGCATTTTGTATTCTGGCAAAAGTTTTACACCAGATGCCCTTCCGGTAGCAACCCTCTGCATTTACCCACGCTTGGAATCGGCATGAGGGTGGACATTTGTTTGCCCCCCCCCCCCCCCCCCCACACACACACACACACGGCTGCATTTGCAGTTTATAATATATTGCCGCCTAATCCTAATTCGTTTCATGGGGAGACTGGTGCCTATCTCAATTGACTCTGGTCAGGGGTGCAGTACACTCTAGACAACTCACCAGGCCATTGCAAGAGCAACACTCACAAGACCATTCACACTCACACCTAGGGACGATTTTGAACAGCCAATTATCCTACTGTGCATGTTTTTGGATTGTGGGAGGAAACCAGAGTCCCCCGAGGAAAGCCACAGAAGCACAGGGAGAACATACAAACTCCACACAGAAATGCTCAAGCTGGGAATCAATGCCAGGCCTTCTTGCTGTGAGGCGAAGGTGCCAACCAGTATGTCGTGCCTCATTATTAGCATGAATAAACTACAAATGATGGCAAAAAATACAGAATATGGAGGATGCCAGCATATCTCCAACTTTCCATGCAGTGGTCTCCAGGCTCCTTCTGAACACAAAAAGCAATCATTTGCGAGCAACTCTGAGACCTTCTTGTGGCATGTGTGAACTATTATAGAATAATTTGACAATACCCCGCATCAGAGCATCATTTTGCAGCATTCAGCCAAAATTCAAACATGTTTGAAACTTTTTGCCATGAGTTCATTAACCAGTTGACCACAATACAATGCCGGGGATGTCACGCAACAAATTTGAGAAAATTTGAGAATGAAATTGCCATCCATGAATGGACATCTGCATCAATCACTTTCTAGTGTGATGACCCTCTCAGAAAAAAAAAAAAAAAAAAAGAATAAAAATAAATAAATAAAAAAATAATAATAATTTAAATAAATAAATAAATAATTTATGGACTCCTAAAGCCAATAGGACTGTGGGAATATAGTGTGAAAACAATCACACATGGCGGACGGCAAGGTTGCTTGGATATATTAACAAAGCCTAATGAAGTCGAAGAAACTTTAACGTCCTCTACTGTTGCCAACATTAAACTGTGTCACCATCTAATTGCTTTTAGTCTGTGTTGTATATTCTGATGTATAATTATTCACGATGAATAAAGTGAGATCATTGTGACATATAACATTACCTGAATGTGACTGAAATAGTCTCTCGTGGGAAGAAAGAAATCAGCCGTATAGCATCACAGTAAAATTTCAGTGATGGTAGGAATAATTTTAAAAGCTTAAAGAAAACAACTAGCTCCCCTGACTCCCATCATCACGTTGCTTTTTCCATCTCACTGGACTACAAATAAAGGTTTTCATGCTCTGTTAACTCCACAATAACCCCGTGGTTGTTCAGTTGCTCATAAGTTGCTATTGATTTTCAGCCACAATGGACTGTTTATTGAAACACTTTATACAGTCTGAGTTTCTGACTCCAAACATATTGCCTTTTAGAAAAACAGTTCAAGTAATGGTGCTCATGGTAAGATGCTTGTCTTAATAACTGCAGACAGAGAAGATTGTTACCGTCACTGTAAAACACTAGGAAATGGGCTGTAAGGCGGTAAAAAAAACAAAACAACAACAACAAAAAAAAACAGCAGCACCAAGATGGATGCATCTGGAAGGGCAATTTAATTTCTATTACTGAGGTGGGAAAAAATACCTCTAGATAACATGTCTATGACTTGGAATAGTATCGTGATTTCTCCATAGAGCGCAATCTATAATGTTCATCACATTTTATTTATTTATTTATTTATTAATAACTATCATAAAACAATGCAAGAATCTGATTTGCACAGTACACGATGTCGAGACAAGTGGACCCATATGTTTCATTAGAAGTAGAATAAATCCGGCGGCATGGTGGCGTAGTGGTAGCACGTCCGCCTCACAGCAAGAAGGCCTGGGTTTGATTTCCAGCCTGGGCATTTTTGTGTGGAGTTTACATGTTCTCCCCGTGCTTGCGTGGGTTTCCTCTGGGTGCTCCGGTTTCCTCCCACAATCCAAAAACATGCACAACAGGTTAATTGGCCGTTCTAAATTGCCCATAGGTTCACATCGTGCGGAAGGCAATGGCAAACCAATGCACTAATCCTGCCAAGAAAACCTCCGTGAAGATGATAACCATGGAGTCATCCTTCATGGTGGGTCGCCAATGGTCGTTCTACAACTCAGGTACTAGATAGATAGAATAAATTCAGGAGTCTATTGTCTCCATCACTATCACTTTTTTGCTTTTAAACAAAGACTTCAACAGCTGTAGACATCAGCTTTGGCTTTGGGGTCATACTTGTTAATATCATTGTGTTATCTCCATGTCAGATGTTTTTCGTGTTGGATTTTTTTTTTTTTTTTTTTTTTTTTTTAACAACAGTTGCCAGGGCCCGTGTAATGATTTGAAAAGGTGGGGGGAAAACTGAAAATTTTGAGGTTTTAAATTATTTGAAACACTCATGCCATTGCTTGGGTTTGGAAAATGAGGTGTGTGAAATGTTCTGATCTCAGCCTTTCATACTTGTATATGCACTCAAGGACCAAGGCCCAACACGGGTGGTGCTTATATTCTTGTGCCGATGTTCTGATGCCATGTTTTGGTACATTCCCTAGAAGACAGCCACTATATTACTACATGCTTGGTACATAAGCATTTACGATACACGGTGTCCATGTAGGTTATGCTGTGCTTGTACAAACTACACATTTTAAACATTTTTGTGATGTCAGTAGACATACTTAAAACATTCCTATGGGTTGAGAAAGAGGGGGGGGGTCAGCCCCCTTTACCCAGCGGTTCTGCGGCTCCTGGTTGTACAACAGGTTCCAGTCAGGAAATTGTCGACGTATCGTATGAGATTCATCAGCTGTATGAAGAAACGAATGTGAAGTTTTAGTTACACCTCTGAGGTAATGCTTGATGTCAGTTCCACCCTCACACCACCTGTATTTCATGTGAGTTTCCTCAGGGTACTACAGTTTCCTCCCACATTCTAAAGACACACTCGTATTACACTATTTGGCTGTTCCAAATTGCACGTAGGTGTGAGTGTAAGTGTGAATGCTTGTGCATGTGTGTGTGTGTGTGCATGTGTGTGTGTGTGTGTGTGTGTGTGTGTGTGTGTGTGTGTGTGTGTGTGTGTGTGTGTATATGTATGTCACCCTGCAATGAACTACCCAGATGACAAATGATTGAGTGAGACAGAGGGTTATTTTGTAGATCTCATATTCGATTCCCTACGATGTCCTACAGCTGTGTCCCAATAGGCATCTCAAGAATCAACCAAAACTTATGAGATAGAACACAGTGATTTGTTTGTCATGCATCAATCATAATGCTTTCATATCAACTTTTTAGGGGCAGTGGTGGTCTAGTGCTATTAGGGTGCGGGATTGCTGATCCAAAGGTTGGGGGTTCGAGTCCCACTCTCCACAAGGTTGTCACTGTCCCCCCCCAGTGCAGCTAACTGGGTTATCAAAGGCCGGCCATGTCTCCCACTGTCTATGGTGTGAGGCATGTAAAAGAACCATTGCTGACTTTCATAAAGAGTAGGCTGCAAAGCCGTCAGTGTGTTTCTGCCCTGTGATGGCCTGGTGATCTGTCCAGGGTGTACTCTGCCCTTGCCCGAAGTTGGCTGGGATGGGCACCAGCCTCCCCGTGACCCAAACTCGGATTAAGCAGGTACAGAAAATGAACCGAACTGAACTTTTTAGCTCCCACCCCTGGGGAGCTATTGGAATTGGTCCATTCTGTCTGTCTGTCTGTCCTTCACACTTCAGTTCCTTGATATTTACTTGCCACGCACTAAACCTGGGCTTTTCAAACTTGGTATGCTGGCTCACTATTATGAAATCTAGGATGAGTTTGTGTGTGAGTGACCTTGACCTACTTTTCAGGGTCACAGAGGCCAAACTATATATTAGGTTTCGGAAACCTGTTTTCCAGACATTTACGTACCATTCGCCAAAGCTGTGAATTCCAAACTTATTGTGCTTGTTCTATAGTAGCATGTTATGAAATGGCCCGTTCGGCCATAATGCCTGGAACCCTGCGGTCTATTTTTTATTTCTTTTTTCTTAATTTCAGACATGAAATATAGTGAGCTCAAGCACATACTGCCTGTCTGTCTTCCTTTCGGCTTTTTCCCCTTTACTCGGGAGTCGCCACAGGGAATCATTTGATTCGCACGTTTGATTTGGCAGAGGTTTTTACGTCGGATGCTCTTCCTGTCACAGCACTTTTTAGCAAGGGACAGAAACACGCTGACGACTTTGCAGCCTACTCTTTACCAAAGTCAGCAATGGTTCTTTTACATGAACCTCTCACCATAGACCGTGACAGACATGGCCCGCCTTTGATAACCCAGTTAGCTGCACTTGGGGGGGCAGTGACAACCTTGTCGAGAGTGGGACTCGAACCCCCAACCTTAGGATCAGCGATCCAGTGCCCTATACCACTAGACCACCACTGCACCCCGAGCTCAAGCACATACTGACCCAAAATAAAGCTGTTGACAACGGTGGGACTCCTAACTACATGTGTGAGCTCTCGTCATCGATACAGAATTCAAGCATTAACAGGTCATTGACAAAGTGAGACACAGCTTGATATGACTGGGGTCATAAGGCATGGTTTCTTGAGAAAAATGGTTGAGGGTGGGTACGAGAATGAAAATACGTCAAGCAGAAAGAAAAGGAAGGAAGTGAACTGTGATTTGGACTGTAGATATGAAATCTGAAAATGAACGACAATGTGAAATAATAAACGTCTTACTCATCCGAGATTTCGGCATTGACAACATTGTAAATATCATTCATTCATTTTCTAAAGCGCTTAATCCCAATTAGGGTCACGGGAAGGCTGGCACCCCTCTCAACTGACTCTGGGCAAAGGTAGAGTATACCCTGAAAAGTCAGCCAGGCCATTACAGGGCCGACACACAGGATGTAGGAATAAGCCTAGACTGCGTGTTTTTGGATTGGGGAAGGAAACTGAAGTACCCAGTGGAAACCCACAGAAAAGCATTGAGAATATGCAAACTCCAAACATAAACAAACTGGAATCGAATCAAGGCCTTCTTGCTGTGAGGTGGACGTGCTGACCACTGCCCCACCATGCCACTCATAATCTGAAATAAATTAGACATGCATGCAGGCTGAATAACAGTGCATTGCAAATGCAAGTTTTGTTTGATGTTAGGATGTGCAATAAAGGGTGGCACTATTATCAAAAGGTCACCATAGACAAGGACAGACACGCCAAGCTGCACAGTGTGTGTGTGTGTGTGGGGGGGGGGGGCAGTGACAACCATTGACAGTGGGGCTTGAAACCCCAACCTTAGGATCAGCAATGCAGCACCTTACCACCAGGCCACCACTGCCACTGAGAAGTTTCATTATGGATAAAAAAAAGTCTTGATTATCCCCATCAGGAGCATCTCTAGGCCAATGATGTGCCCCACGGAAAAAAACTGATGATGACACAACCAATCGGATTTAAACCACAACAAAAAAAGCACCACCCAGCAACCACAGTAAAGAAAAGAGAATCCTTGACACAAACTGTATCAATTAGTTGAAGTCAACTAAAATATATATTTAAATAAAAGCGGCTAATCCATTTATTAATGAGTTTAAGGTAAGATTTAATCAACATCATTTTCTTCTTCTTCTCCTTTTGGCTTTTTCCATTTTCCAGGGATCGCCACAGCGAATCATTTGATTCACATGTTTGATTTGTGCAGCTCCTCTTTATGAAAGTCAACAGTGGTTCTTTTCCATGACCCTCTCACCATAGACGGTGAGAGACATGGCCGGCCTTTGATAACCCAGTTATCTGGCACTGTGGAGGGGGCACTCAATCATCATCATGTAAATATTAATTTTATTACAGTGTGGGCAGATTAGTGTTTGCGTTACATCATGGCTGAACAGAAAAAAAAAACAAAAAAAAAAAAACAACAGTCTTGCAATAAACATTTTCATTCATTTATTCATCTTATGTAAGATGCTGATGGTAAATCCAGAGTCTTTTATAAGATCATTAGATGTGAGGAAGAAATACACTTCGGATGAGATACCAGTCCATAAACACATCCAGTACATTGTACATTCACACCTAGAGGAAATTTTAGACTGCACATTCAAACTAATGGCATGTTTTCAGGAGGCAGGCGAAAACTAGAGAATCTGGAAGAAATCCACATATTCAAAGGGATCACATGCTCAGAACAGACAGTAAGAAACGCCACCATGTTGTGCTAAACATGTTCGGCGAATTAAAAATAATTGCATGTGTGGTGGGTGGAAGGCCTGTGATAAAAACTAACATTTCTAGGCAGAATGATGTGGGATGCAACTTCAGAGCCAAGTTGGCTCAGCATTTTGATATTCACCAGATATTTCAGAAGTATTCTACTTTCCCGGACCTTTGAACTTTTTTGAGGTTGTCCTCCATTTCGCTATGTTACAAACAATAAACAACCTTTGAGGAGCCTCTCGATCATGTGAAATATTCCGTATAAACATGCTGTATAGTTGATTGCTGAACCACTCCATTTCCAAAAAGTTTGGATGCTGTCATTCCTTCATTCTTTTTCTGAACCATTTGATGATATTAGAGTCGTGGATAGGCTGGGGCCGATCTGAGCCATTCTGGGCAAAGACAGGGTACAACCTGAACATTTCACCAGTTCAATGCAGACACAACCATTTACACTCACACTGAGTGTAGGTGGAAACCAAAATACCCAGAGGAAACCCAAACAGACACAGGGAGGAAATAGAAGCTCCACAGAGAAACACATTTGGTGACCCTGGGACTTGAACCCAAGAAATTATTGCTATTAGATGGCCGTATTAACCACTATGCCTCCTGTGAAAAATGTGATTGAAAACATAATGCAATGGATTACACATCCCACAATCCCATGTTTCATTTATAATAAAACATACGAAAACTGTAAGTGCACACTTTCATTAATTTTCGGAACAGCTTAATCCTAATTAGGATCAAGGGCGAGACTGGCACCAATTTCAGCCAACTCCAGATGAGGACAGAGAACACTCTTGACAGTTCGCCAGTCCATTACAGGGCAGAAACACACCGATCGTTACCAAATGGCCTACTTCTTATAAACAATAGCAATGGTTCTTTATACGCTCCTTACCACAGACAGTGAGAGACATGCCTGGCCTTTAATAACCCAGCTAGCTGAATCAGGGGGCAATAGTGGCAACCCACTGATAGTGGGGCTTGAACACCAGACATTCGAATCAGTCAGCCAGCACCTTTCACCCAGGCCGCCGCTATCTCTATATTGACAAAAATGTAAACAATTTAAAAATAGTGTTACGTCAAATAAAATCGGGAAGAGTTTGAATATCTCTATCTACAGAGTATAATTTCTTTAAAAAGATTTTGAGAATCTAGAAAAATATCTGTATACAAGGGTCAAGGCCAAACATAAATATATGCTGGATGCCTGTGATCTTTGAGTACTCAGGCGGCACTGCATTAAAATCTGCATGATTCTTTCATGAAAATCACAGCATGGGCTCAGGAACACTTCCAGAAATCATCAATGTCATTTGATATGCTGGCTATGTTCTACTCTGAATGAAATGCGGTTTTGTTTTATTATTATTATTATTACTTACATTTTACATCACATCCCAAGGCGGTACAGTGGCACAATGGATGGCATGTCTAGCTGCCAACAAGAAGGTCCTAGGTTTGCATCCCAAGCTGGGTGAAGGCGTTTCCATGTGAACTTTGCATGCTCTCCATGTGCTTGTTTGATTTCCTGCAGGTGCTCTAATTTCCTCACACAGTCCAAAGACATGCACATTAAGCTAACTGTTCCAAACTACCCCAGTTGTAAATTACCTGCTTTGTGATGGACTGGTGAGGTGCCTTGCATTCAGCTCAGATCGGTTATAGCCTTGGTTTCAAATAGGATTAAGCAGTTTGGCAAAGGAATGAGAGAACTGTGTCCCAACGTTTTAAAAATGAGGTTGTATATACTGTACATTGCATAAACAGGTCTTCAATTTTCATTCACTTGAATTTAATTGACAGTTCTTTTATTTTCCACTAGATTTTGTTTTACATAAGAAAAATCCCCAGGCTCGCCTCCAAATGCATTAAGTAAAGACAACATAGAGAACTAGAGGGCAGCACATGCCATGTTTACAGTACTTCAGTGAGGTTCTATTTTGACCTGCCTAAATGCATAGTGTAGAGGAGTATCGTGTCCACTGTGGACCTGTGATCCACAAATCTAGTTTAAATATGGACTGGATTCAAGTATGGTGAAATATAATTTCAATGCCATTCAGACCAAAGGGGTACACTGGGACTGGGATCCTGAGGGACACATTATGGTTGCAGGATTTTTTAATTAATTTATTTATTTATTTTAATTTGCCAGTCTATCACAATGCCAATTCATCCAGTCACATCCACTCCTTGAAGGTATTCAAAACAGCCAACTAGCCTCCCGTGCATGTCTTCGGACTGTAATAGGAAACCCACACAAACATGAGGAGACTATGCAACATCCACACTCACAGACACACACATTCCTTGCTAAGTCGAGACCTAAACTCAGAACCTTCTTGCTATGAGGTAGCTGCACTGACTACTTTGGCACTCTACAAAAAAAAAAAAAAAAAAAAAAAAAAAAAGTCTGTTGAGGACTCCTCATGGATGGGATGCTTGTCCATCACAAGTTAACTTCCCTGCATTTTTACTGGTCCCCTGTTATACTCCCGAGTGGACAGAGGCACACAACTCCACCACCAGCCCCACAGACTAAAACTAGTAGACCGATTGCTGATTTGAGCTTTCAAGAAGAAAGTCCTGGCTTTGTCTTCCCCCAGTGTTGGTTGAAATAGGCTCCACTCCAGCATCCATAATGGTATGACTAAGAGGTTTGCAAAATGATGATTTGCAATCCAAACAAACACCCAGCACCCTAAAAAGTATAACCAACACCACTTATGAACACTTTCACGAACAAAACTTTGAGATATATTTATCCTCCTTCATTTTCATTTTCTTACATTTCTTTACATAAATAGCACCAAGCATGAGTTTAAGTATTCTGTTCTGAACACTGTGATGACGGAACACCTGGGATGACGGAACGAGAATGCAACCTGACCAGTGACTTAGTTATAATACAGTATCTGTAAAGGCATGATTCAGGACACACTGAGGACCCATTGTTTATCTGAGAGTAGAAATGTAGGTAACTACTGTATGTTTCCTTAATCAAGACTCAGGAAGCTCCACAGGACGGTGACCTAAATTACGACAGGCATAAGAATCACTGCAGCCATTTGGCGCACAATCACCAGATGGATATATGCAGATTCCCTGAACTATTTAGGATTCCTCTCAGCGTGAGGCTCTCTGATTTGTAATCATCAACATGTTCCATGCAAGTTAAAACTCATCACGGATGGGTCAACAAAAGGTCATGCTATTTAATCTAGGCATTTTTGCTCCTTCACCAGCTGAGAGTTTGGGAGCAGCAGGAAGTAAATTTGATGAAAACTCCATAACGTCCTGCTGTGTAGACATGCATAGAAATAATGCACGTTGGATTACAGGATGATTTACAAGCAAGGCTTAAGATTAAATCAATGTAGTCTTCTGTAAAACGAGGCCATCACAGAGTCTTATCTTACCTCTGATAAATTGGTTTGTAGTCTTGCCGGAAACATAGGCAACGTCAAAGGCCATATTTGCATTATCCGGTCCTACTCTACATGTCTAAAATGCGAGAAAAGGGAGTCAGTAACCAAGAAGTCGATCCATCCTTTCTGACGAGGCATCAGCCATGTTTCTCCAGATCACCCCTCGTAGGTTCTTACAATTCTCTTGTGGGAATTCTAAAGTGTTAGCCATCAATCAGCCGAAACAACTGAGTTCAAAACATGCAGTTCTGGCTCAAGCCACAACGCACAATGTTCTTCTGTGGTCCGATGGATGCATAGCAAATGGTTGACTTCTTGAATGCTAATTTTTAGAGAAGGTGGTAAAGTGGCGTAGTGGTTAGCACATCCACCCTGTAGCAAGAAGGTCTTGGGTTTGAGTCTTGGGCTCAATGCTTCTATTGAGAAGTGTGTATGTTATCATCATGTCTATAAGTTCCATCTGGGTACCGTAGTTTTCTTCTACACTACAAAGACATTCACATTATGATGGTTGTCTGTGTGAGATTGCCGTTAGTTGTGAGTATGAATGGTTGTGTGCTTGTTGCCCTGCAATGACTGCCAGATTTTTCAGGGTGAACCCTGGGTTTGCCAAAAGTCAGGTGAGATAGGCTTCAACCTTCCTGCCATCGTACTACGAATAGGCGGGTCAGCAAATGTGACCACCGAATGTAGGCGCTTGTTGCAAGTGACACACGGAGCTTGTGAGACGAAGCGTGGCTTATCCGGACTTTTGATCTTTCAAGTGAGCAAGTGTCAGTTGAATACTTGTTTAGTACTCAACCATCACTTGCTCACTTGAAAGATTGGAAGTCCGAAGAAGCTGTGCTTCATCTCACAAGTTCCGTGTGTCACTTGTGACAAGCGCCTACTTTCGCTGGAGCGCCTCATGAACATGCTGAGTGTGTGGTGCTCAGGGGAAAATTCATAATCAGATCTTCTGTAAGACTCCACTGAAATTTGTAATGTGTATGTCAGAACACTTCAGTATAAAACGCAATCTACTCCCGAGTTTGACCCTATTCAATGGTGTCTGCATGTCCATATTTCCTCATTTTCTTCCTGTGGGTTTCCATTGGGTTCTTTGGTATCCTCCTATGCAGCAAAATATGCCGGTAGGTGGCTTGATGACACTAAATTTCTTCAATAAGAGTGTGAGAATGTTGGTGCATAGTGTCTCATGATGGACTGGTGAATTCTTCAGATTTTATTCCTGTCTTGAGTTAAGTCTTGCGAGAATGGCCATGATTGCACCCCTGGATGAAGATAATCGATTAATCCAGGAAGGAAATGTGTGGCCAGATTAGCAGGTTAACATGTTCAAGAAGGTCCGGTGTTCCAGTCCTGGGCTTACACGTTTCTGTGTGAAGTTATTCTCCTTGTATTTGTGCATTTCTCCTTGTATTTTTATATATTCTTCCACAGTCCCCTAGGTGTGGATTTTAGTGTGAATGGTTGCCTGTGTCTTTGTCTGGGCCTGTGATGGTCTGGTGAGCTAGTCAGGATAGATTCCACCTTTGCCCAGTGTCAGCTGAGATAAACTCTATCCCCCTTGTGCTGCCGGTCACATGGAGGCAGAGTGAGTATACCCGGGAGTGCTCAAAAGGCCATCGGAGGATGGAAACATTGCCAAAAGTCATTGCCTTTTACATGCCTCTCACCACAGACAGTGAGAGACATGGCTGGCCTTTAAAAACACAGTTAGCTGCACTGAGAGAAGAGCAGTGGCAACCTGTTGATAGTGGGCCTTGAACCCCCAACCTTGTGCTCAGTCATCCAGCACTGTCTCACCAGGACACAATTCATTTATTCATTCATTATTTTGATGAACCTTGGGCTCTCAAATCTACAAACAAATTTATGAATGTCTGTCATTATTGTCATTCATACATTCATTTTCTGAACTCTTTAATCGTAATTAGGGTCATGGGGAGGATGGTGCCCACCTCGTCCGGGCGAGAGCAGAGTACACCATGGACGGCTCGCCAGGCCATTGCAGGGCAGAAACACCTTGGCAGCTATGCACCTGCTCTTTTCAAAAGTCAGCAATGATTGTTTTACAGCCTCACCCCATAGATAGTGAGAAACATGGCTGGCCTTATAACTCAGTTAGCTGCTCTGGAGGGAGAGCTGACAGTGGGGCTTGAACCCTCAACTTTGGGATCGTTAATCCAGTACCTTGCAACCAGACCACCACTGCCCCTGGCACTGTTGTTTGTAAGCAAAATATGATGAAGAGGAAGAAGGACATTAAATAGGAACAGCCCACATGACCGCCACAGTGCCAAACTTGTGTGTGTGTGTGTGTGTGTGTGTGTGTGTGTGTGTGTGTGTGTGTGTGTGTGTGTGTGTGTGTGTGTGTGTGTGTGTGTGTGTTGCCCTGTAATAGTCTGATAAGGTGTTCAGATTTTACCTTTCCTTCCCCAATGTTGGCGGAGATATACTTCAGTCATTTGGCAAATGAGTGGGAGAGAAAGAGTTTTAAATACAGACACACATCACTTCTCATTGTGGGAAAAGAAAATGAAATTTGACGGTAGTTATTTCTAAAGCCGTATATAATGAGTATTAATCACACTTTCCAGACTCAGCATTGTGTCTGTAGAAATGAGAACAGTTCCCATATTGACATTGTATATGAATGTGCACTTCTCATCCAGTACAGTGAGCAGCGCTTTCCCAGCCTCTTGGGACAGATTGAATAATGGCTGAACTATCCTCCAGCTGCGCTGCGAGAAGATGAACTGCATTACAGAGCTGAATTCAGACTATTAGAACCTGAGTCATGTTGATTTCATGTGCTTTTCTAATGTGATAATCAACCTGCAGCTTATCATACATCACTGCTGCAAAGACGAGATCTGAATGCTTAATGCTTCCTGGATACAAGCGATCACACGTGGCAAGAGCGATACAACGGGCTGCGTCATAAAAGTTCGGAGTATTCAAAGTCAGGTTATGTACACACTGAAGTTCATTTTCTGGGATTAAAAATCCAAAGATGAACATCACTCATGTGTGTGTGTGTGTGTGTGTGTGTGTGTGTGTGTGTGTGTGTGGATGCACTCTGGTGTTTTTTTTTTTTTCCTTTTTATTTATTAATTCATACATTTATTTTTTGAACTGTTAATCTTAATTAGGATCACGGAGAGGCCGGCACCCATCTCTGCTGACTGTTTGCAATGGGAGAGTACATCCTGGACAGCCTGTCAGGCCATCACAGGGCAGAAACACTCTGACGACTGTGCAACTCCTCTTGTAAAAATTCAGAAATGGTTCTTTTACATGAACCTCCCACCATAGACCGTGAGAGACATGACTGGCCTTTGATAACTCAGTTAGTGCAGTGGGAGGACAGTGACAACCCAGTGATAATGGGGCTTGAACCTGCAACTTCATATCACTACCTACCATGGGACCAGCACGGCCTATCTATCTATCTATCTATCTATCTATCTATCTGTCTGTCTGTCTGTCTGTCTGTCTGTCTGTCTGGATTTACTAGAAGTGTTTTCCTTTGGATCCTGCAGTATGTCAATAATAACAAAGCCGATAACAACAACACAAACTTAGATGGCCAGCCCACACAACAACAGAGCGGGTCAAGTCTAGGCGACCAGAACCAGGACCACTCCTACCCATCATCACTATTTAATTTTATCACAGATGCCTCCATAGATGTGATTACCTCTAAGTTGAGTGAGGCACTTGTGCTGCCAGCCCTAAAGCAGAAGTTTAGGGAATCGTTTATGATCGTTGCCAAGGAGACACTGAATGATATTATTCAGGATGTTGTGGCCCCTCTCAAGCAAGAGATAAAGGAATTGAGAGAAGAACTATACCTGAAGACTGACGAACTGGAGCAGTACAGTCGGAGGAACTCCTTGGTGGAGAAGAGGAATCAAGGAACCCAAAGAGGAGAGAGGTTGATATTGATAAAGTTGTGTTGGATGTGTTGAAGGATGTGTACTCTGACATTTCTTCGATCGATATTGATAGGTGCCATAGGGTGGGCAAGAAACAGCGAGGTCTGAACAGAAGTATTGTGGTCAAGTTCGTTAGCTATCGGAACAGAAATAAAGTGATCTGAAATAAGCACAAGCTCAAAGGGAAAAGAAACAACGTATACATTAATGAGGATCTCACAAAACTCAGGAACCACTTGTATAAGCTTGCCAGAGACTTGAAGAAGAACCAGCAGATCTATTCCACCTGGACATATGATGGCAGAGTGGACATATGGGAACAGTGTGAAGGACGTATACATATTATTCAAAGAGAATCTGATCTATACAAATAGAAATATACAAATAAAAGTGTGATTAAAGTGGCTAATTAGTGAATCACATTCGAACTGGACTTTTGTATATGTCTTTGACATGTAAGAGTAAATATATATATATATATATATATATGTATATAGTAAACTGTAAGTAGTATATATACACAACATATTTCATCATTCTATTTTTGTTTGAAAACACTATTGTTTATCTCACCTGTTTGCTGTTTGTCTGTTATCTTACAATTTATATTTCCAGGTACAAAATATACCCGGAAATATATACTGGGTTCCGAGTATCCAATAATGAATTACTGAAGATATTCAGCAGTTTAACTTCTTTATATTATTTGAGAGATCTCCCATTGCTGATGTATCATTACATATTGCTGTTAACATTGTTATGTTTTCGAATAACCCGACCTAGTATCCACACTTCTTCTTCTTCTTCTTTTTCTTTCGGCTGTTCCCTTCAGGGGTCGCACAGCAAATGATCTGCCTCCATCTCACCCTATCCTCTGCATCTTCTACTCTTACTCCAACTACCTTCATGTCCGCCTTCACCGCATCCATAAATCTTCTCTTTGGTCTTCCTCTGGGCCTTTTGCCTGGTAGTTCCAACGTCAGCATCCTACTGCCAATATACTCACTATCCCTCCTCTGTACATGTCCAAACCATCTCAATCTAGCCTCTCTGACTTTGTCTCAAAAACATCTAACATATGCTGTCCCTCTGATGTCCTCATTTCTGATCCTATCCATCCTCGTTACTCCCAAAGAGAACCTCAACATTTTCATCTCTGCTACCTCCAGCTCTGACTCCTGTCTTTTCCCCAGGGCCACTGTCTCTAAACCATACAACATCGCTGGCCTCATCACCGTCTTGTACACTTTTCCCTTCATTCTTGCCGATACTCTCCGATCACACTTTTCTCCATCCATTCCAACCTGCCTGCACGTGCTTCTTCACCTCTTTTCCACACTCTCCATTGCTCTGGATTGTTGAGCCTAAGTACTTGAATCCTCTACACGTGTATTATTTATCAACATGAAATAAACAAGCCGTATGGGTAATGGCACAATGCAACACCATGCGGTGATCGAGTTATTCAGCTGTTCTATGTATTCTAGTAGTAATTAGAAATGTTTCAAAATCAGTGTTTTATTTGTCACTGACAGTGTATTTTTCAGATTTCTTTGTGTTGGTGCAGAAATTATGTGTAGTTTATTGCTGTTAGACTTTAAAGCTTGTCAAGTGTTTAAGTTTTTATGTCTGATTCAATCACAAGTTACACATGTTAGTATTGTCTTGATAATTTTATTCGTCTCCAGCTTTCTGGGGATGTTGAGTCCAATCTTGGTCCTATTGTTCAGAAAGATTTTTTTCTTCTTCAGTTTTTCAACTGAACGCTTGAAGTATTCGTAATAAGCAATTATATCTGTCAGAAATTTTATCAGAATATGGTGTTGTATGTTTCACAGAGACTCATCTCGATTTAAGTGTAGATAATTAGACTTTGGCCTGGGAACATTTTCTTGATCCATTGCGTAGAGATAGCAATGCTTTTGGAGGAGGAGTAACGATATATATATATATATATATATATATATATATATATATATATATATATATATATATATATATATATATATATATATATATATATATATATATATATATTTCTAAATATTTAACATTTAAAAGATTATTTGATCTTGGAAATATATATATATATATATATATATATATATATATATATATATATATATATATATATATATATATATATATATATATATATATGATGAAACTATATGGGTGAAAATCTTTCTTCCATAAAAACCATTAATTACATGCACTGTTTATAGGCCTGAAAGTAATATAACTAATTTGGGGGGGCAGATTTGACAATGGTGTTGAAAGTGCTTTAGATATTTGTAGTAAAATTACAATTGTTGGTGATTTGAATGAAAATTTACTTTCTACATCTAATAAAAATTTAACCGACATCTTGCTCGGAAATAATTTGCTTAATTTTATAACAGAACCTACCAGGGTTACCAAGACGACTAGCACACTTTTCGATCTGATTATAGTTAGTGATGAAGTTGATGTTGTGGAAAGTGGTGTTGTTGATTTTGATGGAATTATAAGTGATCATAAAAACACCTCTATTAGCCTTGCTGTACATTTGTCAACCAAGGTAGCCTATCCCAGGAACGTTTGGTGTCACAAACACGGTGATTATGATAAACTGAATGCACTTGTTGTCCATACGGATTGGTTGTGATTGTTTTCTGATTGATGTAATGTTGAAGACGTTTGTTCTGTATTATGAATGTTTTAATGAGTATACAAAGCAATGTATTCCTTCTAGAATTGTAATGATTAGGCCCAATGATAAACCATGGTATGACTCTAACATTCGGCGGGAGAGTAGGAGGCGTGATAGATTAAGGAACAAGGCAAAGAGAACTCAGAAATAATCTGATGTTACTAAGTACAAAAGACAATGCAATAAAGTTAATAATATGAAATACTATGTAAAAGATCACTTCTATACTAATCATGATGAATTCTTATTAAAACTATATGGAAATAAAAATAAATCATCATACTGGAAAATGTTATAAAGTTTGACCAAAACAACTGGTTCTGCTTCTTATATTCCAGCCTTGAAAAGAAATATAAGTGAAGAACCTTCATTTTTTTTTTCAGATTTTAATAAAGCTAATATGTTAAATGAATTTTTTGAATCAATATCTATCCTGGGTGATACAGATACATTAGATAATATTATTATAGATGTCAATAAGATTTCTGATATCATAAAATGTCTTCCTCTTCCTGTCTCGGAGATGAAAATGTTGAGGTTCTCTCTGGGAGTAACGAGGATGGATAGGATCAGAAATGAGTACATCAGAGGGACAGCCCACGTAAGATGTTTTGAAGACAAAGTCAGAGAGGCTAGATTGAGATGGTTTGGACATGTACAGAGGAGGGATAGTGAGTATACTGGCAGTAGGATGCTGAGGTTGGAACCACCAGGCAGAAGGCCTCGAGGAAGACCAAAGAAGAGATTTATGGATGTGGTGAAGGAAGACATGAAGGTCGTTGGAGTCAGAAAAGAAGATGCGTGGGACAGGGTGAGGTGGAGGCGGATGATTTGCTGTGGCGACCCCTGAAGGGAGCAGCCGAAAGTAAAAGAAGAAGATAAAATGTCTTCCTCTTAAGAAGCTGTTGGACCAGACCAGATTAGTCATCACTTACTCAGAAATACTGTTAACTCAGTAAGCCCGGTTCTGTGCCTATTATTTAACATGTCACTGAATCTCTGTGTCTATCCTAGCCAATGGAAATATGCAAAGGTTATGCCCTTATTTAAGAAGGGTGATCATTCTATTGTTTCGAACTACCATCCAATATCACGTATTAGTTGTGTTGGGAAGTTGTTTGAAAGAGTTATATTTAAGCATGTCTAGAATTACTTTGTGTTCAATGAGTTGTTATATGAATACCAGCATGGATTTCATGGAGGTCATTCTACTGTACAACAACTTGTCGAAATTATAATAAAGAGTACTATTGCATGTTTTTTTTTTTTTTTTTTTTTTTTTTTTTTTTTTTTTGTGATATATTGAAGGCCTTTGATCGGGTTTGGCATAGAGGACTTATTTTAAAATTAGAGATGTATGGTGTAAGTGGCAACCTACTTGATTGGTTTAAAGGTTATGTTCGTGATTGTAGTCAGTCAGTTTTTGTTTTTGGGTCGTTGTCCAAGCATTTGGTGTTAAAAGCTGGGGTTCCACAAGGATCACTTTTGGGTTCATTTATTTTTATTGTGTATGTCAATGAGATAGCAGATAAACTCAATTGTATGACTCACCTTTTTGCTGACGATACTTCATTAGGAATATTATCTAAGGATAAACAGTCTGTGGAAAGATGCATGAATGAAAATTTAGAATTATTAAGTAATTGGGCAAAGGATGGATTAATTACTTTCAATTCAGATAAAACTGAATCTATATTATTTACGTTTAAAGATAGTCAAAATGATATTATCTGAAATTTGATGGTTGCATTATAAAAACAGTTGATTATCACAAACATTTGGGATTAACCTTTTCATCTAATGGAAGTCGGCATCATCACATCGAAAACATAATCAAAAAGACATCTAAAATGATCAGTGCATTCAGAAAATTATTTTTTTTTTGCTTAACATAACAATATTATCAAAAATACATGCAGTATTTATAAGACCGCATTTTGAGTCTGCGTATGAAGTATGGGATGGATGTCTGATTGAACAAGCTAATAAATTAGAAAGGGTTCAGCTTGAAGCGGCTTTTATGTATATATATATATATATATATATATATATATATATATATATATATATATATATATATATAGTTGACTATCGTAAAACGACAAAATCCAGCTTAGCACTTTGATTGGAGATTTATCTATGTACCCGTAAGTGGGATCTGAGTCCAAAGTCAGAGGCAGACACTTGACACTGTATAGAGAATCCACTAGGTTCACCATTGATCGTGGACACTACACGCTTCTCAGCATGCGCCCTCCACTTGGCTTGTTCGTAAACATTTCTATATCAGCCACACTAAATGATTTCTTTCTTTCTTTCTTTCTTTCTTTCTTTCTTTCCTTATTTTTGTACATTTTCTAACACTTGTCTGTCTCCTGATGCATATTTGTTGTAAGATAGATTATGTAATTATCTGGAGAGAGCTTTGGATAACTTGTGCCCAATCCTTTTCTTGAATGAATAAAATATGTTTCAATCAATCAATCAATCAATCTATCTATCTATCTATCTATCTATCTATCTATCTATCTATCTATCTATCTATCTATCTATCTATCTATCTATCTGTCTGTCTGTCTGTCTGTCTGTCTGTCTGTCTACCTGGATTTACCAGAAGTGTTATCTATCTATCAGAGGTTTTCAGTTGGTGGTACAATGGTGCAATGGTTAGAACATCCATCTCACAGTGAGAAGATCCTGGGTTTAAATTCCTGGGCTCAGGTTTTTCAGTGATGTTTGCATGTTTTCGCTCCCTGTCCATGTCCTACGTTTCTGCGTGGGTTTTTTCCAGGTACTCCAGTTTACTCCCAATGCATGCAGATTAGGCTAATTGGCTGTTTTGATTCACTCGAAGGTGTGAGTGCAAATGTAAAGGTGTGTGTGTGTGTGTGTGTGTGTGTGTGTGTGTGTGTGTGTGTGTGTGTGTGTGTGTGTGTGTGCTGCCCTGTGATGGTCTGGAGAGTTGTTCAGGGCATGCCCCACATTCACCAACTGTCAGTAATCCTCACAGGATTGAGCAGGTCAGTTAATGAGTAAGTGAGTGCACTGACTATGTTTCTTCTTCCACTGAAGCCATATAGATTCTGCAGTGTATAAAACAGCAATTGATGCAGAACATCATAGTCATTCTGTTTATTTATTATTTATTTATGTATTAATTAAGCGTTAATAAAAAAATAAATGATTCTGTAAGCAACACAGTGGCAAATGGGTTCGCCCGTCCACTTCACAGCAAGAAGGTTTCCCAGCTAGAGCATTTCTGTGTGGGGTTTGCATGTTCTCCCTGTGTTTGCGTTGGTTTCCTTCGGGTTCTCCAGTTTCCTCCCACGGTCCTCCCAAAATCACGCACAGTAGGTGCACTGGCTGCTCCAAGTCACCCCTGGGTGTGAGCATATATATAAGTGGTTGTGTGAGTGTTGGGCCGGCGATGACCTGGCGAGCTGTCCAGCCTTTAGCCTGCCCTCGCCCAGAGTCGGCTGAGATGAGCACCAGCCTCCACACGACCCTGATTAGGATTAAGCGGTTCAGACAATGAATGAATGAATGGATGATAATTCTGTACCTGGCTTCATTTGATCCAATTAAGAATCTCAAGGCTTGCACCCAGTGACTTTTCCTCCTCCTACACTAGACCCGCCTTCTGAGATTTAAACGGCCCACACTGGGGCTCAGCCAAAGACATTTGTAAGGATCCATCATGTTGAGAACACATTCTGTTGTCAGCATTTTTATTTATTTATTTCATTTATAAATATACATGTATACAGGATAGCAGGATAAAACACCAGAGCACGCAGTCTGCACGTAAACAGTGACCTCACTAAACTGGGTTTTCCTCCCACAGTCCAGAGACATGCACGTTATGATTATTGGTTGTTCCAACTCGTACACAGGTCTGAGTGTTAATTATTATGTTTTTGGCCCTGTGATGGTCTATTAAGATGTTCAGGGTGTAATCTGTTTTCACCCAGCGTCCACTAAGTCTTCCCGCACAGTAGGTTAAAGCAGCTCGGCAGATGTGTGTGTGTGTGTGTGTGTGTGTGTGTGTGTGTGTGTGTGTGTGTGTGTGTGTGTGTGTGTGTGTGTGATATGAACTTTTCCTTCTTCTTCTTCCTCTTCTTCTTCTTCTTCTTCTTCTTCTTCTGCTGCTGCTGCCTGCTCCCATTATGGAGCATCACAGTGGATCATTGTTCTGTCCTTTTCATCCCTCTTCCTCACACCCATCACCTGCATGTCCTCCCTCACCACATCCATGACATCCATGTCTCCTCTTTGGTCTTCCTCTTCTTCTCCTACCAGACAGTACCTGGGCTTTGGACCAGCACAAGGAGCACACTGGCTTATATGACCCGAGTGAGAAGGAAGTGGAAGACTGAGTATTGAATGCAAGATCTGTGAAGACCAACCTGTATCATAATAACAAGGCTCACGCATTCTGTAGCCTGGAACAGGATAACAAGGTGGATGCTCTAGCAATCACAGAGACATGTCTGAGACAAGGTGAGACTGATTCTTTTACTAGATAGATAGATAGACTTGTACCTCCAGGTTACAAATTCAAACAGATCACCCGACATCATAAACGTGGAGGAGGTATCGACTTAATATACAATGAAATCCTTTCTTGTCGACTGCTGGACATTGAGACTGACCAAACAACTTTTGAACTTTTACAACTTCAGCTCACCACTGACAATCAATGCCTGAACCTGCTGATACTCGACAGACCTCCCAAAAATACACCAGTTTTCTTTGATCAGATGCCAAAAAGTTTATCACTATTTTGGACTGGCACAACTTGGTACAGCTGGTTGATGAACCTACGCATGTTGGTGGACACACCCTAGATTTAGTCATCACAAGGGAGAATAAGTTGCATGTACACAACATCAAGTGTGATCATTCGGTAAACTCCAATCACTGTGTCGTATTGTTTGATATCAATATCAAAGTCCCAAGAAGAACGAGGAAGAAAATTGAATACCGGAAATCGGAGACCATTGGTATTGATGACCTCAGCTAGGACATTGCTATTTCATGTATGTACAGTGCAATTATTTACATTTCTGGTATGTGCAGTGCAATTATTTAAACACAAATATAAACAGTGCTCCATAAAGATGTTTATAGGAAACACACAAAAAAAAAAAAAAAAAAAAAAAAAAAAAAAAACGATTTTCATGGTTTATATTTACGTATTTTATTCATGACAAACAGCAGGTAGGTAATGGAACCCCATGCTTTTTTTTTTTTTTTTTTTTTTTCACACATTAATGTCCCAGCCAACTTGATACGTCCTGAATGGCTAAGCTAATAGCTCTGATTCCCGAGTGGCATCTGTTAATGTAAACTAAACTGCACAGACAATGTATGTTCTTGTATATATATATATATATATATATATATATATACAGTGAGTCGTCGACTTACGACCCATGTGAGTTTCGTCTGATCGACTTGAGTGCGAGTGTTGCTTACGACAGTTGTTTGTGCTGTCAGCAGCGCCAGCATCTCAAAAGGCCAAGCAGGAGATGATGCAGCTTCACTTTCTAACTGCTCAGAGTAAACCTGTTCATCTTCTTTCAATGCCATGTCACTGTGGTACGAAGCTGAGGGCCAATCCTTTCTGTGTGGGCGGGTCCAATACCTTGAAACTCTAATTTTATTGGACTCACACGCTGTAGTGTTTATGACAGGAAGCACATCCAAAGTTTTGGCAATCAGATGGTCTGCGGGTTGAAGTTTTTCCATGTCTGTCTTTTTGTGTTTGCTTGTCAGCTGTGCTTGGCTTCATGGAAATGAGCCGATCAAAACGAGGGAAGTTTATCTTTTTTACTCAAACAACACGCAGTCTGTGGCTGTTGTTATAATCCAATAAAATTGGAGTTTGAAGATATCGGACCCGCCCACACAGTGGAGTACAGAAAGGATTGGCTCTCCGCTGTGTGTCACAGTGACGTGGAATTGAAAATAGATGTATAGATTTAAATGTGCGAGATTTATTCATCTGTTTTTGTTTGGCGTGAGTGTATTTGGATGGAAATTCAACATACGACCAGATCGAGTTATGACCGATCTGCCAGAACCAAATGCGGTCGTAAGTCGACAACTCACCGTATTATATATATATATATATATATATATATATATATATATATATATATATATATATATATATATATATATATATATATATATATATATATGTGTGTGTGTGTGTGCGTTCAAGTTTTTTTTCCTACATAGTCTGAAAAACGCAAGAAGAACCAGCTGGAACCAGCTTTTCATGATTTATTTTTCCATTTCAATGTGTGATAATTATGATTCTGTCTGCTAGAGTGCCCTGTGACAAACGATGAGGGTGTGTAATTTTGATTCAATCATATTCACTCAGAATAATGATTTCTTATTCTGGGGCAGTGGGGGCCCGGTGCTGGGGTGGTACAGTTTACAATCACCAGGTTGTCACTACTGTTCCCCATAAAGAGTAGGCCATTGGGCTGCCATCAGCAGGTTTCTGCTCTGCGACTGTTGACCTATTAAGGGCATACCCAGCCCTGGCTCAGAGTTGGCTGAGATGGGTGCTAGTATCCTTCTGCTTTGTGTTCTCCTTCCGGCTGTTCCCTTCAGGGGTACCCACAGCAGATGATCTGCCTCCATCTCACCCTATCCTCCGCATCTTCTACTCTTACTCCAAATACCTTCATGTCTTCCTTCACCACATCCATAAATCTTCACTTTGGTCTTCATCGAGGCCTTCTGCCTGGTAGTTCCAACCTCAGCATCCTACTACTAATATACTCACTTTCCCTCCTCTGTACATGTCCAAACCATCTCAATTTCACTTCTCTGACTTTGTCTCCAAAACATCTTACATGTGCTGTCCCTCTGATGTTTTCATTCCTGATCCTATCCATCCTCGTTACTCCCAAAAAGAACCTCAACATTTTCATTTCTAGTACCTCCAGCTCTGCCTCCTGTCTTTTCCTCAGCATCACTGTTTCTTAACCATACAATATCGCTGGCCTCATCACCGTCTTGGAAACTTTTCCTTTCATTCTTGCCGATACCTTCCTATCACACATCACACCGGACACTTTTCTCCAACCATTCCAGCCTGCCTGCACACGCTTCTTCACCTCTTTTCCACAGGCTCCAGTGCTTTGGATTGTTGAGACTATGTATTTAAAATCCTCCACCTTCGTTAACTCTGCTCCCTGTAACCTCACCATTCCTGTTGAGTCCTTCTTGTTCACACCTATGTATTCTGTCTTACTTAAGCTAACCTTCATTTCTCTCCTTTCCAGGGCATACATCCACCTCTCTAGATTTTCCTGCACTTGTTCTCTGCTCTCACTACAGATCACGATGTCGTCTGCAAACATCATAGTCCATGGGGAATCTTGTCTCACCTCGTCTGTCAGCCTGTCCATCACCATAGCAAACAAGAAGGGGCTCAGAGTTGACCCTTGATGCAGTCCCTCCTCCACCTTGAACTCTTCTGTCACACCGACAGCACACCTCACCACTGTCTTACATCTCTCATACATGTCCTGCACCACTCTAACATACTTCTCTGCCACTCCAGACTTCCTCATGCAATGCCACAGTTCTTCTCTCAACACCCTGCAATATGCTTTCTCCAGATCCACAAAGGCACAATGCAGTTCCCGCTGTACTTCTCTATTAACATCCTCAAAGCAAACACCGCATCTGTGGTGCTCTTTCTTGGCATGAGACCAAACTGTTGTTCACAAATGCTGACCTCTGCCCTTAGTCTTGCTTCCACTATTCTTTCCCATAACTTCATCATACGGCTCATCAACTTTATCCCTCTCTAGTTGCCACAGCTCTGCACATCTCCCTTGTTCTTAAAAATGGACAACAGCACACTTCTCCTCCATTTCTCTGGCATCTGCTCACTCTCTAAGACCTTGTTGAATGTTCTTGTCAGAAAATCTACTGCTACCTCTTCGAGACACTTCCATACCTCCACCGGTATGTCATCAGGGTCAACTGCCTTTCCAATCTTCATCCTCTTCAATGCCCTCCTCACTTCACCCTTACTAATCTTTGCTACTTTCTGGTCCTCAACGGTCACCTCTTCTACTCTTTTTTTCTCTCTCATTTTCCGCATTCATCAGCTCTTCAAAGTACCCTTTCCATCTTCCCAGCACAGTTCTATCATCAGTCAATACATTTCCCTTTCTGTCCTTAATCACTCTAACTTGCTGCATCTCTATTTCTCTGCTGTGCCAACCTGTATAAATTATTTTCTCCCTCCTTACTGTCCAACCTATAATACAAGTCATCGTATGCCCTCTGTTTGGCCTTTGACACCACTACTTTCGCCTTACGCTATGTCTCCCTGTACTCCTGTTTACTCTCTTGAGTCCTCTCTATGTCCCACTTCTTCTTAGGCAACCTCTTCCTTTGTAGATACTCCTGCACTTCCTCATTCCACCACCAAGTCTCCTTATTTACTCTCCTTCCAGAGGACACACCAAGTATTCTCCTACCTGTTTCCCTGATCACATTTGCTGTGGTTGTCCAGTCATCTGGAAGCACTTCCTGACCACCCAAAGCCTGTTTCAACTCCTCCTTGAAGAAAACACGACATTCTTCCTTTTTTAGCTTCCACCACTTTGTCTTCTGCTCTGCCTTTGCCTTTTTCACCTTCCTCGTCATCAGTGTCATCCTACACTCTCACCCGCTACTATTTTGCAGTCACTGACTTCCTTCAAATTATATTGTGTACACAAGATGTAGTCTACCTGTGTGATCCTACCTCTGCTTTTATAAGTCTACCCTATGCTCCTGTCTCTTCTGGAAGAAAGTATTTACCACAGCCATTTCCATCCTTTTTGCAAAATCTACCAACATCTGTCCTTCTGTGTTCCTGTCCTGGATACCAAATCTGCCCATCACTTCCTCGCCCCCTCTGTTTCCTGCACCAACATGTCCATTGAAGTCTGCCCCAATGACCACTCTTTCACTTCTAGGGGTTACTCTGCATCACTTCATCTAACTCACTCCAGAATCTCTCCTTCTCTTCTAGATCACATCCTGTCTGTGGGGCATAAGCACTAACAACATTGAACATCACATCGTCAATTTCTAATTTGAGACTCATCACTCTGTCTGACACTCTTTTCACTTCTAGAACATTCCTGACAAACCCCTGCTTCAAGATGACTCCTCCTCCATTTCTCTTCCCATCCACACCGTGATAAAACAGCTTAAACCCTGATCCTAAACTTCTAGCCTTTCTACCTTTCCACCTGGTCTTCTGAACACACAGTCTGTCCACCTTCCTCCTCTGTGTCATGTCAGCAATATTTCTATGTTTTCCTTTCATAGTTCCAACATTCAAAGTCCCTACTCATGCCTTTCCTCTTTGCTCTCCACCAATGGACAGGCCTCCCAGCTCTCCTTCTTCGACCAACAGTAGTCCAATTTCCACCAGCGCTGATGGCGGTCATTGTTCACCCAGGCCTCGACCGATCCGGTATGAATTTCGTTTTGATCATTTGCATAACACTTTTGGCAGAAGTTTTACGCCAGATGCCCTTCCTGTCAAAGCCCTCGGCATTTATCTGGGCTTGAGACCGGCGTAAGGGTGAACACTGGCTTGTGCCCCTCCCTCACAGCTGCATTAAGCATCCCGATCACCCTAATTAGGATTAAGCGGTTTGGGAAATAAATGGATGATTAAAATAACGAGTCCATAAAGGGCTAAAGCGCACTAACTTGCACAAAGCTATGGATTAGTTTTTGTCTGTGGCTTTAAAATAGATCTTCTGAAAGCTTGAGCTGTATATGGAAACTAATTACATTTACTGAACAGCAGCATTGTTGGGTGGCACAGTGGTATGGTCACAACCATCAGCCCTGGGCTCAGCAAGGGCGTTTCTGTGTGAAGTTCGCATGTTCTCCATGTGCTTGTTTGCATTTACTCTGGTTTCATTCCACAGTCTGACGATATGCCTATTAGGCTAACTGGCTCTTTCAAATTGCCCCATGTGTAGATGTGAGTGTGAATGGTTGTGTGTATATTTGCCCTGCATTGGTCAGGTGAGCTGTTCAGGATGTATCCCACCGTCGACCAGTATTGGTTAGGATAGAAGAATTAGACATTTTACCACAAAGCCATGTGTTCTATCCATGGCTTTTCCCCATCGATCCCTCTGAACGAGCTGGTAGTGCAGCGAACCTCACTGCTGTGTCATTGTATATTCACCCCTATCACTACTTTGTCCTATGCAATTAGTTGACTGTGAAAGGCCAATTAAAGCATTTAAATTGAAACAGCACTGAAATGTGATACAGAGCTCTAAAAACTGACATGGGTAATGAAACAAAGAGCATCAAAACTGAAGGAAACTGAGCCTACAGTTTAAAAAATGAATGCAACAAAGCTGACAATGTGGAGCAGCAGGCGATTTACAGGCTCAGAATTAAAAAAGAAAAGAAATACGTTTGATTTGTTCCGTAAAATGTAAACGAAAGAATAAGAATCAGTTTAAAACAAAGACTTAAGTAACAATTGAACTATTTGCTGACAACGTTGTAAGCATATCTGCTTAACAGCAAGAAAGTGCGTGGGTTCAAGTCTCAGGCTTGGAGAGGGCGTTTCTGCGTGGATTTTCTTCAGTCTATAAACATGTACATTTGGCTAACTGGCTGTTTAAAATTGCCCCTAGGTGTGAGTGTGGGTGTGGATGGTTGTGTGTGTTGGTCCTGTGTTGATCTGGTAAGCTGTTCAGGGTGTAGTCTGCTTTCACCCAGGGTTGGTTGAGATACACTCCAGCCCCCAAGCGACTCCAGTAGGATTAAATGATTTTGCAAAGGAGTGATAAGTGAGTGAGTGAATGATTAATTACTATGATATGTTTTACTTTATTATTATTATTATTATTATTATTATTATTATTATTATTATTATTATTATTATTATTATTATTATTATTATTAAGAAGAAGAAGAGTTCAATTTTTTATTATCTCCTTATGGGGTATTAGTGGTTATATTCCCACTTTTGTCCTGGGCATCATGAGTTCAAATTAAAGGTTATTAGTCCACAGGAGCTGATTGGACGAGCTCGTACAGAAGAACGGGTGATATATGCTCATGGGCAGTACGGTGGTGTGGTGCTTGCAACATCAACCTTGCAGAAACAAGGTTCTGGGCTTGAGCTCTGTGCTCAGCGAGGGTGTTCATTTGTGGATTTTACCCTGTCCTAGTGCTTGCGTGGAGTTCCTCTGGGTGTGTCAGTTTCTTCCCACAGTCACAGACTTGCATACAAGACTTGACCTGCACAAACTCTTTGGATATTCTCTATTCCTCAAAGTGTGAATATGAGTGAAAATACTTGTCATTTATGTGTTAGCCCTTGTGTGACCTGCTGCTCAGACCGTATCTTGAGGCTGCTGGGATGGGTTTTGGCCTCCCCATGACCCAAATAAGAATAAAGAAGCTTAGAAAATGAAATGGTTTCATATTGTTTGACATGAATGCATTACCCATCAGCCCATGCACAGCATAAAGCATGTGAACCTGAGGAACATTTAAGCCTTCATCGTCATCTTCTTTCACTTAATCGCAGGGGCAGCAACCTAAACAGTGAGGTTAAACGCGTACGGCAAGGCATTCCCAGAGCAGCCAAGAAATAAAGTCACTCCAGACCATTACCTGGTTGACCCAAGGATCTCTTCTGGGTTGGAAATGTCCGAAATATCACACCAAGCAATGCCCAAGCCACCTCAACTGGATACTTCTAACCAGGATCCGGGGGGGGGGGGTGTATTCTGAGCTCCTCCTAAATGACAGAACTTCTCACCTTATATCCAAGGGAGAGCCATGTCAACCTGCAA
This sequence comes from Plotosus lineatus, assembly GCA_024760905.1. Lineage (NCBI taxonomy): Eukaryota > Metazoa > Chordata > Actinopteri > Siluriformes > Plotosidae > Plotosus > Plotosus lineatus. Next base: position 67,479,529 of record CM045730.1, on the reverse strand, counting down.
AGGAAGCTCATTTCAGCCGTGTTTACTCGCAATCTTATTCTTTCCCAAAAGTTTATGGCCTTAGGTGAGGAAAGGAACATAAATCAACTGGTAAATTGAGAGCTAAGCCTTCAAACTCTGGTCCCTCAACACCACAATGGACTGACACGAACTCCGCTTTCCAGCAGAAGCTACACCGATCCAACAGTTGACCTTCTGCTCTAGCCTACCCTCATTTGTGAATAAGACCACCAGATACTTGAATCCTTCCACTTGGGGCTGGACTACATTCCAGACCTGGACGGTGCACGCCATCTTTTTCTGGCTAAGGACCATGGCTTTGGACTTGGAGATGCTGATTCTCATCCCGGTTGTCTCGGACTCAGCCGCGAACTGCTCCGACGAGAGCTGGAGGTCCCGGATTGATGAAACCAAAGATCCAATGTTATCCACAAAACACAGAGGCGAGATCCTATGGCCGCTAAACCAGAACGCCTTGGCTGCACCTAGAAGTTCTATCCATAAATATTATGAACAGAAACACTGAAAACTGTTATGTGGGCAATGACAGTGTGACCACATTGAAGTCTAACAAATCAAATTATTCCTGACCGACACTTGTACAGCAGGGCAACTTTTTGCAGATATTTGATGTTCATGTGCTTCTGTGGTTGGCTAATTCTAGTGCATGGTATCTCTGCTTGTTTTTATGTTAAACAGCATTTGAAGCTGCCCTGGTTTCTGTTGGGAAAATGAACAAGCATGAAGTAGATTTTGAAAGTTACTTAATAACCCTGGGGCATAAGCCATCAACAAGGAATCTCCAGGCATCTCTGTCTTTGGCTTTTCTTTCCAGCAGGCTCCAGGTCATCCCTGTGCTCTTAATAAACTGTCAGGGTATTAAACAAATAAATAATAAAATAAACAAACAACCCTCCCATCCCCAAGGCCCAGTCTTTTTTAAGGCCAATCCTCGATGTCTGTGCATTGCCTGACGGCTGCTGGGGAGCAGATTGATGAGACACCATGTTGTGAGAGGAGCATTTAACATCTCAATCAAATGTGAGGAAACACCTCCGGTTATTGTAACTAATGTAAACGACCAGCATAGCTATTGTTAGTACTCACATATCAAGTAGCTGACTAGCTGTACTAATATACTGCCCCAGGAAAAATAAATAAATAAATAAACATATAAATAAAACGGTGGCACACTCCAATATTGTGCATTTAGCCTTGATCATGGCGGCACGGTGGCGTAGTGGTTAGCACGTCCGCCTCACAGCAAGAAGGCCTGGGTTCGATTCCCGGCCTGGGCGTTTCTGTGTGGAGTTTGCATGTTCTCCCCGTGCTTGTGCGGGTTTCCTCCGGGTGCTCCGGTTTCCCCCCGCAATCCAAAGACGTGCACTGTAGGTTAATTGGCCGTTCTAAATTGACCGTAGATTCTCTCCTGCAGCGGCACCGGAACCCAGTCGTATTGGCACTTGCCCTTCCATTGGATCCTTCCGGTGGCATCGAGACGGGGGACTTGCTGCTTGGGTAACAGCCTGTCCCTCATTTACTCCCTACCCGGGCTCTGCGCACTGGGGAGTATCACCAGCCGGGATACCAGCCAGAGCGCAGCCATAGTCCTTCGGGACTGACGGAGGCCTACCATAAATCCGTGATCATAGCATGTAATCTTCATGGCATTGTTGCTCCAGT
>CM045730.1:67465346-67472846 GCA_024760905.1 Plotosus lineatus | reverse complement strand
ACCAACACTCAGACGAACGGGCGGCTTGAAACAGTGCTGTGCTATGCATGTTTTTGGACTATGAGGGGAAACCCACGCCGACACGGGGAGAACATGCAAACTCTACACAGAAACGCCCAGGCTGGGAATCGAATCCAGGATGTTCTTGCTGTGAGGCGGACGTGCCAACAACTACGCCATGGCGCTGCCGCCACCCTTATTTATTTATTTGATTTATTTAGTGAATATGTTGTTTTCCATTATCACTTTGCTTAATGGTTGCCTACATTATAATTCCCAGAACCATTGTACTGCCTGCTGATGGTGGTGCTGTCGGATTTATCCATCCCTTGATCCCCATCCCCAACGACAGATGCAGCAGTGCTTTACTTCTTGAGTTATGTGTACACTGTACTCAGATCAGCAGATCAGCTTCAAAAGATTTAGCTTTTCGGCTCATACCTCAGACAACACCATGATGCTCAGTATTGAACAGATCACCAGCCAAGCCCAACCTTTGCGAACAGAGATCACTGGGAATGTGACATCAAGCTTGGTACATAGAACCAGCACCAGAATCTTGAAACACTTTAGCACGTGCTCTGTTTATAAAAAGGAAGGTTAAGACATCCATGAATATTAGCAACTGTCTTATCCAGTTAGCGCAATGTGTTGAATTGTTATATTTCCTGCAAGGACCAGAGGCTACGCCAGAGGCCCCAACCGAGTCGGCTGGTCTTTGGTTGCTCAGTGGCTGAAAACTCACTAAAGGCAAAATGGAGGCTACCAAACACAGAGTACTTTTGGATTTCATCAGCAACCATGATTAAAACAACAACAACAACAACAACAACAACAACAACAACAACAACAATAATAATAATAATAATAATAATAATAATAATAATAATAATAATAATAATAATCATGCAGCTATAACATTATGTATTTAAAAAACATGATGGAGAAAAATGTCTGGTGTGGTGTTTCATGCATTTCCAACCAGGAAGAGACCTCGGGGTCAACCTAGAACACACTGGAGGGATTATGCGTCTCTGCTCGTCTGGGAACTCCCCGGTGACCTCCTGAAAGAGCTGAAGAAAGTGGCTGGGGAAAGAGATGTCTACCTGACTCCGGATTAAGCGGATGATGATGATGATGATGATGATGATGATGATGATGAAGAAGATGATGATGATGATGATGATGATGATGATGATGAAGAAGATGATGATGATGATGATGATGATGATGATGATGAAGATGATGATGATGATGATGATGATGATGATGATGATGATGATGATGATGATGATGATGATGATGATGAGACAAACAGGCCTTTATAGGTACTTATTTTAATTATTGCTCATCTTTCAGTTTGTTTATACATGGGGAAAAAATCTGTCATATGAAGGTTGTATAAGATCGCTGGGGTTCGATCTTGTTATGCAAACAATGGAAAGATTGCTCAGGGTATTTCCTTATAATTCATGTTCACTATCACAGTGCTATAGTTACTTCCAGAATCCCAGACAGATCACCCTAATCATATAACATTAAACCAATAAAAAGCCTCAAAACACATGACCTGGTGTAAATAGAGCTCATCTGTTGCTATGAAGAAGCAAGAATGATCATTGTGATTGGTCAAGAGTCAGATTAATTTATTTTAAGGTTGCAAGAGAGTTTCAAATTCAGATTCAGAGTCTGGTTCTGTAAGTGTAATGACGGTAGCATTTCCTGATAAATGACATACAGTCACTTGTGAACACTTGTGAGTTCAAGCCCCACTGCCAATGGCTGCCACTTCTGTCCCCTCAGTGCAAATAACTGGGTTATCAAAGGCCGGCCATGTCTGTCACTGTCTATGGAGAGAGGTTCATGTAAAAGAACCATTGTGGACTTTCAACGAGGGTAGGCTGCATAGCTATCAGCTTGTTTCTGCCCTGCGATGGCCTGGTGAGCTGTCCAGGATGTGCTCTGCCCTCACTCAGAGTTTGCTGTGATGGGCACCATCTCCATAACCCTAACCCTAACCCTAACTAGGATTAAGCAGTTCAGAAAATGAATGGATGTTAGAGAGGGTCACATATGCAGTGTCTGATCAGTGTTCTATAGCAATCGCACGTCTATAACCACTTGTTTTAAAGTTATAAGTGCTCTATATCCAAAACTCTGTGGCTTTGCTATGAAGTTTGATTTTGACTTGGACATTGCAAAACCCACCTATTGTCAGAGCCCAGATAAGGTGGTGTCCCCACCAACTTTGGTGAAAGTCTATGCATGGGTGTGGTCAGAACTTTGGTGGACAAACTGAATAACAGACAGACTTGAAAACGTTGACCATTACTAAACACAGTGGTCAGAGCACAACGGTGGTTAAGACACACTTATGATATCAATAACAGCAAAAACAAGGTGTATTTAACAACCAATTAGAATGCTTAATTCTCATGTGACACCAGAAGAAATGTCCATCCAAAGTTTCTGAAACAACTGGGCGATATTTGGCCCAGACTAGTTTTTGTGAGGGCAGTGGGGGCCTAATGGTATAGGTGCTGGCTCACTGATCCCAAGGTTGGGGGTTTAAGCCCCACTTGCCACCCACAGGTTGTCACTGGATACCCCCCGACCCCCCACCGCCTGTCCCTGTGGCGAAAACTGGGTTATCAAAGAGACTGGCACTGTCTCTCACTGTCTATGGTGAGAGGTTAGGTGAAAGAACCATTGATGACTTTTGACAAGAGGAGCTGCGATGGCTTGGTGAGCTGTCCAAGGTGTACGCTTTCCTCGCCCAGAGTTGGCTGGGTTGGGCGCCAGCCTTGCCGCTACCATAGTTAGGATTAAGCGGTGAGAGAAACTGAACTGAACTATTTATTTATTTATTTTTTTAGTGAGTTTTTGCCCTGCAATGGCTGACTTTCTGCCCTCACACAGAGTCAGATGAGGTGGTCACCAGCCTCCCCGCCACCCTAATTAGAATCGAGGGATATTATATGTGAAAGTAACAGGTGCATGAAATCTGGAACCCAAAGCTTCTTGGCAGAACATCACCGAGAACATCACACATGCCCATGTTTCTGTTCCACCAAGGTGTGCGAGTCAAACGTGGAAATGTAAACAGTCTACTAGTTTAGGACTAAGTAATCGGTTTGCAATCTAGTAATTTGTTTCTAATGCTGTCTCTATTTACCTCCACAGTATTTCACAATTAATTCGCTGTAGTTTATATACTGATACATCAAGTACCACAATACTCCTCTTTGTTTAATTAAGGAATGAAAATTGTTTATTTTAACCCTCATGAACTCAATTCTTTCATCATGGTGTGTTAGTTTCACCTATACAAGTTTTATCTGTTTTATAATGAAGGTTTGCTGCAATCAATTGTGAGAATTAACTTTAAACTTTTAACAACAAAACTTCTCCTTGGCATGCCGACAACACCAGATTATAAATTATACAGATTTATTCAGTTCAGACTGTGGAAGTGCATTTCCTCCTCGAAATACTTCCAAACACTAAACTTTCAACTGAACCAGTGTTTATATTGTTATTATTCATTTTCTGAACTGCTTAATCCTAATTATGGTGACAGGGAGGCTGGTGCCCATCTCAGTCCACTCTGGGTGAGGGCAGAGTACATCCTGGACAACTCACCACCTTATCCACAAAAGGCCGATGTGGGTGCAGGTTTTCATCTCAACCAAACCAAACCACATCGTCCACCTATTTCCACCAATCACTGATCTTCAAAAAAAAAACTCAATTGGACGTTCGTGTTTCAATTCTGAAGTGTGGCCATCTTGGAGAGATCACCTTGCTTTAAGTCTTAAACAGTAATGTGATCTCACCAAGATGGACCCACTTCAGAATTGAAACACTAATGCCCAATCTATTTTTTTTGTTTTTTTGTCTTTTTTTTTTTCCCTTTTCTTTTCTTTTGATGATCAGTGATTGGTGGAAACAGTTGGAAGGTGTGGCTTGGTTTAGTTTGATTGAAGTGAAACCTGCACCCACACCGGCCCTATATGCATCAGATTGGAGACCCCTGTTTTACATGAATCTCCCACCATAACCAGTGAGAGACATGGCCGGCCTTTGATAACCTGTTGAGAGTGACAATCTGTTGAGAGTGGGGCTTGAACCCCCAACCTTGGGATCAGTAATCCAGCACCCTTACCTCCAGGCCACCACTTCCCCTATTATTGATCGAATAAAGTCGGTACACCCTCCCCCTTTTAATTATTTTGATCGCTAACAAACAAAACAGGTCTTCTTCTTTTCCTTTCGGCTTTTCCCTTCAGGGGTCGCCACAGCGAATCATCTGCCTCCATCTCACCCTATCCTTTGCATCTTCTTCTCTTACACCAACGACCTTCATGTCCTCCTTTACCACATCCATGAATCGTCTCTTTGGTCTTCCTCTAGGCCTTTTGCCTGGTAGTTTCAGCCTCAGCATCCTATTACCAATATACTCACTATCCCTCCTCTGTACATGTCCAAACCATCTCAATCTAGCCTCTCTGACCTTGTCTCCAACACGTCTTACATGTCCTGGCCCTCTGACGGACTCATTCCTAATCCTCTCCATCCTCGTTACTCCCAAAGAGAACCTCAACATTTTCATCTCTGCTACCTCCAACTCTGCCTCCTGTCTTTTCCCCAGGGCCACTGTTTCTAACCCATACAGCATCGTTGGCCTCAACACCGTTTTGTACACTTTTCCTTTCATTTTTGCCGATACCCTCCTATCACACATCACACCGGACACTTTTCTCCAACCATTCCAACCTGCCTGCACACGCTTCTTGACCTCTTTTCGACACTCGCCATTGCTCTGGATTGTTGAGCCTAAGTACTTAAAATCCTCCACCTTTCTTATCTCTGCTCCCTGTAGTCTCACCGTTCCTCTTTGGACCTTGGCATTCATGCACATGTACTCTGTCTTACTGAGGCTAATCTTCATTCCCCTCCTTTCCAGGGCATACCTCCACCTCTCTAGATTTTCCTGCACTTGTTCTCTGCTCTCACTACAGATTACAATGTCATCTGCAAACATCATAGTCCATGGGGAATCTTGTCTAACCTCGTCTGTCAGCCTGTCCATCACCATAGCGAACAAGAAGGGGCTGAGAGCTGACCCTTGATGCAGTCCCACCTCCACCTTGAACTCTTCTGTCACACCGACAGCACACCTCACCACTGTCTTACATCTCTCATACATGTCCTGCACCACTCTAACATACTTCTCTGCCACTCCAGACTTCCTCATGCAATACCACAGTTCTTCTCTCGGCACCCTGTCATATGCTTTCTCCAGATCCACAAAGGCACAATGCAGCTCCGTCTGACCTTCTCTGTACTTCTCCATTAACATCCTCAAGGCAAACACTGCATCTGTGGTGCTCTTTCTGGGCATGAAACCAAACTGTTGTTCACCAATGCTGACTTCTGCCCTTAGTCTAGCTTCCACTATTCTTTCCCATAACTTCATCGTATGGCTCATCAACTTTATCCCTCTGTAGTTGCCACAACTCTGCACGTCTCCCTTGTTCTTAAAAATGGGCACCAGCACACTTCTCCTCCATTCCTCTGGCATCCTCTCACTCTCTAAGACCTTGTTAAATGTTCTTGTCAGAAAATCTACTGCTACCTCTCCTAGACACTTCCATACCTCCACCGGTATGTCATCAGGACCAACTGCCTTTCCATTCTTCATCCTCTTCAATGCCCTCCTCACTTCACCCTTACTAATCTTTGCTACTTCCTGGTCCTCAACAGTCACCTCTTCTACTCTTTTTTCTCTCTCATTTTCCTCATTCATCAGCTCTTCAAAGTACTCTTTCCATCTTCCCAGCACACTTCTGTCATCAGTCAATACATTTCCCTCTCTGTCCTTTATCAATCTAACTTGCTGCACGTCCTTCCCATCTCTATTTCTCTGCTGTGCCAACCTGTATAAATCATTTTCTCCTCCTTACTTTCCAGCCGAGCATACAAGTCATCAAACGCACTCTGTTTGGCCTTTGACACTGCTACCTTTGCCTTACGCTGTGTCTCCCTGTACTCCTGTTTACTCTCTTCGGTTTTCTCAATGTCCCACTTCTTCTTAGCTAATCTCTTCCTTTGTACACACTCCTGCACTTCCTCATTCCACCACCAAGTCTCCTTATCTACTTTAACAAACAAAACAGGTGATAGTAGTAAACCCCCCCCCCCCACACACACACACACACACACACCTAGCCCTTCGCGGGGCGGGTTTCAGCCCGCAGCCCACATGCCCCCGAAGCCCGCGGGCGCCCACAGGCACACATTTAAAGTCAGACTTTTTAGTTTGCAGGGCGGGGTGGGTCAATTTGCAACTTATGTGGGGCGGGTTGAGAATGATCCAAATTTTGCGGGGTGGGATGCGGGCTATGTCACAGATTCATGCAGGCTGTTGCGGGGCTAAAGAGAACTTCAACAAATTATACTGCTATACAGTCCCTGACTTACATAGTTTGTAATTGTGTGTTAGTTGTTGATTTTAATGTAACTTTTCATGGTTTGAAGTGAAGTAAAGGATGAATATTAATACGTAGTTGTGTTGAGCAGGCTGCAGGGCGGGTGCGGGCTCAGAATTACAGAATTAGAAACTCACTGCGGGGTGGGGTGGGCTGCGAGCTGAAGTATTTTGTGTGGGGCGGGCTACGGGACAGGTCAGAATTTCACTTGTAGGGCAGGGCGGGCTGACCTATAAGGGTAAATGTGTGGGGCGGGCTGCAGGTCACAATTCTAATTTGCGGGGCGGGCGTGGGCTTGTGATCTTGGCCCGTGCAGAGCTTTAACACACACACACACACACACACACACACACACACACACACACACACACACACACACACACACACACACACATACACACACACTTAAATATTTCCTATTGGTCCATCCTTGGAATGCTGTGTTCAGACTGACCAATCCCTGACCAATCCCTGACCAATCCCTGCCTACTGCATGTAACACTTTCCTTCAACTGGCCAATCCTGCATTACCTCATCACACAACAGCGGTGTGTATTTAAGCCCTGTAAGTTTAAAATCAAGTGAAGAACATTGAAGAGCAGTCTCGTCTCTGCTTCAGTGATTTTCTTCAAGGATCCTGAGAGCCACAGGTAATTACTGAGCAGGAGACATACAAAGAGAAGGATTTTTTAATCGAGCGTGGTGAATTTTCTCTGCATTCAATCATCTTTCTTTTCCTTTTTCTTCCATTCAAAGTAATATAAAGTAAAAGAAAAAAAAAAATCCCTCACAATTAAGTATGAAACCAATGGGGAAAAAAAAAAAAAAAGAAAAAAAAAAAAGAAATGTGATATTAGGTGATAGGCAAAGGCACCTGAGGCATGAGGGACAAGGGTTTCCTTTGTGCTTTCTGGTTTTCTCCCAAAGTTCAAAGACATTTGCATTCAGCTAATTGGCTGCTCCAAGCTCCCTCTAGGTCTGAGTGTTAACGACTGTTTGCATGATGGCC
>CM045730.1:67422846-67460346 GCA_024760905.1 Plotosus lineatus | reverse complement strand
AATAGATCAAATATATTAAATAATATTTGAGTTTAGAAGAGGTACGGTGGCACCGTGGCGGGCACGTCCGCCTCACAGCAAGAAGGCTTGAGTCTGATTCAAGCACTTGTGTGGGTTTCCTCCGGGTACTCCAGTTTCCTCCTACAGTCCAAAAACATGCACAGTAGGCAAACTGACTGTTCCAAATTGCCCATAGGTGTGAGAGTGAGTGGTTGTATGTGTCTTGGCCCCTTGATGGACTTCCGAGCTGCCCAGGCTGTACCCCACCATTGTCCATAGTTGGACCCTAATTAGAATTAAGTGGCTTGGAAAATAACTGAATTAATTTTAATTTAGTATCTGCTCATATATATGGTGCATCCTGATTGGTCCACTCCCTCAGGATTTTATATAATTATTCCGAGTGGATAATTTTTCTATCAAATTGTCACTGTTATTCAAGTAGTAGTAGTAATAGTGTAGTAAATATGAAAAGATAAAAATATATTTTCTTTTCTGTTTGTTTTTTTATTGTGCGTCTTTGAAAGTACAGTATACACTAAAACCTTTAAACAGTTGGCAAACATTCCTTAACACAGCCACTTTTATTCTGTGTCCGTGCGGTATTTATTTCTAAATGTGAAAGCAGCGTATATACAACTCAGTACTGTTGGGTCATCTCAAAGTGCAGCGCTCACCTGCACAGTGTCTGTCACATTTAGAATTTGTAAACATACAAACTTTGGCTATCTGGTGTCATGGTGACATAATGCTTAGCACATCTACTTCACAGCAGGAAGGCCTGGGTTCGAGTCCCAGCTCGGGCATTTTTATTCAGAGTCTACATGTCCGCCACATGTGTGTGTGAGTTTTCTATGGGGACTTCAGTTTCCTCGCAGAGCCCAAAAGCATGCACAGTAAATGAACTGGATGTCCCAAATCACCCACAGGTGAACTGGTGAACTGGTCAGGCTCTACCTTGGAGTTGGCTGACATGGGTGCCAACCTCCCTGTGACCATAATTTGGATTAAGTGGCTGAGAAATTAATGAATTCATGTTTTTTTTTTTGTTTTTGTTATTTTGTTTTTTTTTTTTGTATTTCCTTGTGATTCATACAAGCATTTTAAATGACATATTCCCGGAGGCATCTCTCTCGTGTGTATGAAGTATGTACTGAACTTTAAATATGAAAGAACAAAAACACTTCAGAAAGCTTACCGCCTTTTCTCAAAGCCAGGGCTCACCTGAAGTCTCTGCCGTGAATTAAACATGTACATCTAACCTACTCATTAATTTTCTTAATCCTAATTAGGATTGTGGTTAGGCTGGCACCCATCTCAGCCTACTCTGGGTACACCCTGGACAGCTTGCAGGGCCATCTCTCACCCAACTATTCATACCTAGGAGTGATCCGGAACAGCCAACTAACCTACTGGCCATGTTTTATTGGCCAGCGGGAGGAAACCCATGCAAGCATGATGAGAACATGCAAACTCCACACAGAAATACCAGACTGGGAATTGAATCCAGGACCTTTTTGCTGTGAGGCAAACATGCTAATCATGAAGCCACCAAGCTGCCTGAGTTGGAGCTATAATGATCTTACTTCACTTTGCTCTTTGTATTTTCCCATCAAATACTGAAAGGGTTGAAGAGATGTTGTTGAGCAGTTCTTAGACTGTCATCTGTTTGTACTGGAAACTCACCGTGCCGATCCTGATCCATTCATTTTCTGAGCCGCTTAATCCTAATTAGGGTCTCGTGGCGGTTGGTGCCCATCTCAGCCAACTCTGGGTGAAGGTAGAATACACAATGGATGGCTCTCCAGGCCATCACAGGGCAGAAAGATGATGACGACTATCCAACTCCTCTTGACAAATTTCAGCAATGGTTCTGTTACATAAACCTCGCACCATTGATAGTGAGAGACATGTCCAGCCTTTGAAAACACAGTTAGCGGTACTGGGCGGGACAGTGACAACCTGTTGAGAGAGTGTCTTGAACCCCTGACCTTTGGATCGGTAACCCAGCACCTTATCACCAGGCCACCACTGCCATAATAATAATAATAATAATAATAATAATAATAATAATAATAATAATAATAATTTATTTACTTTGTTTTGTGTTATGCTTGTGCACAGTAAACCCAAAACTCTAAACAGGGTTTACAAGGAGCCATTATACAGCCCCGAGGCTCGATGGCATCCTGTATGCGGAGCTCGTCTGTGTTCGTCTTGAATTTAACTAAATAAATAAATAAAAAGTCAAAAGAACCATTAAAAATATTGTAAATCGAATATTCAAATACGGTAAAGAAACCTTCAAAACTTTTGCACCATGTTGGAAAAACCGTATATTCTGTAGATGTTAAATAACCTGATAAACACATCGTGCGGAGTCGTGACAGATCCATGAAAGTAATATAAATTTAAATAAATTCTGAGAGAGAGCGCCTGATACAAAGGGAAAGGAAGCGAGCTTTCAAACAGGAATGGTAAAGGTATATAGTAAAATAGTTTTCCCTCTGCGACACCACGAGGGCTGGATAAGTACAGCATAAACGGGTTAGTAATCTGAAAAGTGAGGCTTTGTAGTCATTATGAGATTAATTGTGGCGCTCAGTGGCAGAAATCTGCAGAGTGTCAGCCAGTTGTTTTCTCTGTTTCTTTCCGATTAGGTGACACCTTGGCAGTGGGACTCGTGCACCAGAATAAAAATGACTCCTGTGGGGCCTCGATGCTCTTCATGAGTCTTTTTTTTTTTTTTTTTCCTTGCTGTGAGCATCACAAGGCAGGTGTGGAATTTAAATGAAGGTGAGCAGAGAATCAATGGGGAGGCTTTGCATCACCTGTGCAACCCATCACCATTCATTGTTAAACAGTATCAGAGTGCAGTGCGGTAGATTAAGACATGAAATGATTATTATTTCAGCCAAAGGGTTTATTATTATTATTATTATTATTATTATTAAAATTCACAAATGTATTATCTTACTTCATTCAGACAGAAAGAAAAAAAAACATTAATGCACTGTCAATAACACACATGTTTTATTATTAAAATCCGAGGGCTCAATGCTAGTTGGTGTCTGCAGCTTGCTTAACAATCGCTTTCCACTTGGCGCGGTCTTGTTCAGCGTGGTATAGATGGGCTATATTGTCACGGCACCATTCTTTGATGTCATCCAGCCACTGTCTTCTTGGGTAACCTCTTCTATTCTTCCCTCCGATTGATCCAAAGACCACTTGCTTAATTAACCTGTTGTCAGTCATGCGGCATTGTTACATGGCCCTCTTAAATTCTTACCAATGGAAAATACCAAAGAATATCAAGAGAACCCGTACAGAATGACCAAGTACATGACCAACAAACAAGGTGGCTAACTTGAAATAATCGTTTAAATAATGAACCATTAAGCAAGGTATGATACAGTTACAATATTGTGCACAGGTACCGTTTAGTATAAGAACTAACTACTCTGGGTGTGAGCACAGAGTAGGGTTCACTGTGGGGAATTGATCTCACCAGACTCGGTTGCAACTGACGAACTGCAATTTATGCAGGTACATGTCCATACAGTCATTCAGTGGATTTCCTCACGACACACCAAAGTCGTGACATGTATCCTTGAGGAAAAAGTCGCTGCTGGTGACAAAAGCCACTCCTGAGGAGATGCAGCCAAACAAAAATGGACAATCCTCAAGAGATCCTTCGTGGATCCTCTTGAGTGGGCCTAACCAAATATCCAGGATAGCCAAGCAGAAAGTCCTCGCCTGAGTGAAGGACAGTTCAGCCCTGGAATTCACCAAGAACCCTTGCAGATTCAAAGTGCTGCTTCTTCTCCTCTGTCCATGTTAGCTCCCTCTCAAATCCAAGTTGTCCTGGTTTCCCCCAGCAAGTTGTTTTTTTCCTCAGGTACAAGCCTGAACAAGCCCATGCAAGCTCAGACAAGTCCCAACATGCCTGTGTTGCTCCTCCCCTCTGTTGGCTCTAGCAACTCCATTCCTTTATGGAAAATTACAGCCTCCCACGCTGAGTCACACCACGTGACTCTCTTCCATTGTGTTTATATTTACATTCACCCAAAATAGGTACATACGTAACAGGCATATGTGGCCAAACAGTCCTAGCTTCCTGTGGATGATTGTTTGGACGATGTTCTGTGGGTAGTTGATCCTTTTCCTTATGTTCTCATTGGTGACTCTATGGTACCAGCGGATGTTAAGTATGCTGCGATAACATTTCATCTCAAAAGCGAGAAGTCTTTGGAGGTCGTTCAGTTTTAATGTCCATGCCTCTGCTGCATAGAGGAGGATGCTGAATACACAGGTTCTCAGAATTTGGAGCTTGGTGTTGATGCTGATTATTCTGCTATTCCATCTTCTTCTTTTCCTTTCGGCTTTTCCCTTCAGGGGTCACCACATCAAATCATCTGCCTCCATCTCACCCTATCCTTTGCATCTTATTCTCTTATACCAGCTACCTTCATGTCCTCCTTCACCACATCCATGAATCTTCTCTTTGGCCTTCCTCTGGGCCTTCTGCCTGGTACTTCCAACCTCAGCATCCTACTACCAATATACTCACTATCCCTCCTCTGTACATGTCCAAACCATCTCAATCTAGTCTCTCTGACTTTGTCTCCAAAACGTCTTACATGTGCTGTCCCTCTGATGTGCTCATTCCTGATCCTATCCATCATTGTTACTCCCAAAGAGAACCTCAACATTTTCATCTCTGGTACCTCCAGCTCTGCCTCCTGTCTTTTCCCCAGGGCCACTGTTTCTAACCCATACAACATTGCTGGCCTCAACACCGTCTTGTACACTTTTCCTTTCATTCTTCCCATACCCTCCTATCACACATCACTCCAGACACTTTTCTCCATCCATTCCAACCTGCCTGCACACGCTTCTTCACCTCTTTTCCACATTCTCCACTGCTCTGTATTGTTGACCCTAAGTACTTAAAATCCTCCACCTCCCTTATCTCTGCTCCCTGTAACCTCACTGTTCCTCTTGGGTCCTTGTCATTCACACACATGTATTTTGTTTTACTGAGGCTAACCTTCATTCCCCTCCTTTCCAGGGCATACCTCCACCTCTCTAAATTTTCCTCCACTTGTTCTCTGCTCTCACTGCAGATCACAATATCATCTGCAAACATCATAGTCCAACATCATATTCTGCTATTCCATATACTATTGAATTTGCCCATAGTACCATAGGCTTTGCTGATGCGTCTTCTGATTTCTTTACTGACATTGTTGTCAGTGGTGAACAGGCTTCCTAAGTATTCAAATTCTTTAATGCATTCAACATTTGAGCCATCGATTTTAAGCTCGATATCAACATTACTCCCAAAAGGCATAGGTTTGGTTTTGTTAACATTTATCCGCAGCCCTGTTCTTCTACCCTCGGTGTTAACCATATCGGTGTTTCTTTGGAGGCTGGGGGTGTCAAAATCCAGTAGGTCGATGTCATCGGCGAAGCGGAGATTGTTAATATTGATGCCCAAGACTACAATGCCACTATTGCTGGCTTGAATGCTATCCATAACTCTTTCCATGTACGTGATGAAAATGTTTGGAGAGATGGAGTCTCCTTGTCGTGAACCTTTCTCTTGTTTGAACCAGTTGCCCATGTCATTGCAGATACCCACTGCTGCTTTGGAGCTCTGATAAAGCTGGCAAGCATGTGGATGAGCTTGGGTTCATCTCCATAGGATTTAAGGACCGCCCAGATGGTTTTGTGGTCAATAGTGTCAAAAGCTTTTTGGAAGTCAATGAAACAGTTATAGCTGGTAATGTTCTTTCTATGGGCTTTTTCAGCTATGAGCCTCAGGATAAGGATTTGTTGGACGGCGCTCCTGTCCTGCCTGAATCCAGACTGTTCCTCAGTAAAAGTGGGGTTCAATTCTAGCTCTGAGTCTGTTGTGGATGATAATTAGGAGGCATTTACACATGTGGTTAATCAACGACAGTGTGTGGTAGTTGCTGCATCGGGAGAGGTCACCTTTTTGGGGTATGGTAGCCACGATCACTTTGGATTATTCTTCAGGGATTTTCTCTGCTTCCCAGGCAGCACTGCAGTTTGTGGATGTGTGTCACCAGCTTGGACAATCTCTCCTACGATGCCATCAGTAACTGGACTCTTGTTGTGTTTGAGTTGTTTGATTGCATTAGAAACTTTGTCCATCAGGATTGGGTCATTAATATCTTTGATAGATGGCAAGATAGCATTAAGTTTGTTCGCGCGGGACTGGTCAGTGTTGCTGGATTTGTAGAAAGATTCACAGAAAGATGTCCATCTTTTGAGAATTTCTTTTTTGGTCTGTAAGATCTGGCCATTTTGGTCTTTGATGGTCCCCTGTCTGGGTTGATATTTCCTGTTGAGGTCTTTGATTAGTTTATAAGTTGCTCTGCTTTGGTTTTGGCTAGCACTATGTTCGATCAGGCTGCATTGCTGTTTAAGCCAGTTCTCTTTATTCTTTCTGCTGCTCTTCTGACTTTGTTGCACAGTTTGCGGTATTTGTTTCGAATGTTATTAGAATCTGTCTGTCTCTCTGTCTGTCTGTTATTAGAATGGGACATGCTATTTTTAATTTGTCTTTTCCTATCTGCTAGTTTGAGAGATTAATTTGTGGTCCAGGTTTTCCGTGGTTGGCGAGTGATAGGGATGATTTCATCAATGGTGCTGTTGATGGCTGTGTAGATGTTGGATGCGTACTGGTTTATGTTGGTGATATCCTGATCTATGTTAGATAATGTTTCTTCGAGTGCATCTTGGAAATCTGTGCGTGTATTAGGGTTGTTGAGACTGGTGGTGTCTCTTTTGGGTTTGATCCTATGTTTGGCATTGATCTTTAACTTAATCTGGATCTTACATATAACAAGGCTGTGCTCAGAAGAGATGTCAGCACCTAGGTAAGTTCTGCAGTTTCTGATGGCTGTTTTCCAGCGTTTATTGATGAGGATCATATCGATCATATTGTGATGAGTTCCAGCGGGTGATGTCCAGGTCCATTTTGTACGATTTTTCTGTTGGAAGAGAGAGTTGCAGATGTAGAGTTTGTTTTTAATAGCGAATTCAAGAAGCATCAGACCACAATTGTTCTGGTCTCCATATCCATGTTTGCCCACCGCTTGTTCAAAGCCTGTGTTATCACTGCCGATTTTGCCGTTCCAGTCTCCCATGATAATGTGTATATCTTTTTTAGGGCACAGATGAAGCATGTCCTCTAGTTGTTGGTAAAATTGTTGGATTTCCTCATCGGGGCATTCCACAGTGGGGGCGTACACTTGGATAACTGTAATGTTGATTGGTTGGCCTTTGAATCTGGCTGTTATGATACGTGGGCGAATGGGATTGTAGCCAATCAGGGCGCTCCTAGCTTTCTTACTGAGAATAAAGCCAACTCCTCTTCTGCAAGAGTTTTCTTAGCCGGACCAGATGATTTCGCAGTTGTTCATCTCACCGTTGCCTGGCCAGTGTGTTTCTGCCAAGCCTAAGATATCACAGTTGTAAGGTTTGATCTCATGTTTTAAGAGTTCCAGGTTTCCTGGGCTATTAAGAGTGCGAACATCCCGCGTGGCAAGCTTGAGTGTCTCTTTTTCAGTCTTAATAGGGTTTATTCCAGGGGCATATTTTTCGACCCAATCCTCCTACAGCCCGAAAACATTCACTGTATGCTGATTGTCTGCCCTAAATCACCTCTTGGTGTGAGAGTGAGTTTGAATGGTGGTGTGTGTTGGCCTTGCAATAGCCTGGTAAGCTGTTCAGGGTGCACCCTACCTTTGCCCAGAGTTGACTGAGATGGGTACCAGTCTCCCAACAACCCTAACTAGGATTGTGTGGCTGAGAAAAAATGAATACATGAATGTATCATACCCAAAACTCTACGGAGAGAGCCATAGAATGCGTAATTGCTTAAAATCAGATTAATAATCAGGAACATTTACAGTTGAGTTGCAGCAGGTAGTGCTACAGGCAGCACGGCGCCACTGCAGTCAGCACACCTGCCTGACAGCAACATGGTCCTGGGTTCGAGTCCCAGCTTAAGCAAGGAAGTTTGGGTGTTCACCTTATGTTTATCAATAAGGTTAATTTTGAATATATAATTAAGAAAACAAGAGACCAGAAACAGGACAAAAAAAAATAAATGAATAAATAAATATAAAAAACAAAGAATAACAAAATAAATGAATTATCTTATTTACCCCACTCCATACCTATCGATTATTCATCATTAATAATAGACGTGTTTCCGGGTTGATATCCGCCCTCTGTGTTTCCCTCATACTCAAAACATGTAAAGATGTATTCTACAAAATGATTTACAAGAAAGAAGAAAACAAAAGCAAACATATTATTATTATTATTATTATTATTATTATTAGTAGTAGTAGTAGTAGTAGTAGTAGTAGTAGTAGTAGTAGTATCCATTCATTCATTTTCTGAACTGCTTAATCCTAAGTAGAGTCACATGAAGGATGTAACCCTTCTCAGCTGACTCCTGGTGACTGAAGAGTACACCCTAAAGAGCTTGCCAGGCCATCACAGGGCAGAAACATGCTGAAGGCTATGCAGCTCCTCCTGATGAAGTGAGCAATGATTCTTTTACATAAACCTCACACCATAGACAGTGAGAGACATGGCCGGCCTTTGATAACCCAATTAGTTCACTGGAGAGACAGTGACAACAGGGTGATGGTGGGGCTTGGTAAGCCTGCACCTCACCACTGGTCCATCACTGTCCCTATTATTATTATTATTATTATTATTATTATTATTATTATTATTATTATTATTATTATTATTATTGTTGTTGTTGTTGTTGTTGTTGTTGTTGTTGTTGTTGTCGTTGTTGCTTGTTTGCTTGTTCTTTTGTTTGGTTATAGACTGGTTTTAAGATTTTAGTTCACTTAAATAACCACTTTCTCATACTTTTGTGACTGACACTTTTTTATTTTTCAATTCTACCAAATACACAAACACTAAAACTTCATCTCCGGAGGATTTTCCTGCTGCAATTCCCACTCCGCCTGCTTATTTCACTTCATATTCTTTAACCTTGACATTCCTCGATGCCATCTGCTGATAGTCTTCTCCGCTCGTCTTTATTTTCACTCCTGCCCACCGAGTTGTGACACCGAGCACAGCCCCAGTGTTAAGGTGACATCATCCTGAGGCTTTGAAATGCAATTTAATTAATGGACCAACCCAGTGAATGAAGCGTTAACTGCTGTCTGTTCACCATACATCAAGAAATTGCTTTGAATTCTTGCATGTTTTTTTTTTTTTTTTTTTGGAAGGGTGGAAATATATTAAATGATAATGTTGGGTATAAATTCTGGTGTAATTATCAGAAGGTCGTCAGGCCAAGAGAAAGTCTTACAGAGGATCCTTAAGCCTCAACAGCTCAGCTATATTCCTGGATCGCTTCCTACTCCATGCTAATTGCCTCTGGATGCCAAATAACTCAACATTAAGAGCCAGTGTAATTGTTCTTCAGGAAACGATCCTTCATACACTTCTTATATTTGGCATCACAGCACCGTTACAGCCTCGGTCCTGATTGGTCAAAAGGTGCGGCTTAAATTTCTGATCGCATATTTTCCACATGGGTTTCCTCGGAGTACTCCGGTTTTCTCCCATGGCCCAAAAACATACATGTTAGGCTAACTGACCACACGTGTTGGCCCTCCAGTAGTTCGGCATGCTGTTCAGGGTGAACCCTGCCTTCACCTAGTGTCGACTGAGATAGGCTCCAGCCTTCCTGGTACCCTTATAGAATTAAACTGTTTATAATAGGTTATTGTTTCTTTTTTAATATTCATAAACTGAATGAAAATGAAAGCGGCACGGTGGGGTAGCAGTCCGCACATCTGCTTCACAGCAGGAAGGTCCTAGGTTCGACTCCCAGCCTGGGCATTTTGGTGTGGAGTTTATATGTTCTCTCTGTGCTTGTGCAGGTTTCCTCCGGATACTCTGGTTTTCTCCCACAGTCCAAACTCATGAACAGAAGAGTAATCATCTGATCAAACTCAGGTGACTAGGTGAGAATGCCAACGGTTGTGTGAGTATTGCCCTGCAATGGAATGGTGAGCTGTTCAGGGTGTACCCTTATCTTCCCTGGAGTCGACTGAAATGGGCACCAGCCTCTGTATGACCCTACCTAGAACCATGTGGTTCAGATTATGAATGAAGAATAAAAATGAATGATTAACAGTTTCTCTGTAACAAGCCTCATGTGTTACTCTGTTGTTAAAGAAAAGGCGGTTCATGAATATCTATAGAGTGAACCAAAAACCTCCCACATTCATTTATTCATTCATTTTCTGAACCGCTTAATCCTAATTAGGGTCACAGGGAGGCTGGTGCCCATTTCACCCGACTCCGGGCAAGGGCAGAGTACACCCTGGACAACTCACCTGGCCATGACAGGGCAGAAACACGCCGGCGGCTGTGCAGCTCCTCTTGTAGAATGTGAGCAACGGTTCTTTCACATGAACCTCACACAATAGGCAGGGAGAGACATGGCCGGCCTTTCAAAAAAAAAAAAAAAAAAAAAAAAAAAATCTGTTCCTTTAGAAGTAGAACAGAAATAATGAAATCATTAATGACGTGTGTGTGTGTGTGTGTGTGTGTGTGTGTGTGTGTGTGTGTGTGTTAATATGTGCAGATAATTTGCCCTTCTGAGTCTGAAATGTGCTGAACTTTCTTTCTCCTCCCCCCCATTTCTATTTTTCTTTCAGTTTTTTTTTTTTTTTTTTTTTTTTTTTTATTCACACGTAGTGAGCAGCAGCTTATTCTGCAGTCTACAAAGGCGGAGTGCACTGGGTTATAGTCCCAGAGCTTGCTTAGCTTGTATATTTGTTTGGTCTCTGTGGTTTTATATGAAGGAACTGAATTTTTAAAAGAGAGCCCAGGTGGACTTTCAGATTATGGATAAAACAAGTCCATGCGATGCAACAGAAATTACTATGGAGGTGGTGGATTGGTGGTTATGGCTCTGGATTACTGATTAGCAGGCTGGAGGTTTAATATCCAGAACCTCCAGTCTGCCATTGTTAGGCTCTTGATCCAGGCCATTAACCCTCGCCTGCTCTGTTACGTAAATTAAATAAAAATGATTGTTGCTCGTGATGAGGGCATTTGCTGGGTGGTGGTGGTGGTGGGGGGGGGGTTGTTTGCACTAGAGGTGCCTTAGAAAAGCAACTGATGCAAATGGAAATTCACAGCTGACAATTTTCATTCTCAGTATGGTCCTAAAGATGTCGAAGAAGGAGAGGTGGGAGGCGTGTCCGTAGGCAGAGAGAGAAGAGGAAAGGCATGAGTCTAGGACTGAGAGTGGGGACCTTGAATGTTGGAACTATGCAAAGAAAAGGTAGAGAGCTGGCTGACATGATGCAGAGGAGGATGGTGGACATACTGTGTGTTCAGGAGACAAGGTGGAAAGGTAGCAAAGCTAAAAGCTTAGGAGCAGGGTTTAAGCTATTTTATCACGGTGTGGATGGGAAGAGAAATGGAGTAGGAGTCATCTTGAAGGAGGAGTTTGTCAGAAATGTTCTAAAAGTGAAAAGAGTGTCAGACAGAGTGATGAGTCTCAAGTTAGAAATTGAAGGTGTAATGCTCAATGTTGTTAGTGCTTATGCCCCACAGGCAGGATGTGAGCTAGAAGAGAAGGAGAGATTCTGGAGTGACTTAGATGAAGTGATGTAGAGTACCCCAGAGGTGAAAGAGTGGTCATTGGTGCAGACTTCAATGGACATGTTGGTGCAGGCAACAGAGGAGACGAGGAAGTGATAGGCAGGTTTGGTATCCAGGACAGGAACGCAGAAGGACAGATGTTGATAGATTTTGCAAAAAGGATGGAAATGGCTGTGGTGAATACTTTCTTCCAGAAGAGAGAGGAGCATAGGGTGACTTATAAAAGCGGAGGTAGGAGCACACAGGTAGACTACATCTTGTGTAGGCGAAGTAATTTGAAGGAAGTCAGTGACTGAAAAGTCATAGTGGGTGAGAGTGTTGCCAAACAGCATAGGATGGTGGTGTGCAGGATGACTCTGATCGTGAGAAAGGTGAAAAAGGCAAAGGCAGAGCAGAAGACAAAGTGGTGTAAGCTGAAAAAGGAAGAATGTCGTGTTGTCTTCAAGGAGGAGTTGAAACAGGCTTTGGGTGGCCAGGAAGTCCTTCCAAATGACTGGACAACCACAGCAAATGTGATCAGGGACACAGGTAGGAGAGTACTTGGTGTGTCCTCTGGAAGGAAAGTAGATAAGGAGACTTGGTGGTGGAATGAGGAAGTGCAAGAGTGTGTACAAAGGAAGAGGTTAGCTAAGAAGAAGTGGGACATTGAGAGGACCGAAGAGAGTAAACAGGAGTACAGGGAGACAAATCGTAAGGCGAAAGTAGCAGTGGCTAAGGCCAAACAGAGGGCGTATGATGACTTGTATGATAGGTTGGATAGTAAAGAGGGAGAAAATGATCTATACAGGTTGGCACAGCAGAGAAATAGAGATGGGAAGGATGTGCAGCAAGTTAGATTGATAAAGGACAGAGAGGGAAATGTATTGACTGATGACAGAAGTGTGCTGGGAAGATGGAAAGAGTACTTTGAAGAGCTGATGAATGAGGAAAATGTGAGAGAAAAAAGAGTAGAAGAGGTGACCATTGAGGAGCAAGATGTAGCAAAGATCAGCAAGGGTGAAGTGAGAAGGGCATTGAAGAGGATGAAGAATGGAAAGGCAGTTGGTCCTGATGATATACCTGTGGAGGTATGGAAGTGTCTAGGAGAGGTAGCAGTAGATTTTCTGACAAGAACATTCAACAAGGTACTAGAGAGTGAGCAGATGCCGGAGGAGTGGAGGAGATGTGTGCTGGTGTCCATTTTTAAGAACAGGGGAGACGTGCAGAGTTGCGGCAACTACAGAGGGATAAAGTTGATGAGCCATACTATGAAGTTATGGGAAAGAATAGTGGAAGCTAGACTAAGGGCAGAGGTCAGCATTTGTGAACAACAGTTTGGTTTCATGCCAAGAAAGAGCACCACAGATGCAATGTTTGCTTTGAGGATGTTAATAGAGAAGTACAGAGAAGGTCAGAGGGAGCTACATCACGGCTATACAGCAATACAGCCTTTGTGGATCTGGAAAAAGCATATGACAGGGTGCCAAGAGAAGAACTGTGGTGTTGCATGAGGAAGTCTGGAGTGGCAGAGAAGTATGTTAGAGTGGTGCAGGACATGTATGAGAGATGCAAGACAGCGGTGAGGTGTGCTGTTGGTGTGACCGACGAATTCAAGGTGGAGGTGGGACTGCATCAAGGGTCAGCTCTGAGCCCCTTCTTGTTTGCTATGGTGATGGACAGGCTGACAGATGAGGTTAGACAAGAATCTCCATGGACTATGATGTTTGCAGATGACATTGTGATCTGTAGTGAGAACAGAGAACAAGTGCAGGAAAATCTAGAGAGGTGGAGGTATGCCCTGGAAAGGAGAGGAATGAAGGTTAGCCTCAGAAAATCAGAATACATGTGTGTGAATGAGAAGGACCCAGGAGGAATGGTGATGTTACAGGGAACAGAGATAACAAAGGTGGAGGATTTTAAGTACTTAGGCTCAACAATCCAGAGCAATGGAGAGTGTGGAAAAGAGGTGAAGAAACGTGTGCAGGCAGGCTGGAATGGCTGGAGAAAAGTGTCCGGTGTGATGTGTGATAGGAGAGTGTCAGCAAGAATGAAAGGAAAAGTGTATAAGACGGTGTTGAGGCCAGCGATGTTGTATGGCTTAGAAACAGTGGCGCTGAGGAAAAGACAGGAGGCAGAGCTGGAGGTAGCGGAGATGAAAATGTTGAGGTTCTCTCTGGGAGTAACAAGGATGGATAGGATCAGAAATGAGTATATCAGAGGGACAGCCCACGTAAGATGTTTTGGAGACAAAGTCAGAGACGTTAGATTGAGATGGTTTGGACATGTATAGAGGAGGGATAGTGAGTATATTGGCAGTAGGATGCTGAGGTTGGAACTACCAGGCAGAAGGCCTCGAGGAAGACCAAAGAAGAGATTTATGGATGTGGTGAAGGAAGACATGAAGGTCGTTGGAGTCAGAAAAGAAGATGCGGAGGACAGGGTGAGGTGGAGGCGGATGATTTGCTGTGGCGATCCCTGAAGGGAACAGCCGAAAGTAAAAGAAGAAGAAGAAGAAGAAGTATGGTCCTAAATTTGTTGTGCTACATTTGTTGCATCGCATTGGTTCATGAAATTATTGCAAAAAATTTCAAACCTGCGAAATTTTCATAAATGTCACTAGACAGGGCAGAAGTGGCATGGTGGTAAGAGGCTTGGCTGTGTCTCTCACTGTCTACGATGTGAGGTTCATGTAAAAGAACCATTGCTGACTTTTGTCAAGAGGAGCTGCATAGCCATCAACGTATTTCTGCCCTGCGATGGCCTGGCAAGCTGTCCAGGGTGTACTCAGCCCTCACCCAGAGTCAGCTGGGATGGGCACCAGCCTACCCACGACCCTAATTAGGATTAAACGTTTACAGAAAATGGATGAATGTCACTTAACAAGGCTCTGATAGTGCACATATGTTGTGAGAAGGTCACAACCGTTAACGTTTGCAAAGAAACTTGACAAGTTGGAAACTTCCATGAGGAAAGTTTGAGAAATGTTTGAGACTTCCCAACATCCACTATATTTCATATCTTTTTCCAGTGGTCATATTTTAGTTTAATTCTGTTCGCGTAAATAAAAAAGTGAATGCTTAGAGAACATAAAGCGAAAAAAACGTGACTGATGTACAACAGGAGATTTACTTTTTTGTTCTGCCGAACCTCTGCAATCAAACCACAAATCACTCGATAATTGCAATTTTCTGTCGATTTTCTCACAATAAACACTGTATGTATGTATGTATGTCAGCCTGTGTTGTCTCCCCCTTAATGCTCAAAATGTATTTTACATTTAAACACACACAGATACTGCTTCCTCCCCTACTTTAGTCATAGCCAATTTCTAACTATAAGACTTTCTCTCCTGTCACATGTCACTCACCAACCAGGGAGGGCAGGGGTCACCATGTGCTTCCTTCAGACCATGTGACATGAGCCAACAAATATTTTCAAACTGGTTCCAATTTATAACACACAGTAGGATTAAACTATTTGGCAAGTGATTGAGGCTATTTTGTATAATGTTATGGATGATTTCCCAAAATATTAAAAATCCCACCGCCATAGGCTTTATTTGTATGTTTTTTATTTGTTTGTTTGTTTGTTTGTTTTTTGGTATTAGTACAATGTGTACATGTGGCAAGCAATAGATAGTGTGGTTTATTTTGTGGCTTCTGTTTATTTTCTTTCTTTTATGGGTTTAGCTTTTTTCTGTGCATCCATTCCACACAACAAACATGTTGAAAATACAGCTGCACAGTGCTCTGCCCTGAATGAGCAGTGGACGACATATTCATTCATTTGCTTAATTGAGGCTGGAGTCTATCTCACCCGACTACAGAGGAAGCCTCGGCAAACCCTGAACAGCTCACCTGTCTATTTTAGTGCCAACACACGCAAACACTGACACCTGGGGGGGGGGGGGGGGTTGGTTTAGAACAGCCAGTTAGCCTAATGTACATGTATTTTTTATTTTTATTTATTTATTCTGTGAGAGGAAACTAGAGTTACCCCGAGGAAACCCATGGAAGCATAGAGAGAATATGAACACAACAGTCCTCAACAAGCCCAGAACTCAAACCCAACACCTTCTTGCATCTGACTACTATGACACTATTCCACCCATGGTGCCATATAGTGTGGGTAGTGGTGGCCTGGTGATGAAGTGCTGGATCACTGATCCTAAGGTTGTGGGTTCAAGCCCCACTCTCAACAGGTTGTTACTGTCCCCCCCCAGTGCAGCTAACTGGGTTATCAAAAGCTGGCCATGTCTCTCACTGTCTATGGTGGGAGGTTCAGCTTTCCAGGGTGCATTCTGCACTCACCCAGAGTTGGCTGAGATGGGTGACAGCTTCCCTGTGACCCCAGTTAGGACTGAAAGGTAAAGTATGTTGGGCTTTTTACACTTGAGCTATAGTGGCTCATCAGGCTGGTGCTTATCCTCAGTTTCCGTAGCGTGAAGCGACCAGAGCTCAGCCTCTTCCATCTCTCAAAATGTTCTCCAATCAAGGGCTTTTCTTGGCCAGTGATGATTGTGAGTTACAGGGAGAGGAGTGTATCCTGTTACTCCCTTCTGTGAGAGCTCAACCAATCAGCTCCCATGGACACCCCGCTGTAGCCTGGATTTAAACTTGCAATCTCCAGATTAACAGTCACACAAGTCTCACCTTGTCCATGCACCATACAGAAGCTCTCTGATCCTGTTTGTTATTCAAATAATCACAGCTGTGCAATTATTAGCAGCGTTTATCTTTGTCTTAAATTCTAATAATGAATAAATAATCTGAAGAAGGCTCTGCGATGACCTGGCGAGCTTTCCATGGTGTACTCTGCCCTCGCCCAGGGTCGGCCGAGATGGGTGGCAGCCTCCCTGTGACCCTAATTAAGATTAAGTGGTTCAGAAAATGAATGACTGAATAATCTGAAGAACTTTAATAATAATAATAATAACAAGCTTCCTTCGCCGGGTGGCGGGGTTCTCCCTTAGAGACAAGGTGAGAAGTTTTACCATCCCGGAAGGGCTCGAAGTAGAAGCGCTGCTCCTCCATATTGAGAGGGGACAGTTAAGGTGGCTCGGGCACCTGATCAGAATGCCTCCCGACCGCCTTCCTTGCACGGTGTTTCGGACATGTCCAACCGGGAAGAGACCCCGGGGTCGACCTAGAACACGCTGGAGGGACTATGTCTCTTGGCTTATCTGGGAATGCCTCAGTGTCCCCCTGGAAGTGCTGGAGGAAGTGGCTGGGGAGAAGGATGTCTGGACCTCATTGGTTACGTTGCTGATCCTGCGACCTGACCCCGGAAGAAGCGGAAGAAGATGATAATGATAATAATAATAATAATAATAATAATAATAATAATAATAATGATAATAATAATAATAATAATAATAATAATAATAATAATAATAATAATAATAATAAAAATGATAATAATAATAATAATAATAATAATAATAATAATAAACATGCGACTTATAGTTTTATATTAATGAGATAAATAAGAAAGGATAAGAAACAGACTTTTCCACGTGTTCTAAATCGCATGGACGGGGTGCTGAGTGTTTGTGTGTTTTCTCCAGCGGTCCGGTGAGAGAATTCTGCTGTCATTTGTAATACACAGTTGCCTGCAGTGAGTGTAGCTTTGCTCCACTTATCATTATGACACCCAGACCTGTCTGACAAAGGAAAACTAATTCTATGGCCAGATATCAAATGAGTGAAAGTTTCCACATAGCTTCAGTTGCTGGTGTTTCTAAACTGTTGTTTTAGACAGAAATACTTGATCTATATTTTTTTTTCCTCTGTGAACACTGTTGATTTTTTAAAAATCTGTGTTTTGAGCTTTGAACCCATAAACACCTAAATGTGTATAATTATATGCGCAGTGTCGGCGGAGACGGGCTTCAGCCTCTACACAATCTTGGTAGGATTAAGGATTTGGTAAATGAGGGAGCCTGAGTGGGTGACTCAATCAGATATGCGTAATTGACTTCCATTGCTGTTGAGGAACAGTAGGTTTGGATAACAGGGCCATGACTTCACATTTTCAACTCTATTATGTTTTTTTTTTTTTTTCTAAATTGTAAAGTTATTATCCCTCCGAGGGCTTTCAATCACCACCGTGCCTCACAGGGTCAGTGCTGCGGTTTTCTACTGAAAAGCTGATTAGTTGGTGTCACACCTGGAATTATTAAAATTATACTGCTATCCAGGCTTTGTAGTCAATGTCCTGTATTTTGTTCTTTTATTATTATTGTTGTTGCTGCTGTTATTATTCTTTCATGGATTGAATACTGAAGCGTAATATGACAGATTAAAGCTAAAATAATTCCCTGGTTGAATAACTTTGCAAATTGGTCGTGTCAAGCATGCTGGGAAGTGCCAAATCAGCAGTGTTGCACAGTGAGAGCGAGGATGTGGCCAGCTGATCCAATTATGGATTGATGTCACATTTTCAACGTTTGCTGGAAACACATAGACTCTGGGATTGCATGAATTGTTCAAACAGATATACACCTTATGCCGTACCATGAACGTTATTTTCCATGTGTAATACCTCCATATATATATATATATATATATATATATATATATATATATATATATATATATATATATATTTATATATATATATTGACCATGGAGAATTTATTTATTTATTTATTTATTTATTTATTTTCTTATGAAGCAGTGTCAGCTCAGTGGTGTAATTGCCTGTCAACTTTTAAAGCTAGTCCGAGAAAGTCATTTGAAATTTGTCACTCATGTTAATGCACCATTGCCGGTGTTCTTATCTGATCACAGGATCACGGTTAAAAAAATAAAAATAAAATAAAATCTGAAAGCTACATGTAAGAAAGAAGAAAAAAAAAATGAAAACAAATTTACAAAGAAAAGACTTTACGTGTGATTCATTCCAAGGCCCCCGATACTAATAAACCAATAGGTGTTTATGGGTTCAAAGCAGTTGGAAGTCACACTTGGAAGTCACTGGTACGTGATCCAAATTTAAGATAAGATAAGATACAGCTTTATTAATCTCACAATGGAGAAATTCACTGTTACAGGCTCTTGAGGTACTATCAGTAGGGTGTGCAAAAATAGATACAAGTACAAACATACACACATACATATATTATATAAGTAAATAAATAAATAGATACATAAATAGTATAAATTACTAAACAATAAAAGAAAAGAATGGAGCAACTTTATAGACTGGCCTATATTAAAGTGTAATGTATCTGAGTGCAGAGTAGATGGGTTGATATGGTTCACAGTCAGTGGGGTAGATGTGGTTGATTAAAGTGCACGGGGTTTTTATTGCACATAACCGGTATTTTCACAGACAGTTACAAAGTGGCGTTGTACAGTCTGACAGCGGTGGGAATGAACGACCTGCGGTAGCGCTCCTTCCTGCACTGAGGATGCCTCAGTCGTCCACTGAAGGAGCTGCTTAGCTCCTCGACAGTCTGGTGCAGTGGGTGAGAGCTGTTGAACAGGATGGATGTGAGCTTTGCTACCATCCTCCTCTCACTCACCTCCTCCACAGAGTCCAGTGGGCAGCCGAGGACAGAGCTGGCCCTCCTGACCAGCTTGTTCAGGCTCTTCCTGTCCCGCTCTGTGCTGCCCGGGGCCCAGCAGATGGCAGCGTAGAGGATTGCAGAGGCTACCACAGAGTCATAAAATGTCCTGAGCAGAGGTCTGCATACTCCGAAGGACCTGAGTCTCCTCAGAAGGTGGAGGCGACTCTGGCCCTTCTTGTACAGGGCGTTGGTGTTGTGGGACCAGCCCAGTTTATTGTTAAGGTGAACACCCAGGTACTTGAAACTGTCCACTGTCTCAATGTCCTGTCCCTGGATGTTCACTAGTAAATGTGTGTGTGTGTGTGTGTTTGAGTGCTTCTCCTGAAGTCGACCACCATCTCCTTCGTCTTCCTAGTGTTCAAGCACAGGTGGTTGCGCTCACACCAGTCCACGAAGTCGACGATGACCGACCGGTATTCCAGCTCGTTCCCTCTGACACACGGCCCACGATGGCGGAGTCGACCGAGAACTTCTGGAGGTGGCAGCTGTTTGTGTTATATATGAAGTCCGAGGTATAGATGTTAAAAAGGAAGGGTGAGAGGACGGTGCCCTGCGGTGCCCCCGTGCTACAGACTACCACCTTTGACTTACAGCCGCGCAGCCGCACGTACTGTAGACGGTTAGTGAGGTAGTCAATAATCCAGGTAGCAAGGTGCCCGTCCACCCCCACGTCCTCCAGCTTCCCCCGCAGGCGCGCTGGCCTGATGGTGTTGAAGGCGCTGGAGAAGTCAAAGAACATGACCCTCACAGCGCTGCCGGCGATCTCCAGGTGGGTGAGTGCCCGCTGCAGAAGGTAGATGACGGCGTCTTCTACTCCGATGTTGGGCCTGTAGGCAAACTGCAGCGGGTCTAGGGTGGGGCTCACCATAGAGCGGAGGTGTTCAAGGAGGAGCCTTTCCATGGTCTTAATGAGGTGGGAGGTCAGGGCGACAGGTCTGTAGTGGGCTGGTTCCTTCGCTTGTGCTGTTTTGGGAACCGGAACCACACAGGAGGTCTTCCAGAGGACTGGAACCTTCTCCAGGCTGAGGCTCAGGTTGTACAGGTAGCATAGTACCACACAGAGCTGGTCTGCGCAGGTCCTCAGCAGCCTGGGACTGATGCCATCAGGTCCTTCAGATTTCCTCTGATTTAGTCGCCTCAGCTGTCTCCTCACCTGGTCTGATGTGAGGGAGAGGGGGCTGGGGTGGGCTGCAGAGGGAGGGGATGTGTCTGTCGGGCTGTAGCAGTCAAGTGAAGTTGGCCTGGGGAGGGGAGGTGTCAGCTGGTCTGGAGACGTGTGAAGAGGAGTGGAACGGGAGGGGTGCAGAGGGGAGGGGGAGAATCAAACCTGTTGAAGTAGCAGTTTAGTTCATCCGCCCAGCGCTGGTCACCATCAGCTGTCCCTCTGACACTCTGCCCAAATCCAGACATGGTCTTTAGTCCTCTCCAGACGTCCCGCACGTTGTTCTGAGCCAGCTTCTCCTCCATCTTCTTCCCATAGTCCTTCTTTGCCCTCCTGATCCTCCACTGGAGCTCACGCTGGACCTTCTTCTGCTCCTCTCTGTCCCCCGAGATGAAAGCCCTCTTTTTCTGGTTCAGGAGGACTTTGAGCTCAGGGGTGACCCATGGGTGGTTGTTGGAGAAGCAAATTTAACCAATGGCTGAGAGTTTTTGTTTCTCCCTCCTGCTGATTGGTTGCAGATGATGTGTACACCTTTTTTTTAATCTCCTTCGCCGAAATGTCATCAACGTGATAGCTTGAATTGCGAATGCACTTTTATTAGCGTGTTTTTAATGATTATTTGCACCCTATGATGTCACTCAAACACACTGCATCTTCTCTAGCTTCTGCTAAGGAACCAAAGCGCGTTATTTATTTCATACAAAATGACGCTCCAATATATATATATATATATATATATATATATATATATATATATATATATATATATATATATATATATATATATATCCTGTGCTCAGTTCAAGGACTCGGGCTGCTGCTTCGGACATTTCCCATGTGACTCTCTTTGCTTTCCTGCCTCAGGTTCCAGGGGCTGGTGGTCCTTTCACAGGACAGTTGGATGACAGTTTTCATTAGTTATTCTTGTATAACTCAAATAAAACCTCTCTCAGCTCTATGGTAAGGTGGATGGATCAAATCAGGTAGGTATAAAATTCTTTATTATTATTTATATTACATCAATGCCCCGCCTTTGCTTGAGGTAATCAACACATCCTATTGTATTGCATCATTTATCATCTCTCTTTTTAAAATTAAAGTGAAAAAAGTGCAGGAGTTTTAGCTATGCTTATATGATCTTCAATTCTGTGTTGATGTAGAGCCATGCCTTCACTGCACTCGAGAAGGTTTGATATCAAACTGTGGACTGTAAAATTGCTTTGGCGATGAAGCAAAACCACACAGTGTTTGCGTGAGGCCCGATGTATTACTTAAGCAAGGAAGCGAATGCCTTGAAATAGATGTGCAAAGGGTGTATTGTTTACAACGCTTTGCCAATTTGTTCAGCTTGACAGCAAGATGTCAGCATCCATTTGGTCCTGACTGATTGGAGAGGGTGATGTGATTGTCGGCTGGTTTAGAAAGCAGCTATGGCTGAACAGTCAAAACACTGCCAATGTGCATATGAGATGCATAAATTTGGCTCAGGAAGTGATTACCTCATGCTTTCTTCCTGTCTGCCATGAACTCTCACGCAGTGAATTGTGTCAGCTTATGTAACGTCAACGTTAGAGGTTACAGAACACATTGAAATCATCACGCCGTGGAATGCTTCACTTCATGTGACATCAGTTTGTCTTAAACACACGCACACACACACACACACACACACACACATACACACACACACATACACACACACATACACACACACACACACACACACACACACACACACACACACACACATATATATATATATATGTATGTATATATATATATATATATACATATATAAAATGCAGCCGTGAGGGGGGGCACAAACAAGTGCCCCCCTCACGTCGATCCCAAGCCCAGATAAATGCAGAGGGTTATGACAGGAAGGGAATCTGGCGTAAAACTTTTGCCAAAATACAAAATGCAAACCGTAAAGACAAATTTCATACCAGATCGGTCGAGGCCTAGGTTAACAACGACCACCATCAGTGCTGTTAACCAACAGCGTGCTGGTAGAAATCAGACTACTGTTGGTCGAAGAAGGAGAGGTCAAAGAAGGATAGGTTGAAGAAGGAGAGGTGGGAGGCGTGTCCGTAGGCAGAGAGAGAAGAGGAAAAGCATGAGTTTGGTCTGAGAGTAGGGACTTGAATGTTGGAACTATGACAGGAAAAGGTAGAGAGCTGGCTGACATGATGCAGAGGAGGAAGGTGGACATACTGTGTGTTCAGGAGACCAGGTGGAAAGATAGCAAAGCTAAAAGCTTAGCAGCAGGGTTTAAAGTGTTTTTTCATGGTGTGGATGGGAAGAGAAATGGAGTAGGAGTCATCTTAAAGGAGGGTTTGGTCAGGAATGTTCTAGAAGTGAAAACAGTGTCAGACAGAGTGATGAGTGTCAATATAGAAATTGAAGGCGTGATGTTCAATGTTGTTAGTGCTTATGCACCACAGGCAGAATGTGAGCTAGAAGAAAAGGAGAAAGGCTGGAGCGAGTTAGATGAAGTAATGCAGAGTACCCCTAAAGATAAAACAGTGGTCATTGGAGCAGACTTCAATGGACATGTTGGTGAAGGAAACAGAGGGGACGAGGAAGTGATGGGCAGGTTTGGTATCCAGGACAGGCACACAGGAAGAAAAGCTGTTGATGGATTTGCAAAAAGGATGGAAATGGCTGTGGTTTTGGCTAATATGAAGGAAGTCAGTGACTGCAAAGTACTAGTGGGTGAGAGTGTTGCCAAACAGCAAAGGATGGTGGTGTGCAGGATGATGCTGATGGTAAGAAAGGTGAAGAAGGCAAAGGCAGAGCAGAAGACGAAGTGGTGGAAGCTGAAAAAGGAAGAGTGTTATGCTGTCTTCAAGGAGGATTTGAAACAGGTTTTGGGTGGTCATGAAGTGCTTCCAGGTGACTGGACAACTACAGCTAATGTGATCAGGGAGACAGGTAGGAGAGTACTTGGCGTGTCCTCTGGAAGGACAGTAGATAAGGAGGCTTGGTGGTGGAATGAGGAAGTGCAGGATTGTGTACAAAAGAAGAGGTTAGCGAAGAAGAAGTGGGACACGGAGAGGACCAAAAAGAGTAAACAGGAGTACAAAGAGGTAAGGCAAAGGTAACTGTGAGGTACAAAGAGGTAAGGCAAAGGTAACTGTGAAAAAGCCACACAGAGGGCGTATGATGACTTGTATGATAGGTTGGACAGTAAGGAAGGAGAAAATGATTTATACAGGTTGGCACAGCAGAGAAATAGAGATGAGAAGGACGTGCAGCAAGTTAGAGTGATTAAGGACAGAAAGGGAAATGTATTAATGACAGAAGTGTGCTGGGAAGATGGAAAGGGTACTTTAAAGAGCTGATGAATAGGGAAAATGAGAGAGAAAAAAAGAGTAGAAAAGGTGACCGTTGAGGACCAGAAAGTAGCAAAGATTAGTAAGGGTGAAGAGAGGAGGGCATTGAAGAGGATGAAGAGTGGAAAGGCAGTTGGTCCTGATGACATACCAGTTGAAGTATGGAAGTGTCTAGGAGAAGTAGCAATATATTTTTCTGACAAGAACATTCAACATGGTCTTAGAGAGTGAGAGGATGCCGGGGGAATGGAGGAGAAGTGTGCTTGTGCCCATTTTTAAGAAAAGGGGAGATGTGCAGAGTTGTGGCAACTCCAGATGGATAAAGTTGATGAGCCATATGATGAAGTTATGGGAAAGAATAGTGGAAGCAAGACTAAGGGCAGAGATGAGCATTTATGAACAACAGTTTGGTTTCATGCCAAGAAAGAGCACCACGGATGCAGTGCTTGCTTTGAGGATGTTAATAGAGAAGTACAAAGAAGGTCAGAAGGAGCTGTATTGTGCCTTTGTGGATCTGCAGAAAGCATATAACAGGGTGCCCAGAGAGGAACTGTGGTATTGTATGAGGAACTTTGAAGTGGCAGATTAGTATGTTAGAGTGGTGCAGGACATGTATGAGAGATGTTCGACAGTGGTGAGGTGTGCTGTTAGTGTGACAGAAGAGTTCAAGGTGGAGGTGGGACTGCATCAAGGGTCAGCGCTGAGCCTCTTCTTGTTTGCTATGGTGATGGACAGACTGACAGACGAGGTTGGACAAGAAACTCCATGGACTGTGATGTTTGCAGATGGCATGTGATCCGTAGTGAGAGCAGAGAACAAGTGCAAGGAAACCTAGAGAGGTGGAGGTATGCCCTGGAAAGGGGAGGAATGGAGTGTGTATGAACGACAAGGAGCCAAGAGGAATGGTGAGATTACAGGGAGCAGAGATAAAGAAGGTGGAACATTTTAAGTGCTTAGGCTCAACAAGTGCTTAGGCCAGGTTGGAATGGTTGCGATAGGAAGGTATTGGCATGAATGAAAGGAAAAAGTGTAGAAAACAGTGTTGAGGCCAGCGATGTTGTATGGTTTGGAAACAGTAGCCCTGGGGAAAGGACAGGATGCAGAGCTGGAGGTAGCAGAGATGAAAATGTTGAGGTTCTCTTTGGGAGTAACGAAAATGGATAGGATCAGGAATGAGTACATCAGAGGGACAGCACATGTAAGACATTTTGGAGACAAAATCAGAGAGGCTAGATTGAGATGGTTTTGACATGTACAGAGGAGGGATATTGAGTATATTGGTAGTAGGATGCTGAGGTTGGAACTACAGGCAGAAGGCCGAGAGCAAGACCAAAGAGTAGATTTATGTATGTGGTGAAGGACGACATGAAAGGAGTTGGAGTAATAGTAGAAGATACAGAAGATAGGGTGAGCTGAAGGTGGATGGTTTTCTGTGGCGACCCCTGAAGGGAAAAGCCAAAAGGAAAAGAAATATATATATATATATGATGAATATGATGTATGATAATATACACACATGTATGATGAATGAATGCATAAAAAATGTAAAGATAATCATTTTATACTAATTTTGGCCCATGAAATTTCATCTGTTAAACATTTTATGCATTATGATTTGCACACACGGACATTTAGTGATGCAGGAGAGGCAGTGCTGAGGTCTGTTGGTGGCCCAACTTCAACTTGAACACGTTGAGCTTGAAGAACTCATTCTGTATCGTCGGTAAGATTAATCTGTGACACACCCAGCATGAAGATCATTGGAAGTAAATCATGAGGGAAAGGATTGTGGATTGAGTGATGTTTTTCCAAAGTGAGGGTGGGTGGTCGGGCCGTTCTCCTGACCACACGCCTTGTGATTTTTTTTTTTTTTTTTTTCTATGTGGCACTATATTCAATTAGTAAAAGAAAAAAAAAAAAGTATACAGTCATCCACCCCAAACTCTTGAAGCCCTTAAGGTTACTACTCAGAAGGAGATCAGCAATGCTGTTCCACCCGACATGACCCATCATGACCAAAGTCACAGGGAGGCTGATGCCCATCTAAGTTGCATGTTACACTCTGGTACATAAGGTGCATGTTACACTCTGAACAGCTCACCAGGCCATCTCAGTTAACATTCATTCATTCATTCATTCATTCGTGTTCTGAACCGCTTAATCCTAATTAGGGTTATGGGGATGTGGTGACCATCGCAGTCCACTCTGAGTGAGGACTTGAGGTGTCTGAGCGATCTTGAGCTTAACTTATGGTGGAGTTTTACGTATTCTGGGTCTATGTGCTTGTTTTCTCCTCCTACTGCCCGACATCATGCAGGCAGGTAGAGTGCTGATGCTAATTACTCCTAGTGGTGAGCATGTGTGAACGTTGCCCTGTGATGGACTATTGGCCAGATGAAGAGGGACTTTTTAGAGGTTAATAGGCTATTGATCCATCATGACTCTATTCAGAATAGATTGATTGCCAAAGCGTTTCATAAATTATGTTTTTCGGTCGCAGCATAATTTAGTATGATTTACCGTCAGCATTATTCGTATCCAAAGCTTTATGACCCTTAAAATGAAGGTGGTCCAAACGCTTGGCCATTTATGCTAATAATTGTACATTGTATGTTTGTTTCAGTTCTACTGCGTATGCAAATTAATTAATTTCTTTATTTAATTAGCCTTCAGCAGCTCAATCATTTCCCTTCTTCATCTCCCGACGGAGGACGAGGTGAAGACTGAGACTGAGAAGGTCGGCCCTGACATCATTATTCACAGACTCCTCCTGTGGGATCTTCAAACGTAATATTTAATCACTCGAGCATGTCCCGGTCTGTGCTAGAACCTAAATCCAGTGGGACATGATAGAGCTTGAGCAGAATTAGACTGGGAGCAGCCTTGTAATTTTCAAACCACCTCACCACATAGAGATGAAACACATGTATGCAGGGACTCCCAAAGATTGCCAAGCTCCTTAAAGGTGTCTTTCACTGAGCTTGGATATAGTTGGGGACTGTGGTGAAAGGACATTTTCCATATTCACTATTACTTTCACAAACATTTTACAAATAGTCTCCAAATAGTCTTCAAGTTGGCTGGTCAAGCAAGATATCACTTTCATTCAGCAAGGAGTTTTAAGTATGTTCGAAATTATTATGGAGCCTTTGGTCTCTTTTTTTTTTTTTTTTTTTTTTGCCATTTGATTCCCACTCACAACCGCCATTCTCTGAATAGTCTGCAAACGTCCTTTATGGATATGGACAATTCCTTAATTATTTAAATTGTTACTTGTTGAGGTACAGTTGGAGCTTACAAATTATGTATATAGTTGACGAACATCTGTGACTGGTCATGTGACTGCGGCACTATATAAATGTGACCTTACATTTACATAATGGCATTTTCCAGATGCCCTTATCAAGAGTGACTGATATTTTTCATACAACTGAACAATTTAGGGTTAAGGGTCATGCTCAAGGGCCCAAGTAGGAGAATGCTGGAACTGGGACTTGAATCGTGAGCCCTAACCACTGAGCCACCACTGCCTTGGTGGCCTTGGCTCTTGACTTGATGAGTGTTTGGCAGACATCAAAATATCGGACTGTTTATCAACTAGTCACCAGAATAGTCTCAAAAAATTGCTAAAAAATCATCAACAAATCATCAATTGGTATCACTGAACATTCATGGAACAGAGATTTAATTACTTTCAGAGAATAAAGATTATTTCTGCAATTCTGTAATGGAATCTGTTCATCTTTCAAAACTTAATCACACGTTGTAAGTAGTGGTGAAGGCAAAGATGCAGACCGACAGTCAAACAAGCAGCTTTGACATCAAAACAAACCTCAGTTATAAATTGGCTACAACTATATCGGAATGTTCAGAACCATAAGTGAAATGGCTGATGATATGGATTAGCAAAACAGATATAAGGGCCAGACATAGAGTGCAAGGTACCTCCTGGATAATGGAGCAAATAGGACCAATATGAGTATTGCCTTTACTTTCCCATATGTCCACCTTAAAATACAGTGTAAAGTATGTGGACGTGACCCAATAAGCAAAAATTCACTCATTTTCTCAACTGCTCAATCTTAATTAGTCATAGGGAGGCTGGGGCACATCTCTGCCAACTCTGGGCAAGGGCAGAGTACACCCTGGACAGCTCATCAGGCCATGAGCATGCCAAGAGCTATGCAGCTCCTCTTGATGACAGTCACCGATGGTTCTTTTACATGAACTTCTTACCATAGACAGTGAGAGACATGGCCAGACCCTGATGACTCAGTTAGCTGCTCTGGAGGGACACCGGTGACAACCCGGTGGTAGTGGGGCTTGAACCCACGACCTTAGGATCAATGATTCAAAACCTTACCACTAGGTCACCACTGCCATTACCAAAAAAATGAATAAATAAATAAAACCTACGTTGTTTGAATGTTTAACAATAATGTTTTGATTTGACCTTTCAAGGTCACATGAGGTCAAAAAATATTTTCTCACTTGAAAGTCCTTATGCAGTCCATAGTTACGGCATATCTGTCTCCTAATTTTCTGTGATCTTCACTGACCTTCACATACGACCTCGATATACCAAAGTTATCGCAGCTCTGGGACTCATTGCTGACCTGCTTCATGCTATTAGGGTGAAGGGGTTGGGTTTTTTGTGTTCGGGGTTTTGGTCACTGAAAAACTGATAAACAAACAAATAAACAGTATTCATTCTGCAACCTCAGTGTCTGTGGTGGAGGCATAAATGTATTTATTGCTGCACTGACTTTTATTTAGACAATTTACTGTAGATTATTGTTACATTGTCCCGTAATATTTCATCTTTCCATCTTTTGGTCAGGGTTGTGCAAATAGCTCAAGTCAATCCCAAGAAACTTGCCTGGCTGTGGCTTGGTGAGCTACGGAGCGTGTACTCTGCCCTTGCCCAGAATTGGCTAAGATGGGTGCCAGCCTCCCTGCAACCATAATTAGGATTAAGCAGTTCAGAAAATAAATGAATGAATGAAGAAATCTCAAGAAATTTCAGGCGAGGCTTGCAGATTACAAGACAGTTTGCAAGTCAAGTGCAGGTCTTAGTGTAATATTTGTGATTTTGTTGTTGATAGACAGTTCATTAAAGATCAGGCATCTTACCGATTTTCTTTACAGACACCAGTGGAGTACCAAAGAAATATAACTAATTTACCCACAGTTCTTCAGGACCCTGCTTCGCCACCTCCTTCTGAAACACTGATCGCAAGTACGCACATGGAGTGGTCTGTTTGACTTCCTCCTCCCATTTATGTCTTTTCTGCTCTCTGTGCCTACTGTGTTCAAAGGGCATCACTAAAAAAAAAATTATAATAAAAATAAATAATAATGATTAAATAAATAATAATAACTACAAACAAAGAAACAAAAAAAACAATCTATAAAATTCTTGTGTGTACAGCCAGCTCAAAAGCCCAGTGAAAAACTAAATTAAAACTCAATACACTTACATGGACATGTTTTTAGTCCACTTTTTTTTATTTTTATTTTTTTATTTTAGGTTCCATACAAATAAATCAGTACCTATGTCGACAACAGACATTCTTTCCTGAGAACCCGTCCAAATGCAAAAGCTAATCTTGCGTGTGTAACAAGCTGCTTCTGAGCACTTTTGATTTCCCCCACAAAGCTGATTCATCCAGCTTTCATATCCTCTAAGTGCTTTCATCCTGGTCAGGGACATGCAAAATATTTGTGGGAACACTTCCTGCTTTATCAGAGTTCCATCCCGCATTTTTTATTTTTTTTTCAAGGAAAAATGTCTTATTTTTCTTATTCTTTTGTGGAAATAATGCAAACTTTGATAAATGGTATTTATAAAATATTACAGATTTTAAATAGGTTTTGACTATTAAATGGTAAATATTATTTTTAAGTAATATTCTGGGGTGTACGTAGTCTAAAGCATAGAAATGTGGCTTTGAGACAGAAAGGTTGCTGGTTTGATTCCTGAACCAGCAGGAAAAATGTGTATTGTGTATGTGTGTGTCCTTGGGGGGACACCTTCCCTTCCTCCACATAAATGACTGAAGTGCCCTTGAGCAAGGCACCTAACCCCTAACTGCTCACCAGGCATCACTAATGTGTGTGTGTGTGTGTGTGCGTGTGTGTGTGTGTGTGTGTGTGTGTGGCTGCCCACTGCTTTGTGTGTGTGTGTGTGTGTGTGTGTGTGTGTGTGTGTGTGTGTGTGTGTGTGTGTGTATGTGTGTGTGTGTGTGTGTGTGTGTGTGTGTGTGTATGTGTGTGTGTGTGTGTGTGTGTGTGTGTGTGTGTGTGTGTGTGTGTGTGTGTGTGTGTGTGTGTGCGTGTGTGTGTGTGTGTGTGTGTGTGTGTGTGTGTGTGTGTGTGTGCGCGCGCGCGCTCACATTAGATGGGTTAAATGCAGAGGCATTAATTTCGCTTGTTATTAATACAGTATATTAACATCAAAAAATAAATAATTAAATACTGTAGGGTGCTTTAGCTCTGCAGGTTCCACTTTGACCATTTGTCCATAATCATTTTTCACAGCGGTTGATCAGTATTAGTCACCCACCAGTTTTGTGTATATTTAGATCTATTTTCAGTGAATTGTTGCATGTAAGGTATGGAACTCATGATGGATCGTAATGGGCACCAGAATTCAATCCTTTTTTTTTTTTTTTTTTAATTAATTTATTTTTTTTAAGCAACCAATCAGAACTTTTCGATAATATTTCTATATATAGGTGTATAGTGTTAGGATTTAAATGATCATTTTTCAGTAAATTACTTTCTAAACATTATTTATCATGAATCAAACCAATTTAGATAACAAGACTTTAAACAAGATTTAAATTAGCACAATTCCGTTTTGCTTCTGCTCCCAATAGTGTAAACATTTATATGTATATTAAATGTGTATATGTGCCGGAACACGACCTATGACTGATTCACATCTGATTGGCATGTTTGATTTGGTATAGGTTTTCACGTCGGATGCGGTTCCTGGCTCGACTCCCACAGGGCATTGTGTTGCCATGGTCACGTGCAGT
Source organism: Plotosus lineatus (assembly GCA_024760905.1). Taxonomy (NCBI): domain Eukaryota; kingdom Metazoa; phylum Chordata; class Actinopteri; order Siluriformes; family Plotosidae; genus Plotosus; species Plotosus lineatus. The sequence continues at coordinate 67,429,560 of CM045730.1, read as the reverse complement.
CATATTGTGTACAATTATAGCTCAAGTGTCTTTAGCTTTATGTTTATAATTTACAAGTTGTTTATTAAAGTTCAGTTCATTTTCTGTAACCGCTTCATCCTAATTAGGGTCGCGGGGAGGCTGGTGCCCATCCCAGCCAACTCAGGGCGAGGGCAGCGTACACCCTGGACAGCTCGCCAGGCCATCGCAGGGCGGAAACACGCTGACGGCTTTGCAGCTACTCTTGTTGAAAGTCAGCAATGGTTCTTTTACATGCCTCACATCATAGACAGTGAGAGACACGGCCCGCCTTTGATAACCCAGTTAGCTGCACTGGGAGTTTATTAAAGTACTACTGTATATGTTTATACATGTATTTTACAATATGTCTATAATGCACTATAAATTTAAAATTTAGCATATATATATATATATATATATATATATATATATATATATATATATATACAACATATTTAACATATAACATAATTTGTTTAATATCAATAATATCAATATGGTCCTTTTATTTGCACCTCAATGAATCATTCTAGACTAAAAACCATGCACACAACCATGCATAAGTTTCAAACTTTATTATAGAAACAGGAAAACAGAAAAAGCAAAGTGCATGAACTGGAAATAATTTAGTTAATTTAGGCCAGTAGCGCTGCTGATGCCACTGGTGGTACAGAGGTGGTGGTGGTCGAAGCTGCTGGTGGTGTTGCTGCAGAGGAGGTGGCTGGAGCTGCTGCGACCATTGCTACGTAGGAGGTGATTGTTCCTGTGGCTGCATCTCCAAGGGTTCAGCTCTGTCCAGGTAGTCGTTCAGCAGTTCTTGAATTTTTTAATTCCGCATGCCTGTACAACGGTATCAGTCGATTTTGCAGCACAACTGCCGCCCAACTGGTGAAACTCACCCTCTCTGACTCATCAGCCATCCAAATCTCCTTTCTCTGGTTCACCAGCTGTTCGGCTACTGAAGAATCCGGTCCACTCTGTCGTCATGGCTGGGCGTTGGAGCTCCTGACCTTGCCAAGTTGCACCTGGTTGTGGTGGCAGGTGTTGCTGCGGTGGCAGGTGTTGCAGGGGGCTGACGGGTGTTGTCTTTTTGATATGTCTACTGTCCTCTGACCCCTCCAGCGATGATGGCAGTGGTGGTTCTCCAGCAGTGGTGTGTGTGGAGCCACCGGAGCCAGTTGCAGCATCAACCTTCGCCTTCAAAGACACCAGGTTCCTCCGCTGTACCTCAACTATGTGCGGGTAGAGAAAGCTGAAGCTGTCGTAGATCCATTGGTCCCTCTGTGATATGTTGAGATCAGCCTGTCCCAACTTCCACTGTCTAAGCTTTCCGAGCCTCGTGCGCACGCAATGGAACCACTGCTTAAGCTCCTCGTCGGTCTTCCCCTTGCACACGCCCTGATCAGACCAGAGCTTGGCTTTGAGTGTCTTGTTTGTCCATGAGTGGAGTTTCTTATTGTAAAGGCACTCTTTCACCTGGATGAAGTCGACCATGGCCTGCTCCTCATCGTCGGTCAGTTTTAAATAGACGCATGCCTTTTTCTCAGCGGCGATATCAACAGAAGCGACATCCAGCTCGGCGTCTGTTACGAGCATGTAAATATTTGTGTGAAAAATAATGGAAGAGAGTAACATGGTGTGACTCAGCTGTTTGGGTCTGGAATTTCCCATAAGGGGACCTAGTTGTGCATGCTCCCTGGTGGCGGGTCGGTAGGGAATCTATATTAAGGACCTGTTGCCGACTGGCTACAGTCTCCTCAAGTCTCTTCGAGTCTCCTCCAGTCTCTTCCAGTCTCCTCGTGTCTCCTAGATCCAAGGTCGGATCACCTAAAGGGACTCATCGCAGCAGATCAACTCATCCAAGGTGAACCATGGAACGCACATCAACCAAGTTTCATTGTTCGGGTCAAAGTCCATCATCCACGTTTGCACACAGCCCACGGGAGGATGGTAAGCATTTGTTTCTGTCGACACATGGGGTGGCAAGCCTTTCCCCGCCAGCACATGCGCCATCTCTAAATTTACCCTGCTGCGGATGCTTGGTTACTATGGGACCCTTTGTTAACTTGTATGTGGTTTCGCTTTAAGATGTAAGTTATGAATGTTGTCTTATTTTATTTTGTACATATCATTAAACTGTATATGGTTTCTGTCATGGTCTGTTGTGCTTTGCTGGTTTCACGGGGCAAACGTTCTGCCTTTGTTCTGCAAATGTTCCGCGTACTGTCTATGAAAATTATGCAGTGTTTCTTTATTATTCCGTATCTATTCCGCGCCTTCCGAGAGTATTCTGTGGGGATCCGTAGATGAACGCCAACGTTCCGTGGCTGCTTTTGACCATCTGGAAAAAGTGAGAATGCTCACGGAATGGTCACGGACCATTTGCGGAATAAAAGGAACGATCACGGAACGTGATCTGCGGAACCTGAGAACCTGCGGCACCTGAGGGAACACTGTTGGAAGATTTTTCCATCAACATGCTTTTGAACATGTTCAAAAGCACGCTCGTGGAAGATTTTGGACTGACATAAGCGGAGGAATACATTCGGAGGGACACGGAAGATGATGGAATACCTAAGGAACATTGGAGGATGACGACATTTTGCTTCCACAAGTCTGTTGCGCTCTGATGAAATGGGGGTATTAGAGCAGTGACCCCCAACCCGAACTTAAAACGTAATGCGGTCATATTGCTAATGTTGATGCGGCAGACAGAAAGTGACTGCAACATTTGAACAGCCTTGTCTGAAGTCACCGGTGGCGTATTTTACTGTTATTTTAATGATGTAGTGATGATTCTAGCTGTGGTACATGGTTGGGTAAAAATGGCCACGCCCTCTTCCCGTATGGTGATTTCTCTGCTGTAATTGTGCAGTTCAATGTGTTCTAACTGGCCTGTTTCATTCAACTGCAACACAGTGCTTTGCTCAGACTGACGGGCCTGTGAATTTCACACGGCATTTTCTTTAACCTGAACAACCCTGTGCTACCTTAACACACAGTGACTATCTGTGAATAAAACAAGTGAAAGTTTAATAAAAATCAGAGGGCAATGCTGAACAGGTTGCACTGGCATTGGACTCTTTCAAGTTTATGGAGTAATGGTAAGCTTTGAAAGCAGGTCGGGGGGGGGGGGGGGGGGGGGGATACAACCGCATGCATCGAGTTCTTTGTCTGAATGCAGTTTTGACTTTTTCTATCCTTATCATTCATTAATTCATTTTCTGAACCTCTGAATTCTAATTCAGGGAGGCTGGCATCCATTTCAGTTGACTCTGGGCAAGCATGAGGTACATCCTGGACAGCTCGCCAGGCCATCGCAGGGTCAACACTGACACAGCCATTCACACCTTGGAGTGATTTTTGAACAACCAATTAACCTGTTGTTCATGTTTCTTGACTGTGGGAGGAAACCCATGCAAGCACGGGGAAGACGTGCAAACCCCCACACTTAAACCCCTAGGCTGGGCATCGAACCAAGACCTTCTTGCTGTAAGGCAGACGTGCTAACCACTACACCACCGTGCCACCTCCTTATCATGCAGTGAACACTATATTAGAGGGGGAAATCTAACAGTGCAGGTAGAAGGTCTGTTTGATGCATGAGTTGATCTGTTTCCTCTGGAGAGAAGCTTCCCTTCCTACTCCCTGCCACACCCACCATTTTAATAGCAATCCACCAAGGTGAAGATATATCTTGTCCATGAAGGATCAAATGACATGATGAGTTTTGACGAAAACCTGATTATGCCACTAAACATTAAAAGATAAAGGTCTATTATTCCGAACCTGGCACTACAATCATCTTTCACTGTTATCCAGGCAACAGTCATTTGGGACACGCCCTAACTGGGACAAATTATTTATGCAGTTGTGTCGTGTGCTTCAGTTTGTGCACTTTGATTGTTAAACCAAGGCCCGGTGTGTTTCGCACTTATTCTTTCCAGCCAGCAGGAATTAATTCTGATCAGTGATTTCATCAAACAATCTGAGTAGGGGTTCTGATCCACAGATCTGGCTTTCTCTGCTTCAGAAAGATGGATGTGGAAACTTTAAAAAAGAAACAACAAGCAAACAAACAAGCAAAAAACAAATAACAAAAAAAAATTCAAGATTCTTTTATCTTTTTATTATTTTTTTTTAAATCAAAGTATCCGTTGGATAGATTCGCTCCTGCACCAAACTGCTCAGCTGTACTTTTAAAATACAAACCATTCACTACTCACTATATACTGCACTAGTCTGCCGTTTTGTGGTGATGTCTGCATGTATAGCAAGAAGTACATAGTGCACTGCATGTATCCCATAATGCATTATCAAAGAAAAAGTATACAAGCAATGGTCACTAACCACGCAATACACTGCACTGCATTTGCACTGTTGGCAAAGACTTATCAAGGAATGGATGGATGGATGGATGGGCGGGCAGGCGGACGGACGGACGGACGGACGGACGGACGGACGGACGGATAGATAGATAGATAGATAGATAGATAGATAGATAGAGGAAATGTGTTGTGTTTGAAAGCTACTAATAATATATTAGATTAGATTAAACTTAAATGCCATTACACATGTATAAATATAGAGTAATGAAATTCAGTTTAGTATCCAATCGGAAGTGCAGAGAGCAGCAAGTGTAATATATACCATATATTTCGGACGATACGTCTGTTATATAATTCTGTTCGTCATCATGATCATAATTTCACGTTTGTTACTTTTACACTCACAACCACAAGATTGCACTCTAGACTTGGGTACCAGTATCTGCTCATCCACCACTGAACAAATGTCCCCATAAAAAAAAAAAAAATTCTGAAGATTACAAATTACAAGTAGTATAATATGCAACAGAAAATGGTAAGCGAACAACAGAAAGAAAGTTTGGAGTGAATGAGAAACTCGTGAGGGCGGGGTGAAAAGGGGAGGTTACTACTACGGCAGTGAAGAAAACAAAAAACAACAACAAAAAAAATCTAATCACAGGCTAAAAGCTGGATGGTCACAGCTAGTGGAGCGAGTTCACACATGGGGACTTGAGCAATGTGACTCAGGGAGCGGATTGTCAACAGTGCAGTTGTGTCTCCACGCCCAGGTAGTTGTCAAGATGGTTATAAATGACCTTGCAGGAGGACTTCCGTGGTGTTACTGCTTCATGCAACACATCTGCCTCTCTATCACAGGAAGGACCACAATGTCACAAAAACTGCCAGCAGATTTCAATCTGACAGTTTCCGTGAGTTTCCCCAAAAATCCGACTTATAGTCCAATGCGACTTATATACGTTTTCTTCTTCTTCTTCTTCTTCTTCTTCTTCTTCTTCTTCTTCTTCATGCATCTTTTGGCCAATCCGACTTTACTCCGGAGAGGCGTATAGTCTGGAAAATACATCTAAATTATTCACTCACTCACTCACTCACTCACTCACTCACTCACTCACTCACCCACTCATTCACTCACCCACTCACTCACCTACTTACTCATTCACTCACCCACTCACTCACTCACCCACCCACTCACTCACTCATTCACTCGCCCACTCACTCACCCATTCACTCACCCACTCACTCACTCACTCACTCACTCACCCATTCACTCACCCACTCACTCACTCACTCACTCACTCACCCACCCACTCACTCACTCACCCACTCACTCACTCACCCACCCACTCATTCACTCACCCACGCACTCACTCACTCTCCCACCCACCCACTCACTCACTCATTCACTCACCCACTCACTCACCCACTCACTCATTCACTCACCCACTCACTCACTCACTCTCCCACCCACCCACTCACTCACTCATTCACTCACCCACTCACTCACCCACTCACTCATTCACTCACTACTCACCCACTCACTCATTCACTCACTCATCCACTCACTCACTCACCCACCCACTCACTCACTCACTCACCCACCCACTCACTCACTCACTCACCCACTCACTCACCCATTTGACTAGAGTCTGTCTCATCCGACACTGGGCAATGGCGCCATACCCCTGGACCTTGAAGCAGACCACTACATGGCCAAAATGCATACAACCATTCACTAGGAGCAATTTGGAATAGCCAATTAGGGAACCCCTGCAGGCTTGATGAGAACATCGACACAGAAAGGACAGCGCCTAGGATTGCACCATTGAGTCGACCTAATAAAATACTAATTCATCCATCACTCACTTAATAAGCTTCTTACTCCTGATTAGTCTAACAGGGAGGCTGGTGTCCATTTCAGCCACCTCTTTACGAGGGCACGGTACACCCAAGACAGCTCGCCAGGCCATTACGGGGTCAACACACAAACACACACAGACACACACACACACACACACACACACACACACACACACACACAAACACCTAGGGGAGATTTGGAACTGCCAATTAACCCACTACGCATGTTTTTGGACTGTGGGAGGAAACTGGAGTAACTGGAGGAAACCCACACAAGCACAGGGAGAACATACAAACTACAGACAATACTCAACCTCAGGTATTGAACTCAGAACCTTCTGGTGGTGAGGCGGATGTGCTAACCACTGCGCAACCGTGTGGCCCCCGAATAAAATATAAATGATTTGAAAATGCATTTCTTCACCAATGTTGGATTTTATAATGTCTGTTAGTCCAACCACAACGTTTTCCGAATGTGAATTCCTGATGAAAAACAGCAAAGAGTCAGCTGAGATTATAAAAGTCA
>CM045730.1:67182846-67417846 GCA_024760905.1 Plotosus lineatus | reverse complement strand
TTTCGCCTCAAGAACATTAAATTTGCGAGCATATAGTCTCTGCTGACGAACTAGTTTTCGGCGGACGAACCAAACCACGCGGTCGAACAGTGCCACGGTGGCGGCCACGAGAAGCTGGCCGACGCTCACGGGCGTCACAGTTAAATCACACCCCTTTCTTTGAGTGCGGAAGTGGTTTGTGTTTGATAGACATTTTGGACCATATTGAGTGTACTTTTGCTATTATGGGACCGAAAAAGACCCCACCACAGGCGGAGATCATTGAAAAACATGAACGAGGTGTGCGTTTGTGTGACTCAGCGTCCCAGTACCAGTACGCTAAGTCTACCATTGCTCCCATCCTTAAGAACAAGGAAGCTATTAAGGGTGCGTGTGTGGCTAAGGGTGTTTCCAAACAGTAGGCGTTTCCAAACTATCCTTCCAAACAGTAAGTCCCTCCCTCCCTCCTCCTCCCACTCCATTCCATCAAGCCATCAACTACCATCACAAAGGTAAATAAAACCACTTTATTATACAGTACAGTTTATTTCTTTAATTACAATACAATAGCACATTTATTATACATAAAATAAGGTATATTTTTGTGTAGTTTTAAGGCTTATTTAGTAGAAAATTATGTTTTATGGGGACCTGGGAACGGATTATTCTCATTTTAATGGTTTCTTATGGGAAATAAATGTTCGGAAGACGAACTTTTCGCCTCACACACACTTTCTGGGAACCAATTATGTTCGTCAGCAGAGGTATCACTGTATATATATATAATTGCCCACATTCGGCAAAACACACCAGAGAGAGGGGGAGAAGAGTGGTGTGTGTGTGTGTGTGTGTGTGTGTGTGTGTGTGTGTGTGTGTGTGTGTGTGTGTGTGTGTGTGTGTGTGTGTTTAATAATGGTTTAATTAATGAATATGTTAATAAAATGGTTTAATATGATCATAAAGTGTTCAAATGGTTTAATAAATAATTTTCTTTTACTTTTAACTCACATTCCATACAAAATTGGTGTACTTTTATCATTTTTAAAGGGTTTATGGAGTAGTCTTGGGAGCTGTGGAACGAATCACGCGTTTTACATGTAAAATGTGCCTCTACTTACGAAAACTCCAGGCTACGAAAAAGGCTCTGATTAATTTTGTAAGTAGAGGGCCGACTTATATATAATGTTTGTAAAATAAATACATGAAATAATATAGAATTATAAAAGAGTGTGTATGTAGATCTGGGACATGAAGGAAATCTTTAACTTTTCAACTCGTGAGTTTTGTTTACCGGAAGCATTCACTTCCGAAATCATAAATGTAGCCCAGCAATATCCGTGATAGTGCACGTGCGCAGAAGAAATTTCTGACACAACGGGGAGCTCAGGATTGATTTATTTGTTCACGATAGGATTAACGAGGGCAGTTGTGGCCTGCTGACGGTGCTGGATCACTGATCCTAAGGTTGGGGGTTCGAGTCCCACTCTTGTCATGGTTGTCACTGCCCCCCCTCCCCAGTGCGCTCACTGGGTTATCAAAGGCGGGCCATGTCTGTCACTGTCTGTGGTGAGAGGTTCATGTAAACGAACCATTGCTGACTTTCGTAAAGAGGAGCTGCAAAGCCGTCAGCGTGTTTCTGTCCCTTGCTAAAAAGGGTTGTGTCAGGCGGGGCATCCGACGTAAAAACCTGTGAACCAAATCAAACATTCGCTGTGGCGACCCCTGAGAAAGGGAAAAAGCCGAGAGGAAATCTCTCATCGTTCACGATTAGATTATGACTTTTTATCTTCTCTAAGATTCAAACAAATCAAAAGAACATCTAAACAACCTTGTTGAAGGTTTGTTTTATTGTTTTGATGACTGGAGTGGAGTTTACACTCAAAAACAGACAAAACCGGCATATGATGCCAGACCACTTTTATCTCGCTACAAAAGCAGTCAGGTTTTTTTTATATATTTTTATTATTTTTATTTTTTTCTACTGTATGGTGAAGAATATTGAAAATCATGTTTTTCTTTTCCTTTGGAAGCTCAGTGTTAAATCCGAGTAAATGCTTCCTGCCGTGAATTCTGCATCATCAACAACACTTTGCAAGCAATAACAACAACAACAACAACAACAAAATAATAATAACTAAATAGATTATTTCAAAGCTCTTCCTTTCATCGCATCAGAAATACTGTAGCAAAATAAATAAATAAATAAATAAAAATAAATAAACACACAAGAGCAGTGGTGGCCTGGTGGCAAAGGGTGCTGGATCACTGATCCCAAGGTTGTGGGTTCAAGCCCCCCACTCTCAACAGGTTTGTCACAGAACCCCCCACCCCACCCCCCAGTGCACTAATTGGGTTATCAAAGGCCGGCCATGTCTCTCACTGTCTATGGTGTGAGGTTCATGTAAAAGAACCACTGCTGACTTTCGACAAGAGGAGCTACATAGCGATCAGTGTGTTTCTACCATATGATGGCCAGGGGGAGCTGTCCAGGGTGTACTCTGCCCAACCTTTGGATCAGTAATCCAGCACCTTTATAACGGGCCACCACTGCCTCTGAGGTATTTTTAATTCATTATTTATCTATTTATACTTTTGCAGACTTAAAACTTTCCACATTTGCCAACATATTTACCAAAATGGGATAAAACTCACCATCGCTCGAAAGGCGCCTATGTATAAAATACGCTCATAATAATGCCCGTGTCTCCAGTTAATTATGAGCTTGTGAAAATGCGGTGGGAGAAGCTGCATAAAAACAGTAGCGACCACAAAACACTCTAAAATGAATGTTGAAATTTTACACTTCCATCACATCCTGATTGCATAATTTCAAATCCATTGTAGTGGCATCATACGAAGCCAGAGAAAAAAGAAAAAAAAAAAAAAAGGTTGTTGAAAGAATTATGGCTGTAGTTATATACTAGTGGAGGTAAATCAGCTTAGACATTTATTGTGCTTGCTTTAACATATATAATTCTGAGTGTACATCAATGTACAATATTTGCAAAAGCTACAAAGCAAAGGCAGCATTATGATCTGAAACAAGGTGACATAGGATGGAAAGGATGAAAGAGTCAAGCAGCTCGGTGGAAAACAAAAAAAAAAAAAAAAAAAAAAAAAAAAAAAGCGCTGTCATGATGAAGTGGTCCGTGTTGTAAAAGCATTGTCATATCTCATCTAGTTCGTCAGCTCACCTTGTACTTCAGGTTAAATTTGTGTGATCAGAGAGCAAGGCATCTGATCAAGTCAGATCTGTTGGCTGGACGTCACAGCTGTTTACCTGGCTGTAGGCTCCAAGCTGTGATCCAAGGCAGTGGCGTCTGCTCTGATTACTGACATCAGATCGAACAACTGAAAATAACTACAAGGCAAACAGGACGACATTTGCAGTCGTTTAGCAAATATAACAATAAATAATTGTGATTGGGCAGTGGTGGCCCCGTGGTAAAAAGTACTGGATCACTGATCCTAAGGTTGGAGGTTCAAGCTCCACTCTCCACGGGCTGTCCCTGCTGTCCCCCCCAGTACAGCTAACTGGGTTATCAAAGGCCGGCCATGTCTCTCACTGTCTGTGGTGGGAGGTTCATGTAAAACAACCATTGCTGACTTTCGTAAAGAGGAGCTGCATAGCCGTCAGTGTGTTTCTGCCCTGTAATGGCATGGCGAGCTGTCCAGGGTGTACTCTGCCCTCGCCTGGAGACGGCTGGGATGGGCGCCAGCCTCTCCTCGACTCTAATTAGAATTAAGCGGTTACAGAAAATGAATGAATGAGTAATTGTGATAATCAGAGAGCTCATTATGTCTGTCATCAATCAATAGTTGGTGAAAAATATTTAAAAAAAAATAGAATTTATGAATTAGCGTGGCATGGTGGCGTAGTGGTTGGCAGGAAGAAGGTGCTTGGTTTGAGTTCTGAGCTTGGTGAGGGCGTTTCCATGTGGGGTTTGCATGGTCTTCCCATGCTGGCCCGGGTTTTCTCTGAGTAATCAGGTTTCCGCCTACAGTCCAAAACTGTGCACATCAGGCTAATTCTCTGTGTGTGTGTGTGTGTGTGTGTGTGTGTGTGTGTGTGTGTGTGTGTGTGTGTGTGCTGGAGCTGTGATTATCTGGTCTATCCTCTCTTTGCTCAAGGAATGTTGAGATAGGCTCCGGCGTCCCTGCAACCCTCATAGCATCAGAAGGGTTGCCAAATTACTCGTTTTTATCATCAACAAATAAATAAAACACATGCTGATGTGGTTCAGTGTTTAAGACTTTGGGTTAATGATCTGATCGTTGTGGGTTCAAACTCCAGTACCACCCAGCGACCACTGTTGGGTCCTCAAGCAAGGCCCCTAACCTTCAATTGCTCAGTTGTCTAAAAAAAGTAAGGCACTTTGGATAATTGTCTGCTAAATGCTAAACATGTAAATGGGAAATATTTCTCGTAGCAGAATATCCCACTACAGGGTGTTTGTGGTGCAGAGTAATGCGCGATATCAACCAGATATTGTCATCAATCAGAAGTTCAATGTTTCCCGAATCACAGCACGTCTCAATATATTTCAAAGCCCCTCTGTGTATGGTGGATGTGGATCGACTTCCTGTACGCAGTACACATCCTGCACAGCTGCATGAAGCTGATCTTCAATACCCAGTGAACTGAAATACAGTAGCACCAAATTCCTGAGTCTGGCATCAATGTCCCGATCCTTATCCATGCAACCTTTATTCAAACAGCTTTCTGTGATTTTTTTTTTTTATCGTTGAGAAAAATGGGGTTACCAGTGCAGCATTCCACAGCTTGCATGGATTCCTCACGACTCAGATGAAACAAATAGCAAACTGTAATGTAAAACATATTCTCTTAACCTGAAAGCAGATTCATCTTTTTGCTGGATGGACTCAGACACCAAGACTCTTTTTTTTTCCAATTTCTGAATGGAACAATCTACCAATGTAAGAAGTGGAAGTCCCCAGCCTAGAATGCTTTAAAACAAAGCTCGAGGCTCCTTTTGACCGATCGGAATGCAGTATATGGCCCATTGTGTCGGCATGATGCACTGGCGTTTGCTGATATAGCTCAGAATCAATTTGATTCGATTCAATTTGATTCAATTTGATTTGATTCGATTCAATTCGATTCGATTTGATTCGATTCGATTCGATTTGATTTGATTTGATTCAATTCGATTCAATTCAGGTTTATTTGTATAGTGCATTTTACAGTTGAAATTGTCACAAAGCAGCTTTACAAAGTAAAACAGTGAAAGTAGGAGCTTACAAAGTATAAAAGAATTTAAGTATTTCCTATCACCCCTACACATCCCCAATGAGTCTCGCTCGTGACATCGATGGCAAGAAAAAAAACTCATTACATCTGAAAAAGAAACTTTGAGAGGAACCAGGTTCAAAAGGGAAGTCCATTCTCATTTGGATTTAACCAATATATATGAGAAATATATATGAGAAATATATATGAGAAATATATATGAGAAATTCATTACAGTCCAAATTGTAGTCCAGTTGGTTATAAAACTGTTATGTTGAACAGTCATGTTCACAGTCTGTTACATCTGGGTCTATTTAGATGTTCATCAGCAGGAGGGAGGGGCTTCCAGCCAGCATCAGCACATCAGGACGGACCATTCCAGGAAAAGAATGCATATCTCAACAAAAATACAGAGAGAGGTGGGGGTGGGGGTGGGGGTGTTACTCATAATCGTGTAATGGAAATATAAGATGTTATTATGCAGCAGGGACTCCAGCATACCTGCCTATGACAACATAACTTAAAGAGGGAGAACCAGAAGGAAGACAGAGATGAGGGTGCTTTCTGACATTGGGGCAATCAGCCACTCCACTGTCAAACGGACCTGGGTGGGCATGTAGAGTGAGAGAGCAACAGCATCCCAACATTACCGTTTACCAGAACTCTATGCCTGAGAGCCCAGAACAATAAAAAAAAAAAAAAAAAAAAAAAAAAACGTGAAAAACTATAATTAGGTATTAATTAAACTCAGAACTACAAGTTGTGAATAAATCACCATCCACATCTCACACAATTTCTCTGGTACAGTAAAACCTCGGATGGGTTCTGAGCACATTGTTTTGATGAATATTTGTTGATTTTTTATTTTGTAAAATAGTACTGATGTGCAGCAGGGTTGTCCAGCGGTTAGCATGTCCACCTCACAGCAAAAAAAAAGTCCCGGGTTTGGTAACCGGACTTGGGGCATTACTGTGTGGAGTCCGCATGTTCTCCCCGCACTTGTGTGGATTTCCTCTGGATACTCTGGTTTCCTCCTACAGTCAGAATGCATGAGCAACAGGCTGTTCAAAAGTGCCTCTAGGTGTGTGTGTGTGTGTGTGTGTGTGTGTGTGTGTGTGTGTGTGTGTGTGTGTGTGTGTGTGTGTGTGTGTGTATGTGTGTGTGTGTGTGTGTGTGTGTGTGTGTGTGTGTCAGCATGTTTCCGCCCTGCGATGGCCTGGCGAGCTGTCCAGGGTGTACTCTGGCCTTGCCCGGCATCAGCTGGGATGGGTGTTAGCCTTCCCGCGACCCTAATTAGGATGAAGCGGTTACAGGAAATGAATCGCAGAGTTTGTTTTTCCTGCTTGTTTCAGTCAAAACAATGAAAGTTCATCTGTGTCATGTTTCATACCTCGAGCAATTAAATTGATATTGTTTTAATTAACCTTGATGTTTACGGCTGTAGATCCTATTGATCAACATTAAGGTTTTTTTTTTTTTTTTTTTTGGCTAATAATAAATCCCAGTAGCGACACGGAGTGCTCTCCTGATATCATGACAGTCATGAGATGCACACACGACAGTATTTATAGGGGTCTCCAATCTTATCCACAAAGGGCCGGTGTGGGTGCAGGTTTTCACGTCAACCAAACAGTAGTCACACCTTCCACCTGTTTCCACCAATGATCATCAAAAGAAAAGGAAAAAAAAAAAAAAACTAGATTGGACATTGCTGTTTTAGTTCCGAAGTGCAGCCATCTTGGTGAGATCGCCTTGCTGTACGACTTAACCTCACCTTGCTGGAAGCCAAGATGGCCCCACTCCAGAGTTGAAACACGGATGTGGAGTCTAGTTTTTGTCTTTTCTTTTTTTTTTCTTTTGATGATCAGGGATTGAAACAGGTGAAGGTGTGGCTACTGTTTGGTTGAATTGAAAATCACACCGGCCCTTTGTGGATAAGACTGGAGACCCCTGCTTTAGATTATTATCTACCAGATACAAGTTTACCTGACATGCAGCTTTTCTGTTCTCACTCAGCAATAATTAACAGAGCGGTCTGTAATAACTGAGACTGGATACACAGTATGGTCACTTTGGGCATCCATACTTTTCCGAGCTAAAGCTTTGGGAGGTTGGTAGATCAGAACTCAGATAAATCAGATGGAAACGAGGATTGCAGTGGTATAACGCGCCGGATCGCTGATCCAAAGGTTGTGGGTTCGAGTCCCACTCTCCACAAGGTTGTCACTGTCCCCACCAGTGCAGCTAACTGGGTTATCAAAGGCCGGCCATGTCTCTCACTGTCTATGGTGTGAGGTTCATGTAAAAGAACCATTGCTGACTTTCGACAAGAGTAGCTGCAAAGCCGTCAGCGTGTTTCCGCCCTGCGATGGCCTGGTGAGCTGTCCAGGGTGTACTCTGCCCTCGCCCTGAGTTGGCTGGGATGGGCACCAGCCTCCCCGTGACCCTAATTAGGATGAAGCGGTTACAGAAAATGATGAATGAACGAGGATTGTAAACCATTCATACTTCTTTCCAATGCCAGTATACTGAACCCATGGTCAAGATCATTTATATTTACAGCATTTGGCAGACATTCTTATCCAGAGCATCATTTTTATACAACTGGGCGATTGAAGGTGACGGGGCCCAACAGTGATGTGAATGGGGACTGAACCTCTGACCAGTAACCCCTACAACACCACTGCCCTACACACCCTGCCCAATTAAAACATATGTACCTTATTTGACCTGGTTTACTGAAGCTGGCATTGTACCAACAACTCGCAACGGTGAATTTCCACGCAAACCTATAACCTGTATTGTATTTGCTGTTGCGAGGTACCACAAGTAACCCCGGCTCAGCCGTTCATCATTTTGCATTGCGATCTTGTCATCCTGCATTGAAAGATTTAGAATCCAAATCAAACATGTTGCTGAGGCTGAGGTTGGAAATCAACCCTGTGCCGTGGAACATTGGGATTACATTTCTTGTCCCATAAATTGTTGTTACAAGAACAGAATGTAAACGGCGACATAAAAACCTGCAGTCCTGTCATAGTTCGATTATTCACTCGCCAAGATATTTACTTCTATTAATTAGTCAAAAACAGACTTAAACCTATCACAGACAGCGGTGAGAGAAGGCAGGGTACACACACACACACACACACACACACACACACACACACACACACACACACACACACGTTGAGTAATTTGAACCAGCCAATTACATTTATACAGGCTAGGAATAGAGGGTTAGGGCTGCAACAGAATCCAACATTTGACTTGGTGGTACGGGAGATTGAACCCAATTACCTAATGCACGTGCCTTTGGACTGTGGAAGGAAACCGGAATCCCGTTAGAAAACCCACACATACACAGGGAGAACATGCAAAGTCCACAAAGAAACGCCAAAGCCCGGGACTCAAACCCAGGACCGATTTGCTGTGACACGGACACGCTGACTACTAACTACACCACCATGTCATCCTGTTGTAGTTCTATTCAGCCTCATTGCTTTTGTTAGCGCTCATTTTAAGTGTATCACTCTCTCTGTTTTCTGGTTCCAGCTCATTGTCTGAAACCCATTTGTAGTTGTAGATGTTCTCACTAAGGCTCATTTTGCTGTAACCACCCACTTCAATATTATGACGGCAGTTGTATTGTTTTTTCTACTCTGTTAAGCAAATCCGTTTTCCTCCTTTCAACAATTTCAGAAACTCTCTGGGTTCTTACTGCAACATACCAGAGAAAAAATAAACATATCATTAAAGTCTAGTAAAAAAATGTAAACATGTCATGGCTGGAAACTGTAAAAAAAAAAATAGAATTCCCCCATGCACTAAGGAACAGTGTGGACAATAAAGAAAGGTCAAAAGGTTAGACATCTAAAACGTGAGATTTTTTTTTCTCACACTCTTTTGAACCATTGATGTCGCAGTGTTAAATAGCTGTGTTAGATGATGTCAGACTGAAACTGGTTAGCACTAGTTTGAGCTGCATGCAAACACAACACTGGAACTTTTAAGCCACCAATCAGAGTGCAGTAGGCCTAGAGAGAGGAAATAGCATAAATAGGAGGAGGAAGTCAAACAGGTCATTCAGAGTGTACAATGTTCAGTCTGTACTCTCCTTTTATCTGGTGTCTGCTCAGATAGGCATTAGTCTCCCCATGAACTTAAGAAGATTAAGCGGTTCTGTAAATGACTGTCTATGCTCAGGAACGTTTGTATTTTTGTATTTTTTTTTTTTTTTTAATTCCTTGAATTCAGTAATACATAAATTAAAAGAGAGGCATGTGGTGTAGAGGTTTGCACATCCGCCTCACAGCTGGAAGGCCCTGGGTTTGATTCCTAGCCTGGGCATTTCTGGGTAGAATTTGCATGTTCTCCCCTTGTTTCTGCGGGTTTCCTCCAGGTAATCTGGTTTCCTCCATTAGAAGAAGAAGCAGACTAGGGTGTCTTCCCTCAGTCTAAAATCATGCACAATGGGCTAACTGGCTGTTCCAAATCTCCCCTAGTTCTGAATGTGAGTATGAGTGGTTGTGTGACTGTCAGCCCTGAGATACCTTGCTGAGCTGTCCAGGGTATAACCCGTCCTCGCCCAGTGTAGGCTGAGATGGGCGCCAGCCTCCCCGCAACCATAATTAGAATTAAGCAGTTCAGAAAATGAATAAATGAGTTACAACGTCTGGACTCCACTTCCTAACAGCCACTGTATCTCGTCCCATGCACTTGATCACAAGCACCTGCACGTTGGCGAAGAAAATCACTCACATTGTTGAAGCTTTTCTATTTAATCTAATGCATTTGTTGTTCTTATTCTGTGTGCTGCCTTTTTGTGTGTGTTTTTCTTGCTTCTCACGTTCTAGTTAGCTCTCGTATGTATTGTTATCATTGCATTAAAAAAAAAAAAAAAAAAAAATATATATATATATATATATATATATATATATATATATATATATATATATATATATATATATATATATATATATATCCACACTTTGTGTAGATGAAACTTTTAAAGATTGGTATGCTTGTTCTATACTGGTGTAAGTAGGAATGGTCCATTCAGTAGGGACTACTGTACTCTATTTATTACTATTTTCTTTTTTAAAAATCTTGGTGCATGTATTACGCATAGTGTTCGATCTAATTATCCACGACAAATGAAACACTAATAAGAATTATGTATAGAAAATGAACAGGCTAACTTAAATATAAATTAAAATAATCAATTCTACTAATTTCAAACTAATTCACTTCACTAGGGTCGCTTGGAGGCTGGTGCAAATCTCATCCCACACTGAGTGTAGACAGGGTACCCCCTGAACAGCTTGCCAGACCCTCACAGGGCAATGCACAACAAGGGGCAGTTGGGAATAGCCAGTTAACCCAATACGCATGCCTTTGGACAAGCACAGGGAGCATATAGATTAGCACATCTGGCTCATAGCAAGAACATCTGTGTGGAGTTTGCATGTTCTCCCTATGCTTGCGTTGGCTCCTTCAGGGTAACCCGGTTTCTTCCCACAGTCCAAAAGAAATGCACTAATCTGCTGTTCCACACTTCTCCTAGGTGTGAGTGTGAATAATTATGTATGTGTGTGTGTGTGTGTGTGTGTGTGTGTGTTGACTCTGGTAAGCTGCTTAAAGTGTACCCAGTGTCGGCTGAAATAGGCTCCATGGTCCCTGTGACCCTAGTTGGATTCAGCGGTTCAACAGATGATCAAATATATAAATAATTATAAGACTTTTGTAGAGTTGTTGTGAATCTTCTGTAATGGTACGAGAGGAAGCGCACCCTTCACATAATATTTACACCTCATGGGCTATTTGGAGTCACCAGTTGACCTTGTATGCATGTCTTTGGAGTGCTGGAGGAAACCAGCACACCGAAGGAAACCCATTTCCCTCCACATTAGCACGAAGAACGTTTTTCTTGTGAGGTGACAATGCTAACCACTACGCCACCATATCAGTTTATTTAAATAATTCAAATAATTAATTTATTCTTGATTATTAATCTTAATACTGAATTTCCCCGTGTTATATGAAATATTGTACTGTTCTTCGGGCGGGAATCAATTGGGTCTCTGAGCCACATTTAGATATTATTTATAACTCTTATCAGCGGTGTGACACGTGATACAAATGCTGTTTAGCTTCGTTCAGATAACAGTTTCATCATTGTGCCAGAGATATCATTATACACATCACCCTGGCTCTCCCGATGATGCTCTCGCTGCTTTCCTTTGTTCGGGAGAAATAAATCTTGTATACTGAGATGTATGCATTGAAATTATTCACTTGGCACCGGCGGAATGTCTCATAATAAGCTACAAGGGCATGAATTTTTGTTAATATTTACAAATTAATCACGTTTTTGTTAATATTGAAATAACTTCTAGAACCCAGGGTTATAGTATAAGAATGAAAAACCTTGTGGGGTGTACTTTTAGTATCAGTAAATATGTTTGTATTAAAATAAAATGTATTAATTTGTTTTCTGAACCGCGTAATCTTAATTAGGGTCACAGGAAGGCTGGCACCCATCTCAGCTGAATCTGGGTGAGGGCAGAGTACACCGTGGATGGCTTGCCAGGCCATCGCAGGGCAGAAACACGTTGATGGCTATGCAGCTACTCTTGACGACAGACAGCAATGGTTCTTTTACATGAACCGCTCACCATAGACAGTGAGAGACATGGCCAGCCTTTGATGACCCAGCTACCTGCACTGGGGGGGGCAGTGACAACCTGGTGATAGTGGGGTTTGAACCCCTACCATGGTATGAGTAATTCAGCACCTTTCTTTCAAGCTATCACTGCCCAATAAAATGTATTATTAAATTAAAAAAAAAAAAAAATCCTAAAGAATAATCCGTCATGACCTCACGTGAATGTGTTTACAGTGTTGACGATTTACTAATGACATTGCAAGACATACATTATCATCATCATATCCCACTTGATGCAGGGTCAGGTCACAGGGTAAGCAGCCTAACAGGAAGGTCTAGATGTTCCTCTCCCCATTAACTTCATCCAGCTCTTCTGGGGGACACTAAGGCATTCCCAGAGCAGCCGACAGACTTAGTCCAACTAGTATGTTCTGAGTCGACTCTGGGGTCTCGTTCCAGTTGGACATGCCCAAAACACCAGGGAGGCGTTTGGGAGGCATTCTAATCACTTTCCCGAACCACCTCAACTTGCTCGTCTCAACACTCTGAGCTCCACAAAGATGGCAACGCTTCCAACCCTATCTCTAAGGGGGAGCCCTGCCACCCTTCAAAGGAAACTCAATTATACATACTGAATACTTTTTTTTTCCCTTTAAATGACAGCGGTTTTCCAATTATTTAAATTCTAGTGACAATTTATTCATGTTCTACAGAGCTAATTAACTATTTCTGACTTATCGGGTCTCCCTTCGTATAATTCACATATAATTGCTGAGGTAGAAGTGAATGTCACTGGATAGTCCCGAACATCAGCCTGTCGAACATTTTTTTTTTTTTTTTTTTAAGTATAGGAACATAAGCAAAGTAATCAAACAGGATTTTTATTTTTGGTTTTTATTTTATTTTTTTTTTTTTCCATATTAAAGCTTGATAATGCAGCAGGGCTGTGTCTTGGTGCCAGTTTTCTTTCACACCTTTCTTACATGCATGCTGCACCACAGTGTCCAAATCCTGCAGAAGCGAGTCTATATTATGGACGACTGAGGCATCCTCAGTGCAGGAAGGAGCGCTACCGCAGGTCGTTCATTCCTACCGCTATCAGACTGTACAACGCCACTTTGTAACTGTCTGTGAAAATACTGGTTATGTGCAATAAAAACCCCCGCGCACTTTAATCAACCACATCTACCCCACTGACTGTGAACCATATCAACCCATCTCTGCCCTCAGATACATTACACTTTAATATAGGCCAGTCTATAAAGTTGCTCCATTCTTTTCTTTTCTTTTATTGTTTATTAATTTATACTATTTATGTATCTACTTATTTATTTACTTATATAATATATATGTACGTGTGTATGTTTGTATTTGTATCTATTTTTGCACCCCCTACTGATGGTACCTCAAGAGCCTGTAACAGTGAATTTCTCCATTGTGAGATTAATAAAGCTGTATCTTATCTTATCTTATCTTATCTCTCTTATCTTATTCATTACCATCTGTATGCCTCCCTCTTTGACTCCTGACAACGCCTGTAAACTGTTAGCCCACTCAGACTCTGACATCCAACTAATGCTTGACTGTTTCTCAAAGGCTTCAAAGCAGTTTGGCTTCACAATCAACCTCAGCAAAACAGAGGTGCCTCCACCAACTTGCCTCAACCCCTGGCACCAACTTATCACCACTGATGAATCAAAGCTTCCCAATAGATCTGCTCCTTTACCGAATGAAAGCCTAGTAACAAAATACTCCACTAAACAAGTAAGTTTTCAGCCTCGTCTTAAAAACCGAGACTGTATCTGAGTCCCGAACATTAAGGGGAAGGTTAGTCTATAACTGCGGGGCTTTGTAAGAGAAGTTTATTCAAGGTATCACTAAGCATCCTGCAGCTTTTATTCTAAAAGGGCACGCAGGATCACAAACGACAAGAAGTTTGCTAAGATAATATGGCCCGAGACAGTTAAGTGCTTTAAAGGTTAAAAGTAGTATTTTATATCCAATGTGAAATTTAACTGAGAGCCAGTGCAGTGTAAATAAGGTCGGGGTGATATGTTCGTGTCTTCTGGTTCTAGGAAGGACTCTCGCTGCTGCATTTTGGACCCATTGGAGTTTGTTTTTGCTTTTATTAGAACATCCAGACAGTAATACATCGCAATAGTCTAATCTTGAGGCAACAAAAGCATGTGCATGTTTTTCCTCATCATACAGTGACACCATATTTCTTATTTTAGCAACATTCCTGAGATGAAACAAGGCCACCCGAGTAATATTATCTACATGATCTTCAAACGAAAGACCAGCATCAACAATCACTCCAAGATCCTTTACTGCTACACATGATGAGAATAAAATGCCACCCAAACTTACTACATAATCAGAAACTTGATTTCTGGCTCCATGAGATCCAACTACGAGTATTTTTGTATTATCACAGTTTAAAAGGGGGAAGTTAGTAAGCATCCAGTGTCTAATGTCCTTTACACATTTTTCAACTTTATTAAGTTGATGTTTCTTATCTGACTTTGCTGAAATATATAACTGTGTGTCATCAGCATAACAATGAACGCGAATACCATGACTCCGAATGATATTACCCAAAGAGAGCATGTATAGAGCAAAAAGTAATGGACCTTTGACAGAACCTTGTGGAACACCAAACTTAACATTAGAACATATAGAGAAATTACCGGTTACATCTAAAAACTGAGAATGGTCAGTTAAATAAGATTTAAAACAGTAGAGGGCAGTTCCCTTAACTCCAACAACATTGTCTAATCGCTCAAGGAGAATCATGTGACCAATACTGTCAAAGGCTGCACTAAGGTCAGTGAAATTTGGAAACAATTGGACAGTGAAATGTGACACCTGTATCAACAAAGCAACCCAAACACTAGGGAGTTTTCAACTTGAACAGCATATGCCTGATGGCAAACTTAAAAGTGTACAATGCCATGGTCCAACACCCCACCACCACCACCACCACCATCACCACCACCACCCATATGTCTGCAAATCACATGCACTATCAGGAAAGTGGAGAGCTTCAAGATACATGCCGTCTCGTCTATAATCAGAATTCCTCGACAGGATCACATCACCAACCAGGAAGTCCTAAACTGTCTGCTCTCCACCAGTCTTCAATCTATGCTCATCAAGACTTACCTACATTAGATGGGGTATGTCCTTTGCAAGGAGGCGCATTGCATGCCAACAAAACTGCTGTATGGTGAACTTACAAGTAGCAGACCCCACAAATAAAGCTGGCCACAAGAGTGCTAGAAAGACAGTTTGAAAGCGAACCTTCAAATGTGCTATAAGAAATCAAAAGACTTAGAAAAAGAAGAAGGGGGAAAAAAACAGCAACAGATTAATCTAGCATTCTTCTGTTCACAAAACCACTGCCAGCTTCAAAAAGGCCTGAAGCCAACAAGTGACCAGTTTGAAGCACCATAGCCAAACTTGGCCATCAGCAACAGACTTCCAGTAGTCCTACAGTCTCAGATTCTGTGCCTTGAGGCTCAGGCTGCAAAGCCACCTCAGGGTAGATCGATCGGTTGCAAAATGATGTCATCTTCTTTGGATCCAAAGAACAACCATCTCTGAGATATTAGACAGCATTATTAATTTAATATATTTTCATACTTGTGATTGGTCGAAAGTCATAAAACAATTATTGATATTGCATCATCACCACAGTATAACTAAATAATTGCAGCATCACTATGGGGTAAGTTAAATGATTATTGCACAGCTATCATGCGCACAGTGCATATTCTGAAATACTTTAAATGAATAATACAACAATATTAAATTTGGACTTTTTTCATGATAAAGAATTTGGTCTCTGAGGTTATTACCCTGGCCTTTTGCCTCTGTAGATAACAAGCCATCAGTTGAATCAATCAATTCTCTTTATTTCACTTTTTCTGATTCAATAATTGCTTGTTTTCATGAGTAGATAATGCTTTAATCAAAATGCCTGACTGATGCTTTGTCATGGTCAGATGGAACAATCTCCATCACCAGTGTCATGCTCTAAAATGAAATATAAACCTGGGGTTAGGTTTTGTGTTTGTGCATGTCGTATAATAGCGTATGTTTAAAAACATGATGGTCGGCGGCAGCATGGTGGTGTAGTGGTTAGCAATTTCACCTCACAGCAAGAAACTCCTGGGTTTGATTTCCAGCTGGAGTGTTTCTGTGTGCAGTGTGCATGTTCTCCCCGTGCTTGCATAGGTTTCCTTCAAGTACTCTGGTCTCCTCCCACAATTCAAAAACATGCACAGTAGGTTAATTGGTTGTTCCAAATTTCCCCTAGGTATGAATGTGAGTATGGGTATTTGTGTTAGTGTAGGCCCTGCGCTGGCCTAGTGTACCCCACCCTCACCCGCAGTCAGCTGAGATGGGTGCCAGCCTCCCCGTGACTCTAATTAGGATTAAGCGGTTCAGAAAATGAATGAATGATGAACATGTTGATACACGCTGTTAAAGCTCTGCTATGCAAACACATGTGCAGTGCTCACCTTTGTGGCGAGGATGAAGTACATAAAAATAAACAATTAAACTCAAGATCACGGTTACAGCCCTGTGATGGCTAAGCGAGCTGTCCAGGGTGTATGCCCCGCTCGCCCAGAATTGGCTGAGAGGGGTGCCAGCCTTCCTGTGACCCTAATTAGGATTAAGCGATTCAGAATATGAATGAATGAATCACCGTTGCAAGCGGCTACCGTGAGCTTCCTTCAACAGGTGTCAGGGCTCTTCCTTCGAGATCGGGTGAGAAGCTCAGCCATCCGGGAAAGCTCGGAGTAAAAAAAGGAAGAGCTGGAGGGAGTGGCTGGGGAGAGGGAAGTCTGGACCCCACTACTGAGGCTTCTACCACCACAACCCAACTCCAGATTAAGCAGAAGTAGATGATGATGATGATGATGATGATGATGATGATGATGATGAAATAAATAAACAGATGATCATGCACCAGCTCGGAGAATGAAGGCTCAGGCTCAGTCTCACCCAAAATCCCTGCTAATTCCTGAAACATGTCCAACACGCCTCTATTCACACACTGTCTTCTTGTGGGTCACATTTTAGTGCTCAAATGACCGACATGTAACCGAGAGAATTTGGTCATTTTTCAAAATAAAAGATTCTTCAAAAATAAAGATCATTCAGACTCAGATAATAAATAAAACAGAAAAAAAAAAATATATATATATATATATATATATATATTTCTTCTGTGGCCCAGTACCAATTGAGCCAAGGACCGGTACCGGTCTGCAGCCCAGTGGTTGGGGACCCCTCCTCTCACAAAAAAGATGTGAGGATTGTTATCCCATCTGAATTTGTATCAAATTGATTGTTTTTATTTTTCCCTCAATCTGCGTGCAATCTCTTTATTTTTACTTTCTAATCATAATATGCGTACAGGCATTTTACTTCACTGATTGCATCAAGTGAATGAAAATCATGTTCTGGATTGGCTTTGGAGTGGTTTAATTGCCCACAGATCTGCAGCTAATCTCCTGTATTACAAATAAATAAATAAAGAAAGAAATAAAACCAGGATTTTGTACAGATAAGCATCCATAAAAATGCACTGCACCATCACAGTGCTGTAATTGATAGCCGGGTGGTTGGAACATCATCTGATATTTGTCTGGTGCCGTTCCATGTTCTGGATACTTTATGTTTAAAACTAATTGAATTTCAACACAAGACAAATGATTTCATCCGCCACCCTCCTGCAGGTATGTGTGTATATAAACTGATGCTTGTAATTACATGACTAAGGATATAAATGACCATGGCTCCTGCAAATGGATTTTGGAAATGGACATAGAGTCTACAGTTAATCAATTATGGTAGTTCATATAAATCTGTGAAATAGTGAAATCATTCAGGGAAGCTTCTTAACTAGAACAAAAACTCAACAAATTGTTGATAGGCCGGCGTGAGACGTTAAACAGGACGTTACACTGATAAACAGATCCGTTCAGCAGAAGAGATGGCAATGATACACTTATTCCACGCGTATGCATTGGTGAAGCAGAGCCTTGAATACCAGGCTTTCCGACTGGAATTGAATTTCAATCCCTGTCCCCATCGATCACCGTGAACTGTGCATAGTGAATCAAAGGTTAAGTTTGGAATTATAGATGGTAGACATGAGGTTCCTGTCCAAGGTTGATATTGTTTGGAACTGACAAACCCTGAGCTGCTGCATTTCCATATTAAGACCTGGCCGTGGTGACTAGGGCACCTGATAAGCATTCCCCGACTAGAAATATACCATTCATTCATTTTCTGAATCGATTAATCCTAATTAGGGTCACGTGGAGACTGGCACCACTCCCAGCCAACTCCGGGTAAGGGAAGAGGACACCCTGGACAGCTTTTGAATTTGTCAACAAGA
Source organism: Plotosus lineatus (assembly GCA_024760905.1). Taxonomy (NCBI): domain Eukaryota; kingdom Metazoa; phylum Chordata; class Actinopteri; order Siluriformes; family Plotosidae; genus Plotosus; species Plotosus lineatus. The sequence continues at coordinate 67,399,534 of CM045730.1, read as the reverse complement.
CAGCACAAAACAGTGTGGCTGTGGAAGAAGAGTGTACAGGACCAGTCTGACTGCAGTCCCAACATGTCCGCATGAAGAATGTGTGAAGAATTCCCTGTTCTTTGTCATTTGCCAAACCATGTAATACTACGAGGGTCATGAGGAGGGTAAAGCCTCATCCGAAGCAATGCCAAAGTTCATTCTAAACAGCTTTCCAAAGCCTCACAGGGCCAACATACACACAACCATTCACACTCAGGGCTATGGGAAATTTGGAACAGCTAATGAGCCTAATGTGCATGTCCTTGGATTGCTGGGTTGTTGTAGACTAGTCTAGAATACATGGAGGAAACACATGCAAGCAAAAGGAGGACATGCAAATTTCACACAGAAACTGAACCCAGGGCTCAAACCCAGGACCTGGTTGAGGCGACGTGGCCTGAATGTGCAAGAAATGCTTTAAATTAGAATTACATCAATGAGAATCATACAAAATAACACCAGAAACTTTTTTTTTTTTACTTTTATTACTTGCTGTCTTTTGTGATAAAACATAGATAAAGAGCTGTGAGAAGGAAGATCAAACTTACAAACTGATAAATACTTTACCTGTAATGCAATTTCAACATTTAATGACATATTAAACCAGCACATTGCCTTAGAAATGAGCTCTCATAGAGTCAGGGGGAAATTTACCTTCAGCAATGTATTGGTTAATAATTATTAAATGTGTTTAACACGAAAACAAGGTATCCGTTTAGATCTGCCATGCTCAGAGTTTAGCTCTGTGGCCATTTATTTATGTAATTGGTGAGGCAGAGACTGTTTCTTTAAAGACACAAGCCTGAGGCACTATCTCATTAATGAAAAAAATGCTCATGTCATTACGAGAGCATGTTCACTTTTATTCACATTACGGAGGTTTTTCTTCATCCGCAACATCCAACAGTATAATAATGGGTTTTGGGTTTTTTTTTTGTTGTTGTTGTTTTTTTATTTATTATTTTTTTTATTTTTATTTTTTTTCCGATGATGCTCTAGTGCCAGGAGTGAATGGCAAAACAGCAGCAACCTCCCAAAGAATAAGGGAGGGAATAATATGTTTTTTTTTGCTGACTGTGCACCGGATAGAACAGGAGAAGTGTGAAAGTGACAATTTTATTGAATAAACAGGATCATTGCTGCTAAATTATAAAATCAAGAGTAAGGATGGATGGTGAAGTCGCATAAACACTCAGATTTCAAAAGCAGGGCCTTGTAGTGAAACTGCTTGGGTAATAAATGTTTGTTTGATATCAAACTGTGATAAGATTAAATTGATTGGATTATTGTCATCTCAATAAAACAACCACTAAACCTTGAATTTCCTAACATCACATTTCTTGAAAAGAACATCACTTACAGTTTTGTAAAGAATAAAGCTCATGGTGTGGTTTGTGTAGAAGGTGTGTGTGTGTGTGTGTGTGTGTGTGTGTGTGTGTGTGTGTGTGTGTGCAAATTTTGCAGAGTAGAAGATGCAGATGATAGGGCGAGATGGAGGCAGATGGTTCGCTGTGGCGACCCCTGAAGGGAAAAGTTCATTCACTCACTCATTTACTGAATTACCTAATCCTTCCAGGGTTGTAAGGAGTCTCGTGTCTACCTCAGCCAACACTGGTAGAAGGTACACCTTGAAAATTTTCATAGACCATCTGAGAGCAAAACTCATGCATTCATTCCCACATATACTTAGGCTTAATTTAGAAGTGCAACATAGGCTAATGTGCATATCTTTGGACTCTAGGAAGAAACCAGAGTACCCAGAGCAAACCCACGCAAGCATTTTTGCTGTTCATCTTTCATTTTCTGCAACGACTTAATCCTAATTAGGGTCACTCTCGGTACGCTTGGGAAAATGTTGAACCACCCCGTATGATTGGTTTATGTCATGTACATTCGTTTCCTGAATCACTTAATTTAGGTCACGGGAGGGCTTGTGCCCATCTATGGCAACTCTGAGCAAGGGCAGAGTGCACCCTGGACAGCTCACCAGGCCATCGCAGGGCAAAAACACACTGATGGCTATGCAGCTACTCTTGACGAAAGTCAGCAATGGTTCGTTTACATGAACTTCCCACCATAGACAGTGAGGCACTGGGGGTGGGGCAGTGACAGCTGTTGACAGTGGGGCTTGAACCCCCAACCTTGGGATCGGCAATCCAGCACCTTACCGCTAGACCATCACTGCCTGGTAATTGTCATGAAAATTTCTACCTTCTTACTTGATATTGTTTCATGTAAATAAAACTCAATTTTGAGCAGGATGGCGGCATAGCGGTGTAGTGGTTACCACATCTGCCGCGCAGCAAAAATGTTCTGAGTTCGATTCCCAGCTCTAGTGTGTCTGTGTGGAGTTTGTATGTTCTCCCCGTGCTTGCGTGGGTTTCCTCAGGGTACTCCGGTCTCCTCCCACAGTTCAAAAACATGCACAGTCGGTTAATTGGTTGTTCCAAATTGCCCCAAATTGAGTGTCGTCCCTGCGGTTGCCCAGCGAGCTCTTTAGAGCATACCCGGCCTTGCCCGGAGTCGGCTGAGAGGGGCGCCACCCACCCTGTGACCCTAATTAGGATAAAATGGTTAGGAAAATGAATGAATGAATGACACTGAGAACGATATGTTTACATAAAGCTGTACAACGAAACAGAGTTAGCATCAGTAGGCCAGGCACCGAGTCATACATGCACAACACAACAAAATTGCACAGTTAAGTTCAAGTGCAAAGCTTAAATGTTGTAGTGTAGCATGAAGGGAGGAGTTTTCACCTGGGCTTTAAGTGATAAAAGTGAATCTGAATCAACAAAGATGTGGGGAAGTGAATCCCACACTCTCGAAACTGTGCTGCTAAAAGCTTGACCCCCCCCCCGAGGAGGTTTGTCTGAATGTAGGGAGTGTAAGGAGTTCCCGTTCAACCCACTACAGAATCCAAAAGGGAGAAAGAGTGTGTAAAGTCATGTAATCCTATACGTCTGAACGCCTGGGAAATCCCCACACACGCTAAAGTTATTTTATACTACTTTATAACTGGTGCAGCCGCTAGCACGTCCGCTTCACAGCAGGAAGGCCTTTGGTTTGAGGCCTTGGCTTGGTCAGGGCATTTCTGAGTGGAGTTTGCATGTTTTTCCTGTCCTCTCATTGGTTTTCTCACGGCATTCCAGTTTCCTCCCACAGTTTAAAAGATATGTGGCTGTTCCAGATTGTCCCTAAGTGTGGGTGTGAATGGTTGTGTGTATGTGTTGGGTACTATGATTGGCTGGTGAGCTGTTCAAGGGTGACACTGTGATAGGCTCCAGCTTCCCTGCAACCCTAATAAGAATCCGTCCGGCGAATAAGTGAAAATGAGTGTTTAATTATGGAAATATTCTAACGTAGGTCTCAATCGGATATTCTCATTCTCACATGTCTAGCACAGCTCTGCTCACACCAGAAAAGTCCATTGAATGATGCTCCCATGGTCATATTAAGATGCTCTTTCAGTTATTTTCTGAACTGCTTAATCTTAATTAGGGTCACAGGGTGGCTGGTGCCCATCTCAGCCGATTCTGGGTGAGGACAGAGTACACCCTGGACAGGTCACCAGGCAATCACAGGGGAGAAACACACTGAAGGCTATGCAGCTACTCTTGTCGAAAGTCAGCAATGGTTCTTCTACATGAACCTCACACCATGAGAGACATGGCCAGACCATGATAATCCAGTTAGCTGCACTAGGGGGCGACACTGACAACTCATTGAAAGTGGGACTCGAACCCCCAGCCTTGGGATCAGTGACCCAGCACCTTGCCACCAGGCCACCACTGCCCCTCCAATCTGGTTGCACACCCCTTCAAATGTATTGGGACACCAATGTGACGCCAATTATATTCATGTTGTTTTTTTTGTTTTTTTTCCCTCTGTAGATTTTTGAAAAATGGGTTTGACATGAAAAGACGAGACAAGAGAACAACATTTCAGCTTTTATTTCCCAGTATTTACTTCTAAATCTGATAAGCAATTTAGATGAGAGCATTACTTCCAAAAGAGCACCACATTTTTAGGTGAGCAACAGTAAATGGTAGATTAAAGGTGAATAATGCTGAATATCTATTTGCAAATGCTTTTGCTGGCAACAACTGCATCAAGCCTGTGACACACTGGCATTAAAAATAAATAAATAAATAAATAAATAAATAAATAAAAAATGCTGCATTCCTCTTCCGTGATGTTTTTCCAAGCTTCACTGAAGCCTCTTCCAGATATTGTTTTGTTTTGGGGTGTTGGTCCCTTCAGTGCCCTTTTCAACAAGTAAAATTAATGCTCTTTAGGGTTTAAATCTGGAGATCGACCTGCCCGGTCCAAAACTTTCCACTTCTTGACCCGGATGAACTCCTTTAAGTTCCGGCAGTATGTTTGAGGTCACTATCGTGCTGCATGAAGGATATCTCAATTTGTTTGGTTGTGTCTTTCTTTAAACTGGCTGAGGACATGTTTCTGTTGGCATCAGCCTTTTCTGCTGCCATCATGTGTTATGTCATCAGTGCAGAAGAAGCCATACAAGCCCAAGCCACATTTCACAGGTGAGCTTTTATATTTGGGATCATGAGCAATTTCTGCCTTTCTTCCAAACTTTATAGCCTTTTCATCACTCTGTTAAAGGTTATCTTGATCCCATCGGTCCATAAAACTTCGTTCTAGAATTTTTGAGGCCTGCCTATGTACTTTTTTTTTTTTTTTCGCAAATTCCAGTCTGGCTTCCACATTCTTTGGTGCTGATGAACGGTTTATATCTTCTGCTGGAGCCTTTGTACTTCTATATGGATCTTCATCTTCTGTGAACAGTCCACTGTGGAACATTCACTCCTGCTCTCTGGAGGTTTTTGCTGATCTCACTGACAGTTGTTCAGGACATTCCAAGTGTATGTTCAAGGTTTATGAAATGGTTTTGAATGATTCTCATAGCTTCATGATCGCGTGTTTCTGACCCATAGACATCTGTCTGGTTTTCATGTTGAATACACCTCTAACTAAACGCAAACCCAAAAACCAAATCGGAAGCTGAGAGAACACATCCAGTGCTTCTTATTGGTTGAATGATTACTGTAATTAGACCCACTTAGTCATAAAAAAAAATAATTAATTAAAAAATGTCAGTGACACGTTCACTTTTACTTGCATGAAAATGGGTGTGGTCAAAACAAAATGTGCTAAGTTCCTCTAGACTGCTTATCAGAATCAGATGTAAATACCCACGGGGAAGAAAAAAAAATATTTATAATTTCAAATGTATCCTTCTATGTCAAACCCAGCATGGTTTGATTATAAAGCAGGAAAAACAATAAACATCACTGTACCAATACAGTACTTTTGGAAGGCGGTGTCTGTATGAGGTCACCGGCATCTAAAGATTGGACGGTGATCGCTTTCGAGGCAAATGAAGGCATCCCCTCCTCTTCTAAGAGCTCAGCCAATCAGCTCCTATGAGCTTCGGATGAATGGTTGCACACAATCCAGATTCAAACTTAGTGAGTTCATTTTCATTTTTATTTGAACAGATACAATTGAAATACGCATGGAGTCCCAGGATAATTTTGTGTTTGGTCGTCTGTGATTTTATTTCTGAGCAGATCTGCAGTGTCAGTCATTTTCTCAGAGGAGGCATGAACAACAAACAAACAAATAAAAAACACTGATGTTCGTTTTAATTCTGTCTGAATTCCTGTGATTTTCTATGCAAATGTCACCTGGCATTGTATGAAAAAAAACAACAACCCACCTTTGACTGCTGCTAACTGCCACATTCAGTATTGGCACATGTATCAGTGATCCTCACCCAGATGATAAACATTTCTTGGTTTTTGTATACACTGGAACCTCACTTTAGGAAATTAATCTGTTCCAGAAGTGGTTTCGTAACCTGACCGCATTTTACATGTAAAAGGCTTGATTCATTCTAAGGCCCCCAATACTACCCCTTAAACCCTTTAAAAATTATAAAAGTATACATTTTAAGGCCTCCTTCTGCTTCAATATCGTACCGATGGTAGACGGGTTTCGGCCATATTCCTTTGCGATATCACTCAACCGCATGCCACGAGCCCGCTTCTTCTTTTCACTCGCACCAGGAATCATTTTCTTGGGGTCCATGATGAATGATCAAAAATAAAGTTGCAATGAGCACACTCAAAAAACTCACGAAGAAACAGTAACTTTGTACTTTACATGTGTTAGAACTCTGCGACAAACAATGGGTCGAAGGCACACAAAAAGCTCCCTCCTAGCCAACGGGAGGCCAGCGGGGTGGGGTGTTGGGAGGTAGCTAATGGGAGAGCAACTCTATCGCGCCAACTTCAAAATAAAAGCCGAGAACGCATTGTTTCGTAACATGATTTTTTTCATATCCAGAGACGGAAATTTTAGGTAAATGCATTTTGTAACTTGGATTTTTCGTTTGTTGGGTCTTTCATAAGGTGAAGCACCACTGTACTTTGTGATTCTTGTTTTATTGTATTTTCAAATGATTGGTGGGACTTGGGGCTTTAAACTGATATAAGAGCGGCCCAGTGGTAAGGTACTGGATTACTGATACCAAGTTCAGGGGATCAAACCCCACTTTCAACAGGTTGCTACTACTGTCCCCCCAAGTGCGCTAACTGAGTTATCAAAGGCCGGCCATGTCGCTCACTCTCTATAGTGTGAGGTTCATGTAAAAGAACCATTGCTGACTTTCATCACGAGGAGCTGCATAGTCGTTAGCGTGTTTCTGCCCTGAGATGGTCCGGCAGGGTATACTTGCCCACAGTTGGCTGAGATGGGTGCCAGCCTCCCCATGACCCTAATCAGGATTAAGCGGTTCAGTAAATGAATGAATGAATGAAATGGGTCTCTTTAAAGACTGGGATGCCATGTTATGAATGTAGCATGATCACATAGTGACACAAACATCCAGGTTACTATTTATTTATTATATATTTTATTTATTTATTTATTTAAGGGACAATGTACAGGAACCTTAAGCTCATAGAGACAGAGATGTACTGTACCAGATTATAGCTTAATAGCTAGTTTCCATCTGTAGTCCCTAATTTAGAACGGCCAATTAACCTACAGTGCATGTCTTTGGATTGTGGGAGGAAACCGGAGCACCCGGAGGAAACCCACACAAGCACAGGGAGAACATGCAAACTCCACACAGAAACGCCCAGGCCGGGAATCGAACCCGGGCCTTCTTGCTGTGAGGCGGACGTGCTAACCACTACGCCACCGTGCCGTCCTAGAAGATAGAAGCCACGAGACACATACACACATACACACACATACACACACACACACTTCTCCTGGTGGTATTTTATTGCTGTCTGAACATGATAGCTTTATCAGCGAGGAGACGTGTAAAAAGAATTATGACAGACGTCTTTCTGATAAACCAAACCAATCCGAATATGGAGGTTTGTTACACCGAGATTGAATTCGCTCTTGTCAATGACAGATAGCAGCTGATCATCAGGAATAACATACCAAGTACAGGCTGGCGTTATCAATTACCTTCCTCCATCCTAAGATATCGAATTTCTGCTTCAGTGTGATTCTCAAGGTTTATGTTTTAAATGTTTTACCGGGTTGTACTGTAGGAATGTGCTGCAGCATGTCTTTCCTTACGTTACTGAAATAAACAGACTCTGGCTTGGACCATAACCAACTCAGTCCTATACACTCAGAAAGGATGTGTCGGTATCCACCCATCAAGTATTGCATTCCCTATCACACAACCACCACTGACCAGGGAGGGGCAAAAGCATGCACATGCCCACTCCGTGACATCACCTGCCTCTTTTCAAACTGTGGTGCATGTGTATTCGGGGCAGTCACACTCAGAGGGAAAGCACTACTCGTTCCCTCATACGAATGAGTTCTCAGACACCCACGATTGGCTGGCAATTACTGCAAGTGAGAAAGAAGTGAGTGTATGCCGTCCTTCCCTCCTATGAGAGCTCAGCCAGTTATCTCCCATGGACTCCCGGCTGCGGACGGCTGTGACATTAAACCGGATTTGAACTTGCGATTTCTTAACAGGTTGTCACCCCCCCACCCCCCGGTAAGCTAACTGGGTTATCAAAGGCCGGCCATGTCATTCATCGTCATGTAAAGAACCATTGATCAGTATTGTGAACAGTAGACTTCATTGCCATCAGCATGTTTCTGCTTTTGCGAACTGTCCAGGGTGTACTCTGTCCGCGCTCAGAGTCAGCTGAGATGGGTTCCAGCCTCCCCATGACCCGAATTAGAATTAAAGGTAAAGTCTGTTGGGTTTTTACACCCGAGCCAAAGTGACTGATCGGACCGGTGCTTATCCCAGGTTTCCATAGTGTGAAGCGACTAGGAGTTCAACTCCTCCTGGATGGGACGCTAGTCCATCACAGGTTACCTTCCCAAAATATTTTTACTGGTTCCCATTTAAACTGTCGGGGGAACAGAGGCACACTTGTGGTGAAGACCTTGCCCAGGGGTTGTAGCACAGTGGGAGATCTAACTGGGATTTGAACACACAACCTCCCGATAATGTGCACAGCACCCTAACCACCAAGCCACCGGCCCCACGAATTCAGATTAAGTGGCTCTGAAAATGAATAAATGAATGGATATTATCATTAAAACTCACCAAAACACGGGCATCTGCGAGACCCCAGTGCTACATATTTTATAATATTTTTTATATGGGTCATTATTATTATTATTTTTTGTTTGTTTGTTTTCTAAGACATAGGTAACTTTCAACCAGAAGTTGTCATTTCACACCCCAAAGATTATTGTGTGTCTCTCATTGATGGAATTTCTATAGTATGTTTTCATTTGAGGTCCATGTGGACCCCAATGCAGTTGTGAGGGGAAGGCACAAACAAGTGCCCGCCCTCACACCGGTCCCAAGCCCGGATAAATGCAGAGGGTTGCGACAGGAAGGATATCCGGTGTAAAACTTTTGCCAGAATACAAAATGCAAACCCTAAAGACAAATTTCATACCGGATCGGTCGAGGCCCGGGTTAACAACGACCGCCGTCAGTGCTGTTAACCAACAGGGTGCTGGTGGAAATTGGACTACTGTTGGTCGAAGAAGGAGAGGTGGGAGGTGTGGCCGTAGGCAGAGAGAGAAGAGGAAAAGCATGAGGCTAGGACTGACAGTAGGGAGTTTGAATGTTGGAACTATGACAGGAAAAGGTAGAGAGCTGGCGGACATGATGCAGAGGAGGAAGGTGGACATACTGTGTGTTCAGGAGACCAGCTGGAAAGGTATCAAGGCTAGAAGCTTAGGAGCAGGGAGGGTTTAAGCTGTTTTTTTCATGGTGTGGATGGGAAGAGAAATGGAGTAGGGGGTCATCTTGAAGGATGGGTTGGCCAGGAATGCTCTAAAAGTGAAAAGAGTGTCAGACAGAGTGATGAGTCTCGAGTTAGAAACTGAAGGTTTAATGTTCAGTGTTGTTAGTGCTTCTGCCCCACAGGCAGGACGTGAGCTAGAAGAGATGTGATGGAAGCATCCGTACAAACATAAGAAACGTATGGGTGATGTGATGTTAGTGCTCGTTTCTCCCTGTTAGCCAATCCCTAAACACCCCGCCCCCCCAAAAAAATTAAAAAATAATAATAATAATAATAAATTAAATAAATAGATAAATAAGGAAAAAGAAAAGGCTTGTCTCACCTGACCCATGGTCCCACTGGCTTACCCCTCCCCACACACACACACACACACACACACACACACACACACACACACACACACACACACACTGGAAACAGGCACACTAGCATTTGTGCAGATTATTGCCTGTTGTCATGGAAACCAGGAATGGAAACTTGCTAATAAATTTGCACGATTGATAACATGGGTAGTGGGCTGAGCAGGGTTACTGAATGGAAGAGTACCCTGGTAACCTCCATTAGACCTCGGATAACCTGCGACACACTGACAGAGAGGAGTGAGTGGAAATGTGTTGGTCTGTTCTTAGTAGGATCTAATCAAATCTCAAGCACACACACACACACACACACACACACACACACACACACACACAGAGAGCGAGAGAGAGAGAGAGAGATGCAAATAAAATGGCACCCATTACACTCTATACTCTAAATTGCAATTAGATCAACATTAACAGAGAAAAGCCTCAGGACTCCACCATGTGTTAGCACCCTGCACATTAAGAGCACTTTTAAATTCAAAGAATCAATGTGTAATTACTGAAATATAATCATCCCTCTCCTCCATATCGTTCATTTTAAACATAGACCCATTTGTACTTTTTCACTTCCTTCTGATACACAGACCATCTAATCATCACCTCACACATTAGTGTCACCTTATAATTAGCACAAATAGCAAGTGAAAGAAATCTCTTTTACATTATGATTACTTCAAGTCCCTTAATGTGCACACACACACACACACACACACACACACACACACACACACGCACACACTTCAGTGATGTCTTTTGTGATGTCATTGAAATCATTTTTTTTTTTCTTTGAAGCCCTGCTGGACTGCAAGGATGGCAGAGCAAAACAAAGTAGTGCACTAAAAAAATACAAGAGCGATGAGAAAAAAAAAAAAAAAAAAAAAAAAAAAGAAAAAAAAAAAAAAAAAGATGAACAGCCAAAAAGGCGGAAGCACTAGAAATTCTATGAATGCACGAAGCACAGTTTTCAAGCCTGTTTGATATTTTCTGAATGAATCCTTCACAAATTTTTCTCCAGCACATCCGGAAAACTTTCAGTAAGGTGAAGAGCCAGACTCGGGGTGGTGGCGTTTACATCAGTGAAATGATTCTGAACCACTCCATTATTTGCGTCCCCATTTTATATCTGAGCCATCGGAGAAGGAAAAGTGGATTGATATCATCACCTCCTCATTCAGCATGTTCAGCTCATCAGCTTTTATTGCCACATTGATGTTGCTGGGCCTCACCTGGAGCATCTGGAGAAACAATACCATGGAGATTACATGTTGTGATCGAGGATAAATTCCCTCCATGAAAATCTTAGTGTCCAACATTTCTGGGCCAGACAGCAGGAAGTGTATGTATGCACACACACACACACACACACACACACACACACACACACACACACACACACACACACACACACACACACACACACACACACATGAAATATATAGATATATAATAAGATAAAGGGAGATTGAAGAGAGAAGCCATAACAATAATATATTAAAAAGCATTCTGTACGGTGAAGTGAATAATATTTAATATGTTGTTACGATCTCATATTTATGTTTCTGAGACCTCACTAATACATCTAATGCAGGGGTCACCAACCTTTTTGAAACTGAGATCTACTTCTTTGGTACCAATTAATTTGAAGGGCTACCAGGTCAATACACACTTGTGACATAACACATTTGCTCAATTTACCTTTATTCATATGTTATTATTAATAATTAATGATATTCATCTATGTCAGGGGTTGGGAACCTTTTTAACTAAGAGAGAGGAAAAAAAAAAATCTAATCCTCTGAGAGCCAAATATATTTTTTTAATAGTGAGACCAACAATTTTAGAGTATAATACGACTAAATTTATTTTAAACAATATTGTTATAACAAAGTTATTTATTAATAAGAAAAGTACTTCTTACAATTAATGCGACTTCTGGTGCTGCATGGTTTTGCTGATGCTTTGTAGTCTGGTTGATACGGGGTGAGGTTCAGCTTCATGCAGGCGTTTAGGCTTCCATCTATTATGTGACCGCAGGTTGGTCTTGATGTTTTTCACGTGTGAGAAGGACCGCTCGTGTGCGCATGTGGAGCCGTACATGGTCAATACGACAGGACTCACACTGCAGTGTCTATGTGGCAGGAAGTGCTTCCCAAGGCAATCAGCTGGTATGCGGGTTGAAGCACAGCTGTCAACCCCTAAGATTAATGAAGAGTGAGAAGCAGCGGTCCAGGGGGCGCGGCCCCCGGACAGGTCCAGGGCGAAAATTTTGGTTTTAAAAGGGTTTTTAAGAGTGATTTTTAAGACATTTCATACAAGTACATGTAATAATTAAACACAGACATTGGGGAAAAAATACAAAATTACACACATGTCTTTAAGATTTAATAATGTAATGTAAATGAAATCTTCAATGAAAGAACTCATGAAATATGAAGTGTAAACTAATAACATATATCAAAAATAAGGTTGGCTAAAGTAAAGTATTAACTGTACCATTTCTCTTTTTTGAAGTTTTATCCAAATAATTCTTCATAATAATCTTTGCAGTCTTTGCTGATAGATGGAATGTATGTATGTATGGAATAGATGTAGCAACTTTGCAACTTCAAAATTAGTTTACAAACTGAAACTAATTCACCATGTTAACAAATCTACTCATATAGATGGCAAGTATCCTGTGCAGGAACATCACAACAACACATGGAACTACAAACTGAAACTTATTAACAATGTTAACAATTCTAACTAAAATAGTAAATAAAAACATCATCTGAGAAAGTTTCACAACCTTTAGTTTTTAAGTGCGCGCATATATCTGATTTTACGGTAAAGGATCCCACAGCCAGAAGCAGAAAGAGAAGCTGTATGTTTAAATAAAAGACATAGCCAATGGCATTTGCTCACGGAAATTACATCCTTAAAAAATAATTAAAAAATAAAATAAAATTGGGAAATAATTGTATTAATGCGTGACATTTTAGACACCTTGTGTGAGAAATTGAGGAGGAGATGAAATGCGTGAGTCTCACGCTTGATGCGTGAGAGTTGACACGTATGTTGAAGTTTTTTCATTCTGTCCATTTGTGTTTTGTTTGCCAGCTCGCCCTGGCTTCTTACACATGAGCTGATCAAAACAAGGAAAATGTACCTCTTTACTCAAAAACAACTCACGCAGGCTGCTGCATATAATCCAATAAAATTAGAGTTTCAAGGTATCGGCCCTGCCCACACTGGAGGACAGAAAGGATTGGCTCTGCGCGCCACAGCAACAAGTGGCATTAAAAATAGATGTATAGATTGAAATGTGTGAGATTTATTTATGTTTCTGTTTTATTTGATGGCTTTTTTCTGTATTTTTATTTAAAGAACCGTGAAATTATGTATTAGTTATTCTGTTAAGAAAAGCCACCTGATTTATCTGAGAGCCAGGTGCAGTCATCAAAAGAGCCAGGTCTGCCCCACGAGCCATAGGTTCCCGAACCCTAAACAGGCTCGCGGGCGACTCATGTTGTCCTTGCGGGCGACCTGGTGCCCGCGGGCACCATGTTGGTGACCCCTGATCTAATGTGAAGTATTAGCCAGGAAGTGAATTTCCCAATGGGATTAAGAAAGTATCTCTCGATCTAACATTTGGTAGACACTCTTATCCAGAGAAACTTGCAATTATCCTTTTTATAGAACTAAGAAATTGATGGTTAAGGGCCTTGTTAAGGCCTCAAGGGCCCCACAATTGTGACCATGGGGATTGAACCACTTTTGGATTAGCAAACTATTGCCTTCTCCACTGAGCCACCACTGCCTATCTAACTATCCACTTCTTCTCTAAGCAGATGTGTTGAAATTAGGAAAGTACCTCCCGATGATGGTCCTAGGAAGGACCACCAGTCAACTGGCAATGGTAGTGAAATCATTGTCACTGTTGTCCCTGTGACACCGACTTAATATGGCATTGATTTGCCAATAATTACAATGCTTAAGGTATGTTATTATTACTAATTGTATTTACTTTATTTTCACGAGATTCCCGGAGTGGCTAGAGACTATTTCAGTTGACGCAGAGGCTGCCCGTCAGACCTGGCAGGCTGAAGAAGGTAGGGGACATGGAATCTGAATAGGCCATGATCCGTACCTCCATTCTTGAGGCAGTAACCCATAACTGTGACTGGAAAGTCATCAGTACCTGTCATAACCCAGGAACCCGATGGTGGACACCTGCAGAAAAATATCCTTTTGGTCTGTGGTACGCCCGAGGGAGCAGACAGGCATTGGCAGACCAGGATGTGGCCGATGCAAAATCTAGGTTCTGGTAGTTCAGTGATGATCTGGTAAGCAACTATTGGCCTTGGAGATGTTCTGGATCGCCATCCAATTCCTTGGTGGGGGGGTAGTTCTCCACAAATAGTGTTTACAGTGGAAGTGAAAGGTAGCTTACCTCAATTGGAGGATGTTGTCAGGAGGTGGAAGGAATACTTTGAGGACCTCCTCGGTCCCATCAGCATGCCCTCTGTAGAGGAGGAGGACCATGCCTGCACATTGTGGGGCTGAGATTGCCAAGGTAGTCAAAAAGCTCCTCAGTGGACAGGCTCTGTGGGGTGGATGAGATTTGCTATAAATATCTAAGGGCTCTGTATGTTGTAGGACTGTCTTGGTTGACATGTCTCTGCTACATCATGTGGACATAGCTCTTGATTGGTAAACCAGGGTAGGAGTTCACTTTTTAAAATGGGGACCGAAGGATTTGTTAGAATAATCATGGTATCACACTCTTCAGTCTACCCTAGAGAGCATATGCAGGAGTGCCGGAGAGGAGGATCTGATCATTAACTGAACTTCGGATTCAGGAGGAACAATGTGGATTTCATCCTGACTGCAGCACTCTTGATCAGCTCTATACATTCTGCAGGATCCTGAAGGGTTCATGTCCACATGTATTTTGTGGATTTAGGCTTTCAACCATGTCCTTCAGGCTATCTTGTGAGGTGTTTTGGGCCAAAAGGTCTCTGTACCACTGGAGCTAGAACTTAATTCATATTGATAAAAACAGCTTAATTTTGTTTCCAGTGAAGATTGGGTCCACTAAAGCTGTTCTTTGTCACTGATTTTCTTTATAAATTTTATGGACAGAATTTCTAGGCATAACCATGGCATTGAGGAGTTCTGGATTGGTCGCCATTGGGTCTTGTTGCTTTTTGCGGACATTGTCCTTTTTCAAGCCAGGACCAGCAGCTCCTGCTGGAGCCGAGTGAGTCGCGGCTGGGACGAGAATCAATACCTCCCAGTCTGAGGTCATGGTTCTCAGCTGGAAATGAGTAGAATGCACCCTCCGGGTCAGAAGTGAGGACCTGCCCAGAGTGGAGGAAGTCAAGTATCTCAGGGTCTTGTTCACGAGTGAAGGAAGGACAGAGCGGGAGATCAACAGGCGGATCACTCTACACCTCTGTTGTAAAGCGGAGCCTGTACTGGGGTGTCGTGGTGAAGAGGGAGCTGAGCCGCAAGGCAAAGCTCTCAATTTACCAGTTGAGCTCAGTCCAACCCTCACTTATTGTGATGAGCATTGGGCAGTGAATCAAAGAACAAGACCTTGGGCACAAGTGGCTGAAATGAGCTTCCTTCACAGAGAGGTGCGATTTTCCCTTAGAGATAGGTTGAGAAGCTCAGCCATTCGGGATTCGGGAGGAGCTAAGAGTAGTTGCTCCTCTGTGTTGAGAGGAGCCAGTTGAGGCGGCTCGGGCATCTGGCTGGAATGCTTCCCGAAAGCCACCCTGGTGTGGTGTTTCATTCATGTCCAACTGGGAAGAGACCCCGGGGTCGAAGTAGAACAAGTTGGAGGGACAGTGTCTCTCAGCTGGATTGTGAACACCTCGGTGTCTGCACAGAAGAGCTGGAGGAAGTGACTGAGGAGAGGGACGCTTGGACCTCACTGCTTAAGCTGCTGCCCCCACGACCCGACCCCAGACTCAAGGGGAGAAGAAGAATGAAAAGATGATGATGATGATGATGATGATGATGATGATTAAAAAAAATCTAAAATGGATACATATTGAGTAGCGTGTCTATCATATGAGTTGCTCATGATATAGAGATGATGATGTACAGATGCTCCCGAACTTACGATTTAGTTATGTTCTGGATATACATCCATAAATGCCATTACCGTATCTCATAAAACACCCCTAAATTGATTATTATAAAAATAACATTGTAAAAAATATCAATGTATCAAATAATATCAACATTAATTTCAAATAAATTAAATTCAAGCAAAATAACTTCAAATAGATAAAATTTAATCAAACTCACTCATCAAATATCAAATACAGTATCAATAATAACCTTTAACATTTTCTATGATGCGATCTTTCTGCTTGTAAATGGTTCCGGTGGTCGATAGAGCCATTTGGAAGAAACGTGCAACATTCACATGTTTTTCACCAGCATCAATTTTCTTGATAATAGCCACCTTTGTTTCTAACGAGACGGCTTGCTGCTTTTTCAGATTTCCACTATCACTAGTAGGCTTGCGCTTCTGACCAACCATATTTGCTTAGGGTTACAAAAGTCCGCAAAACAGTGTAAACACAAAGATCACAGAGACGACGTCTTAACACAAGGGTAATACGTGGTGAACTTGGAAGAAAGAGGGGAACATTCAGTCTGTCGTTTGTAAACAATGGACGCAGCATCATGCGGAAGTAGCGTATTACGTCAGCGTACTACGTAGGTACGTCTCGTACTACAGAGAGCATGCTAAACTCAAAATTTGACATTTTTTATATTTTTTAAAACGTAAAATTGAAAAATACGTAAAATGAATGAACGTAAAGTGGGGTTTGTGCGTTGGTTTAAAATGGAATGCTTCTGAATATAACTCAGCAGCAGTAATTCAAGTCAGATTTTTTTTTCTATTGCCTGTTTTATTAAAAACTAGTCTTCTGACTCCATTATCTTTTACGTCACGGGTGTACATGTTTAAATATGTTTTTTTTTCTCTGAGACTTGATAATGTATCATATTGGGTTATGTAATTATCTTCCTAATTTATACCCGTGAAAACATCACACGCTCTGATTTTTGTCTGAAAATGTTGAAGAAGTGTTTAAAAATGTCCAAGATGTTGAAGAAAGCTGTTATCATCACGCATGAGTCTAAGTGGAGTAATACAAGCTGCTTGAAATGGTTCATTAAAGCAGCTGACTCATTTTCTCCACTTCTTCCTTTCTGCTGATTAGTTCAATCTCACAATGACAAAGCTGTGAGCATTTTCACGAGTCAGCTTGTGTTAGAAGTTACAAAAACAAGTTTAAGTTTAGGATTAGGGATAAAGTTGTCCTACAAAGTTTTCGTTCAGTCTTGAAATGAATAAACTCAAATTAACATGAGTCAAGCTCATTTGAATGTTATAACATGTGATGTCAAATCCAAAAGAATTAAAAGATATTTTAAATCCTACATTTTAAATGCTCTTGCTGGACGTCTGACAATCTGGCTGGATGGAGTAATGTCCCACGGCGTTCGATGTGAAATAATAATAAATACATTGAGAAATGTTCTCGCCATTTTTTTTGTTGTTGTTATTGATCAAAAGTGATGATTTTTAATATCATGCCAATTTCCAAACTTATTTGATTGAATTAAATATATATATATCTATATATATATATCTATATATATATATATATATATATATATATATATATATATATATATATATATATATATATATATATAATTTTAATGTTTACTGTATTCACTCAGGACTCAGGCTCGACTTCCCACAACACACGTCCCTGAGCACACTGGTTTACCTTGTGTTTGAATCTATTCCTTGGATGGTCTCTGCTGTGTGGTTTGTATTATCAATCAACTTCTGACTGTGTCATGTTTATGATTCTGGATTGTGTTTAGTCTGCAAAAGCATTTTAAATAAACAACTGAATTTGCATATTATACCCACTAAACTTCATACACAGCAACATGACACAATAATCTCAATTCAATACTTGAAAGCACTTGAAATTGAAGGAGACAGCTAAATATACATTGGTTTACTTGCTATATGTTCATAAACAACCCCCGGTGCAGCTCACTGGGTTATCAAAGGCCTGCCATGTCTCTCACTGTTTATGGTAAGAAGGGTAAAAATAACCATTGCTGACTTTCAACAAGAGTAGCCGCATAGCCGTCAGCATGTTTCTGCCCTGCGATGGTCTGGCGAGCCGTCCAGGGTGTGCTCTGCCCTCGCCCAGAATCGGGTGGGATGGGTGCAAGCCTCCCTGCGACACTAATTAGGGTTAAGCAGTTACGAAAAATGAATGAATGAATGTTCAGCAACAGACCATAACACCAATAACATACAAATTATTATATTGTTTCATATGTAAATTCACCCCCAGCTTTTAGCTTCTCTCCACCCAATTTTAGTTATTTTACTTAAAATAAAAAAGAATAATAAAAACCGGGCTGAGGTGCATTCACACTTGAAGCAATGATTGATAAACATCAGCACAAAATCCATGATTGTTTGCAAAATAAGCAATACGATGCAAAGATAGACGACATTTTCTTAATCAAAGCAAAGTAGGTGGCGGGCGGAGTTTAACGAAACTGAACTTCAATGCAACAGAGATTAAACAAATGCCAATCAGAGCTTTTAATGATACCATTGATTGACAGATGCTGCCCAACACAGGATTTTCTCAGAGTAAATATGAAAGAGGAGCTTATTATTGAAGTGTCCAAAAATCTGTAAGTTTATATTTATTAGTATATATGTTTAACTCTTCCCAGTTCATAAAGCACAATAGCCTCCATTCTATACTTGTGCGATAATACTAATTATAATTAAAATAAGCTATGTACTGTCTCTCATCTCTCATCTCTCATGGAGATAATATAATCTAAAATATACTCAAACGATACAAGATGATAATAATAGCTCTCACAGACTTACTGTAGGGAACTAGCATGATGCCGCCCACAGTTTCACACAGGAAGCGACCAGTGACTGGCGATCAGCTTTGCTGCTGAGTGACACATGGGTCGCATTCTCTCGGCAGGCATGTATCAGTCAACAGCAAGGCTGATCACTCGTAACTGGTCGCTTCCTGTGAGAATGCGGTTTGAGAACAGGACTGGGAGGACTATATCTGTATCTCTGGAGGGTGGTGACAAAGGGAGGTCGGGGTTGCCTACCTTTCTGTTGTACAAGGTGTTAAAGTTTATTATATATATTTACACATTTATTATACATAAAATAAGGTATTTCTTGTGTAGTTTTAAGGCTTATTTAGTAGAAAATTATGTTTTATGGGGACCTGGGAACGGATTATTCTCATTTTAATGGTTTCTTATGGGAAATAAATGTTCGGAAGACGAACTTTTCGCCTTACACACACTTTCTGGGAACCAATTATATTCGTGAGCTGAGGTATCACTGTATATATATATATATATATATGCCAATTTCCAAACTTATTTGATTGAATTAATTGAATATATATATCTATATATCTATCTATCTATAAATATCTATATATATATATATATATATATATATATATATATATATATATATATATATATATATATATATATATATATATATATATATATATATATATATTTTTTTTTTTTTTTTTTTTTTTTTTTTTTTCTTCAAAAAAGTTATGGTTAAGGTAGTGAAATCCCAAATGGTCAACTCTCTGCCAGCTAGGAGTATAGAACACTTGCAGAGTTCATAATTTTTTAACCAGAAAATTGGGCTTAGAACCCTTTTTAACTCATAAATATTCAATTTTTTTCCTCTAAATATTAATGCCAGCATTGATGTGTGTCTACAGTTATTTTATTTAGTTTACAGCTTATTAAACTATGCAGAACCTCTTTAAGTACTATCGGTACATTCATTTCGCCATTTGGATTAGTGTTTTTAAATTAGCATTTTTATCTTAAAGTCAACCGGAATTGACTTTAGCTTCCCCTGTGACCCTGATGGATAAGCGTTATAGAAAATGGATGGAAAAATGGAATTAGCATTTTTTTTCTTTTTTTTTTTACTCAAAGCAATATGTTCTACCTTCGGTTGGTTGCTTTCTACTGCGCGTCAGCTGTTACTTAGCACTTTCAAATCAACCCAATTTAATCAGTCTAACTTACAGCAAACCATTGAAAAGTCAAACCATCACTGAGGATGGGGCAGTCTTCCTTAGTTCTGTCAATGTTCTTTCTTTTCTGTCCACTTCTAGGACAATTTAAAGAAGTCACATCTTTCTTTCTTTTCCAGCAATGGTTGTTTTATAAAGTTGTTGAGCCATACGATGAAGTTATGGGAAAGAATAGTGGAAGCTAGACTAAGGGCAGAGGTCAGCATTTGTGAACAACAGTTTGGTTTCATGCCAAGAAAGAGCAGCACAGATGCAGTGTTTGCTTTGAGGATGTTAATAGAGAAGTACAGAGAAGGTCAGAAGGAGCTGCATTGTGCCTTTGTGGATCTGGGAAAAGCATATGACAGGGAGGAACTGTGGAATTGCATGAGGAAGTCTGGAGTGGCAGAGAAGTATGTTAGAATGGTGCAGGACATGTATGAGAGATGTAAGACAGTGGTGAGGTGTGCTGTTAGTGTGACAGAATAGTTCAAGGTGGAGGTGGGACTGCATCAAGGGTCAGCTCTGAGCCACTTCTTGTTTGCGATGGTGATGGACAGGCTGACAGACTAGGTTAGACAAGAAACTCCATGGACTATGATGTTTGCAGATGACATTGTGATCTGTAGTGAGTGTAGAGAACAAGTGCTGGAAAATCTAGAGAGGTGGAGGTATGCCCTGGAAAGGAGGAGAATGAAGGTCAGCCTCAGTAAAACAGAATACATGTGTGTGAACCACAAGGACCCAAGAGGAACAGTGAGGTTACAGGGGGCAGACATAAAAAATGTAGCGGATTTTAAATACTTACAATGGAGAGTGTGGAAAAGAGGTGAAGAAGCATGTGCAGGCAGGTTGGAATGGTTGGAGAAAAGTATCTGGTGTGATGTTTGATAGGAAGGTATCGGCAAGAATGAAAGGAAAAGTGTACAAGACGGTGATAAGGCCAACAATGTTGTACGGTTTAGAAACAGTGGCCAGAATCTCTCAGTACTATAGAACATGTGCTGTTGAAATCATGTGCTCTTTGCTCTGCTATCAAACACAGTGTAGTATTCCTTTCATCTTTCACACTTCCAAAATTGTGTTGTATGGTTTAGAGACAGTGTCCCTGGAGAAAAGACAGGAGGCAGAGCTGGAGGTAGCAGAGATGAAAATGTTGAGGTTCTCTTTGGGCATAATGAGGAGGGATGGGATCAGGAATGAGTACATCAGAGAGACAGCACATGTACGAGGTTTTGGAGACAAAGTCAGAGAGGCTAGATTGAGATGGTTTGGACATGTACAGAAGAGGGATAGTGAGTATATTGGTAGTAGGATGCTGAGGTTGGAACTACTAGGCAGAAGGCCGAGGGGAAGACCAAAGAGAATATTTATGGATGTGGTGAAGGAGGACATGAAGGTAGTTGGAGTAAGAGTAGAAGATACAAAGGATAGGGTGAGATGGAGGCGAATGGTTTGCTGTGGCGCCGCTGAAGGGAAAAGCCGAAAGGAAAAGAAGAAGAAGAAGAAGAAGAAGAAGAGTTAATGGCATAAAAAAATATTGAAAAAAGAGAAAACAATTCCTTACCACAAGAATGAAATACAGTGAGAGACAGGAGTGAGAGACAGGCTTATTGTGCTGGAGAAGCTGGGACAGGTGAGCCTGGAGTCGTAGATGCAGCTGAGGTAGAGGGCACAGTATCTGTTGCAGGCCTCTTCTCATCCAAGATCTCCTTTTGTAGCATTACGTTAAATCCATGATGCCTCTGGCAACCCTCGTGAACCTTCCTTGTTGGGATCCTGAACCTCAAAAGTTGCCAACGCTTGCTGTATCTCGCGCGCCCGAAACTAGTTTGCGTTTGTTGACGTAATGACGTGTAATATTATTTTTTATATTTTTATGGGGGCGCGTTTGTAAGTCGGGACCAGGGTAAAAAAAAAAAAAAAAAAAAAAAATATATATATATATATATATATATATATATATATATATATATATATATATATAGAGAGAGAGAGAGAGAGAGAGAGGGAAGGGATAGATAGATATAGATAGATATAGGTATATATATATATATATATATATATATATATATATATATATATATATATATAGATCTGAGCAATTCAAGGTTAAATAACCGGCAGTGTTTACAGTGGGGGCTGAACCTTTGACCTCTGGTTGACCTCTGGATCAGTAACCCATAACATTATCCAACCAGGACCATCTTATTGTGAGATTCTAATTATGCCAACTAATACAAGATCAATAACTGTTTTTTGTTTTTGTTTTTTTTTTTTGTTTTTTTATTTTAAAAAAATATTAGTACATTATTCTGCCGGTTGTATTCCTCTTTCATGGCTATGTCATACAAATATCCTAAAACGACTAAGCCAACGTTACAGGAGACGAGTCAAATTCTGGAAGTGTCTTCTTCTTCTTCTTCTTTTCCTTTCGGCTTTTCCCTTGAGGGATCACCACAGCAAACCATCTGCCTCCATCTCACCCTACCCTCTGTATCTTCTACTCTTACTTCAACTCCCTTCATGTCCTCCTTCACCACATCCATCTGGTCTTCCTCTCGGCCTTCTGCCTGGTAGTTCCAACTTCAGCATCCTACTACAATTGTACTCACTATTCCTCCTCTGTACATGTCCAAACCATCTTAATCTAACCTTTCTGACATTGTCTCCAAAACCTCTAACATGTGCTGTCCCTCTGATGTACTCATTCCTGATCCTGTCCATCCTCGTTACTCCCAAAGAGAACCTCAACATTTTCATCTCTGCTACCTCCAGCTCTGCCTCCTGTCTTTTCCCCAGGGACACTGTCTCTAAACCATACAACAAAATTCTGGAAGTGTGAAAGATGAAAGAAATACTACACTGTGTTTGCATAGCATAGCAAAGAGCACATGATTGCAACAGCACATGTTCGATAGTACTGAGAGATTCACTGAGGCAGGTCGGAAAGAACATGTTCTTGACTGCAATTTCAAAATGACAAGAATCACACCATCAGAGCTCTGTTGAACCTCCGAGAAGATGACATCAGCTTGATTTAATTTCAGTGCAATAGCAATAGAATGGGCGGCGGTGGCCTGGTGGTAAGGTGCTGCATCATTGATCCTAAGGTTGTGGGTTCAAGCCCCACTCTCGATGGGTTGTCACTGTGTCCCCAGTGCACTAATGGGTTATCAAAGGCCGGCCATGTCTCTCACTGTCTATGATGAGAGGTTCATGTAAAAGAACCATTTCTGACTTTCGACAAGAAAAGCTGCAAAGCCGTCAGCGTGTTTCCGCCATGTGATAGCCTGGCAAGCTGTCTAGGGTGTCCTCTGCTTTTGCCCAGTGTTGGCTGAGATGGGCACCAGCCTCCCCATGACTTAATTACAATTAAGCAGTTCAGGCAATGAAGGAATGAATAACAATAGAATGGGGAATTCAGTAGAAATTGGGGTTAGCTACTAGTCTATGCTTTTTTTTTTGTTGTTTTAAATACGTTAATATATATTGTTTTTTAAGTGCTATAAATTGAAAGACTAGAATTTTATTAAACTACGGATCAATACTAGAAAGGTGGACAGATAAATACAAAACTTTTGTTTATTTGAGCATGTGAGCCAAACATATCTTGACTTTCATGTAACAGTTAATTTTTTCCACCTCTGGAGAGATTATTCTCTCAGCGCGCACACACACACACACACACACACACACACACACACACACACACACACACACACACATGCACGTGAACCATCTCAATTTTAACCACTGCATTTGAGAATCGTCTGTGTCTCCTCCAAAGCGTCTGTTATCTTTACCCTCTTTAGTATAACGCTTGTAAAGCGTTTGCGTACTGTACATTGTCTGATGGCTGAAGTGTTTGAAGTAATTGAGTCAGAAACTGGATGAAAGTTTGAATACACACCGCATGGGATGCCAGTCCACGGCACTTATTTCCACACACATAGTATGTAGCAGCAATTCACCATTGGTAATTAACCCGGCAGGGGCAGTGATTCCCTGGTA
Organism: Plotosus lineatus; assembly: GCA_024760905.1. Taxonomy (NCBI): domain Eukaryota; kingdom Metazoa; phylum Chordata; class Actinopteri; order Siluriformes; family Plotosidae; genus Plotosus; species Plotosus lineatus. The sequence continues at coordinate 67,375,648 of CM045730.1, read as the reverse complement.
CACTATATATATATATATATATATATATATATATGTATATATACACACACACACACACACACACACACACACACACACACACACACACACACACACACATATGTTTTGTTGTTGTTGTTGTTGTTTTGTTTTTTTTTTTAACTGCAAAAAAAAAAATTGGGTGTTAAAGGGTTAAAACCATCTGATAGACAGTGCAGCACTGAAAGCAGTTTATCCACCATGTTAGTTTCCGTATCTTGATGCTCTTATTAGTGTCATGACAACCATCCACCATTATTTCTGAAACTCCCACGTTTTCCCCATCCAGAATATAAAGAATTCTGGAATGTAGAGATTCCAGAGAATATAGAACCCAAACCCGGCATTTAAACGTCTGTGCAGCTCAGAGAACTTTTGAATGGGATCATTTCATTGTTGTAATGAAACAGTGCTTTACGGAGGATGAAAAGACTTCGTTTCCAGACGTACCCAGGTTAGTACTGACCAAAGCCTACATCACACATATAGGAAACTGTTTCTATGGAATAAAACCCAGAATACTTCAAACAAAAATGCCCTAAAGTTGTTTTTATTGCGATTTAACAGTCCATTGTAGATCAAAATAATGACCTTACTTATGTACGGAGCTTCTCACTCCTGAACAAAGTTGTGAGGAAGCGTTCGGAGATCTTTGGCGTAGTTTCCTTGAGTAATTGTCTGCACCGGTGCGTTTTAGCTGAACTCTGGTGGGTCTACCTTGCCGTTGCTCGTTGTTTACAGAGGATTCCTGTCGGTAAATGATCTGTAGGACAATTGAGGTCATTCACTCAGTCAGAGAAATGACTTAGCCTGGAGTGTTTGAGCTACACACAGACAATATTTGTTGGGATTACTACTCCCATGAGCTGCTCTGTGATAAGGTTCATCTGTAATAAAATGTGCTTTAAGGGAACTGTACCGGCCCACATTTTTTTGTGCGGTGGTAAAAAAGGGTGATGTTTTCAATTAAATATTTTATGATGAGTTACCCAGTAATGGGGACAGGTTGCTAAAACATTGATGAGTGACAAACCTCTGTACTTTCTGCTACAGAACCTGACTGTGTGTGCGAATGAAGCTCATCCGGGCTTTCACTCTAACCCAACATTTGCATCTCAACAATTTGAAAATAAGAAAATTATGATTGACATAAAATATGCAGCATGTGATGAGTTATTTGTTTGTCCTGATATCACTGGCAGACAGACACATTTTTTAAAAGTTCTGCTCCTAATTATGGATTTTGTGATGCAAATTCAAATATAGCAGTAAAAATAAAACAAACAAACAAACAAAAAAAAATCGCTGATTGGCTTCCAAGCTATTTAAGTTTTTTTTTGGTTTGTTTGTTTTTGATTGATTTATTTATTTTACATTTGATGTCTATATAATTGTATGAGAAGCAGTGGTGGTCCAGTGTTAAGGAGCTGGATCACTCATCCCAAGATGGGTTGGGGGGGGGGGGGCACCACTGTTCCCCCCAGTGAAGCTATTGGGATTTTCAAAGGCCGGTCATGTCTCTCTCTGTCTGTGGTGAGAGGTTCATGTTCAGTTCAGTTCATTTTCTGTAACCGCTTAATCCTAATTTGGGTCGCGGGGAGGCTGGTGCCCATCCCAGCCAACTTCAGGCGAGGGCAGAGTACACCCTGGACAGCTCGCCAGGCCATCGCAGGGTGGAAACACGCCGACGGCTTTGCCGCCTTCTCTTTACGAAAGTCAGCAATGGTTCTTTTACATGCCTCACACCATAGACAGTGACAGACATGGCCGGCCTTTGATAACCCAGTTAGCTGCACTGGGAGGCAGTGACAACCTTGTGGAGAGTGGGACTCGAACCCCCAACCTTTGGATTGGCGATCCAGCACCCTATACCACTAGACCACCACTGCCCTAGAGATGTTCATGTAAAAAAAAAACCATTGGGGACTTTCGTCAAGAGGAGCTGCTTAGCCGTCAGTGGGTTCCTACCATCAGGGTAAGGTATTATTATTATTATTATTATTATTATTATTATTATTATTATTATTATTATTATTATTATTATTATCATTTTGTTGTTTTGTTGTTGTTGTTGATGATGATGATGATGATGATGATGATGATGATGCAATTGTTATTATTATTATTATTATTATTATTATTATTATTATTATTATCATTTTGTTGTTTTGTTGTTGTTGTTGTTGATGATGATGATGATGATGATGATGATGATGATGATGATGCAATTGTTATTATTATTATTATTATTATTATTATTATATTATCATTTTGTTGTGTTGTTGTTGTTGATGATGATGATGATGATGATGATGCAATTGTTATTATTATTATTATTATTATTATTATTATTACTGATAGTCATAATAAGAATAATGAATGAACATTTATAATAATAATAATAATAATAATAATAATAATAATAATAATAATAATAATGTATATTTTTACATTTTAAAGCAAATGCTGAAGTATAAGATATCAGATCTTCCTCTTTATCGTTGTTATTTTCTCCATCGCCATTACCAAGGTTTTTTTTGTATTTTTTTACGAAAATAAAAACAATACATAATTTATTTACTGTTTATAATTCTTTCAACAGAGCTATGTTGTATCAATATCAATCTGATGGAGAATAAAACTCGGGGTTATCTTATAGAAATTGAGGCTGGTGGACTCATTAAACTTTTGATATTTATGCGAGCACATTGGTACACTTAGATTTTCTGTTGCATGTAATGCCAAGCCTTCCCGAGGAGGACAGAAACAATGCCTGGACCACAGAGGACAGCAGCGCAGACAGCGACCCCACTGACAGGCCGGACAGCTCACCGAAGGAAAACAACACAGACTGCACAAGAGCCTGCGATGAGCACATGCACCAATGGTTAGAGGGCAATTATCGCTTGTGCACGGCCCAGCTGGCAGCTTGTTTAGGACAGTATAATCAGGAGGAATGTGGGCATCAGCAACAAAACCCATGTTTCTTTACACCGCATTGTTCTCTGCTTTTTCACACTTCGGCGCATACACTATGTCTGAGCTTCAGGCAACAAAACTCAACATCACTGAGTGACAAAGATGCGCCGTTACTATCGACACGTGTCATTCATTCACTGAACCAATTAATCTTAATTAGGGTCGTGGGGAGGCTAACGCCGCTCTCAGCTGACTCTATATGAGGGCAAAGTATACCCTGGACACTTTTCCAGGCCATTGCAGAGCAGAAACAGGCTGACGCCTATACAGCGAGTCTTGGCGAAAATTTCACATGAACCTCTTACTATAGACAGTGAGAAACATGACTGGCCTTTGATAACCCAACTAACTGCACTCGTCGTCGACATGTAGAAATAAATCAATCTATTTCTGAGTCATATATAGTATGTCTGCGTGCTGCTTAATCCTGTATATTTGACAGACATAATATTCTATACACTAAGGTGTATATACCAAGCATATGGCATTATTACTGGGGCAGTGGTGGCCTGGTGGTAAAAGGTACCGAATCGTTGATCCTAAGGTTGGAGGTTCGAGTCCCACTCTCCACAGGGTTGCCACTGTCCCCCACATGTAAAAGAACCATTGCTGACTTTCTTAAAGAGGAGCTGCATAGCTGTCAGCATGTTTCCGTCCCTTGCTAAAGGGTTGCGTGAGGAAGAGCATCCGATGTAAAAACCTATGCCTAATCAAACTTATGAATCATTAATAGAGAGGCAGATGATTCGCTGTGGTGACCCCGGAGAAAAAAGGAACAGCCGAAAGGAAAATAAGAAGACGGCATTATTAACCCTTTTAACACCAGCGGTGTTAAAATGGCTGTTTAAACACCTGTCAGCTCTTATCACGCCTCGGCATCCTCCAGCCAATGGCTGAGCATATTATTTTGTGTGCTTGACTTGCGCTGTCGTTGTAACAGGATTTCACTGGATTGACTGAAATCAGAATGTTTTTATCGTGAAAATTAAGCAAATTATGTCTTGCAAATCGATGTCAGCAGCCGAAATTCTGGCACAAGTGTTATAGTCAGGGCGCCGATGCTCAAGGGGTTAAATAGCAGGCCACGGAAAAATAAAAATAAAAAGACACAGGAATGTACATGGATATATTTAAATTAAATTCAATACACAAATTCTTCATAAATTCTTTGCATCTTTAATGAACACCCCTGTGGCAATGGTGGCAAGGAAAAACTTCCCTCTTTTAACACAAGGAAGAAACCTTGAGAGGAACCAACCTAAATAAAGAGGAAACCCATCCTAATTCAGGTAAAACCTGATAAAAATATAAACCATGCAGCAGAAACTTCACCGTAGTTTAACATGATGTTCAGTTCATCATCAGTTCATTTTCTGTAACTGCTTAATCCTAATCAGGGTCGTGGACAGACTGGGGCTCATCCCAGCCGACTCCGGGTGAGGGCAGTACACCCTGGATAGCGCACCAGGCCATCGCAGGACGGAGACACACTGACGGTTTTGCAGCTACTCTTGTCTAAAGTCAGCAATTGTTCTTTTACATGTCTCACGCCACAGACAGTGGCAAACCAGAGCCTTTGATAGCCCAGTTAGCTGCACTTGGGGGACAGTGTCAACCTTGTGTGGAGTGGGGGCTCGAACCCCCAACCTTAGGATCAGCGATCCAGCGCTCTATACCACCAGACCACCACTGCCCTCTAACATGAAGTTCAGTTGGTTATTTTATAACTGTAATGGTAATTGGAGTCTTTTCCCATTATTGTAATAAAGTTTATATCACCAGCAGCGAAAAGTAATGTTCGCAGTTTCTGAGTGTATATTTATTTCCATATGGATCAGCAGCAGCAGGAACAAAGGGCTTTTAAGATGAGAACTTCAACCAGTAATAACATATCAGGATGGATCACAGGATTCAGATAGCAGAAGGATTAGGATCACTGGTACCCCAGAAATAGCATGTGTATCTCAGCAAAAACAGAGAGAGCGAGCGAGAGAGAGAGAGAGAGAGAGAGAGAGAGAGAGAGAGAGAGAGAGAGAGAGAGAGAGAGGAAGCTTGGTAGTTGTGTCTTTAAAAATCGCAACCAGCCATTAAATTAAAATGAGGAAACATTTATTTTAGATTTTATTCCCACTTACATACAGTGTTTAAAAGTGAAAAAATATCAACTAACATAGTGTGTGCGTGATATGTGCGTACAATGCAATTTTATATCATATCCTGTGTTCATTCATTTTCTGAACCGTTTAATCCTAATTAGAATCACAGGGAGGCTGGCACTGGTATACCCTGTACAGCTCACCAGGCCATTGCAGGGCTAACACTCACACAACCATCCATACCCACACTCACACCTACGGATGATTTGGAACAGCAAGTTAGCCTAGTTTGCATGTCGTTGGACTTTGGGAGGAAACCAAAGTACCCAGAGGAAACCCTCTTCAGCACAGGGAGAACATGCAAAGTCCTCACAGAATCTCCAGTGCTGGGAATCGGACCCAGGACCTCCTTCCTGTGAGACTCACATGCTAACCACTACACTTGTTAGTGTAAGGCTGAAGTTCCTGACTTCGAGTCCTGGGCTTGGAAAGCGTGATGTCTATTCCAAATTGTTCTTGGCTATGGGTGTGAGCATGGATTGTTGTATATGTTTCCCTGCCATGGGCTGTGATGGTAAAGCAGATGGACAGAAGTGAGTCAATAAAATGTTAGGATAGATTATAAATTTATACGGTTCAAGTAATATCAGTGTAATTAGTGTTTGCTGTGGGATGAGTGTGTTAGTTGTGTGAATGAATGTGTGTGTGTGTGTGTGTGTGTGTGTGTGTGTGTGTGTGTGTGTGTGTGTGTGTGTGTGTGTGTGTGTGTTGATATTTCTGAATAGCGTGGAAGTTCCACAGTGTGGAAGAATTTGGCAGAATTGTTTCACACACACACACACACACACACACACACACACACACACACTAGTATATACTGTATTTTTGGATCATAAGGCACACTTAAAACCATTTAATCCTCAAAAAAATTGACGGTGCACCTTATAATTTGGTGCACTTTGTGTGTGGATGAAGTTTCCCGACTCCATCTCACTGATACTGTCAACACCCAAGTGAAGCAAATTGATTCAGAGCTTACCATCATTCCGGTAGATTAACCAAATAACTCCAACCACGGGTAGTTGTGGCCTGGTGGTGGGCGGCCGTGGCCTGGTGGTAAGATGCTGGAACACTGATCCTAAGGTTGGGGGTTCAAGCCCCACTCGCCATGGTTTGTTACTGCCCCCCCAGTGCAGATAACTGGGTTATTAAAGGCCAGCCATGTCCCTCACTGTCTGTGGTGAGCGGTTCATGTAAAAGAACCATTGCTGACTTTCAACAAGAGGAACTACAAAGCCTCAGCCTGTTGATCTGTCCAGGGTGTACTTACTCTGCACTCGCCCACAGTTGGCTGAGATGGGCGCCAGCCCCACGTGACCCTAATTAGGATTAAATGGTTCAGATGAAGGATGATAATGTTTCATTTGCTGATTTTACAAGGTAAAAGTACAGTTACAAGGTACAGTCAGTTAGGTTTTTATTTCATATACCTGGCAACCCTGGAGAGATCCCCTGCCTCATGATTTTGCTAATGTTAGCTGCTAGCTAGCATTGGCCTATTTTTTTATGATATGCATGTGCGATTAAACAACCAGCAAAAATCACTGAACAGTATTATGTAACTGATCTATTGGTATATGAGGAATACGCTCTGTATACTCTGCACTAAGTTTTATGCTGCCTTGGTGCAGGTGTGGGTGTCAGGTTATTATATATATTAGAAGTGGAGAGAAAATCTTCTTTTAATGTACAAACATTGACACAGTGGAGTCTGCGAATCACTTATAATTGGTATTCAGCTCTAACTGTGACTTAAAAGTGACAAAAAGTTTTTTGCAGGATGGAACAGCTACATGCGTATTAATATGATTTGTATTATACACGTAATGTCAGTGAGGAAGATTGCGGTCTGAAACATAATGCAGTTTCAATGGAAATTCTCCTTATTTTAATGTAATGTTATTGCAAATTTTCTTATGATGTATCTGAAATGCTTTGATCTACTTTTGATCTGAGAGAGCAACTTTTCTCTTTCCTGCAATTTAAAGTGCTGACAGTGAAAATAAAGACGCTAATCTTTACAGAAAAATATTATCTGAAGAAATGGGAATGTTGGTTTAAGATAAAACAAAAAGGGATCTTTTTTATTCTATCCAAAATAACACACACATACACACACACACACACACACACACACACACACACACACACACACACACAGTGGCAGTGAATGTAATTTAATGATAATAGACTGATATACAGTGCATGATATCGGGAGAGATGGTGGATGATGGTGCTGTCAGTTTTGGCAACCAGACGAACCTGTCATTCACTGAATCATTGGCCGAGCAGCTTAACTCTATTATTGGAGTCGCGTCGATGCTGATGTCTGCCTCGGCCAACACCGACCGAAGGCAGGGACCTCCCTCAACATCTCGCCAAATCATCACAGTGACAACACATAGCCATTCATATTCACATTGACACCCAGGACCAACTTGGAGCAGGCACTTAAGCCTGATGTGCACTTAAGCCTGATGTGCATGTCTTTGGACATTGGGAGGTAACCAGAGTGCCCAGAGGAAAACCACTCACGCGACTGAACTAACTGAAATAAAACATTCAAGATAGGCGCATTTTCTGGTATTTGAAGAAAGGAACCAGACTTAGAAGGTAACTGACTCTGGGTGAAGGTGGACTATACCCTGAACACAGACAACCATTTCCTTTTTTTAAAATTTTCTCCCGAATTAAATCATAACTTCCACCCATCAGGTATTACCTTCCCTATCACATGACCACCACCAAACAGTGTGCACACACCTACTTCTTGATACTCGCCTCTTTTTGAACTGCTGCACATGTGTATTTCAGGGAGGCCTGACACCCTCTGGGATCTATCTGCGCCCTTGTACGAATGAGCTCACAAATGCACATGACTGGTTGACGATTGCTATGAGCGACAGGGAAGTGAGCATAAGCCCCCACCCCCCACCCCCAGTGAGAGCTCGGCCAATTAACTCCCAATAGACTCCTGGTCGTGGGTGGCTGCAGCATTGAACTGGGTTTGAACTTACGTTAACAGTCACACATCCTATCACTTACAGTAATCACCAGCCAATCATGGGTGTCTGTGAGCTCACTCGTACGATGGGGCAGATAGTGCTTTCACCTCGAGTGTATGAGACTGCTTCCTAACCATACCTGGCACAGCAGTTCAAAAAGAGGCAAGTAGCTAGCATTGCACATCACAGACGGGGGGGGGGTATACCTTTGCCTCTCTCTGATTGGTGGTGGTCACTTGATACCTGATTGGTGTCTTTACCTAAATTAGGGAGAAAATGGGGGGGAAACAAACAAACAAAGAACCCTGTGGGCACAAGCGGCTGAAATAAACTTCTTTTGTAGTAAAAATAGGCTGCCGCTCTCTTGCATTGAGAGGAGCAGTTCTACTTCGCGCCCCGCCCGATTGGCTAAGCTTCTCACCCTATCTCCAAGGGAGAGCCCTGCCACCTGAAAAAGGAAGCTCCCTGGTGTGGTATTTCTGGCAGCATCTCCAACCGGGAGGAGACCCCGGGGTCGATCCCCAAAACATGCTTTTGAACAATGTTTCTCGGCTGGTCAGTGTTCCCCCGGAAGAGCTGGAGGAAATGGCTGGAGAGACGGACACCTGGACCACACTGCTGAGGCTGCGACCTGACCTCAGATTAAGCGGAAGACGACAATGATGATGGTGATGATGATGATGATGATGATGAAACCCAGGACACTGACACAAAGCGGACTTTAGCATCACCCTGAATGGGGTTCATTTCATGACAATGCCGTGCTCACTGTACATTGTCGTGTTTATGACAAGACTACTTGCAGAATATTGCTGCCTACGCTGTGACTCCGATGTTTCTGATACCTACATTTCTGAGCTGGGGTTTGCGGGTCATCGTGCCTCTCCCTGCAATCACTTGTATCCCGTTTTAAATGCAGTACTTATTTAATCCCATTCTCGGGTTTCAGTGGCTGTTCTGGGGTGTTTTCTCTGTTTAAACTAATCGGCTCCCTATGTGTTCACTCTCACCTAAAGCTGCCTGTCTGTCTTTCATTACAATCACACCAAGCTTGCACAGTTTAATAGAATTTCTGAGCTTTTTTTTTTTTTGAACTTCTGTATTCTCTTCAGTTTCTTTCCCATTGTCCACAAGTGTGTGTGTGTGTGTGTGTGTGTGTGTGTGTGTGTGTGTGTGTGTGTGTGTGTGTGTGTGTGTGTGTGTGTGTGTGTGTGTGTGAGTGTGTGTGTGTGTGTGTGTGTGTGTGTGTGTGAGTTAAGTGTGTTTTTGTTCACGGTGAGCACACTGAGCAAGATGGTGCAGCAATTCTCATTGACTCCAGTCTTTGCTTCCAACATCGAGCACAATCACATATTGAAGATTATTTGTGTTAAAAAAAAAAGCTTTTTTGTTTAAAAATTTTAAACGTGAAAACTGATTCAATAAAAAAAAGAAGAATATATTGTGCTATGATTGCAAGTTTAAATTCTGATTAATCTTGGAGTGACAAAAGAAAGCAAGCAAGGCTGTAGTCGAAGTGGGAGGAGCATAGCTGTAGCCAATGAAAGTCTGTAAGATCATGCGTGTGGAAGGGGTAGATAGCAGTTTACTCTAAGGCAGTGCTTCTCAAATGGGAGGTGTGATGCCGGAAGGAACACATATGACCATGGGGAACATGCTTTTCTGGAGATGTGTACGAGAATTAAGTGTAATTGCACCTTCGCCCCACTAGTTGGCAGTGATGCTCTCATTGTCACACTATGATACGAGCAAACAATATGAAGTGCAGTAAACAACCCCTCTAGAAACAACACGGAAAAAATTCTAACAGGAACAAAGAGAAAGGGGGAGCGAGGCGGATATATTAAGACATAAGCAAGTTGAATGAGTTTCAATAAGGATTTTTTTTTTTTCAAGCACATTGGTGCACTTTAAATCTTTTATGTTACAAATTAAGAAACAATGAAGTTTTTCTTTACTGGAAGTTGAACTATATTTATTTCTTTTTTTATTTTTAATGTTAATAAAGATACAATGCTATGCAGAGGTGTACTAATAACAATTTTATGGACAAATAATATGATTTATAGTCGCTCGCGGGGCGATGGGGGAGGGGGGTGGGTGGGCGTGAAATGTTTTTTTTTTTTTCTTTTCTTTCTAGGGAGGGCGCCACAGAAAATAATTGAGAAGCAGTACTCTTAGGTGATGATCACACTTGAGGTGAGATAGAAAAGTAAGTGACTTGAATGGCAGTTTGTACTTGTCACTTTTCATTCTCAAAATGTTGTCAAATTTGTTGCACGATATTCGCGGCATCACATTTTGGTTGTTAGGTTTATAAAGTTGTCGCAAAGGAAAAATAATACTCAAATGTTTGAAATTTCTGAAAAAGACACAGAAGCGGTCTCTGATGTCATTCCACACGTCATGAGAAGGTCACAAAGTTGTCATTTGGCTCTTAAATTATTCGATTTTCATTCACGAGGAAACATTACAAGTTGAAGACGTCCAAGTGGGAAGTTTAATAACTTTTTTGGCATTTGCTATGTTCCATATATTTTATTATAATTTGCTTTTTGTTCACGTTAATAATGTGCAAATGAAAGAGAATGCTTCCAAAACAAAAACCGAACAAAAGGCGACTGAGTTATGACAGAGTTACTTTTTTTTTTCCTCCAAATATCCGCAAACCAATCACAAATTACTCACAAATCAGTCACAACTTTCACCTGATTTACATATTTAAACCACAAAATATTCACTTATATATGGTTACAAACATCATGTGGGGGGAAAAAAAAAATCAATTTGCATCAGTTGCTTTACTGCCGAACCTGGAATATGATCATCCCCTCAGTGAGTTACACCCATTAATGATGCAGCATGAGCAGCAGCTGGAACAGATGTCATGGGTGGATCCAGGAACTTTGGTCGGAGGTGTAGTATGCAGTATATTATGTAACATATCACCCCCTCATTCATTTTCAAAACTACTTTTACATACTAGAGTCATGAGAGCGCTGAGGCCTATCTCAGCCAACACTGGAGGAGGTGGGGTAAGCCCTGAACAGCTCTCCTGACCATCCCAGGCCAAAACACTCACATAACCAGGAAGCACTAATACATGATTAAGAACAGTGTTCAGAGCACAGCACTATAAGACTCTGTACCCTTAACAATTTCATCACTTATTGCAAAGTGTTGCAAACTGCAGGTATGAGGACTGCAAAGAATCCTGGGCTATTATAACTGTAATTATAATTATATTACAACCCTGGTCTGTTGGAGGTGTTTACACAGTAGGATGATAGACACAGCAGGGCTTCATGCTTTGCCCCACACAATGAACTATTCATCTGAAGCTTGTGTGTTTAAAGCCCCCTATGGTCTAACCTTTATCTGCTCAACTGGAAGTGACTTTGAGTGAAAGTGTATGAAAAACGAATAAATGTAAACAAGTGTATGGATGTCCTCAGTGTTGTTTGTGATTCCTATTATCCCTTCATCAGTGGTGGAAGTGATTAGCCCCCAAATCCTGTTTGCCACCTTAAACAAACTTTACCTACCTATACCTCACTGATCCAATCCGATGTGAAAGTGTCATAAGCTGGTATAAGTCGAGCTTAAAATTGGTGCAGTCTGTACTTTTACCCGCTTGTCCATCATCAATCACATCATCAGATTACCCCCTGACCTGCTTCACCCTCCCGGATCCTCAGCAAAATCAAACCCATTCATTCATCCATTAATTTTCTGTAACCGCGTAATCCTAATTAGGGTCGCGGTGAGGCTGGCGCCCATCCCAGCGACTCCGGCCGAGGGCGTAGTACACCCTGGATGGCTCGCCAGGCCATCACAGGGCAGAACAAAAAGCAGGGCAAAATCAAACCCCTTTAAATGTAATCTCAGCCCAACCCTCCATCCGTAAAACCTTCCCTCTCTGTTATCTCTCACCTTATTACCATATCCCCCTAGACACTTCTTTTCCTCTTTGAATCTGAATGCTGCTGCTTTCACTTCAATTTTCCAAATTATCACTGAGGACCCAAAGGAATTTTCTCATAATTGACCAATTTCTAATCTTCCGTTTATATTCAAAAAAAAAAAAAAAAAAAGTGTGTTGTTCAACTTTACCAGACTGTTTTCTCGGAATATTTTAGCAATTTGACAACATATTTAAATCATATCTCACCCTTCACATGCACTGAGGGTTCAATGTACAAACCTGGCATGCAAATTAACCCTCAATCAGTACACTTGTGGTCTGCTAGGACCCCAGCGTTACATATTTTGTAATATTTTTATATGAGTGATAATTTTTGTCTGGTATATTAGGTATCTGTCAACCAGTAAGTTGTCATTTCACACACACACACACACACACACACACACACACACACACACACACACACACACACACACACACACACACACACACAGTGTTTTTGATCATAGGTCTAATAACCGCCCATGTACTGGGAGCAAAATGGTAGATTAAACTTACCAATTTTATTGGATAAGTGTCTGCTGTAAGGGTATAAAATGAGGTGTTCACTGCCTGTAAAAGTGAGTTTACACGGCATGTTAAGACCCCCTGCTACTGGGGAATGTCTATAATGTTCATCAGTAACAACACATTTGATCGTTCTGCCGTGCTTTAAAACCAGGAAAATATTTTGCTGTGTTCTCTTGGTCAATGTCCAACAACCGATGAACCATTAGAAACTTCTACAGCAAAACTATGGGATGCTCTGAATGAATGGAGCGATGAGCCAGATATGGACCTATCAGAAAGTGATGACGAGTAATTTTCACCCGATTCTTCTGCTCACTTACTTCATAAATTTAAGGACGTTCCTGGCCATGTGCTTTTGTTTGTGCTGATTAGTTCAATGTGCCATGTGCTAAAGTTAACAGTGTTGATTGGCTCAATTTTACTTTCGGGGAAAATGTTTAAAGGAAATGTTTAAGAGAAGGGAAAAGTAAGGGGTCTTTTTTTTTTTTTAATTATACTGTTTTCTGTGTACTTTCAGCTTTCATGTAAGTAATTTGGTTGATAACACAAAATGAATAACACAAATAACAGTAAAACTATTTTATTGTTCTGTTATTATTCATGTTTTCCACCTCAATGGTAATAAGCACTTACTGTTCCACCCTGCTGATAACATTTTAATAACCCCACCCCTGCAATTTTTTAAGCACCCTGGTTGCTTATCACTTCAAATACGGTATTTTAAAACCACACATTATTCAAGCAATACATTCACCAATATGAGCAGGATTCCATTTCACTATTAGTCTATGCAGCCTGTCATGGCCTGGCAAGCGGTCTCGGGTGTTACACTTAAAGCATTTGGCTGACAGCCTCATCCTTGAGTGATGTACAGTTATTATTTTACACAACTGAGCAATTAAGGGGTAAAGGGCCTTGCTCAAGGGTCCAACATTGGTGGCACTTGGGATTGAACCTCCAACCTTCAGATCAGTGACCCTTTGCCTTAATCACTGAGGCACCACATAAGAGTGATTGCCTGCCCTTTCCGAGGAGTCAGCTGAGACGGGTACCAGCCTCTGAGTGACTCTACTTGGGATTCACTGGCCTAGAAAAACAATGAATGAATGAATGTGTGTATGTTTTGATGAAGGCTGTGATTTGTTAAAAGTAAATGTTGTGCTCTGAATACTTTATTGCTCCTGGAGGACATTGTGTGCACCCAGTTTTTCCATACGAGTAAGAATGAGATGAGATCATGATAAAGTCTCTATGAAGAAAATTAAAAAAAAAACGAAAACTATCACACACACACACACACACACACACACACACACACACACACACACACACACACACACACACACACAAATTTCTTTCTTCCTTTCGGCTTTTTCCCTTTTACTCAGGAGTCACCACAGCGAATCATTTGATTCACACATTTGATTTGGCAAAGGTTTTTAAGTCGGATGCCCTTCCTGTCACAACCCTTTAGCAAGGGACAGAAACACGCTGGCGGCTTTGCAGCTCCTCTTTACGAAAGCCAGCAATGGTTCTTTTATATTCCTCACACCATAGACAGTGAGAGACATGGCCCGCCTTTGATAACCCAGTTAGCTGCACTGGGGGGGGCAATGACACCCTTGTGGGGACTGGAACCCCCAACCTTAGGATCAGCAATCCTACGCCCTATCCAGTAGACCACCACTGTCCCACACACACACTCACATAAATTAACACCCAGAATCTAAATGTATGTAATACAAACCAGATTCCAAAAAAGTTGGGACACTGTACAAATTGTGAATAAAAACTGAATGCAATGAAGTGAAAGTGCCAAATTTCAATACTTTATTCCGTATAGAACATAGATAACAGGGTCAAAACTTTTAAACTGAGAAAATATTTCATTTTAAGGGAAACATATGTTGATTTTAAATTTCATAGTGTCAACAAATCTTCAAAAAAGTTGGGACGAGGCCATTTTTACCACTGTGAGGCGTCCCCTCTTCTTTTTACAACAGTCTGCAAACGTCTGGGGACCGAGGAGACAAGTTTCTCAAGTTTAGAAATAGGAATGCTGTCCCATTATTGTCTAATACAGGCCTCGGACTGTTCAACTGTCTTGGGCCTTCTTTGTTGCGCCATCCTCTTTAAGATGTTCTCTATAGGTGAAAGATTTGGACTGCAGGCTGGTCATTTCAATACCCGGATCCTTTTCCTACGCAGCCATGATGTTGTAATCCATGCTGCCACATCATTGCATTCAGGTTTTATTCACAACTCATATAGTGCCTTAACTTTTTTGGAATCCAGTTTGTATATCCACATGTAAGTGTGAAATTATAGGTTAGTAATATGTATATAAACACAGAATGGATGAAGTCAGAATGGAGTCATGGAGTACAATGATTTCCTGTGTGGTTCAGTGATGCAGTTCGGTGGTATAAGTTTCTCACAGAACGGCTCCTATGTCTGATCAGCGGGTTGTGAAGCGGGTTGGGGGTACTGTTCAATATCATCTTTATTTTGAACAACATTCACCTCTCTGACACCACCAACAGAGTCCAGTTCCATCCACACAACGTTGTTACTGGCCTTGAAGATCAGTTTGTTCAGTCTGTTAATGTCTGCGACCCTCAACCTGCAGTCCCATAGTGCAACAGCATAGAAAACAGCTCTGACCAGAAAAGACTCAGAAAACATCCTGAGTGATTCTGTGGCTGAAAACCACCCAGCTGGATGTGAAGCTTCATGCTCGATGGGGTCATTTTAATAAATCAGTCAAATATATGCTCTGCCTGTACATCTTTATTCTATTTTAATTTTTGCTTTATTATTCTATGGGAGTAGGATGTGGAATATGATTTTTTTTTTTTTTTTACTTGATCTAACACAAAAATTGTGAAAATTTAACAACTGTGGAAATGTTGTTCATTACCTCATACAAAATTACGACAAAAAATACATTTTTTCTGTTATTTACTTTTTCCGACAACTCAAAATCAGAATAAAAAAAAATGGGTCAGTACAGCATTTAGGGACTGAAGTGACAAAGTGACTAAGTGTTCAAGATGTTAATTTGTCCCATTCTACCCGCTAACAACTTTTTAGGTGTGCTACAGTACGGAGTCTTTGTTTGAACCATTTTCTGCTTCAAAATGCATCAAACATTCTCTTTAAAAGACAAATCAGGGCTAAGACAAAAGCAGGTAGGCCAATAAAGCACCTGCACCCTCTTCTTACATGCATTGTCTTTCATGCATTATCTTTCTGAAATAAGCACCGGTTTTTGGAAAAGATGTCGTCTTGAAGGCAATGTTTGTTCTTCAAAAATCGAGATGTACTTCTCAGCATTAATGGGACCAGCACAGAAGTGCAAGTTACCTTTTCCGAAGGCACTGACTGACACAATACCGTACCATGACAGACCCTGGCTTTTGATCTGGTAGCTGGGAACAGTCTGGACCGTCCTTTTCCTCTTTGCTCCGCCTCACATGGCATCCATTTCTTAAAAACAAAAAAAGACTTCAAAAAAGATTTGTCTGAACACAACACACATTTCCACTGTGCGATGGACTGTCCCAGATGGCTGTCAAGCCCAGAGAACTTGCCAGTGCTTCGGGACACTATTTGTGAGGTGCTCCACCAAATGTAGGCGCTTGTCGCATGTGATGTATGTGAGGCAAAGTGTGGCTTATCTGGACTTCTGATCTTTCAAGTGAGCAAGTGAAGGTTGAATACTAAACAAATATTCAACACACACTTGCTCACTTGAAAGATCGGAAGCCAAGATAAGCAACGTGCTTTGTCTCACAAGCACCATACGTCACTGGCGACAAGCGCCTACATTCGGTAGATGCCTCACATTTATGTAGGGCTTTCTTTTGGTGCAGTACAATTTCAGCTTTTATTTCATGATGTAACTCCATACTGTCGTGCTTGAGAGTGATTTTCAGAAGTCGTCCTGAGCCCAATCAGTTATATCACTTATTGGCAAATGACGATTTTTCAATGCAGTGCCGTCAGAGAGCTCAGAGATCATGGCCATTCAGCTTGAGCTTGTGCCCTTGCCCTTTCCGCACTGTAATTCCGCCACACTCCTTGGATGTTTTGATGCCCTAATCTCTTCCTATCTTTCTTTGAGAGACATTTTTCTGTATCATTTCATTTGTTTTTGTTTTTTTTTTCATGCATTTGGTTGCAAACTGGGGATTCTTTGCCCATCTTTGCTCTGAAACAACTAGGACTTTCCTGCATGTTGCTTTTGTATGAAATCATAATTTCAATCACCTGTTGACATCATTTGTTTAAAATGACATCATTATTTAATTATTATACCTCATCCCTGTCTCCAAATTGTCCTGTCCAAACGTTTTTGGAATGTACTATCTTTGCCAAGAAAACCTCCATGAAGATGATAATCAAGGCGTTATCCTTCATGGCAGGTCACCAAAAGTCGTGCTACGACTCCGAATGTACAGACCAGACCAGATTGCAAGCCTTAATAGCAAGAATTGATGTTTATTTAGAAATAAAATGACATTGACCAGACCAAAAAAACAAAAACAAAAAGATATTGTGCTCATACAATCTGCAGCCATGAGGGTGGGCACAAACCAGTGTCTCTCCCTCACACCAGTCCCAAGCCTGGATAAATGCAGAGGGTTGCGTCAGGAAGGGTATCCGGCGTAAAACAAATGCCAAATAAAATATGCGAATCACAAGAAAGAATTTCATACCGGATTGGTCGAGGCCCGGGTTAACAACGACCGCCATCAGTGCTGTTAACCAACAGGGTGCTGGTGGAAAATGAACTACTGTTGGTCGAAGACATCAAAGAAGGAGAGGTGGGAGGCGTGTCCGTAGGCAGAGAGAGAAGAGGAAAACATGAGTCTTGACTGAAAGTACTGACTTTGAATGTTGGAACTATGGCAGGAAAAGGTAGAGAGCTGGTTGATGTGATGCAGAGGAGGAAGGTGGACATACTGTGTGTTCAGGAGACCAGGTGGAAAGGTAGCAAGGCTAGAAACGTAGGAGCGGGTGTTAAGCTGTTTTTTTATGGTGTGGATGAGAAGAGAAATGGAGTAGGAGTCATCTTGAAGAAGTAGTTTGTCAGGAATGTTCTAGAAGTGAAAAGAGTGTCAGACAGAGTGATGAGTCTCAAGTTAGAAATTGAAGGTGTGATGTTCAATGTTGTTAGTGTGTATGCCCCACAGGCAGGATGTGAGCTAGAAGAGAAGGAGAGATTCTGGAGTGAGTTAGATAAAGTGATGCAGAGTACCCCCAGAGGTGAAAGAGTGGTCATTGGGGCAGACTTCAATGGACATGTTGGTACAGGAAACAGAGGGGATGAGGAAGTGATGGGCAGGTTGGGTATCCAGGACAGGAACACATTAGGACAGATGTTGGTAGATTTTGCAAAAAGGATAGAAATGGCTGTGGTGAATACTTTCTTCTAGAAGACACAGGAGCATAGGGTGACTTATAAAAGCGGAGATAAGAGCACATAAGTAGACTACATCTTGTGCAGGCAATGCAATTTGAAGGAAGTCAGTGACTGCAAAGTAGTAGTGGGTGAGAGTGTTGCCAAACAGCATAGGATGGTGGTGTGCAGGATGGCGCTGATGGTGAGGAAGGTGAAGAAGGCAAAGGCAGAGAAAAAGACAAAGTGGTGGAAGCTGAAAAAGGAAGAGAGTCGGGTTGTCTTCAAGGAGGAGTTGAAACATGCTTTAGGTGGTCAGGAAGTGCTTCCAGATGACTGGATAAACTACAGCTGATGTGATCAGGGAGACAGGTAGGAGAATACTTGGTGTGTCATCTGGAAGGAGAGTAAATAAGGAGACTTGGTGGTGGAATGAGGAAGTGCAGGAGTGTGTACAAAGGAAGAGGTTAGCTAAGAAGAAGTGGGACATTGAGAGGACCGAAGAGAGTAAACACGGAGACAGCATAAGGAGAAGGTCGCGGTGTCAAAGGCCAAACAGAGGGTGTATGATGACTTGTATGCTAGTTTGGAAAATAAAGAGGGAGAAAATGATTTATACAGGTTGGCACAGCAGAGAAATAGAGATGGGAAGGATGCGCAGCAAGTTAGAGTGATTAAGGACAGAGAGGAAAATGTATTGACTGATGACAGAAGTGTGCTGGGAATATGGAAAGTGTACTTTGAAGAGCTGATGAATGAGGAAAATGAAAGAGAAAAAAGAGTAGGAAGTAGCAAATATTAGTTAGGGTGAAGTGAGGAGGGCATTGAAGAGGGGATGAAGAATGGAAAGGCAGTTGGTCTTGATGACATACCGGTGGAGGTCTGGAAATGTCTAGGAGAGGTAGCAGTAGATTTCCTGAAAAGAACATTCAACAAGGTCTTAGATAGTGATAGGATGCCAGAGGAATAGAGAAGTGTGATGGTGCCCATTTTTAAGAACAATGGAGATGTGCAGAGTTGTGGCAATGACAGAGGGATAAAGTTGGTGAGCCATACAATGAAGTTATGGGAAAGAATAGTGGAAGCTAGACTAATGGCAGAGGTCAGCATTTGTGAACAACAGTTTGGTTTCATGCCAAGAAAGAGAACCACAGATGCAGTGTTTGCCTTGAGGATGCTGATAGAGAAGTACAGTGGCAGAGAAGTATGTTAGAGTGGTGCAGGACATGTATGAAAGATGTAAGACAGTGGTGAGGTGTGCTGTCGGTGTGACAGAAGAGTTCAAGGTGGAGGTGGGACTGCATCAAGGGTCAGCTCTGAGCCCCTTCTTGTTTACTATTTTGATGGACAGGCTGACAGACGAGGTTAGACAAGAATCTCCATGGACTATGATGTTTGCAGATGACATTGTGATCTGTAGTGAGAGCAGAGAACAAGTGCAGGAAAATCTAGAGAGGTGGAGGTATGCCCTGGAAAGGAGGGGAATGAAGGTTAGCCTTAGTAAGACAGCATACATGTGTATGATTGACAAGGACCCAAGAGGATCGGTGCGGTTACAGAGAGCAGAGATAAGGAAGTTGGAGGATTTTAAGTACTTAGGCTCAACAATCCAGAGCAGTGGAGAGTGTGGAAAAGAGGTGAAGAAGTGTGTGCAGGCTGCTTGGAATGGTTGGAGAAAAGTATCCGGTGTGATGTGTGATAGGAGGGTATTGGCAAGAATGAAAGGAAAAGTGTACAAGACGGTGTTGAGGCTAGCGATGCTGTATGGTTTCGAAACCATGGCCCTGGGGAAAACACAAGAAACAGAGCTGGAGGTACTAGAGATGAAAATGTTGATGTTCTCTTTGGGAGTAACAAGGATGGATAGGATCAGGAATGAGCACATCAGAGGGACAGCACATGTAAGACGTTTTGGAGACAAAATCAGAGAGGCTAGCTTGAGATGGTTTGGACATGTACAGAGGACGAATAGTGATTACATTGGTAGTAGGATGCTGAGGTTGGAACTACCAGGCAGAAGGATTAGAGGAAGACCACAGAGACGATTCATGATGTGGTGAAGGAGGACATGAAGGTAGCTGGTGTAAGAGAAGAAGATGCAAAGGATCTGGTGAGATGGAGGCAGATGATTCGCTGTGGCAACCCCTGAAGGGAAAAGCCAAAAGGAGAAGACAATCTGCAAAGAAATACAAGATCAGGGAAATTTATAAATTCATAAATTACTGTTCTGCTTTTTTTTAATTATTATTCATATTTTCCACACTGTTCCATTTTTTTTCTAAGTTGGGGTTGGACATGTTCAATCATATCATCCATTCATTTTCTATGATGGTTAATCCTAATATGAGTTGTGGGAATGCTGGTTCTCAGCTGACTCTGGGCAAGGGGAGGTAACACCCCGAACAGCTCACCAGGCCATTACAGGACCGAAACACACTCAACTATCACTCACATCAAGGGGCAAGTCTTTGGACTCTTGACAAAACCTACACAAGAATGGAGAAAGCATGCAAACCACACAGAAACGTCCTCCTCGAGCCTGAGACTCCTTGTTGTGAGGTGGACACACTAACCACTATATCACTGTACTGACACCAACCTTCAACAAAGCAAGTAAAATTAATGGGACAGAGAGAATAAACAGAATGAAAGCAGCTGCCTGGATGGAGACGTGGTGAATGTCTGAAGGGCAGAAAATTTTCAACACATTGTTCTATTTTCTTGCCGGTGTGCGTCTTTATTCATCTGCAGAAGAGAAGACACATAAATGAAGCCACACTACGCTGCACTAACACTACATTTATGGATAATTGGTGGATTTTTTTCTTGTCACAATATGTCAGCTGTAATATTTCACAGTATGTCACGCATCAACATCTGTTTATATCCTGATGTAACAGGGGAAAAGGATGGTCCGTATCTGCACCAGCATGTGCGTTATTGTTATAGGTGCTCTATAAACTGAGCATCTGAGAGTTAAAAAAAAAAAAAAAGAAAGAAAGAACAATACCATATGTGCCGTAATATTGATTACTCCTCACTGTTTTTGTTTGGGTGCAGATCCCAGTGTATCATGAAGAGAGTATCAGCCCACTGACCGAGAGAAATACCGCTGGAGTTCACGGAGTCTCATTTCAGTGCTTCACCTGCTGGTCAAAACAATCCCACAGCTCCCAGTATATTGCAGCATATTATTAGATTATATAAAGAACAAAAACATTACATCATATGAAATTCACTTTTAACATTCTTCTTCTTCTTCTTCTTCTTCTTCTTCTTCTTCTTCTTCTTCTCTTATTATTATTATTATTATTATTATTATTATTATTATTATTATTATTATTATCACTACTACACAGGTATGTGCTTATGTTATTACATGTCTCTGAGTTGATGTTATGGGACAACAAGAAAATATAGAATTGGTCGATCTAATAATTTATTTATTTGTCTGTTTGTTTCCTTGCTTGTCTATTCAGGTTTTTTTCTATTATTATTGGATGTTTGTTTGTTTACCTCCATATGTTTTTTCCTTGTTAACTGACATATGAAGTACCTTATCTCTCTGTCTGTCTAGATTGCTAGTTAGTCACGTAGTCGTTTTCTCGGTTGTTTAATTTGTCCATTATTATGTCTTTTCCAGTTACACTGGTACCTCACCTTACAATAGTCCCAGCAAATGTAAAGTCCAGGTTACGAAAAACATTTTCCAAATTTTTTTGTCTCTGTATACGAAACAAGTTCTCCTCACAAAATGCACCAAACGAGCTATTCAAACATTCAAACGCGCCATTCAAACATTAAAACAATGCACGAGCTGCTCTCCCATCAATGACGTCAAACACCCCACCCCACTGACCTCCCATTGGCTAGGAGGGATGGCGCAGCTCCCACTTATTAGCTATCTCCCAACATCCCACCCCGCTGGCCTACCATTGGCTAGGAGGGATGACGCAGCTCCCTCCCATTGGCTATTATGGAGCTGCATCTCCCATAATGCTTTTCGTGTAAAGGACAGAGTTACTGTTGTTTCGTGCTTTATTTCTTGATTCAGGCTTTTAGCCTTCCATAAACATTTGTAAGATTATAACTCTGCTAAGAAGAGATGGTCAACACATGTGCACACACACACCCGCGCGCGCGCACACACACACACACACACACACACACACACACACACACACACACACACACACACACACACACACACACACACACACACACACACACACACGTGTGCACGCGCACGTGTGATTCCCGGTGTGAGTGAAAAGAAGAAGTGGGCTCGTGGCATGCAGTTGAGTGATATCGCAAAGGAATATGGCCAAACCCGTCTACCATCGGTACGATATTGAAGCAGAAAGAGGTCTTAAAAGGTATACTTTCATAAATTTTAAAGGGTTTAGGAGGTAGTACTGGGGGCGTTGGAACGAATCACACGTTTTACATGTAAAATGCTGTTCAATTTGAAAAATATCCAGGTTAAGAAAAAGGCTCTGGAACGGATTAATTTTGTAAGGTGAGGTACCACTGTATTTTCTTTATTTATTTCCTTTTTTTCTTTCTTTCCTTGTGTATGTGAAATTCGGGGGCTTAGTGGATAAGTTATGGGCTGCTGATATGGAGGTCACCGGTGCAATCCCCACCATCACCACTATTGGGCTCTTGAGCAAGACCCTTCACCCTCAATTTCCCAGTTGTATTAAAAACGATTATAATTAGTAAGTCGCTCTGGATAAGAGTGTTCCTTCCAAATACTGTAAATGTATTTAAGTTCTCTGATTGTTTGTCTGCAAAGGGCAGTGGTGGCCTGGTGGTAAAGGTGCTGGATCGCTCATCCTAAGGTTGGGGGGTTCGAGTCCCACTCTCCACAAGGTTATTACTGTCCCTCCAGTGCAGCTAACTGGGTTATCAAAGGCCGGCCATGTCTCTCACCATCTATGGTGTGAGGTTCATGTAAAAAAAACATTGCTGACTTTCGACAAGAGGAGCTCCATGGTCATCAGTGTGTTTCTGCCCTGCGATGGCCTGGCATCCTGGCATCCATCGACCGAGATGGGTGCCAGCCTCCCTGCAATCCTAAATAGGATTAAGAGCTTCAGAAAATGAACGAATGAATGAATGAATGAATGAATGAATGAATGTTGGTCTACCGGTTTGTTCAGGGCTATTCGGTGTTGAGATATAACAGGATCGGAAAACACTGGTCTTCAGTCTACTGATCTTTTTACAGGCGGTCCAACTGGGTCAACTTCTCTTGGTTTCTGTAGCATAAAGCAACTGACAGTTAACTTCCTCCTGGATGGGATGCTAGTCCATTGCAAATTATCTTCCCAGTATTTTTACTGGGACCCATTTATACTGCTGAGTGGACACTTGTGGTTAAGACTGCGCAGAGGGTACAAACAGTGATTCACATCCAGAACCTCTCAACCATGAGGCCGTCACCCTGTCCACTAATAGAAAAATATGACTCAAAATGAAAAGTACATTTGCGCTCCAAAGTTGAGTCGGCTTGCCTGGTGTCTCTTTTCTTCTGTTCCCAGCCATTGAATAAAGAAAAAGAACTTAACATGCAGTTCGTCACCGTGACCCAATTTAAAAGCCATTATGCAAACATGGCTGCTTCATTCATTCAGCCACGCACTCGGGTCAGGGAATATTTGATTTCAGGGCAAATCAATAAGAATGTCGGCCTGTTCAGCGCATGGGATAATTTACAATGAATTCTAATTTAATCAGATGCGATGACATATGGAGAGAGTCTAGTTACTCCTCGCTGTATACACAATTAATTGGGTGGGAACAATTTAACACCGACTATGATATGAATTTTTAATGGTAAGAAAACTGCTGCAGAGTTTTGTGCTTAGATGTTGCTCTTTGTTGCATCACTGCTGTTTCTGAGCGCTGCAATCATGTAGGGGCTCATGCTGGACCTGTGAGATGAATTTAACCCGGGTGAACATGTTACATCGTAAGGTAAACGCTCTGAAGGACCAAACCCCAGTCACGCCTGCAAATTCCTCTCCGTTTCAATCCAAACTTAAATCAATTCAGGTTAAATATTAACCTAGGTCTTTCTTCAAGGCTTCAGGAACATGCTGCACTAATACCACGGGGCCGCGGGTTGACTTTTTCAAGCTATACTCTATTTTAAAAGGAACAAAAGCACATGAGGGAAAAGAATGGGAACTTTTACCATGAGTTAATGGAATCTCCAGCTACACATTGCATACAAAACGTTAAACATGGCACAGGAATAATGCCAAGATGTTACTGTATCCGTACAGAACATCCAACTCTGGCGCTTTGAATCCAACACACAAAGTAACAGTTGTGTAAAATTAACTATAATGAAAGCAACGGTTATTATATGTTTGTTTAGATTTAAATTAATAACAATATGAGACCACTAATAAAAATATGAAACAAACACACGCCAGCCAGTAAGTGTTCAACATTAAAAAATAAATAAAATTTCATCATCATCATCATCATCATCATCATCATCATCATCATCATTATCATCATCATCATCATCATCGTCGTCGTCGTCAACGTGGTCATCATCATCATCATCATCATCATCATCATCATCATCATCATCATCATCGTGGTAGTGGTAGCTTAGTGGATAAAGGTGATTACTGATGGTCAGCGGTTCAATCCCCACTATCACCATTGTTCGGCCCCTGAGCAAGGCCCTTAACCCTCAGTTGTATAATAATGATGATGGTAAGTCACTCTGGATAAGAGTGTAAGCCAAATTCTGTAAAAAATCATCATCATCATCATCATCATCATCATCATCATCATCATCATCATCATCATCATCATCATCATCATCATCTTTTTTTCTTCTTCCACTTAACCTGGGGTCTGGTCGCTGGGTCAGCAGTCTAAGCAGTGAGATCCAGGCATCCCTCTCCCTGGCCACTTCCTCCAGCTCTTCTGGGTGACATTGAAGCATTCCAAGACCAGCTGTGAGACCACGTGTTCTAGGTCAACATCCGGGTGTATTTCCGGTCGGACATGCCAGAAACACCAAACCACACCAAAGAGATGTACGGGAGGCAAGCTAACAAGATTCCCAAGTCACCGCAATCACCTCAACTGGCCGCTATCAACATGGAGCAGCGGTTCTATTCTGAGTTCCTCCCAGATGACCAAAGTCATGGACGATCCACAAGAATCCCAGAAACAATTAACAAGCAAGTCACCACACGAAGAGGAAGGACAGAGCGGCTGCACCAAGAGATACATCTGGCTTGGTTTCCAACAGATAAGAAAAAGGATGTGCACACAAGAATTGGTCCTCTCAGTGATTCCTGACATTGTGCTGTTCCATCATCATGCTAAAGCCTCGCTCTTGTTTAGGCAATAACGCCCATGATCCAATCAGGTTTTAGGTGGTAAGAGAGCATGAGGGGTCGATGATCGATATCGTCGAACAAATCACTGGCTGTCAGTGACTGTCAGCGAGAAGTCTACACAGTGATCTTCACCAACTATCACCAGTTATATCGCTGACAGTCTGGGACCTAGTTGCTGACCAGCAGAGATCTTCCTCTAAGCATTATTGATTTGAGCCTGTTGTGGTTGGTCTGAGACAGTCGCCAACTCAAAAAATCACGGGCAGTTGCCAAAGTATTGCCCAAATGAGATCGGACCTGAAGATGGACGAATACCGATGATGAATTGCGTGAAGTGTTTTTGTATACTATGAAATTGGGTCAAATTTAATAATTCACATTTTGGACCTAATATTTTCCAAAAGTGTAAAGAATTCAAAGAGTAACTCTTGCCCAAGACATACCACATAGACACATTCATTCATTTCCTCAACAGCTTAATCCTAATTAGGGTCACAGGGAGACTGGTGCCCATCTCAGCTGACTCCAGGCAAAGGCAGAGTACACCCTGGACAACTTGCCAGGCCACCACAGGGCTAGCATTCACAAAACCGTTCATACTCATACTCACACCTACAGGCAATTTGGAACAGCCAATTAACCTACTGTGCATGATTTTTGGACCGTGAAAGGAAACCAGAGATTGTGGAGGAAACCCACACAAGCAGGGGAAGAACATACAAACTCCACACAGAAACGCTCAAGCTGGGAATCGAACACAGGACCTTCTTGCTATGAGGTGGAGGTGTTAGCCTCACATTCAACATGTCAGACAAAATAATTGAGATACAGTCAGTGAAAAAATAAAGAAATAAGTACATTTTCTGTAAAATTGGTTGGACAAAAACTGTGACATTTTTGTGTTTATAATGTTTCATGCCTTCTGTCGCCGAAGTATGAACTCGACATGTCCGATGGAGAAATTTATGTTTATTTATTTATTTATGTTTATTACTTTTTTTAACTCCGTGGATATCATATCAATTTACAGTTCCATGCGTAACCAGTGATGTTCACCATAGCTACATACATAAAGAGTCCATTTTTCCAGGTTGGGGTGGGATGGGGTGCGGTTCTATGGTACAATGATCACTGTGAAATTCAGTTCCTCTGAAGTGTATTTATTGGTTTATTTCATATGTCATAAAGCAGTCACTCATTGTTTTACCAAAAACAAATGGGATAAATTTGGTGTCCACACTTGAATGAATTTGGTTCCATATGGATCTATTCCTGTTACTAATAAACATAAATAAAGGTGGGTCAGTGGTGGTCTAGTGGTATAGGGCCCAGGATCGCTGATCCTAAGGTTGGGGGTTCGAGTCCCACTTTCCACAAGGTTGACCCCCCCCCCGGCAACTAACTGGGTTATGTCTCTGGTGTGAGGCATGTAAAAGAACCATTGCTGACTTTAGACAAGAGGAGCTGGAAAGCCGTCAGTGTGTTTCTAATCGGGAGAGTCAGAGTCCCCTGAGGCAGTTCATTTGCAGTAACGTTCTGGTAACTCCTGCAGCGGCACCGGAACCCAGTCATATCAGCACTCGCCCTTCCATTGGATCCTTCCGGTGGCGTCGAGAGGGGGGGACTTGCTGCTTGGGTAACAGCCTGTCCTCCACTACTCCCTACCCCAACTCTGCGCACTGGAGAGTATCACCAGCCAGACTGCAGCCATAGTCCTTTGGGACTGACAGAGGCCTACTACTAATAAAGGTGCAGTCATGTACATGAAGTAGTTCTCTAACTGCCTCCCTCACAATGTTCTATGAATTTATGGTTAATATAGAGAGAAATAAGTTGGACTACATTAAAATATAGGGATTGTGAATGTCACACTTTATGGTACAAGTTTCAGTTTTTTTTTTGTTGTTGTTTTTTTTTTTTTTTTTTGTTGTGAATAAAAACTGAATACAATGATGTGGAAGTCCGTGTGGCATAAGCAGCTTGCACATCTGGAAAGGCACCGTCAATGCAGAAAGGTATATTCGGGTTCTAGAACAACAAATGCTCCCATCCAGATGCCGTCTCTTTCAGGGAAGACCTTGCATTTTTCAACATGATAATGCCAGACCACATGCAGCATTAATTACAACATCACGGTTGTGTAGGAAAAGGATCCGGGGATTGAAATGGCCAGCCTGCAATCCAGATCTTTCATCTATAGAGAACATTTGGCGCATCATAAAGAGGACGGTGCAACAAAGAAGGCCCAAGACAGTTGAACAGTTCGAGGCCTGAATGAGACAAGAATGGGACAGCGTTCCTATTTCTAAAATTCAGAAACTTGTCTATTTGGTCCCCAGACGTTTGCAGACTGTTGTAAGAAGAAGAGGTGATGCCTCACAGTGCTGAAAATGGCCTTGTCCGAACTTTTTTGAGATTTGTTGATGCCATGAAATTTAAAATCAACATATGTTTCCCTTAAAATGTTACATTTGCTCAGTTTAAACTCGTGACCCTGTCATCTATGTTCTATTCAGAATAAAATATTGAAATTTGGCATTTCCACATCATTGCATTCAGTTTTTGTTCACAATTTGTATAGACCCAACTTTTATGGAATCCGGTTTATATTAGTAAATACTGAGAGTTAAATTGAAATACAGCAAGGTCTTAATCCATAAAACTTTTATACTATGTCTAGATGGGCAAGGTCGGACTGTCGTATAGAAAAACAAACAAACCTGAAGCACTCGGAGAGTACAAGCCTCCACCAAGGTTCATCATTCATTTTCTATAACTGCTTAATCCTGATTAGGGTTGCAGGGAGGCTGGCACCCATCTCAGCTGACTCCCAGTGAGGGCAGGGTATATCCTGAACAGCTCACCAGGCCATCGTAGGGCCAACACTCATCAACCAATTCATACTCACACTCACACCTTGAGGTGATTTGGAACAGCGAATTAACCTACTGTGTGTGTTTTTTGGACCATCGGAGGAAACCGACGTGCCCAGAGGAAACCCACACAAGCAAAGGGAGAACATACAAACTCCACACAGAAACACCCAGGCTAGGAATCAAACCCAGGACCCTCTTGCTGTGAAGTGGATGTGCTAACCACTTTGCCACCGTGCCACACTTACAGTAAAATACATTTATAATAGAATTATATATGATATAAAACAAGCTTATCTGTTTTCAATTATTATTAATAGATCACTGGTTTGATTCCCTAGCCAGTAGGAAAAACATGTGGCGGCAGAGAGTGAGCCACACCTTCTTCCCTTTCTCCTATATTCAGGGCTGAAGTGCCCTTGAGCAAGGCCCCTAACCTCCAACTGTTCTTCACGCACCATAAATGTGAGGGAGCCTACTGCTTCCCGTGTGTGTGTGTGTGTGTGTGTGTGTGTGTGTGTGTGTGTGTGTGTGTGTGTGTGTGTGTGTGTGTGTGTGTGTGTGTGTGTGAACACACTTTGGATGGATTAGACACAGAAGTCACGGTTCCCCTTGTGGAATACTGTATAAAATTAAAAAACATATATGGATGTGGTGAAGGAGGACATGGAGGTAGTTGGAGTAAGAGTAGAAGATACAGAGGATCGGGTGAGATGGAGGCGGATGGTTTGCTGTAGCGACCTCTGAAGGGAAAAGCCGAAAGGAAAAGAAGAAGAAGGACCTGGATTCACCACATGCCTGAGCATGTAAGGCAAGTAATGAAGATGGATGGATGAACAAATACTCAGCTTCCTTATGGGTGAAGATATAGCATTAATTTTTAGCGTTTGCAATTACCATACAAAACTGAGAACCCAGAGGAGACCATGGGCACACAGTGAGAACATGGGAAACTCCACACAGCATGTAACTCAGGCTCAAGATTAAACACTTCATCTGTGGGACTACACTCTATGAAAAATGAATAGATTCCTTCAGGGTTCTGTACTGTGTACACTCTAGATATTCTAGTTGGAACTGTCTATGACCACAGAAAGATGAAGAAAAAACCCCAGGATTGAACCTAAAAGCCCTGTAACCACAAGCGAAGGAAAACTAAAGGATTCTATGATGGTTCTTTTAATAATTAAGTGTTCATGGGCTTCAAAATGCATTCCAGCTGGAAATGCCTATGACAGGATCACAATCCATTGTGGTTTCCCAAAAAGTACATCAAAAAACAAATTATAAAGTCCAAGGGCAAAAAGAACTCTGACAAACAAACAAACAAACAGAAAAGTTATATAAGGGACATTTTAATAAAGACGTATTCTTAGATTTTTAAAATGGGTTCTAAAAAGTCATTCGTTCATTTTCTGAACCACTTAATCCTAATTAGGGTCGCGGAACTAAAAGCCATCTCACTCCGAGCGAGGGCTTAGTTTCTCCTGGACAGCTCGCACCGGCCATCACAGCGCCAACACTCACACCAACATTCATACCTAGGGGCAATTTAAAACAGCCAGTTAACCTATTGTAGTTGTTTTTGGACTATGGGAGGAAACCAGAGTACCCAGAGAAAACTCATGCAAGCACAGAGAGAACATGCAAACTCCACACAGAAACACCTGAGTTGGGAATCAAACCTAAGACCTACTTGCTGTGAGACAGACATGTGAACCACTATGCCACTGTGCCGTCAAAACGGCTTCTAGTTGACCAAGCTATTTCGGAGACTAATATGACCGGAAGGGGTCATTTGTGATGCCATTGACTTTATATAGGGATATTTCTATATAAATGATTGTTTTAAGGGTTCTTCATATTTATTTCATTCTCTCATATATTTGTCCATTACCTTATACAATAAGGTCTGGAATTTTATTTTATTTTATTTTAATTTAAAGCAAAAACACACAATGATCGAGCAATATTACATTTATTTAGACAACCCTTGTCTGTTACATCTTGTAATATGCATGTTACCTTTTATTTCTTTGCATTTTTTTTTTCTTTGCCTCAAAAATGAAAACAAATCATAAAAAGTAAAGTTACTTTGCATAAAACATGTATTGCAATGTGGTAGAATAATTATAGCATCAAGGTCCAGGAGAACCAGTGACTAGAAAGTGTGCCAATAGTTTAACACAAATCCCGATGAACCCATCAGTCAGCTTTGTTCAATCATGTCTCTCTTTAAAAACACACCAACTTCTTGTTTGTTAATGTGTAATATCATAGATGATGTTGAGATATGGCAATAGAAATAATAAATATATGGCAGAACTATCTGAAGCATGTGTGAAAATGGAATGCCTAATCACCAAAAATAGAAATGTTCATGGCGATGTTCTGGCACATTGACTTGTTGCTGATAGCACAAACACATGAGACACTTCCCTGTTAATGATACATCTTAGACACAATTATCACACACAAATTGTTTGTTGCCATGTTCTGGGCACGCTGGTTTGTTGCACATTCCACAACCTGTCAGTGTTGCGTGGGCAAAATGAGCAGCGTTTGCGTTTGGCAGGTACTTCAGCTGCTCCAGGCTGCTCTTCTGTGGGAGCAGGCCCAATACCAATATTTGCCATTGCTTCCCTAGTGGCTGAGGGGAGGTTTAGAACCTGTGACCTTCTCTCAACATGTGGCTTGACCGGTTCATAGTCAAGTTCTCCGAGGAAGACTCGACTCCCGCGGGTGCCGTCTGATGATTTTCTGTCAGGAAAGTTTTCTAGCCAGATGATGAAAGCAGCAATGCCTGCAACATTGATCATGTTGAAGAACAAGACCGTTGGTCATCTGTTGATCTTGCATCGAGAGGTGTGCATATTGCCAAGTGGTCAAGGTTGTCTACCTCGCTCTTGGTGTCATTGTAATGCAGTATGATATCTAGCTTTTGCTGATCACCACTAATGCTGTTGTCATGGTGCATGGTTGAGAGTGCTAGTCTGCTTTGCCACAAGCTGGTACATATGACACAAGAGTGAGCTGGTCATGAAATCCAAAAATTGAGCTGTGCTCCTCTCTCCCATTGCTAGGTTTCAACTCTTCTGGAATGTGTGGCTTGTTTGACCTGATAGTGCCTACGTAAGTAAGCCTATCAGTCAACAGTTCTTCAGTAAGGGGAACTGAGATGAAGTGTGAAGTGAGTCTGCAGTGGTATTTCTTCCGCGTGGCCTCTTGACCAACTTCTCGCTGTTCACCTGGATGTCTGCCTAGGTACACTTCACCTTTCAAGGGGTGGTATGTTTCAGCACCCCAATTCCACCAGATCTTTGTCCTATTCCTTGCTGGTTTAGAAGGGATGTATTGTCTGAATCAACATCTGCCTCTGAAAGCTACCAGCTGCTCATCCACACAGAGATTGGTACCAGGGATGTACTATTTGGGTAAGTGTGCTGGAAGCGTTTGCCCAAATATCCCTGAAAGCTGCAAGTTTGTCTGTGACTTACCTGTTTGCTCTGGTTGCTCGGTTATCAAAGCGCATGTACTTCGTAATTTTTCTGAACCTTGTTCTGGACATCGGAGTTGTGAAAATTGATCTTCCATCTGTTTTAGACCAAAGGGATGCTTGTGGTTCATGGTTGCTTTAAAACAACCCTGCAATGATGAAAAGCTCAATGTATAATGTAAAAAAATCTCATAGATCGGCTAGGAGGGATGACACAGCTCCCTCCCATTGGCTATTATGGCGCTGCATAATACCCATGATGCTTTTCGTGTAAAGGACAGAGTTACTGTTGTTTTGTGAGTTTTTCGATTATGCTCATTGCAACTTTATTTTTTGGCTCAGGCTTTTAACCTTGCATAAACATTTGTAATATTATAACTCTGTTAAGAAGACATGGTCAACACACACGCATGCACGCACACACACACACACACACACACACACACACACACACACAGACACACGCACGCACGCACACACACACACACACACACACACACACACACACACACAGACACACATATGATTCCCGGTGTGAGTGAAAAGAAGAAGCGGACCCGTGGCATGCAGTTGAGTGATATCGCAAAGGAATATGGCCAAACCCGTCTACCATCGGTACGATATTGAAGCAGAAGGAGGCCTTAAAAGGTATACTTTTATAATTTTTAAAGGGCTTAGGAGTTAGTATTCGGGGGTCTTGAAACAAATCACACGTTTTACATGCAAAATGCGGTTCAACTTGTGAAAAATCCAGGTTACAAAACCACTTCTGGAACGGATTAATTTCGTAAAGTGAGGTACCACTGTATTAGAATTCGAATTAGGTAATGTGGGGGACATGCCACCCCTCCCTCCCATCACAGCTCAGACAGTTTCCATGTACGGCTGTGCCATCAAACCAGATTCAAACTTTCAATCTCCGGGTTAACAGTCAGGCATCTTGTCGATGCGCCACTCCTGAGCTTATAATTAACTATTTATATGGCTTTAAGCAGGTCCTAATTGGTACTGTCTATGACTGGGACATGGTACATCAATGGTTCTCCTAAAGACAGAGGCAAACATTCCACAGGACTGATTCCTAAGTCTGTAAAACTATACAAGTTTTAAAATTGATGACACAGAACATTTACTTTGGAAGAGACTTCCACCATTGGGCCAATCGAAAAACTCAATACTTAAATTTTCTGTGTCACAATCAGAAATGGAGTAGTGGTGTCCCAGCAATAAGGTACTGGATCACTGATCCGAAGGTCAGGGGTTCAAACTCCACTTTCAACAGATTGCTACGATTGCCCCCCCCACTAGGGCAGCTAACTGGGTTATCAAAAGCCATCCATGTCTCTCGTTGTCTGTGGTGAGAGGTTCATGTAAAAGAACCATTGCTGATTTTCGTCGAGAAGCTGTATAGTCATTATGAAGCTCCTCTTGACAAAAGTCAGCAATGGTTCTTTGACATGAACCTCTCACCATAGACAGCAGGAGACATGGATGGCCTTTGATAACCCAGTTAGCTGCACTGGGGAG
Source organism: Plotosus lineatus (assembly GCA_024760905.1). Lineage (NCBI taxonomy): Eukaryota > Metazoa > Chordata > Actinopteri > Siluriformes > Plotosidae > Plotosus > Plotosus lineatus. The sequence goes on along the minus strand of CM045730.1, from coordinate 67,342,319 downwards.
ACAGTGACAACATATTGAGAGTGGGACTTCAAACTCAACCTTGAGATCAGTGATCCAGCACCTTTACCACCAGGTCACTGCCTGCTCTGATTGTTTTTTTTTTTTTTTTTTTTTTTTTTTAACAAATCACATGACTAATGTATTGAACAGAGTTTGCATTGATATAGTTCCTTATTGCTTTAATTCAGGAAGAAAGAACACAAAATTAAAAAAACAGAACTTTTTAAATGACATTTGTAAACAAAAACTACCAAAATTTAATTGCTGAGGTTTATCACTGTTTTCTCTCTTTGCTGAGATGTTCCACATTGCATTCCTTGTGATTCTTACTAAATTATCAGGATACACACCCACACTCAAATCTGAAAAGTCAGTTATATCCCTATATTCTGAAAGGGTATTTGTTCGACAGCCCATTGGTCTAACAGCGACACCCAATTGGTCCGATAACTCTGTCCCTAAACCTAACACATCTCATTGAAGCAAGGTACCCATTTTATATGAGTAGCGCTGGCAGGCCAATGAGCTGTCGGAATATATAACTGTGCCTGGAAAGGTCTTCCAAAGCAAATCCATAAAAAGGAGTTTACAATGCAAGCCTAATTCTTCATCTACACCTACACTGCATCCCCAACACTGAATCTCTCAGCACTAGTGATCGTCTTCATTTCTAACACAGAAAGCATATCTAAAGAGATTGAATATGTCTGCTTTCTTTTATATATACATACAATCGGGAACTCTCCATACCTCCATTCATATTAAACAAACGTGTCAGATGGACAGAAATAATCAATATTTCACTGGATGCTTTTCATTAGAAAAAAAAAAAGTAGTGAAATATTTCATAACAGGTGGGAAAAGAAGTTCCAGCATCGAAATTTAAGCTCTGCAAATGTATTATGTATATGTTACTCTTGTAAATGCAACATCTTCTCAAAATGTGCTTATACTGTACATCGTCATTTTTTTTATTTGTACAATCTTTCCCAGCACATGTATTATTCAAAACCGTGCAAAAATCTAAATTAATAATATATGTACTAGAATACAGCACGGCAACACACACGCTAGCTGCTTCATATCAAGACAGTCATGGTCCTCCATGCACAAAAAAAAAAGAGTAGAAGAGGTGACCATTGAGGAGCAGGATGTAGCAAAGATCAGTAAGGGTGAAGTGAGAAGGGCATTGAAGAGGATGACGAATGGAAAGGCAGTTGGTCCTGATGATATACCTGTGGAGGTATGGAAGTGTCTAGGAGAGATAGCAGTAGATTTTCTGACAAGAACATTCAACAAGGACCTAGAGAGTGAGCAGATGCCGGAGGAGTGGAGGAGAAGTGTGCTGTGGAGGAGAAGTGTGCTGGTGCCCATTTTTAAGAACAAGGGAGATGTGGAGAGTTGCGGCAACTACAGAGGGATAAAGTTGATGAGCCATATGATGAAGTTATGGGAAAGAATAGTGGAAGCTAGACGAAGGGCAGAGGTCAGCATTTGTGAACAACAGTTTGGTTTCATGCCAAGAAAGAGCACCACACATGCAGTGTTTGCTTTGAGGATGTTAATAGAGAAGTACAGAGAAGGTCAGAGGGAACTACATTGTGCCTTTGTGGATCTGGAAAAAGCATATGACAGGGTGCCAAGAGAAGAACTGTGGTATTGCATGAGGAAGTCTGGAGTGGCAGAGAAGTATGTTAGAGTGGTGCAGGACATGTATGAGAGATGTAAGACAGTGGTGAGGTGTGCTGTCGGTGTGACCGACAAATTCAAGGTGGAGGTGGGACTGCATCAAGGGTCAGCTCTCAGCCCCTTCTTGTTTGCTATGGTGATGGACAGGCTGACAGACAAGGTTAGGCAAGAATCTCCATGGACTATAATGTTTGCAGATGACATTGTGATCTGTAGTGAGAGCAGAGAACAAGTGCAGGAAAATCTAGAGAGGTGGAGGTATGCCCTGGAAAGGAGAGGAATGAAGGTTAGCCTCAGAACATCAGAATACATGTGTGTGAATGAGAAGGACCCAGGAGGAACGGTGATGTTACAGGGAGCAGAGATAACGAAGGTGGAGGATTTTAAGTACTTAGGCTCAACAATCCAGAGCAATGGAGAGTGTGGAAAAGAGGTGAAGAAGCGTGTGCAGGCAGGCTGGACTGGTTGGAGAAAAGTGTCCGGTGTGATGTGCGATAGGAGAGTGTCAGCAAGAATGAAGGGAAAAGTGTACATGACGGTGGTGAGGCCAGCGATGTTGTATGGTTTAGAAACAGTGGCGCTGAGGAAAAGGCAGGAGGCAGAGCTGGAGGTAGCGGAGAGGAAAATGTTGAGGTTCTCTCTGGGAGTAACGAGGATGGATAGGATCAGAAATGAGTATATCAGAGGGACAGCCCATGTAAGATGTTTTGGAGACAAAGTCAGAGAGGCTAGATTGAGATGGTTTGGACATGTACAGAGGAGGGATAGTGAGTATATTGGCAGTAGGATGCTGAGGTTGGAACTACCAGGCAGAAGGCCTCGAGGAAGACCAAAGAAGAGATTTATGGATGTGGTGAAGGAAGACATGAAGGTCGTTGGAGTCAGAAAAGAAGATGCAGAGGATAGGGTGAGATGGAGGCGGATGATTTGCTGTGGCGACCCCTGAAGGGAGCAGCCGAAAGTAAAAGAAGAAGAAGATATGATATGATATGATATGATATATATATATATATATATATATATATATATATATATATATATATATATATATATATATATATATATATATATATATATATATATATATCTGTATAGCTCACCCATCTATGATCTCCATCTTTATAAGTCACCCATATATGATATATATCTTTATAACTCACCCATCTATTCTCTATATCTGTATAACTCACCCATCTCTGATCTATATCTTTATAAGTCATCATCTATGATTTATATCATTATAACTCACCCATCCATGATCTATATCACAATACCTCACCCATCTATGATCTATATCTTTATAAGTCACCCAGCTATGATCTATATTATAACTCACCCAAGCTTTATCATGGCGGTATATACCGATCCAGTACCACGCCTCAAACACTAGAGTCAATTAACAATTTTAAACATCAGTTTCAGTCCCAGCCGCTGAATCAGGAGCGTTTGACTATAGAGTATTTATTTCAGGAGCATTTTGCCTTTAGATGAGTGTGATGATTTCCTTAGTTCTCCTTTATGCAGAAAGGATGAAGAGTTTGAGGAGAAGAATAATTAGGTTGGAAGAGGACAAAACTAATAATTTATCCACATCATCATATTTAATATCTCAAAATCGATCACATTATTGCCCTTTATCCTCTTCTCCAGACCTCCGGGAACACACTTGGTTGAGACGTGTCACTTAAAACGCCACAGGACATCTTTCTCTTTCTCCTTCATGTTTCATTCATCTGGGAAATTCCTCTTCCATGACATGTGGCATATAAAGGAAGTCAGTTTGGGCCAATGAAGTGTCACAGCACACTGGCATTTGAACAAGTCTTACTGCTGCATTATCCACGAGTCCAGAGACAGATGACTCACAAATTCTTTCAATATTAAACACTGAAGGATGGAACAGCACGCTCGGCGCAGAGTATACTGCACAAAGTTGGACGTTGTTACAAAGTTTTCTATTCCAAGAGAAGCAAAAAATGAAATGTTTGAGGAGAATGTAAAATGGTAAGGCATAAAAAAATAATAAAATGATGTAAGAGAATATTTCACGGGCGGCACAGAGGCATAGTGGTTAGCAACAAGGTCCTGGGTTTGATTCTCAGGGTCAAAAAATTATGTACATGGGAGGAAACCCGACCATCCAGAGGACACTAGTACATGCAGAGAGAACCTGCAAACTCCAGCCAGAAACCCCCATGCTGAGCCCAGAAACAACACCACGACCCTTCTCACTATGAGGTCCACGTGCCAACTACCACACCACTGCGCCGCCCCTTCTTGATTTTTAATTTTTTTTTGGTTAATCATGAATGGTAGTTTTATAATTACATTCCATAAAATATAAAATTTAATACTTGTGACCAAGCTCTGTGTCTGTTGCCCGATTTTAAAACGGTGTGTTTGTGTGTGGAGATGTAGAATATAAATTTGGTATAATGCTTAAATAAATAATGTCTCATTCTTTTTTTATTGTTGTCAGGGTGGTGGAGTTGTTAGCACGTCCTCCTCACAGCAAGAAGAAAGCTCGACATTCATGTCCTGGGCTCAGGCGTCTCTGTGTGGAGTTTGCATGTTCTCCCTGCACATGTGTGGGTTTCCTCTGACGCTCCGAAGACATGCTAACTGGCTGTTCATTATGGCCCTTAAATGTGATTTTTTTTTTTTTTTTTTTTTTTTTTTTTTCTGTCTGTCTGTTAAATGTGAATATGCGTGGGGATGGTTGCATATGTGGTGCCCTGCAATGATTTTTCAAGCTGTTCAGGGTGCACCTTGCCTATACCTGGTGTTGGCTGAGATAGGCTCCACTCTCCACCAAGGTTTGGCAGATGAAGAAGATGAATGTTTACAGTTACATTAATTGTTCTGAAAATGTTTATAAAAGTGATCGTTAATGGTAAAGCTGCTATATTTGATATTGACCGGTTTCCTGGGGGTAACTGTGCCTCTTTCTAAAAGGTCAGCTTTGATCGGCTTCAGCTTCCCTCTCTGACCCTGACAGATAAGCTATATGGTTAATGAATGGAATCAATAAATAGTTGGATATGATCAAGTCTATTAATATAACAACCTTGTGAGTCGCCGCTATAACCAGCATCAGAATTACTTTAACAGCAAAGAAAACATCTTCCGACCAATCAGAATCAAGCATACATGAACACAGTGCGACTACAATAACAATAGTTGCTGTTAAATACGTTCGACGCAATAGTTCGACACACCAAAGCCCAAAAGCTATACATAAGGTCAGGCCTTGGGTTTGGGTTCCAGGGAAATGCCAGTCGGGCCGAACGAAAACTGACTGTAGTTTAGTTGAAAAGGTCACATTAATATTTAATATGAGATTAAGTAGTTTAGGTAAAAAGACAAAATGTCACACACAATGCCAGCTGAAGAGGACGGATGCCCCACAGAAACAACTCTGATGAAATGTCATATGGAGAAAATCATTCTGACTGAAAAAGCCAGAAAAACACCTGGAGTACAAAAAATATTGTTCTATACATCAAAATTAAAGCAGTCGAATGTGGGGGAGGGGTGTTATTGTTGTTGTTTATTTGCGGTCTAATAAATCTAGATTTCGTGTAACATTCACAATAATGTAATTTATTGAGTGATTACCACACTATAAAAACGCATATCAAATATTACTAAGCATAGGTGTGTCCTCTGCTCGTCATCCATCGTGGTGAACAGGAAACTGAGTCGGAATGCAAAAGCTTTCAATTTACCAATAGATCTGCGTTTCAGCACTCAGCTACGGTCGTGAGCTTTGGGTCGGGTCCGAACGAACAAGATTAAAAACACAAGCGGTTGAAATGCAACCTTTGCAGCGTGGCAGGGCTCTCCCTCAGAGATAGCGTGAGAAGGAGAGGAGCCAGTTGAGGTGGCTCGAGCATCTTGTTAGAATGCCTCCTGAATGTCTGCCTGATGTGGTGTTCTGGGCATGTCCAACCGGGAGGAGACCCCGGGGTCGACCTAAAACATGCTGGAGGGATTATGCCTCTCGACTGGCCTGGGAATACCTCGGTGTCCCCTCAGAAGAGCTGGAGGAAGTGGCTGGGATGGGAATGTCTGGACCTCACCGCCTAGGCAGCTGTCCCCATGACCCGACCTTGCATTAAGAGTAAGAAGAAGAAGACATGATGATGATGATCAAAATATTACTAAGTATCAGGCATATAACATTTAATATGTATGGAAAACCCTCATATAGTTATCCCACAGAGTGGCGTGGTACTCTCAATCCATGCTGAGTGGAACCCACTGGAAACCGATTCTCGCCGAAATCATCAGAAGGATTTTTGGACATTAACAAAATGTCACATTAAAGCGTGTTATATTTTATAAAGAGGAATTCTTCTCGACAACCCCCCCACACACACACACACGCACGCACGCACACACACACACACACACACACACACACACACACACACACACACACACACACACACACACACACACACACACTCACACATTCAGTTTATTTCTAATATCAAGTCATGCTGGTTTGATTCAATCATTCATTCATTCACTCATTTGCTAAGCCTCTTAATCCTAATTCAGTGGCAGGAAGGCGGCAGCCCATTTCAGCCGACTCTGGGTGAGGTTCGGATACACCATGGACAGTATGCCAGGCCATCGCAGTGCCAACACATGTTCAATCATTCACACTTGCACTAGGTGATTTAGACCAGCCAATCCGACTGCACGTTTTTTGTTTTTTTTTCTTTTTCTTTTCATCTTTCTTTTTTAGCCACAAGGAGGAAACCAGAGGACCCGAGAGAAACCCGAGCAAGCATTGGTAGTGCACACAACCTCCACACAGAAATGCCTGAGCTTGGAAATCAAACACAGGACCTTCTTGCTGTGAGGCGAATGTGCTTAGCACTGCCGCTCTGGCTTGATTTGTTGCTAAGCTAACAGAGATCTTCTTCTTTTCCTTTCGGCTTTTCCCTTCAGGGGTCGCCACAGCGAATCATCTGCCTCCATCTCACCTTATCCTTTGCATCTTCTTCTCTTACACCAACGACCTTCATGTCCTCCTTCACCACATCCATGAATCGTCTCTTTGGTCTTCCTCTAGGCCTTTTGCCTGGTAGTTCCAGCCTCAAACATCCTATTACCAATATACTCACTATCCCTCCTCTGTACATGTCCAAACCATCTCAATCTAGCCTCTCTGACTTTGTCTCCAAAACGTCTTACATGTGCTGTCCCTCTGATGTGCTCATTCCTGATCCTGTCCATCCTCGTTACTCCCAAAGAGAACCTCAACATTTTCATCTCTGCGACCTCCAATTCTGCCTCCTGTCTTTTCCCCAAGGCCACTGTTTCTCAACCATACAACATCGCTGGCCTCAACACCGTCTTGTACACTTTTCCTTTCATTCTTGCCGATACCCTCCGATCACACATCACACCGGACACTTTTCTCCAACCATTCCAACCTGCCTGCACACACTTCTTGACCTCTTTTCCACACTCTCCATTGCTCTGGATTGTTGAGCCTAAGTACTTAAAATCCTCCACCTTCGTTATCTCTGCTCCCTGTAATCTCACCGTTCCTCTTTGGTCCTTGTCATTCATGCACATGTATTCTGTCTTACTGAGGCTAATCTTCATTCCCCTCCTTTCCAGGGCATACCTCCACCTCTCTAGATTTTCCTGCACTTGTTCTCTGCTCTCACTACAGATCACAATGTCATCTGCAAACATCATAGTCCATGGGGAATCTTGCCTAACCTCGTCTGTCAGCCTGTCCATCACCATAGCAAACAAGAAGGGGCTGAGAGCGGACCCTTGATGCAGTCCCACCTCCACCTTGAACTCTTGTGTCACACCGACAGCACACCTCACTACTGTCTTACATCTCTCATACATGTCCTGCACCACTCTAACATACTTCTCTGCCACTCCAGACTTCCTCATGCAATACCACAGTTCTTCTCTCGGCACCCTGTCATATGCTTTCTCCAGATCCACAAAGGCACAATGCAGCTCCCTCTGACCTTTTCTGTACTTCTCTATTAACATCCTCAAGGCAAACACTGCATCTGTGGTGCTCTTTCTTGGCATGAAACCAAACTGTTGTTCACAAATGCTGACCTCTGCCCTTAGTCTAGCTTCCAGTATTCTTTCCCATAACTTCATCGTATGGCTCATCAACTTTATCCCTCTGTAGTTGCCACAACTCTGCACGTCTCCCTTGTTCTTAAAAATGGGCACCAGCACACTTCTCCTCCATTCCTCTGGCATCCTCTCACTCTCTAAGACCTTGTTAAATGTTCTGAAAATCTACTGCTACCTCTCCTAGACACTTCCATACCTCCACCGGTATGTCATCAGGACCAACTGACTTTCCATTCTTCATCCTCTTCAATGCCCTCCTCACTTCACCCTTACTAATCTTTGCTACTTCCTGGTCCTCAACAGTCACCTCTTCTACTCTTTTTTCTCTCTCATTTTCCTCATTCATCAGCTCTTCAAAGTACTCTTTCCATCTTCCCAGCACACTTCTGTCATCAGTCAATACATTTCCCTCTCTGTCCTTTATCAATCTAACTTGCTGCACATCCTTCCCATCTCTATTTCTCTGCTGTGCCAACCTGTATAAATCATTTTCTCCTCCTTACTTTCCAACCGAGCATACAAGTCATCAAACGCGCTCTGTTTGGCCTTTGACACTGCTACCTTTGCCTTACGCTGTGTCTCCCTGTACTCCTGTTTACTCTTTTCGGTTTTCTCAATGTCCCACTTCTTCTTAGCTAATCTCTTCCTTTGTACACACTCCTGCACTTCCTCATTCCACCACCAAGTCTCCTTATCTACTTTCCTTCCAGATGACACACCAAGTATTCTCCTACCTGTCTCCCTGATCACATTAGCTGTAGTTGTCCAGTCATCTGGAAGCACTTCCTGACCACCCAAAGCCTGTTTCAACTCCTCCTTGAAGACAACCCGACACTCTTCCTTTTTCAACTTCCACCACTTTGTCTTCTGCTCTGCCTTTGCCTTCTTCACCTTCCTCACCATCAGCATCATCCTGCACACCACCATCCTATGCTGTTTGGCAACACTCTCACCCACTACTACTTTGCAGTCACTGACTTCCTTTAAATTACATCGCCTGCACAAGATGTAGTCTACCTGTGTGCTCCTACCCCCACTTTTATAAGTCACCCTATGCTCCTCTCTCTTCTGGAAGAAAGTATTCACCACAGCCATTTCCATCCTTTTTGCAAAATCTACCAACATCTGTCCTTCTGCGTTCCTGTCCTGGATACCAAACCTACCCATCACTTCCTCGTCCCCTCTGTTTCCTGCACCAACATGTCCATTGAAGTCTGCCCCAATGACCACTCTTTCACCTCTGGGGGTACTCTGCATCACTTCATATAACTCACTCCAGAATCTCTCCTTCTCTTCTCGCTCACATCCTGTCTGTGGGGCATAAGCACTAACAATATTGACCATCACACCTTTAATTTCTAACTTGAGACTCATCACTCTGTCTGACACTCTTTTCACTTTTAGAACATTCCTGACAAACTCCTCCTTCAAGATGACTCTGACTCCATTTCTCTTCCCATCCACACCGTGAGAAAACAGTTTAAACCCTGCTCCTATGCTTCTAGCCTTGCGACCTTTCCACCTGGTCTCCTGAACACACAGTATGTCCACCTTCCTCCTCTGCATCATGTCAGCCAGCTCTCTACCTTTTCCTGTGATAGTTCCAACATTCAAAGTCCCTCCTTTCAGTCCTAGACTCATGCCTTTCCTCTTCTCTCTCTGGCAACAGACACGCCTCCCGCCTCTCCTTCTTCGACGTCTTCGACCAACAGTAGTCCAATTTCCATCAGCACCCTGTTGGTTGACGGCACTGATGGCGGTCGTTGTTAACCCGGGCCTCGACCGATCCGGTATGTGATTCTTTCTTGTGATTCGCATAGTTTATTTGGCATTTGTTTTACGCCGGATGCCCTTCCTGACGCAACTCTCTGCATTTATCCGGGCTTGGGACCGGCGTGAGGGAGAGACACTGGTTTGTGCCCCTCCCTCACGGCTGCTTTTGCATTTGCAGAGATGTGCTGGTTATTTTTACTGATCTTATTTAATGGGTTACCAAAGCAGCATGTTAGAAAATAAAACGACGAAAAGGTAAAGGTGCTGGATCACTGATCCTAAGGTTGGGGGTTCAAGCTCCACACTCAACGTGCTCTCACTGCCCCCCCCCCCAATTGCAGCTAACTGGGTTATCAAAGGCCGGCCATGTCTCTCACTGTCTGTGGTGGGAGGTTCATGTAAAAGAACCATTGCTGACTTTCAACAAGAGTAGCTGCATAGCCGTCAGCGTGTTTCTGCCCTGCGATGGCCTGGCGAGCTGTCCAGGGTGTACTCTGCCTGAAGTCAGCTGTAATGGGAACTAGCCTCCCTGTGACCCTAATTAGGATTAAGCGGTTACAGAAAATGAATAAAAGTACACCTATGTGGTCCTCGCAGCTGCAGGGCCATTCCCAGGCTAATATCATGCATTATAGTCTGCGGAATAGCTTGAAGTCCTGTTTTTATTCTGGCGATAACAATCCTCCTGATTTTTTGTTATATTGCTATAAGCTCAGTTCTCGAGGTGTTTTGTCTGTTACATATCTATTCATCCATCAGGGTTGCAGGGTAAGCTGGACCCAGCTGTGCTCAAGAGACTAAAGAGATCAAAGGACTAAACTATAGACTGTAACAGAACTAATACAGATGTAAACAATCGGTCATATTCACACCCAGGTGAGATTCAGGGTGTCCAGGTGCATGTTGTTGGACTGTGTGAGGAAACTATGGTACCCAGAGGAAACCCACATCAGCAAACTGAGAGAATGCAATATAATGTATTCTTTTGCCATATTTCCGGCACTTAGTCTAATGGCCTCTTCAAATATCTTTGTAGAATCAGTGTCCTTGTACAGGTTTTGTGCGGATCTGAATAATATCTGAAGTGTTTTTCATCACATTTATATAGGAGTTGTGGGAAGCTTTATAAATGGAAATAACAAGAAATGCATCACTAAAAAAAAAAAAAAGAAAAAAAAAAAGAAGTTTTTGAAAAGTAAAGATTTATATAAACCCGAATACTCTTACTCTTACTCTTACTCTTCATACTCTTTACCTTCAGTTTATTTATTTATTTATTTATTTTCTTTCAAACAGATGAAGATGATAAAGAAAAAAGAAAAAAAATAGGATGGGTGAAAAAAGCAATTTCAATGTCCGCCTCACAGTCGGATGGTCTCGTGTTTGAGTCCTAGAGTCGGTGAGTGTGTTTCTGTCTGGAGTCTGCAGTTCTCCATGTGCTTGTGTGGGCTTCCTCGAGATCCTCCAGTTTCCTCCCATAGGTCAAATAGGGATCCCTCGCCACTTCGCTTTAATTCATGTGGCTTCAGTGCATCGTGTTTTTTTTAATTTTTACATTTTTTTCAAATATTCATCGAATTAAAAAAAATAAGGAAATTAAGGTAGAATAGGGGAAAAAGTTAAGGCCACAAAATGCCACAAAACAAGGCCAGTTATGCAAAATCTCTCAAACAAACAAAAACGAAAAACAACCCAACCCCCCCCCAACAAAACTACTTACATTGTTATGTGAGGTGCACATCTGTGTGTGCGTGCGCATCTGTATGTGTGTATTTATATTTCATTTATATCTTGAGCCAAGCCTGACACTAGTACGCATTTTAAATCCTCAATGGCACTCATTCATGCGTACCATGGCGGAATGACTTTGTGTCTATTACACCTGTCAGCCAAACAGTTCGTGCCAGAGAGGAAAAAGCTTTGCTCATAGCTTGCTCATTCGTACCATCGAGGATGTTCCGCAACGTTCCACTTGATTCCTCACCATTGCGGTATCTTTGCGAATTGTTTGTGCTGGGTGCTCCAAGTTCCTCAACTCAATGGCCAGACAAGTTTGCTCCACATCACGCTAAAAAGGTGACCGCGCTTCCATTCATGACACACCTTGTCACGCCTCACAAGTGTGTGTGTGTGTGTGTGTGTGTGTGTGTGTGTGTGTGTGTGTGTGTGTGTGTGTGTGTGTGTGTGTGTGTGTGTGTGTATGTGTGTCTATATATATATATATATATATATATATATATATATCGGGTAGCTGGATTCGTCCACCATTCATTCCTGTGGTCGTCAAGATGATGAACTTTCGAGATGCCGAGGAAATGGCATTAACTCAACAGTGTCTTTCTTGCAGGTGCTGCTGCAGTACTACTAATTGAAGACTATGACATTGACATATGTAAGCAGCCAGAATCCACACCTGATACTTTCTTCCTCTACCTGGCATTCTGAATATGTAAATGTCATGCAAATGAACACCCTTCTTCTTCTTTTCCTTTCGGCTTTTCCCTTCAGGGGTCGCCACAGCGAATCATCTGCCTCCATCTCACCCTATCCTTTGCATCTTCTTCTCTTATACCAGCTACCTTCATGTCCTCCTTCACCACATCCATGAATCGTCTCTTTGGTCTTCCTCTTGGCCTTCTGCCTGGTAGTTCCAACCTGAGCATCCTACTACCAATATACTCACTATCCCTCCTCTGTACATGTCCAAACCATCTCAATCTAGCCTCTCTGACTTTGTCTCCATAACATCTTACATGTGCTGTCCCTCTGATGTGCTCATTTCTGATCCTATCCATCCTCGTTACTCCCAAAGAGAACCTCAACATTTTCATCTCTGCTACCTCCAACTCTGCCTCCTGTCTTTTCCCCAGGGACACTGTCTCTAAACCATACAACATCGCTGGCCTTACCACCGTCTTGTCCACTTTTCCTTTCATTCTTGCCGATACCCTCCTATCACACATCACTCCGGACACTTTTCTCCAACAATTCCAACCTGCCTGCACACGCATCTTCACCTCTTTTCCACACTCTCCACTTCTCTGGATTGTTGAGCCTAAGTACTTAAAATCCTCCACCTTCCTTATTTCTTCTCCCTGTAACCTCACCGTTCCTCTTGGGTCCTTTTCATTCACACACATGTATTCTGTTTTACTGAGGGTAACCTTCATTCCCCTCCTTTCCAGGGCATACCTCCACCTCTCTAGATTTTCCTGCACTTGTCCTTTGCTCTCAATACAGATCACAATGTCATCTGCAAACATCATAGTATGCAAATGAACACCCTTCCCTTTAAGATACAGGGCAAGTCAATGTTGACATTGCTGATTGGTTAACTGTTTGTACGTGGTGTTGCGGAATACAGTGGTTTGAGTGCTCACCCAAACTTAAAGATGAGTAGACTATGATTAGCTTTGAGGAAACAGTGAGAAACTGTCCACAACTCACTCTCTGGTCCGCCAACAGTTAATGTTGGACAATGCGTAGCAGTCAATGAACACCATGGAGGACACAAGAGCACCACTGAGAATACATGTGTAACATTGCGCAGCATTGATTACCATATAACGTGCATGACGTGGTGGGCATTTACACGTGCCCTCACTGTTTCCTCACAGTTTCCTTATAGTTCGCGGAAAGGTACGCAAAAGACTGTGTGACAAAATTAATGAATATGTTTCATTTTTTGGGTCGGCAATGCCCCTCAGTGGGCACTCATCTCACTCATAGTTTCCGCATTGTTCCCGTGATGGCGCTCACAATTCCCGTGAAGGTACTCACTTTGGAGTACCGTGGCATACCATGAATGTGTACTAGTGTCAGGCTGGCTTATGCATTCTTTTTGAATGTTTAATTGTTATTATAAGCATTCATAGAATGATTCAGATCATCATTTTCTGTAACCGCTTCATCCTAATTAGGGTCACGGGGAGGCTGGTGCGCATCCCAGCCAACTCAGGGCGAGGACAGAGTACACCCTGGACAGCTCGCCAGGCCATCGCAGGGCGGAAACACGCTGATGGCTTTGCAGCCTACTCTTTTTACGAAAGTCAGCAATGGTTCTTTTATATGCCTCACACTATAGACAGTGAGAGACATGGCCGGCCTTTGATAACCCAGTTAGCTGCACTGGGGGGGGACAGTGACAAGGGACAGTGACAAGCTTGTGGAGAGTGGGACTCGGACCCCAACCTTTGGATCAGCGACCCAGCACCTTATACCACTAGACCACCACTGCCTTTCGCATTGAATATGTATTTATTGATATTCTATTCACATATACATGTACGTATATGTCATCCGGGGGGGGGGGGGGGTCGATCCTACGTAGCGGAACTTGGTAGCCACCAGGGGGGGTCTCAGTCCCCATTAACCGTGGAAAGTGAGGGAGCCCTGTACATGCATCTTAGGCTAATTGGCTGTTTCTGATTGCCCCTAGGGCAGTGGTGGTCTAGTGGTATAGGGCGCAGGATCGCTGATCCTAAGGTTGGGGGTTCGAGTCCCATTCTCCACAAGGTTGCCCCCCCATGCCTCTAACTGGGTGATCAAAGGCTGGCAATGTCTCTCACTGTCTATGGTGTGAGGCATGGAAAAGAACCATTGCTGACTTTCGACAAGAGGAGCTGCAAAGCCGTCAGCATGTTTCTAATCAAGAGTCAGAGTCCCCTGAGGCAATTCGTTCACAGTAATGTTCTGGTAACTCCTGCAGTGGCACTGGAAACCAGTCGCATCAGCACTTGTCCTTCCATTGGATGGTTCCGGTGGAGCCGAGAGGGGGGGGACTTGCTGCTTGGGTAACAGCCTGTCCTCCATTGCTCCCTACCCAGGCTCTGCGCACTGGAGAGTATCACCACAGGGATACCAGCCAGAGCACAGCCATAGTCCTTCGGGATTGATGGAGGCCTACCACAATTGTCCCTAGGTGTGGAGTGTGAATGATTGTGTATGCACGTTGGTCTTGTGATGATGGACTGGTGAACTATTTAGGGAGAGATAGGCTCCAGCTTCGCCGTCACCCTAGTAGAATTAAATGGTTCAGAAAATGCATGAATAAACACGGGTGGCATGATGTTATAATGGTTCGAATAGCCACTTAACAACAAAATGGTCCATTGTAAGAGTCCTGGGCTTGGTGAGGACGTGTTTTGTTCATAGTTGCCCCCTGCTTTCCATCTAGTCGCTCCTTGAACCTAGCAGAATTACATAGTTTAGACAATGAATGAATAAATATTTAAATGTATTCATTAATTAATATTTGTGCATGTACACATATACATATATGCATATATACAGACCCTGATGAATTGTTGAATAGAAATGTGCTCAGGTTTGAAGAGTCAAAGCAAAGCAGCGTTTATTAGTTTGCTAAATCATCATGTTATCAGCGTTGGATCAGACCTGGTGCTAATTCCTTTCTCTTAACTGAATACACACACAGGAGTGTGCGCTAGTCTTTAATTAATTTCAGCACCGAGTCTCGCTAAGCTGCTTTGTGAAGGCTGAACTACGAAGCATTAAAGTAAACGGTGTACGCAAACTGTAATGTCCCCAGAAATATGAGTTTCGTTAATCTGTCACTGTTAAGAAGATCAATAAACAAAAGTGAAGTGCACGCTTAAAAATATTACACTAATATTGAGGAAAAACATATGTTTTTGATAAATCTCTGATTGGATAAATGCAGTGTCTGGAAACAGATATTAATTGGACAGATTGGATTTAATTTGCAATAAATCCCTGAAGTGCACCACTGTTTGAAATGAGAGATGCAGTCAGTGATGCAAATAAAGAAGAAATTGTGTGTTTTTATTCACTGCTTCTCATCAACAAGGGTGAGTCATGCAAGCCTTTCAGCGCAACATATATTCCACTTGAATTTATTTTTGTTTCAGTAGAATAATGGTGGTGGTGGTGGTGGTGGTGGTGGTGGTGGTGGTGGTGATGGGAGGGGGGTAGGGGGGTAGCTTCCTAAACTATGAGACACAAACTTATATAAACAAATCACATGGCGTACATGGTGGTGTAGAGGTTAGCACATTCACTCACAATGAGAAGGTCCTGGGCTCAATTCCCATGCTCTGGGTGTTTCTGTGTAGAGCTTGCATGGGTTTCCTTTTGTAGTCCGAAGACATGCACATTAGGTTAACAGGCTGATCCAACGTCTCCCTGAGTGTGGGTGTGTCTACATCTATGTTTTGTTGTACAACCACCTTCACCCTGTGTTTCCTGAGAGAGCCACAAGCCTCCCACATCCTTGAACTATAGTTCAGTTCATTTTCTGTAACCGCTTAATCCTAATTAGGGTCGTGGGGAGGCTGCTGCCCATCCCAGCTGACTCCAAGTGAGGGCAGAGTACACCCTGGACAGCTTGCCAGACCATCACAGGACGGAAACACGCTGAGAGCTATACAGCAATGGTTCTTTTACATGAACCTCACACCATAGACAGTGAGAGACATGGCCAGCTTTTGATAACCCAGTTAGCTGCACTTGGGGGCAGTGACAACCTGGTGAGAGTGGGGCTTGAACCCTCAACCTTGGGATCAGTGATCCAGCACCTTTACCTCCAGAACTAGGTGTTGTATAAATATAAATTATTTGCAGAAAGTGAGGTGGATGTGACTGAATGGTACTCGAGAATGTGGAGGTAACTATTCAGTTCAGTTCATTGACATCCACCAAGCATGAGCTATAAAATACCCTCATTTTACTGGAGCGCGGAATACAATGATCATGGCGGAAAGGGGCGGAACGCACTCTACAGAGGAGCTTCGGCATTTTTAAACGGAAAATGGGTCAAAACCCTACGGAAAATTGTACCTTCCAAACACCTTCGGAACGTTCACGGAATGTGAGGAAAAGACATGGAAAGACCACGGTACAATCTCGGAATACATGCGTAAAAGCGCTCAGATTACCTTCAGAACCAGGGGGATTGCAAAGGAAGACCTTCAGATAATTCACGGAGCATTCACGGAAAGCAAGGAATACTCGAGGAGCAACTCCATTTTGGAAGGAAGAGCTACGGAATGATTGCGGAACAGGCGGAATGAAGGCAACATGGAATGACTAAGGAATGACTGAGGAATGCATGGCGTAACCATGTTTCAACAAGGAAAAATTGGCAAAGATCAAAGGATTGCTCCTGATTCTGTCTATAAATATACGTATTCGACCAAGGACGCTCATTCTCTCATTCATACTATATGTTTATAATGTATAATATGTTTATAACGCACAATGAATTTAAAATTTAACATATGTTTGTAATTTAACCTAAGTTTCTAATGTGCAATATGTTTATAATTTACAATAAATTACAATTTTAACATATGTTAAGATGTTTAATATCAATAATGTCAATATGTTCCTTTTATTTGCACCTCAAGAAATAATTCCAGACTAAAAACCATTCATACAAGTCCAAAACACAGTGATTATAACTTTAAAACTTTATTAAATTAACAGGAAAACAAAAAAAATGAACTGGAGTAATTTAATATTTATAGTGGAAGTGAATTCCTTGAGTGTTCCGCAAGTCTTTCGTGTTATCTGCAACCATTCCGCAAACGTTCCGCATGTATTCCGAAAACCTTCTGTTAGTATTCCATGGGGATTCTGTGGTCACTTTTACCATCCGAAAGAGGGGGGGGGGGGAGAGGCTCGCGGACCGGTCAAGGAACACTGGAGGAATAAAAGGAATGATCAAGGAACATTTGGGGAAATGACGGAACGTTTGCGGAACGACTGAGGAACCTAAGTAAGTAACCTAACACTATTATTATACCTAAAGAATTATCCTTGAACGTGATTTTGAACATGTTCAAAAGCATGTATGCGGGATATTTTGGCCTGCCGGAAGTGGAGGGATACATTCGGAATCATACGGAAGGACACGGAAGATGACGAAACGACTGAGGAACGTTGGAGAATGACAACGTTTTTACTTCCACGAGTCTGCCGCGCTACAGTGAAATGGGAGTATAAGTGTTTTATTATATACTACACATGCTTAAAAAAAAAAAAAAAAAAAAAAAAAAAAAAAGCTTTTTGTGGTTTATCTTTTTTTGATTCCTTGAAATTCAGTTTTTCAAATCAGCTTTGCATTCATTCATTCATTCATTTTCTGAACTGCTTAACCATAATTATTGTTGTGAGAAAGTTAACGCCCATCTCACCCAACTCTGAGCAAGGGCAAAATACATCCTGGGCAGCCAGTGAGTCCAGAAAGAAGCTGTTGGCAACCCAATAGCCCATTCTTTACAAAAGTCAGCAGCAATGGTTCTTTTACATGCCTCTCATCACAGACAGTGAGAGACATGGCCGACCTTTAATAGCCCAGCCCATGTTCCTATGGTGGCATGTGTACTAAAAAAATGATAGCACACTTAGTGGGATTTAAACCTCCAACCTAATAGATTAGTAAGCCAGCACCAAGCCACCACTGCCACACTGCTTCCCATAATAAAACACATTTGATAAAGAATTTAAATTTGTGATTGTTAAAATTTCTTCTGATGTGCAGCCCTGGGATAACAGTGGCACGGGAGACTCCCTCGGTGGACACAAGGAGGAAACACTGAAAAAAAAAAACAGATTTAAAAGGGAAACCCATCCTCATTTAGGTGAAACCAGATAAAAATACAAACCATGTAGCAGAAACTTCACACCTGGGTTTACACTGACACCAAGATGCCCACAATGAGAGAATCATGATGATGATGATGATGATGATGATGATAATGATGATGATGTGTGTGTGTGTGGGGGGGGGGGTGTAGTTTGTGGTATCGAACCTTGATGATCTTCATGGTAAAATGTTTGCTTGATATGATTATGATTATTAAGTATTACCCTTTGATGTCAATCACGATAAAACGAGGAAATCATAGTGAAGTAACAAACCTTAACAGCGCAGAACAGACCTTGATGCGCCATGATCGAGGATCTTGATGAACTTGGAAACATGATTCCTTCAAGTTTCATCTCTTGGATGTATGCTGTGTCCTGTGTATACCCCTGATCATAGCCTAAGAGGCATCATACATGGAGGTTCATATTGTTTAAATCGTTGTAATGGTCGTTGGAGTCGTGAATCATTTCAGTGAACGTGTTTATACCAGCAGCAGTGGAAAGTCCTTTTGATAGTTTCTGAGTGAGTATCAAGTAAATGTTAGAGATTATGACAGCCACAGGTGAGCTCTGCGCGCGTACACAAGCAGGTGCATAAACTACGTGCTGTGTAATGTCTCTTTAAACCACATTTAAGATTTTATGAGGGGGGTTTTTCGAACCATAAGGTGCGCTTAAACGCCTTAAATCTTCAAACAAAAAAAATCACGGTACACCTTATAAACCGGTTCGACGTATGTCCAAATACCGGCATTACTGCTATTCTAGTCAGGTGACTCCCTGAGTAATACGTGAGTGGCTGAGAGAAGTTTATGTTGCGAGACGAGAAGATTTTTTCCACCTAATCTCTGTCTCTACCAACCATCTGTCTTGTTACGAGGATGCTCAGTTGGCTTAATGAGAGTCTCACATTCATCACCGGGATAAAGCGCTGCTACAGGTCTCCTCCTTAGACCTCGGATTAACCTTCTTGAATTTAAAGTTACACTGATACAGCTCCTTAAGAGTAATAACCACTGTTCTGTAATGAACACAATACTCACGCTGCGAATGAGCGCTGCCATGTTTGTTATTGTGATGATGCTGTTGCTTTAAGTGGGCGTGGCTGAGACAAGTTTAGGTCATAACCCAGAAGACTTTTTCGACCTAATCTCTGTCTCTATTGATCTTACTCCATGCGTGAGGGAATATTATAACATAATATAATATAATATAATATAATATGACCCACGCCACCGAAAGTAGGCACTTGTCGCAAGTGACACACGGAGCTTGTGAGACGAAGTGCGGTTTATCCGGACTTCTGATCTTTCAAGTAAGCAAGTGAAGGTTGAGTACTAAACAAGTATTCAACGTGCACTTGCTCACTTGAAAGATCGGAAGTGCGGATAAGCCGTGCTTTGTCTCACAAGCTCCGTGTGTCACTTGCGATAAGCGTCTACATTTGGTAGAGCACGTCACATATAATATAATATAATAATAAAAATAATAGAGTGACCCGAGCTTCATGTCCAACTCATGCACCTGTTGTACTCAGACACTGAAGATGAAGAATTTGATGGATTTGTGAAAGAGGAATGAACTGAAAAAGTGAGTGTATTGCTTTTCCGTACATCGTCCAACATCAACTTGTTGAAGTCTCTGAAAGCCTGTTTTTTATTGTTACAATTGAATAATGATGAGAGTTATTGTGAATGGGTTGAATCAAGTTCGACTTATCTGACTTTTGTTTCACTTAATGCTCCTTATAATTTGTTGCACATTGTGTATGGACAGAGACCATTCAAAGACCGTTTGTTGATATTGCTCCTTATAATCCAGAGTACGAAATGGTCCAGAAGATACGGTATATACTACACCGTAACATAAAGAAAAGTTTAAAAAAAGAGATTTTCAATACATATTGGATGACAGAGGTAGGTCATCTAAGCTGTGTATGCCCTGAGATAATAGTGCTGTGTAACTTAACATCATCTTATGACTCTACTCATTCTGAGTTTAGTATCTGCTACAAAGGGGTGTGGTCGTAATGTAGGTTCAAATCCCTGCTGGACCCCTGGGCAAGGTCCACCCATCAGTATAAATGGATACCAGTAAAAAAAATACTGGGAAAGTAACCTGCAATGGATTGTCATCCCAACCAGAAGGTATTGGACTCCTAGTTGCTTCACACTACAGCAGTGCTTCGCAAGTATTTTCTGTGCCCCCTAAGGAAGGAAAAAAAACACCCCCGCCCTGTGAACGACTATAAATAATATCATTTGTACATAAAATCATTGGTACACCTCTGCATAACATTGTATCTTCATTAAGATTAAAACAAAATAAATATAGTTCAACTTACAATAAAAAAACTTCATTAACATTTTTAATATGTAACAGAAAAGATTTAAATTGCACCAATGTGTCTGAAATTAAAAAACAAATAAATAAATAAATAAAAAAACACATCCTTATTTAAACTCATTCAACTTATTTAAACTCATTCAACTTATTTATGTCTTAATATCTTCGTCTCTCTCCACTTTTCTCTTCATTCTTGTTAGAAATGTCTCCTTGATGTTTCTTGAGGGGTTGTTTACTGCACTTCATACCGTTTGCTCGTGTGAAAAACCGCTACACCATAGCATGACAATGAAAGCGCCAATGCCAACTAGTGGAGTGGAAGTGCAATTATACTTAATTATTGTACACTATTTAAGAAAAGCATGTTCCCCAGGGGTCATAACCCCCCTCCCCCCTGGCATCATACCGTGCCCCACTATTTGAGAAGCACTGCATTACAGAAACCAGGAATAAACTTCAGCTGTGATGAGACTGTAAGTCCAATAGGCTTCACCTATGTGAGTAATACAAGAGGTGGGTTTTGTGCACTTAATAAATGTTTTAGTATATAGAAATGCAAAAAAAAAAAAAAAAAAACAAATAACAACAACAACAAAAAAATTAACCAATATGATATACCACCTCTATGTTAGAATTGTGGTGTAGTGGTTGCATGTCCACAGTAGGAAGGACCTGAAGTTTGAATCTTCTTCCTGTGCTTGCCTGGGTTTCCTCCAAGTATTCCATTTCCCTCCAAAAATACACAATCAAATTGTCTGTTCTATATCGTTCCAATGTGTGAATAGTTGTAATTATATTGGTTGTGCAATCATTTGGCACTCATCCAGTGTAGGCTCTTTAAGGTTTATTTCTGTCTACGTAAAGCATGAAAATGACAGACATGACTGATCCAAGTACAGTGATACCTCTGCTCACGAACATAATTGGTTCCCAGAAAGTGTGTGTAAGGCGAAAAGTTCGTCTTCCGAACATTTATTTCCCATAAGAAACCATTAAAATGAGAATAGTCCGTTCCCAGGTCCCCATAAAACATAATTTTCTACTAAATAAGCCTTAAAACTACACAAAAATATACCTTATTTTATGTATAATAAATGTGCTATTGTATTGTAATTAAAGAAATAAACTGTACTGTATAATAAAGTGGTTTTATTTACCTTTGTGATGGTAGTTGATGGCTTGATGGAATGGAGTGGGAGGAGGAGGGAGGGAGGGACTTACTGTTTGGAAGGAGAGTTTGGAAACGCCTACTGTTTGGAAACACCCTTAGCCACACACGCACCCTTAATAGCTTCCTTGTTCTTAAGGATGGGAGCAATGGTAGACTTAGCGTACTGGTACTGGGACGCTGAGTCACACAAACGCACACCTCGTTCGTGTTTTTCAATGATCTCCGCCTGTGGTGGGGTCTTTTTCGGTCCCATAATAGCAAAAGTACACTCAATATGGTCCAAAATGTCGATCAAACACAAACCACTTTCGCATTCAAAGAAAGGGGGTGACGAACTGTGACGCCATGAGTGTGCGTCAGCTTCTTGTAGCCGCCACCGTGGCGCTGTTTGACCACATGGTTTGATTCGTCTGCCGAAAACTAGTTCGTCAGCAGAGACTATATGCTCGCAAATTTAATGTTCTTTTGAGGCGAAAAGTTCGTGAGCTTAAGCGTTCGTCAGCGGAGGTTTTACTGTACCTGTGATAAATTGTGAGGGTCCATCATTTCTATTTACCATCATTCACTTTGAATTATGTTTTTAAATCTTGAAATGGCAAACCAATCAGATTGTGCCATTCTTGTGTTGTAAATATAAACCTTATATAACATCACACCTCAAGGTTTTTTTTTCCTTACTAAGACTAAGGTGTTAATCCAACAAATAGCGACAGCATTAGCAACAGATAGCAATTGCATTAGCAACAGATCTTCTTTTTCTTTCGGCTGTTCCCTTCAGGGGTCGCCACAGCAAATGATCTGCCTCCATCTCTGCCTATCCTCTGCATCTTCTACTCTTACTCCAATGACCTTCATGTCTGCCTTCACCACATCCATAAATCTTCTCTTTGGTCTTCCTCTGGGCCTTTTGCCTGGTAGTTCCAACCTCAGCGTACATTTAGGGTAATGTATTGAAAGTGGAATTACAGTACCTCTTTGAAAGATCAGAGGTCCTGATTCACTATTAACTTGCTTCCTTGTGAGATCAGAGGTCTTGTCCCACGGTGCACTTTCATGCCTACATCTGCTTCAATATCGTGCCAAAATAATCACCTCTGTCACTGTATAAGGTCAATATCGTCCCGATTGTAGAGGGGTTTCGGCCATACTCCTGTGCCATTTCGCTCAACCGCATCCCACTTTCATATGTTTTTTTATTATCTCCTGCTTCACTTCGATTGATAACGGAGCCCGCTTCTTCTTTTCTACGTCACCGGAAATCACTTTCTTGAGGTCCATGATCTTCTTCTTCTTTCTTCTTCTTTTACTTTCGGCTGCTCCCTTCAGGGGTCGCCACAGCAAATCATCCGCCTCCACCTCACCCTGTCCTCCGCATCTTCTTTTCTGACTCCAACGACCTTCATGTCTTCCTTCACCACATCCATAAATCTCTTCTTCGGTCTTCCTCGAGGCCTTCTGCCTGGTAGTTCCAACCTCAGCATCCTACTGCCAATATACTCACTATCCCTCCTCTGTACATGTCCAAACCATCTCAATCTGGCCTCTCTGACTTTGTCTCCAAAACATCTTATGTGGGCTGTCCCTCTGATATACTCATTTCTGATCCTATCCATCCTCGTTACTCCCAGGGAGAACCTCAACATTTTCATCTCCGCTACCTCCAGCTCTGCCTCCTGCCTTTTCCTCAGCGCCACTGTTTCTAAGCCATACAACATCGCTGGCCTCACCACCATCTTGTACACTTTTCCCTTCATTCTTGCTGACACTCTCCTATCGCACATCACACCGGATACTTTTCTCCAACCATTCCAGCCTGCCTGCACACGCTTCTTCACCTCTTTTCCACACTCTCCATTGCTCTGGATTGTTGAGCCTAAGTACTTAAAATCCTCCACCTTCGTTATCTCTGCTCCCTGTAACATCACCGTTCCTCCTGGGTCCTTCTCATTCACACACATGTATTCTGATGTTCTGAGGCTAACCTTCATTCCTCTCCTTTCCAGGGCATACCTCCACCTCTCTAGATTTTCCTGCACTTGTTCTCTGCTCTCACTACAGATCACGATGTCATCTGCAAACATCATAGTCCATGGAGATTCTTGTCTCACCTCGTCTGTCAGCCTGTCCATCACCATAGCAAACAAGAAGGGGCTCAGAGCTGACCCTTGATGCAGTCCCACCTCCACCTTGAATTCGTCGGTCACACCGACAGCACACCTCACCACTGTCTTACATCTCTCATACATGTCCTGCACCACTCTAACATACTTCTCTGCCACTCCAGACTTCCTCATGCAATACCACAGTTCTTCTCTTGGCACCCTGTCATATGCTTTTTCCAGATCCACAAAGGCACAATGTAGCTCTCTCTGACCTTCTCTGTACTTCTCTATTAACATCCTCAAGGCAAACATTGCATCTGTGGTGCTCTTTCTTGGCATGAAACCAAACTGTTGTTCACAAATGCTGACCTCTGCCCTTAGTCTAGCATCCACTATTCTTTCCCATAACTTCACTCGTATGGCTCATCAACTTTATCCCTCTGTAGTTGCTGCAACTCTGCATGTCTCCTTGTTCTTAAAAATGGGCACCAGCACACTTCTCCTCCACTCCTCCGGCATCTGCTCACTCTCTAGTACCGTGTTGAATGTTCTTGTCAGAAAATCTACTGCTACCTCTCCTAGACACTTCCATACCTCCACAGGTATATCATCAGGACCAACTGCCTTTCCATTCTTCATCCTCTTCAATGCCCTTCTCACTTCACCCTTACTGATCTTTGCTACATCCTGCTCCTCAATGGTTACCTCTTCTACTTCTCTCTCATTTTCTTCATTCATCAGCTCTTCAAAGTACTCTTTCCATCTTCCCAGCACACTTCTGTCATTAGTCAATAGAGTTCCTCTCTGTCCTTTATCAATCTAACTTGCTGCACGTCCTTCCCATCTCTATTTCTCTGCTGTGCCAACCTGTATAGATCATTTTCTCCCCTCTTTACTATCCAACCTATCATACAAGTCATCATATGCCCTCTGTTTGGCCTTAGCCACTGCTACTTTCGCCTTATGCTGTGTCTCCCTGTACTCCTGTTTACTCTCTTCGGTCCTCTCAATGTCCCACTTCTTCTTGGCTAACCTCTTCCTTTTGTACACACTCCTGCACTTCCTCATTCCACCACCAAGTCTCCTTATCTACTTTCCTTCCAGAGGACACACCAAGTACTCTCCTACCTGTGTCCCTGATCACATTTGCTGTGGTTGTCCAGTCATTTGGAAGCCCTTCCTGGCCACCCAAAGCCTGTTTCAACTCCTCTTTGAAGACAACACGACACTCTTTCTTTTTTCAGCTTCCACCACCTTGTCTTCTGCTCTGCCTTTGCCTTTTTCACCTTTCTCACCATCAGAGTCATCCTGCACACCACCATCTTATGCTGTTTGGCAACACTCACCCACGATGACTTTGCAGTCACTGACTTCCTTCAAATTACATCGCCTACACAAGATGTAGTCTACCTGTGTGCGCCTACTCTCCGCTTTCATAAGTCACCCTATGCTCCTGTTTCTTCTCAAAGAAAGTATTCACCACAGCCATTTCCATCCTTTTTGCAAAATCTATCAACATCTGTCCTTCTGCATTCCTGTCCTGGATACCAAACCTGCCCATCACTTCCTCGTCCCCTCTGTTGCCTGCCCCAACATGTCCATTGAAGTCTGCACCTATGACCACTCTTTCACCTCTGGGGGTACTCTGCATCACTTCATCTAAGTCACTCCAGAATCTCTCCTTCTCTTCTAGCTCACATCCTGCCTGTGGGGCATAAACACTAACAACATTGAGCATTACACCTTCAATTTCTAACTTGAGATTCATCACTCTGTCTGACACTCTTTTCACTGCAATGATCAATCTCAAAACAAGCCAACCGTCCTGTTCAACTCTCCTTCACACGTATAACAAACAGGAAGTATGGGTACAGGAAGTATGGGTACAGTTCAGATCTCTCCTGGCCAATGGGAGGCCAGCAGGGCCGGATGTTGGGAGACAGCCAATGAGAGGGCAACTCTCACATTGTTTGAATTTTTGAATGGCGCCTTTGTTGCTTTTCATAAAAAGAGGTTGTTTTTGTAAAAAGAGGACAAAAATTTAGGAAAATGTTTTTCGTAACCTGGATTTTTCGTACTCAGGGGTTTTCGTAAGTAGAGGGCCGACTGTATTTCCAATAATAAAAAACTTTTTTTTGTTTGTTTTCCTCTCGGTATTTTACTCTTTGCACTCTCAGTAGCTGAAATGATTTGTGGCAATGAGTTTAACAATTTAACAATGTGAAAAAGATTTAATGGTCATGAGAATGAATCAAGGGGGAAGGTTCATTTCTTCGGCAGAGAATTAAAAGAAATCAGGTTTGCTCACAGATTTGGCAGCAGATATTTCCTAAAGGAGAGAAAAAAGAACAAAGACCCTAAAAGTACCACCGTTTCACTTTGAAATGCATAACAGGAATCTCAAGAGATTTTACACAGAAAAGAGAAATCCAGGTATTTAGGAAAAAATGAATATGCATTATTTATACACAACCGTACAAACTGATGAGAAACATGATGAGGAATGGAACCAGTCACTCATATCTGATTAGCGACTAGAAAAACTTTTAATTCATCCACAATCACTAGATTGAAGGCGGAGGGTGGGGGGGTGTTAAAAAAAAAAAGGAAAGACCCACACACACACACAAACACACAGATTCCAGAAGTGGTTTCCTAAACTGGATTTTTCATAAGAACCGCATTTTACATGTAAAACGTGTGATTTGTTCCAAGGCCCCCAATACTACCCCATAAACGCTTTAAAAATTATAAGAACATACCTCTTAAGGCCTCCTTCTGCTTCAATATGGGACTGATGGTAGACGGGTTTGGCCATATTCATTTGTGATATCACTCAACCGCATGCCACCGCATGCGCACACCAGCTTCTTCTTTTCACTCGCACTGGGAATGTGCGTGTGTGTGTGTGTGTGTGTGTGTGTGTGTGTGTGTGTGTGTGTGTGTGTGTGTGTGTGTGCGCACGTGCGCGTGTGTGTGTTTTGATCATGTCTTCTTAGCAGGATTATAATCTTACAAATGTATATGCCAGGTTAAAAGCCTGAGCAAAAAAATAAAGATGCAATGAGCACATTCGAAACACTCATGAAACAACAGTAACCCTGTCCTTTACACGAAAGCATTGTGGGTGCTCCATAATAGCCAATGGGAGGGAGCAGTGTCATCCATCCTAGCCAATGGGAGGCCAACAGGGCAGGATGTTGGGAGATAGCCAATGGGGCATCATTCCTCCTAGCTTATGTATACATATATGTATGTATATATATATATATATATATATATATATATATATATATATATATATGTATTCGTGTTTCAGTTTCTGCAGAGTTACTGCATCGTGGGTTTTTGGGAA
This sequence comes from Plotosus lineatus, assembly GCA_024760905.1. NCBI lineage: Eukaryota > Metazoa > Chordata > Actinopteri > Siluriformes > Plotosidae > Plotosus > Plotosus lineatus. The sequence goes on along the minus strand of CM045730.1, from coordinate 67,315,120 downwards.
TTAAGGAAAAAAAGGGGGAAAGTTAAGAAAAATACACATAACAAGGCCAATTATACAAGAATCCCCAAACAAACAAACAAACAAAAAAAAACACTACTTACATTTTTATGTGAGATGTGCATCTGTATATGTGTGTGTATGTGTATTTTATGTACATATCGTGCATTATTTTTGAATATTTAATTGTTATTATAAGCAGTGTTGAATATATATTTATTGAGTCAGGGGAGTCGATCCTACTTTACAGAAATTGGCTGGGGGGGTACGGAAAGTGAGGAATCCATATATATATATATATATATATATATATATATATATATATATACACACACATATACATATCTTCTTCTTTTCCTTTCGGCTGTTCCCTTCAGGGGTTGCCACAGCAAATGATCTGCCTCCATCTCTCCCTATCCTCTGAATCTTCTACTCTTACTCCAACGACCTTCATGTCCGCCTTCACCCCATCCAAAAATCTTCTCTTTGGTCTTCCTCTGGGCCTTCTGCATGGTAGTTCCAGCCTCAGCATCCTACTACCAATATACTCACTATCCCTCCTCTGTACATGTCCAAACCATCTCAATCTAGCCTCTCTGACTTTGTCTCCAAAACATCTAACATGTGCTGTTCCTCTGATGTACTCATTCCTGATCCTATTCATTCTCGTTACTCCCAAGGAGAACCTCAACATTTTTATCTCTGCTACCTCCAACTCTGACTCCTGTCTTTTCCCCAGGGCCACTGTCTCTAAACCATACCACATCGCTGGCCTCCTCACCGTCTTGTACACTTTTCCCTTCATTCTTACCGAGACTCTCCTAACACACATCACACCGGACACTTTTCTCCATCCATTCCAACCTGCCTGCACATGCTTCTTCACCTCTTTTCCACACTCTCCATTGCTCTGGATGGTTGAGCCTAAGTACTTAAAATCCTCCACCTTCTTTATCTCTGCCCCCTGTAACCTCACCGTTCCTCTTGGGTCCTTGTTGTTCACACACATATATTCTGTCTTACTGAGGCTAACCTTCATTCCCCTCCTTTCCAGGGCATACCTCCACCTCTCTAGGTTTTCTTGCACTTGTTCTCTGCTCTCACTACAGATCCAGATGTCATCTGTAAACATCATAGTCCATGGAGATTCTTGTCTAACCTCATCTGTCAGCCTGTCCATCACCATGGCAAACAAGAAGGGGCTGAGAGCTGACCCTTGATGCAGTCCCACCTCCACCTTGAACTCTTCTGTCACACCGACAGCACACCTCACCACTGTCTTACATCTCTCATACATGTCCTGCACCACTCTAACATACTTCTCTGCCACTCCTGACTTCCTCATACAATACCACAGTTCTTCTCTCGGCACCCTGTCATATGCTTTCTCCAGATCCACAAAGGCACAATGCAGCTCCTTCTGACCTCCTCTGTGCTTCTCTATTAACATCCTCAAAGTAAACACTGCATCCGTGGTGCTCTTTCTTGGCATGAAACCAAACTGTTGTTCACAAATGCTGACCTCTGCCCTTAGTCTAGCTTCCACTATTCTTTCCCATAACTTCATTGTATGGCTCATCAACTTTATCCCTCTGTAGTTGCCACAACTATGTAAATCTCCCTTGTTCTTAAAAATGGGCACTAGCGCACTTCTCCTCCATTCCTCTGGCATCTGCTCACTTTCTAAGACCTTGTTGAATATTCTTGTCAGAAAATCTACTGCTACCTCCCTGAAACACTTCCATACCTCAACTGGTATGTCATCAGGGCCAACTGCCTTTCCATTCTTCATCCTCTTCAGTGCCCTCCTCACTTCTCCCTTACTCATCTTTTCTACTTCCTGCTCCTCAACGGTCACCCCTTCTACTCTTTTTTTCTCTCTCATTTTCCTCATTCATCAGCTCTTCAAAGTACTCTTTCCATCTTCCTAGCAAACTTCTGTCATCAGTCAATATATTTCCCTCTCTGTCCTTTATCACTCTAACTTGCTGCACGTCTTACCCATCTCTATTGCTCTGCTGTGATAACCTGTATAAATCATTTTCTCCCTCCTTACTGTCCAACCTATCATACAAGTCATCATACGTCCTCTGTTTGGCCTTTGACACCGCTACTTTCGTCTTACGCTGTGTCTCCCTGTACTCCTGTTTACTCTTGAGTCCTCTCTGTGTCCTACTTCTTCTTAGCTAACCTCTTCTTTTGTACACACTCCTGCACTTCCTCATTCCACCACCAAGTTTCCTTATCTACTTTCCTTCCAGAGGACACACCAAGTACTCTCCTACCGGTCTCCCTGATCACATTGGCTGTGGTTGTCCAGTCATCTGGAAGCACTTCCTGGCCACCCAAAGCCTGTTTCAACTCCTCCTTGAAGACAACACGACAGTCTTCCTTTTTCAGCTTCCACCACTTTGTCTTCTGCTCTGCCTTTGCCTTTTTCACATTCCTCACCAACAACATCATCCTGCACACCACCATCCTATGCTGTTTGGCAACACTTGCACCCACTACTACTTTGCAGTCACTGACTTCCTTCAAATTACATCGCCTACACAAGATGTAGTCTACCTGTGTGCTCTTACCTCCGCTTTCATAAGTCACCCTATGCTTCTCTTCCTTCTTGAAGAAAGTATTCACCACAGCCATTTCCATCCTTTTTGCAAAATCGATCAACATCTGTCCTTCTGTGTTCCTGTCCTGGATACCAAACCTGCCCATCACTTCCTCGTCCCCTCTGTTGCCTGCACCAACATGTCCATTGAAGTCTGCTCCAATGACCACTCTTTCACCTCTGGGGGTACTCTGCATCACTTCATCTAACTCACTCCAGAATCTCTCCTTCTCTTCTAGCTCACATCCTGCCTGTGGGGCATAAGCACTAACAACATTGAACATCATGCCTTCAATTTCTAACTTGAGACTCATCACTCTGTCTGACACTCTTTTCACTTCTAGAACATTCCTGACAAACCCCTCCTTCAATATGACTCCTACTCCATTTCTATTCCCATCCACACCGTGATAAAACAGCTTAAACCCTGCTCCTAAGCTTCTAGCCTTGCTACCTTTCCAGCTGGTCTTCTGAGCACACAGTATCTCTACCTTCCTCCTCTGCATCATGTCAGCCAGATCTCTATCTTTTCCTTTCATAGTTCCAACATTCAAAGTCCCTACTCTCAGTCCTAGGCTCACGCATTTCCTCTTCTCTCTCTGCCTATGGACACGCCTCCCGTCTCTCCTTCTTCGACGTCTTCGACCAACAGTAGTCCAATTTCCATCAGCACCCTGTTGGTTGACAGCACTGATGGCGGTCGTTGTTAACCCGGGCCTCGACTGATCCGGTATGAATTTTGTTTTGATCATTTGCATTGGAAATGTGGCATAAGTTTTACGCCGGATGCCCTTCTTGTCGCAACCCTCTGCATTTATCCGGGCTTGGGAACGGCATAAGGGGGAGAGACACTGGTTATTGCCCCCCCGCCTCATGGCTGTATTTTATATATATATATATATATATATATATATATATATATATATATGTGTGTGTGTGTGTGTGTGTGTGTGTGTGTAGATCTGCTGCTCCTCTGCATTGAGAGGGGCCAGTTGAGGTGGCTCGGGCATCTGTTCAGAACGCCTCCTGGATGCCTCCCTGTTGTGGTGTTTCGGGCATGTCCAACCAGGAAGAGACCCCGGGGTCGACTTAAAACACGCTGGAGGGACTATGTCTCTCGGCTTGTCTGGGACCGCCTCGGTGTACCCCCAGGAGAGTTGGAGGAAGTGGCTGGGGAGAGGGACGTCTGGACCTCTTTGCTTAGGTTGCTGCCCCCGTGACTTGACCCTGGACTTAGCGGAAGATGATAATGATTTTTTATATATATACATATATATATATATATATATAAAATCACATATAATATATATATATATATACACACACAGACAAATTATTCTGTAGGGATGAATTATAGCACTATTATATACCATTATCAAACTAAGGACAAGAGGACTGTTTGTTAGAGGTAGTGTTAAAAAAAAATCCTAAATGGGTCGTATGCATCTATTGAGTACAGCCAGAACAAAACACTATTTTTTTTATATTGAAAAATCCATTGCATAATGAAGCTCACTGATGATTCCTGATTCTTGTCATCCAACCGAGTGTTTCTAATGTGTGCATTTCCACTACTGCCATTCTGAATTATTAACCACCCTTCAATCCCACGTTCCTCCTTTGTCATCTCATGTCCAACAGAAATGGGACTGAATGTCAGATTAGGGAAGCGTGTCATCCCCAAAGATTTCCGAGTCATTGTGTATGGAGAGTGGTGTAATGTTCCGTGATGGATGATTGAAAGTACTCATTTATGTTGGGTTTTTGATTTATTATTATTTTTTTTTCCATTCGTTTGGATAATAGATTTTTATTTATTTTTTTTAATGTAAGGATAAGGGCAGTGGAGGCCTGGTGGTAAAGGTGCTGGATCACACACACACACACACACACACACACACACACACACACACGCACACGTGTGTGTGTGTGTGTGTGTGTGTGTGTGTGTGTGTGTGTGTGTGTGTGTGTGTGTGTGTGTGTGCTTTCTTACATACAGTGTGTGTCTTGTGGACAGCTCTGTTTCCAGTGATGTCATAGCCTCCTGACAGAGGAGACCAGAAATATTCAAAATATCACTTTCTTAAAAGCTCCAGCAACAAAAACTTCCAAAAGCATCAATAATTTAACACTTTATAATCATTGATTTTTTTTTTTATTTCATTTATTTCTTTTGAGCATGTCATTCCTGACACATGCTTGACATAAAGGGGAAAAGGACTCATTAAATATAGAGTCTTTATGAAAATGACTTTCGAAGTTGTCAAGAAAATATTTTAATGTTGACTAAATCTGCATCGGATCGGGTTGATAAGAGATACATCCTGCTGTGTGAGAATAAGAGGGAAAAGAGCTGTTATTCCAGTCCCTCTTTTGGATTTATAAAATGTCAGAGGAGAAAAGATGATGGATTTACAATGGCTCTATCTGACACGATGACACTATGTGAACTGTAAAAGCAGCCAGTGCATGATGAGGGACCTGCTGACCTCGACCTGGAGAACCTGAATCCGGACAGCATGCTTTGATTTTGTATTTCCTCTTCAGAGAATCTACACAATAGTAATTCATCTCCTCACCTTGTAATCATAATATTCTCAGCTCGAGGCCAGAGAGAACAGCCTCTTGCTGTTCTGACATTATTGCACATCTTTGTCATTCACTCATTTTCTGAACTGCATAATCTTAATTAGGGTCGCGGGGAGGCTGGTGCCCATCTCAGCCGACTTTGGGCGAGGGCACAGTATCCTGAACAGCTTGCCAGGCCATTACAGGGCATAAACACACTCATGGCTACGTAGCTACTCTTTAGTCAGCAATGGTTCATCTACATGAACCTTTCACCATAGATAGTGAGAGACATGGCCAGCCTTTGATAACCCAGTTAGCACTACCGGGTGGGGCCGGTGGCGTGGTGGCGTAAGGTGCTGCGCTCATGACTGGGAGGTTGTGTTCAAATCCCAGTTAGACACCCCACTGTGCCAAGACCCGTAGCCTCTGTTCACCCAGCGGTGTGAATGGGTACCAGTAAAAATATACTGCGAAGGTAGCCTGCGATAGACTCGTGTCCCATCCAGGAGGAGTTGAACTCCTGGTTGCTTCACGCTATGGAAACCAGGGATAAGCGGCGGCCTGATGAGCCACTCGGCTCGGATGGAAAAAGCCCAAAGGCCTTAGTGCTATGGGGGATGGGGGGTGGGATGGGGGGGTGGGACAACACACGGACAGACAGTTGGACAGCTGAACAGGTCGTCACGGGCAAAAACACACTAATGGCTATGCAGCGACTCTATGAAAGTAGGCAATGTTCTTCTCCACATCTCACCACAGACAGTGAGAGTCATGGCTGGCCTTTGATAACCCAGTTATGTGCATGGGGGGGCTGGGGGGGTATGGAGGGGGGGAAAGCAGTGACAATCCATTGATAGTGGTGTTTGAACCTCTGACCTTGGGATTGGTAATCCAGCACCTTCGCACCAGGCCACCACTGTCACTCAGCACAAAAGCAAAGTATTATATTTCTACTCTGATTTCTGATTTTTTTTTTTTCTTCTTTTATCCAGTGGTGCATTAAACCTCTTTATCAAATAGGACATTTAACCTTTGTCTAAAACATCAAATTAGCTTTTTTTGTTTTCTTTTGCTTTATTTTGTTTTAAGAACCACATAAGCTTTGAGGAAATTGTGTGGTAAACTTGTCACCTTTCAGGCTCTTTATGGTTACATGGTTTAGTTTAAAGGATATAATAACAAACTCAGAGTTTTACAAACTCAATGCGTTTTCCTTCTCAAACCAAAACCCTACTGTTGTATTTCTTATGTTTCTTTTCAACTAATTTCTTTCGTACCACCTGATCGACCTGTCTGTCTGTCTTCCTTTCGGCTTTTTCCCTTTTACTCAGGAGTCGCCACAGTGAATCATCTGATTCGCACGTTTGATTTGGCAGAAGTTTTTATGTCGGATGCCCTTCCTGTCACAACCCTTTTTAGCAAGGGACAGAAACACGCTGACGACTTTGCAGCTACTCTTTACGAAAGTCAGCAATGGTTCTTTTACATGCCTCTCACCATAGACAGTGACAGACATGGCCCGCCTTTGATAACCCAGTTAGCTGCACTGGGGGGGGGGGGGGGGACAGTGACAACCTTGTGGAGAATGGGACTCGAACCCCCAACCTTTGGATCAGTGATCCAACGCCCTATACCACTAGACCACCACTGCCCCACCACCTGATAGACCTGATAGTCTTAAAATTATGACGGTTTGCAAAAGATTAATTAATACCCAATAACTGCATAGGACGATCTTGCAAGGACAGAGACACAATATAGCCGTGAAAAGTGTTCATATAAAAACAGTGGGACCTCAAGAGGTTCAGGTATGTAAAGCTTTCTATAAGGTTTAATTTCACAAGCCAAGTCTAGGGCAGTGGTGGCCTGGGGGTAAAAGGTACTGGATTGCTGACCACCCCCCCCCCCTTCCCCCAGTGCAGCTAACTGGGGTGTCAAAAGCAGGCCATGTTTCCCACTGTCTATAGTGAGAGGTTCATGTAAAAGAACCATTGCTGACTTTCGTCAGAAGGAGCTGCATAGCCGTCAGCATGTTTCTGCCCCTTGCTAAAGGGTTGTGTCAGGAAGGGCATCCGAAGTAAAAACCTATGCCAAATCAAACATGCGAATCATTAATATGACTTCCACGGAGGACGGAGGCAGATTATTTGCTGTGGTGACCCCTGAATGGGAACAGCCGAAAGGAAAAAATAAGTCCATAACGGCTAACACATTCACTTCACAGCAAGAAGCTTCAATTACTGGGCATGGGGTATTTCTGTGTGGAGTCGTGTGGTCGTGTGCCCCCCCCCCCCACCCCCCCCCCGATTTGCAACCAATCAGCAGGAGGGAGAAACAAAAGCTCTCAGCCATTGGTTCAATTTGAATCACGTGCCAGTTACTTCCAGGTCTGTTGCCAATCCACGAGTATGCGAGGGCGCGAGCGCTCAACCACGAATGGTCAAGGTCCTACTGTCCATACTTTTCCTGTCACTTTAAGTCCTCTTATAGTGTCAGACCCATCCCTAGGACGTTACCATCAGTGCTATTTGTTCAGTTCACGTGTCAACAAAGTCCCCAGAATACCACAGTAAACACCTGTATTGGTTTCCTATTAAGTCCCAGCTGTTGCTCTTCAGACTGAAAGAAACATCAGCAGCTTTTCAGAGAATGAGACGTTTGTATTCAGGATCAGGGCGTTCAGGCAATGTGTGATTAGTGACCTTGGATGAAGTCTGCTTATGCATCGCTGTAAATATTTAATGCTAGGTGGGAAAAAAAAGTTAACCTTGGGGCTTGATATGTATGTTTAGCAGCAACAAGGTTGCTGTTCTGTCCACATGGTTGTAATCATTCATCAGAATGATAAATGTAGGGCTTTCATGTGAAGTAAATAAATGAAGCTGTGGGAACATGCAGAACAGATGATGCTTCACTCTTCCATTTTTTCATGACTTACACAAAAATATAATCTCCTCTGCTGAATGGAGAAAGACTAGACGTGTAAATTGTTGAAGAACTTCAGGGATACACAGGTGAGAACAGCACTGGAAATAAATAATAGGTGATAAACATGTTTCTAACAGTGCAGCTGTTATCCTGATTGTCTTCCTCAGTCTTCCTGATTGTGACAGCATCAAAAAGTGTTGATTAATTTTGTTTTAATAACAGCAGCTCAGGCAACAGCGCACACCGTTCATATCAATATTCAAATATCATATTGTTACTGTAGTCACAGTCCACACACAGAGACTTGTATGCCAGACACTTCGCAGGAGATAAATATGAGCATTCCTTCATTCATTCATTTTCTGAACCACTTCAGATGGTGCCCATCTCAGCCGACTCTGGGCGAGGGCGAACAGCTCACCAGGCCATCGCAGTGCCGATACTCACACAACCATTCACACTCACACTCACAGCTGGAGGAAATTTGGAACAGCCAATTAACCTACCGTGGATGTTCTTGGACTGTGGGAGGAAAGCAAAGTACTCGGAGGAAACCCACACAAGCACGAGGAGAACATGCAAACTCCACACAGAAACACCCGAGCTGGGAATTGAACCCAGGATCTGTTTGCTGTGAGGCGGACATGCTATCCATTTTGTCACCGTGCTGATTGACAAACACCTCAGGGCAATTTGAAATGGCCAATTTGATGAATGTACATCTCTTTGAACTTGGAGAGGAAACAGGAGTCCCTGAAGGAAACTCAAACATGAGGAGAACATGCAAACTACACACAGTTTAGCTGGAACCCAAGACCTTCTTGTCCTGAGATGGATATGCCATGTGCCATGATGCCTCCGCATAAAGAGATTACAGTGGTACTTCAACTTACGAGTGTCTTTAATAATGAATTTTCCATGATATGAGATTCAAGCCACCAAAAATCTGTTCTAACCAATGAACAAATTTTAGACTTGTGAGCGCTGCTGGGGAAATAGCTTTTCTGGGCCGATTAGCGTCGTATCTTCTGCCTGTATTCCACCACGCTCCGAAAACGCCTTGTGCAGTGTTTCTCAATTATTTTCTGTGATGTCCCCTATATAGGAAATCTCCCACCCCCCCAGCGCCCCACACGCTACTATAAATAGTGTTTACTGCACTTCATATTGATTGCTCAGTGCTTTTTAACTACGACATAGGAAACACAGTGAGAGCGCCACTGCCACTTAGTGTAGAGGATACACAATTACACTTAATTCTAGTACAGTATCTTAAAAAAGTATGTTCCCCAGGGTCATACGCACCAATTAGCCTCTTACTCTTCTGCGTGTAGCGTGCACGCGCACAAAAGTTTTTCTTTTCTATGGTTCGGATTTTGTGACTTTTTAGTCTTATTTTTTATTGTGCATATCCCAGTGTTTCTAAGATGGGTCGTAAGAAGGTGGCTTATGTATTCAAGAGGAGAAAATCAATTTCTCTATAAACAAAGCTTGAAATCAGAGATAAACATGTGAAAGGAGTCCGCGCGGCCGATCTGTGTAAAGAGTTTGGGAAGAATGCATCGAGCATCTGTTCAATTCTCAAACAGAAGGCCATGTTGAAGAGAGTTAAACCAGCAAAGGGGTTTATGGTTCATCAATGATGAGATGGAGAGGCTTCTCTGATTGTGGATCAAGTCAAAAGAGATCAACGGCGATGGGAGCCCTGCCAAGCAGCAGAGGATACAACATTAGTGAAGTGAAATGAAACGGTTAAAAAGAAATCCAAAAAATGAAATAAATAAAAAGTTAAAAATTATTAAAAAGTATTGTTAATGTTAAGTGTTATTCTTAAGTTAAGACGCACTCACTGTATTGTTTATTCTTGTTTTATTATCATTTATTGTTAATTACAGTAGTATTAATGTTACTGTACATGTGTTATAATTGGGAAATGTTTATTGTTACAAGTTTATCTTAAATATATTATGTCAAAAATGTATGTTTGTTTCAGGTTATATGAGTTTGGGAGGGGTTGGAATTGATTAATTGGTTTTTCTATTGTTTCCGAAGGGAATTTTTGCTTCATCTAACGAACGTTTCCACTTACGAGCTCAGGAATGGATTAATTTCATAAGTCGAGGTGCCAGTGTACTTTCTATTATTATTATTATTATTATTATTATTATTATTATTATTATTATTATTATTAAATGATGCATTCTGTATTTTTTCATATTATAAAAACTTTGATAAGATTCAATGTTTTATTTTAGTTGTTAAAAAAAAACAAAAAAAAAAAAAAAACAGGCCGTACAGGCCATAATACACAAAAAAGTGAAAAATAAACAAAAAGATTTAGTTCAGATGTTATTTTTCACTAAAGAGCACACTCTTGAGAGATTATGTTAATTTTAATGTAGAAGAATATTTTGGGTCACGTACCTTTCAAGAAATCCACTTTATCGCCAATTTATTTTCCAAAAGCAGGGCAGCCAGGGTGTTGTTGCCCACATGCTTCCTTGGGAATCCTCGTGGGAATCCCCAGAATTTTACGATGTCTCACAAGGAACAAGACACTCAATATTTACTCATAATTGCTCCTTTTCATTTATAAAGAACAATTGGACTTTAGCTTTGGCACCCGAGGGGGCATTTTAAACCCGTAACCCCCTCTGGATCAACTTCTGCTGAGTAAATTATTTTTTATAGCTACTAAAATATTAGTAGGAACAGAATAACTTGTTCAGAACATTAAATATGTCGTACATAAACGAAGTATTCATTTATCTAACCTTTGTGTATACTACTTATCCAAGAGGGTTGTTGGGAAAGATGGAGCCAATTCAAGCTAAGTTTGGTTTGGAAGGGGTGGGGTGTGGTAGAGTGGGGGTCACATACTGAATAAATTGCCTTTTTAATGTAGGACTACAAATACATTGATACCTCAGCTAACGGATTTAATCCCTTCCAAAGGCGAGCTCGTAAACCGAGAAGTTCGTTAGATGAAGCAATTATTCCCATAAGAAATAACAGAAAAATAATTAATCCGTTCCAACCACCTCCCAAACTCATATAACCTGCCACAAACACATATATCTCACCTAACATATTAAAGATAAACATGTAAAAACAATAAATGTTTCATAATATTAATAATAAATAATAAAACTAGAATCAACGATGTCAACTAACCCTTCCAATCATCGACTGCGGCAAAGATGTCACATAGGCAGGTAGAAGGTGGTGCATAACAGAGGAGGAGAAACAGGAGGAGCAGAATTTTGTGCATGTGCACGTTATGGATGCCAGCGATGAAGGGCTGGTGGTGAGTTCCAACAAGGCTAGTGCTTCTCAAATAGCGGGTTGCGCCCCCACTTGGGGGGGCGTAGCATGATGTGAGGGGGGGCACGTATGACCCTGGGGAACATGCGTTTTTGCCATACTGTACTAGAATTAAGTTTTGTTTTGACCATTTGCATTTTTTATGGATTTATGGATGCGGTGAAGGCGGACATGAAGGTCGTTGGAGTAAGAGTAGAAGATGTAGAGGATAGGGAGAGATGGAGGCAGATCATTTGCTGTGGCGACCCCTGAAGGGAACAGCCGAAAGGAAAAGAAGAAGAAGAAGTACTAGATTTAAGTTTAATTGTGCATCCACTATAGTAGTTGGGGTGGCACGGTGGCGTAGTGGTTAGCACGTCCGCCTCACAGCAAGAAGGCCCGGGTTCGATTCCTGGCCTGGGCGTTTCTGTGTGGAGTTTGCATGTTCTCCCCGTGCTTGTGCGGGTTTCCTCCGGGTGCTCCGGTTTCCCCATAATCCAAAGACGTGCACTGTAGGTTAATTGGCCGTTCTAAATTGACCGTAGTTTCTCTCCTGCAGCGGCACTGGAACCCAGTCGTATCGGCACTTGCCTTTCCATTGGATCCTTCCGGTGGCGCCGAGACAGGGGGGGGACTTGCTGCTTGGGTAACAGCCTGTCCCTCATTACTCCCTACCCAGGCTCTGTGCACTGGGGAGTATCACCAGTCGGGATACTGGCCAGAGCGCAGCCATAGTCCTTTGGGACTGACGGAGGCCTACGCTATAGTAGTTGGCAGTGGTGCTCTTATTGCCGTGCAACGGTATAGGGGAAAAACACAGAGCAAACAATATGAAGTGCAGTAAACACTATTTATAGTTGCATGTGGGGCACTGGCAGGGGGGGGGGGCATGAATGTTTCTTTCTTTCTTCCTAGTGGGGGCATCATAGAAACTAAATGAGAAGCACTGCCCAAGGCATTCTAGGAGCACAGAGGAATACACGCGGAAGAATATGAGGCTAATCGGCCCGGAAAAGCTATTCAAGGGGAGCTCATAAAGTGAATTTTTGCTCGTTGGATGGAGCAGACTTTTGGTGGATCGAAGCTCGTATCATGGAAAACTTGTTATAAGGGACACTCGTTAGACGAGGAACTACTGTGTTGATTCACACTCACATCCGTGTCCATGGGTAATTTAAAGTAGCCAGCTGACCTAATGTGCATTCAACAGGACTGTGGGTGGACACCAAAGGACCAGGAGAAAAACCATACAGCAGCATGCAAACTCTAAACAACAAGACCTCAGTCCTCTCACTGTGAGGTGACATCATTAGCATTAAATGATTGTGGTGTGTGAGAAATAACTAACACACTGATATGAAATCATCTGTTGAATAAAGTAATTACAAAGCCGTGCCTGGAGGTGATGTAAACAACTGGAGCGATGATGATTACTGGAACAACCCGTGTGATGAAACTGTATTCACAGAGTAATATGTGACATTACCCCAGTGATCTCATCCGAAAACAGGGTTTGTAAGGCATTAAACAAGATTAAACACATAAAAATGAGCATGCTCATGTGTGGACTATGTCTGCACACTAAGAATGAGGGAGACAAAAATAATAATTAAACAAGATAAACATGTTTTCTTCATTCTGGTCTGAAAATAAGAATGAAGGATTTAGAGAGATGTGTCCTCCGACTTCATGGTGACAGATTGATGGATCAAATCTGCAGATGTGCTTTGACTTGGGTTCTAGGTCTGGTTGATAAACACCAGCGTGATGCAATGAACAAAAAAAAAAAAAAAAAAAAGAAAAGAAAACATGAAATATATTTCAGTACATTCGTTCTAACAGGTAGGACGTAGCAACAGTTCAGTTCAGTTCATTTTCTATAACCGCTTAATCCTAATTAAGTTATGGGGAGGCTGGTGCCCATCCCAGCTGACTCCGGGCGAGGGCAGAGTACACCCTGGACAGGTCGCCAAGCCATCGCAGGGCGGAAACACACTGACGGCTATGCAGCTACTCTTGTCGAAAGTCAGCAATGGTTCTTTTACATGAACCTCTCACCATAGACAGTGAGAGACAGTGACAACCTAGTGGAGAGTAGGACTTGAACCCCCAACTTTTGGATCAGTGACCCAGCGCCCTATATTCACCAGGCCACCACTGCCCCTACGCAGCAACAGCACTAATTATAACATATTATAGATTTTCAACTGACTGATCCACCTTTCAATGATTTGCATGTGCCAAATAATGGAATAGTATATTTTAGAGCAAACCTCCACCTCCACATTTGGCCCGGCCCCCTGAACAAGAACAGAGACGAATTATGATTATTATTTTTTTTTTATTTTGGCCACGCGATCAAGACTAATACACAACTAGAACATGACACCCTATTCCAACCTTCTGCCATCTGTGCCCCTATCTGCCCCCCCACCCCGCCCCGAAACAAAAAACCTAGACTCTCTCTTGTCAAATAGAACAGAATAATGGTGAAAAGGTTATGGAAGAGAAAATTTGATTCAGAATGCAGGGTATTTAACCTGCAGTGGACAAACGATTATTTTTTTATTATTATTATTATTTTTTTTAATGCAAAGAAAAGGTTGTTTGTATCATCTGTCAAGAGGCAGTGGCGCTATTCAAAGAATACAATCTGTGCCGACACTCTGAATCCTGTCACAAAAACAAGTATGATCGCTTGCAAGGCCAAATGCGAATAGACAAAGTCTCCGAGTTAAAAAGTGGACCGTTAGCTCAGGAGAATACATTTGTACGCCAGGCTCGGCTCAACCAGTTGTCTGTTTGGGCAGTTTTCGGGTTGCTCAACTGATAGCAAGTGGCGTTTCTTTCTTTATTTATTTCCTGACTTTTTTCTTTGAAGTTCCCGGAAAGGGTTACTGATATTTGGTTATGCGTGGCTTACTGGAAAACAATAAATGTTTATGTTTAGGCAGCCCTGCGATCGTCACACTTTTTCTGTTACAAACTGACCTCAACCCTCATCAGAGAAGGAAAAAGTTATGTGGCCCGAGCAGGAAAAGGTTTGGGGACCCCTGTTTTAGGGCCTCATCACACCCCAACGTAGAGCATGTCTGTCTTCCTTTCGGCTTTTTCCCTTTTACTTGGGAGTCGCCACAGCGAATCATTTTGATTCGCACGTTTGATTTGGCAGAGGTTTTTACGTCGGATGCCCTTCCTGTCACAACCCTTTTTAGCAAGGGACGGAAACACACTGACGACTTTGCATCAAGGGTCAGCTCTCAGCCTCTTCTTGTTTGCTATGGTGATGGACAGGCTAACAGACGAGGTTAGACAAGAATCTCCATGGACTAGGATGTTTGCAGATGACATCGTGATCTGTAGTGAGAGCAGAGAACAAGTGGAGGAAAATCTAGAGAGGTGGAGGTATGCCCTGGAAAGGAGGGGATTGAAGGTTAGTCTCAGTAAGACGGAATACATGTGTGTGAACGACAAGGACCCAAGAGGAACTTTGAGGTTACAGGGGGCAGAGATAAAGAAGGTGGAGGATTTTAAGTACTTAGGCTCAACAATCCAGAGCAATGGAGAGTGTGGAAAAGAGGTGAAGAAGCGTGTGCAGGCAGGTTGGAATGGATGGAAAAAAGTGTCCGGTGTGATGTGTGATAGGAGGGTATCGGCAAGAATGAAGGGAAAAGTGTACAAGACGGTGATGAGGCCAGCAATGTTGTATGGTTTAGAAACAGTGGCCCTGGGGAAAAGACAGGAGTCAGAGTTGGAGGTAGCAGAGATGAAAATGTTGAGGTTCTCTTTGGGAGTAACGAGGATGGATAGGATCAGAAATGAGTACATCAGAGGGACAGCACATGTAAGATGTTTTGGAGACAAAGTCAGAGAGGCTAGATTGAGATGGTTTGGACATGTACAGAGGAGGGATAGTGAGTATATTGGTCGTAGGATGCTGAGGTTGGAACTACCAGGCAAAAGGCCCAGAGGAAGTCCAAAGAGAAGATTTATGGATGTGGTGAAGGCGGACATGAAGGTCGTTGGAGTAAGAGTAGAAGATGCAGAGGATAGGGAGAGATGGAGGCAGATCATTTGCTGTGGCGACCCCTGAAGGGAACAGCCGAAAGGAAAAGAAGAAGAAGATATATATATATATATATACACACACACACACACACACACCACACACACACACACACACGTCCCCAGTGCAGCTAACTGGGTTATCAAAGGCCAGCCATGTCTATGGTGTGAGCTTCATGTAGAAGAACAATTCCTGACTTTCATCAAGAGGAGCTACATAGCTGTCAGCATGTTTCTGCTCTGCGATGGCCTTGTATGCCATCCAGGGTGTACTCTGCCCTTGTCCAGAGTCAGCTGGGATAGGCGCCAGCCTCGCCACGACCCTTATTCGGATTGCACGGTTTCGAAAATTAATGAATCATCATTATTCTGTCAGCATCATCCTGATCCCATCTGTTATGGGCATGTAAATATAAATATAATGAATGTATAAACATTGAGTACAATTATATTCAGTTAGTGTTCTCTGAATAGTCACACATGACTCAGCTGTTTGGGTCTGGAATTTTCCATTAGGGACCTAGTTGTGCATGCGCCCTGGTGGCGAGTCAGGTGATTTGAAATTTTCCAGGATGGAACTTTCCCAAACTTTAGGGAATCTATATTAAGGACCTTGTTATGGTCTGTGCTGGCTGGAGGAACTAACTCTTCTTTAATCATTGCAGGCGCTAGCAAGGGGCATGGCGGATGCCGGTAGGCGAGTTGCAAGCTGAGCGCACATGGTCCCAATCTGCAATCAGCAAGCAGCCAGCTATAAATGGGAGTGGTGCGCTTCGATGTCAGAATATTGTTTTCCCCGTGACTGCTCTTCGGCTTTCTCTTTGACCCCTGGTTCTTGCTTCGTGCTCGACCAGTTCCCTCGACTTAGTATTCCAGTGATTTTCAGTTCTTAGTGTTTAATAAATCATTTGCACCTTCTTTTGGTCTCCTGCATCTCTGGGTCCAGTGCATACACTCCAGGCATAACAGACCTGTTGCAGACTGGCTCCAGTCTCTTTGGGTCTCTTCGGCGCAGATCACCCAAGGAAACTCATCGTGGCGGAGCATCTCATCCAAGGCGGATCATGGAACACGCGTCATTCAAGTTTCGTCGTTCAAGGCCTCATCAAAGTCCATCATCCACATTCATCCACAGCCCACGCGAGGCTGTTCATCATTTGTTTATTTCGATAAGCGAGATTCCAAGCCCTTCCCCGCCTGCGCGCACACCGTCTTTAAATTTACTATGTTGCAGGTGCTTGGTGACTATATTTGTCTTGGGATCCTTTGTCTAATTTATATTTTGTTTAGCTTTAAGCTCTAAGTATTATTGTTGCCTTACTTTGTTGATATTATTAAAATGTATATAGTTTATGTTGTGGTCTGTTGTGCTTTGCTGGTTTCACGGGGCAATTTTCATCTTCTAAATTCCATACATAACA
Source organism: Plotosus lineatus (assembly GCA_024760905.1). Taxonomy (NCBI): domain Eukaryota; kingdom Metazoa; phylum Chordata; class Actinopteri; order Siluriformes; family Plotosidae; genus Plotosus; species Plotosus lineatus. The sequence goes on along the minus strand of CM045730.1, from coordinate 67,298,224 downwards.
CATCCTTATCAAGTTCTTACTGCATTCTGATTCAACCTCTTCTCCGCGATTGTTTCCGAAGCTTACCCACGTTCTCTGTGTCCGTGGAGATTGTCTTACGTTCGTATTGGTTTCTTCAGCATTCCTATCACGTTATCACTTTGCACAAGTTTTTACTGCTTCAACCCGATATTATCAGAGGTTTATGAAAGAAAAATAATGTAGAAGACACGGTGTTAGAACATCTTGACAGATGAGACAAATATATATTTACCTTTAGCAGTTTGTTTGTTTGTTTATTTTTGTTGAAAAGAAAAGTTTACTATTAAGTGTGGCATTTTTAAAACTTAAAAAAAAAAAAAAAAAAAAAAAACATTAATGAAACTAACCACATCAGATTATTTGTGAAGAAATGTTTCAATGTGGATTATTTACTATTTCTGCAACAGTAACCCGCATGTATAGAATCGATTTTTGGGATTTATAAACAAAACAGCTGTGTCTAATCCAGCCGTAGAACGCACCTTGAGATCCTCATGGGTTGTGTTTCCTTTCCTGTTCACAATTAATTATGAAAATCAGTGGAAGCATTGACAAATATACTATGAAATAATTTTATAGTCGTGGAGTGAAATAGACAAATACTTTAATTCTACTGTGATGTGGATGTTGCATAAGAAATAAATAAATAAAAACTGGTTGCCAAAAACTGGTGGCCTGGTGGTAAAGATGCTGGATCACTGATTCTAGGGTTGGGGGTTCAAGCCCCGCTCTCAACATGCTGTCACTGCCCCCCCAGTACAGCTAACTGGGTTATCAAGGGCCGACCAGGTTGCTCCCTGTCTATGGTGGGAGGTTCATGTAACAGAACCATTGCTGACTTTGTTAAACTGCATAGCCGCCAACGTGGTTCTACCCTGCAATGGCCTGTCGAGCTGTCCAGGGTGTACTCTGCCCTTCCCCGAGTTGGCTGAGATGATCACCAGCCTCCCTGTGACCCTGATTAGGATTAAGTAATTCATAAATGAAGACATAAAAACTGACTTCATATAAAGGCCTGCCTCTCACCAAGAAGGTCCTGGGTTTAATTCCCAGCCTGGGTGGTTCTGTGTGGAGTTTGCATGTTCTCCCCATGCTTGCATGGGTTTCCTTAGCCCCCTAGGTGTGAGTGTGAGTGTGAGTATGTCGCCCCTGGAGTGGCCTGGTGAGCTGTCCAGAGTGTACCCTACCCTCGCCTAGAGTCGGCTGAGATGGGCACCAGCCTCCCTGTCTCCCTAATGAGGATTAAGTGGTACAGAAAATGAATAAAAGGATGGATTTGTATATATTTCACTTTTAATGTCAAATTCCTGTCTGAGTCCAAACAGACAAAAAAGATTGTGTTACATTCACAACCAATCAGCATGATAATGTTTATGGACACTGGAAGGACAGACGCCCAGGGTATGTAAAACCAAGTCGATGGTTACTTAACTCTGGTGATTGTATGCTTAAAACGTGAAGAAAAAGTCAAGCTTCAATGTGAGGCTCATTTTGTTTTGATCCCAAACTGTAGATTCATGATAGCCGCAGCTACACAAAGTAATGCACTCTCTGGATTTGATTTTTATTTGGACTTATATTTATCACAACACAGCCATTTGTCACACACACACACACACACACACACACACAACGAAACTTTAAACCACTTCAAGTCCACAATCTTTTTTTTTTTCACTTGAGCGAACCTGATATATCATATCTGATGATAAATGGTCGAACACCCACACCAAACTGGAAACATGCAGTAAATTATGTACTTCATCCAACAAAAAAGGAAGGAAACAGAAGGAAGTTCAGCTCTGTGAACGTGAAGAGGCAAATGATATCAGTGTTTTCCAACCACAATAATTTTTAACCACCTTTTTTTATTTTGTTTATTTTATGACTCTCTGAATACCCCGATCATTGTTTTAATTATTTCAGTTGTACAGTTATGAATTTGTGTAAACATTGTAAAAGGAGCAGCTGGGAAATTGGACCATGGAGTACAGCACGATGAATCCAGACAGGAAACAAAGAACATTTTAAAATAAAATAAAAAATTAATCGAAGATGCAGTGAGACTGCAGCTGCATCACAGAACCTCTCGGATCCAGATCTAGCAAAACAAATCCAAATAACGTGTCAAATGTTTCGTTCAGTCCAGGGCTACTAATAATCAACATTTAGGCTCACAGTACAGGTTTGTGAAAGACTAGACCTTGTAATAAGAAGCCAAATGTGAAATATGCAAGGAAAGGAAGTTGTCTTCGTCCTTGAGACAAAATAAGGATGAATCATTCGGGAGACTCAATGTTGGAAATTTCATAACAAACGACACACAAACTGAAATACACTGATACCTCAGCTAATGAGAGCAAGCTCGTAAACTGGAATGTTCGTTAGATAAAACAATTATTCCCATAATAAATAACAGAAAAACAATTACAGTGGAGCAAAAAAAAAACGAGACGAAAGGGGAGGAAAAGTGTGTGACTTCTGGAAGTCCAGAAGTTGTTCATACTATGTATGTTCTGGGGAAGTCCGGAAGTTGTCGATACTATGTAAGGTCTGTTTGGGCTTTTACCCTCAAGCCTAGTGGCTCATCAGGCCAGTGCTTTATGTATCACACTAATAAAGCTGTCTTGGGGAAGTCCGGAAGTTGTTTATACTATGTATCACCCTAAAAGCTGTCCCGGGGAAGTCCAGAAGTTGTTGATACAGTATTAAAGCTACAGCTAGCGCTAAATCACTAAAGCTATCTAATCACTAACGCCATATACCACCTCCAGCGACAAATACGATTTAGAGTACCGAACAGAAAACCCACAGATCGGCTTACAGGCATAACCGCCTACACAAAGCTGAAAAGGATGTATGTATGTATGTATGTAAGCTAAGTTAAAGTGCTAAAGCTAAGCTAAAGCACTAGCAGCACTGTGAACACCTTTAACAATGAGGTCATGAGCCACTTCCATAAGATTTTGAAAAAAAGGCAGAAACAAGCCACGTTAGAAATGTTCTTCAAGAAAAGAATGTCACCCATGCAAAGTGCTAGCAAGAGGGAAAAAACCCACATGTGGCTGATTTACCTGAAGCTGTTATGGAAGGGAAACCTCCGCTTCTCTCCCTCTCCAACATTTACGTATGCCAACTGCTCACCACCACAAAGGTTAAAATTCTTATCTTTATTGTTCTTATGGTTTCAATTTTCTGTGGTTTTCATTTTAGTGTGTTCTGGTCTCTCAGAAAAGAGTTGTGCATTGAAATACTCATTGGAGAGGGGTGTGGCTGTAACACACTCATCTATGAAAATGGGTTGTGCTTTATTGTTCATAGGGATGGCACTAGAGCACGGGCACTAGAGCACTAGAAACACGTGTTTCTGCAGGGACGATGTCAGGTGGGCGCAAAGATGCTACAAATGCAGGCATGAGGTGGTGTGTAAAAGAGGAGGAGTGAGAGGAGAAGTTTATGCTTGTGCATGCTACAAATGCCAGTAAGGAAAGGATCGTGGTGAGCTCCTACAAGGCTAGTGCTTCTCAAATAGTGGGGCATGCCCCCTTGTTGGGCATGGTGTGATGCGGGGGGGGGGGTATGACCCTGGAAAATATGCTTTTTTGCCATACTGTACTAAAATTAAGTGTAATTGTGCATCTACTATTTATAGTCGCGAACGGGAGCTCATAAAGTAAATTTTTGCCCGTTGGATGGAGCAGATTTCGGTGAGTTCAACATTTCACACATCCCCTCCCTCAGTGCCCCATGCTGGACTATAAATGATGTTTACTGCACCTCATATTGTTTGCTTGGTGCTTTTTCCCTACAAAATAGGGAACACAGCACCACTCTCACTCTCAAAAGCATGTTCCCCAGTGTCATACCCCCCCCCCCCCCCCAGCATCCCCCCGCCCCCCATGAGGGGGCGCACTATTTGAGAAGGACTAGCCTTGTGGGACCTCACCACAAGCCTTTCCTTGCTGGGATTCGTAGATTGCACAGACACAAAATTCTCCTCCTCTTCTGTTATGCACCACCTCATGCCTGCCCACGTGACATCTTCACCGCAGTCGATGATTAGTTGACTTATTGTTGATTTTTGTTTTTTTTTATTCAGTTCAGTTCATTTTCTGCAACCGCCTAATCCTAATTAGGGTCGCGGGGAGGGCAGAGTACACCCTGGACAGTTCACCAGGCCATCGCAGGGTGGAAACATGCCGACGGCTTTGCAGCCTACTCTTGTCGAAAGTCAGCAATGGTTCTTTTACATGCCTCACACCATAGACAGTGAGAGACATGGCCGGCCTTTGATAACCCAGTTAGCTGCACTGGGGGGGACAGTGACAACATTGTGGAGAGTGGGACTCGAACCCCCAAACTTTGGATCAGTGATCCAGGACCCTATACCACTAGACCACCACTGCCCTGTTTTTTTTTTTTGTTTGTTTGTTTGTTTTGTTTGTTTTTTAATGATTAATTATTATTAATGTTCATGTACACGTATTATTAGGAAATATTTGTTGTTTTTACATGTTTATCCTTAATATATTTGGTGAAATATATGTGTTTGGTGCGGGTTATATGAATTTGGGAGGGGGTTGGAATGAATTAATTGGTTTTCTATTATTTCCGATGGGAATTTTTGTTTTATCAAATGAACATTTTGACTTACGAGCTCGCCCTCAGAATGGATTAATTCCATTAGTCATGGTACCACTGTGTGTGTGTGTGTATATATATATATATATATATATAATATGGTTGAGAAACAGTGGCACTGGCGAAAAGACAGGAGGCAGAGCTGGAGGTAGCAGAGATGAAAAGGTTCTCTTTGGGAGTAACGAGGATGGACAGGATCAGGAATGAGCACATCAGAGGGACAGCACATGTAAGACAATTTGGAGACAAAGTCAGAGAGGCTAGATTGAGATGGTTTGGACATGTACAGAGGAGGGATTAGTGAGTATATTGGTAGTAGGATGCTTAGGTTGTAACTGCCAGGCAAAAGGCCTAGAGGAAGACCAAAGAGACGATTCATGGATGTGGTGAAGGAGGACATGAAGGCAGTTGGTGTAAGAGAAGATGGAAAGGATAGGGTGAGATGGAGGCAGATGATTCACTGTGGCGACCCCTGAAGGGAAAAGCCGAAAGGAAAAGAAGAAGATATGTATATATATATATATATATATATATATATATATATATATATATATATGTGTGTGTGTGTGTGTGTGTGTGTGTGTGTGTGTGTGTGTGTGTGTGTGTGTGTGAGATGATGTGAGATGTAAATGAGGATAAAATGGTTGCTTTACTAAAGCACAGAAAGTGAAACAATGAATAAACAGGCAGAGTTCCACTGATCAGGAAAACGAAGGCAAAACGATAATCAAATAGCAGGTAAGCACCAAAACACTGAGACTGAACGAACACACATCATCATCATCATGCTTTAGAGTCCTTACCCTACAAGGGGGCTCGACAGCGAAGGAGTCGCAGCGAATGATTCGGCATAATTTTTTACATCGGATGCCCTTCCTGACACAACCCTTTTTAACAAGGGACAGAAAAACGCTGACGGCTTTGCAGCTCCTCTTTTTGCGAAAGTCACCAATGGTTCTTTAACATGCCTCTCACCATAGACAGTGAGAGACATGGCCCGCCTTTGATAACCCAGTTAGCTGCACGGGGTTGGGCCTGTGGAGAGTGGGGACTCGACTCGCCAAGCCTAGGATCAGCGATCCTGCGCCTTATCCACGAAACCACCACTGACCCCAACACTATATTTCTTCTTCTTCTTTTCATTTTGGCTGCTCCCTTCAGGGGTCGCCACAGCGAATCATGGGGTAAAGGGGTAAAGTCATGTAACGGAAGTGTCAAGTGTCAGGTGGGTGTGCTGTGAAGAAGCTGTGATAATATGAACTGATGAAGAAAAACTTTGCTTTATAGTCTTTAATGATGCCAAGTGCAAATAGCCGCTGGTTCTGCTGGTATATTAAATCAAGACTGTATTATGTACTGCTTGTTCATGCATACAGGGATTTCTTTCTTACAATTCTTCATGATCACTAGGGTTGTGTTTCAGATCAAGGCCGGTCTGGTGGTGTAATGGTTAGCACACCCGCCTTAAAGCAAGAAGGTCTTGGGTTTGAGTCCTGAGCTGGGTGAGTTTCCTTGTTCTCCCCACACTTGCACAGGTTTCCTCCAGGGGGTCTCGTTTACCTCCACAATCCAAACTCATGCATATGTATTTTCCAAATACACCCAGTGTGTGTGTGTGTGTGTGTGTGTGTGTTTTCCCTGCAATGGAGTAGCGACCTGTTCAGGGTGTACCCTACCTTCACCAAAAGTCTGCTCAAATTCCAGCCTCTATGCTCTATGCGACCCTAAAAGGATTAAATGGTTCAGCAAAATGAATGGATGTTTCAGACTATTACTGCTGCACATGTTTGGTAAAATATAAGGAGAATATTTTATTTTTATTTTATTTATTTTTTTGTAATTCTTTCTGCAGCCCCTTCAAATGGGCTCCAGGGTATGCAGTGCCCCAGTGGGACAAGCAGCAAGCCGCGGCGCTCGCAGGTCCTTGCACAGGGAATGTAAACACTATGGCAATATGTCTGTGTACGGCTCGTTAATAACGTTGCCTTCTGCCTGTTCTTCTCTTAATTACTTCTAATTGGAAGCATAATTAATCTGTTTTGTGCTTTTATTTTCTTTTGACCAAACAAGAGTGAAGTACATTATCATAATAATAATAATGATCGGCAAGTCTCCAGAGAAGCCCTGTCATGTGACATCTGGGCACACAAATTAAAGCTCGTCAGCACTGAAGCTGTGTTGTTTTAGTAGCAGCTAATGATTGGGGATGAAATATTTACCACTCGAGGTAATGTCACCGGATCAGAACGCTGGTGTTGTGCATTAATGTGACAAACAGCAGAAGTATGGATGAAAAATTCGATGGAGCAGCAGGCTTTGTTTGCGACACACTGGCATTTTCAGCCAGTTGGTCATTTACAATATAAGAATATTTGGTTGGACCTCATCGATCACAAGCTATGGGCGTATTTATTACATGTTATGATCTTAACTTGGTTCTGTAGGCTAATATTCATATTCACAAGTCACTCCATCTTGGAAAAGGTCAAAATGATAAACACATTAAAATATACAAGTAAAAAATATAGTGCCATGCTTTTTGAGGGTGGCATGGTGGTGCAGTGGTTCACGTTCTCCAAGTGCTCACGTAGGTTTGCTCCGGGTACTCCGGTTTCCTCTCACAGTCTAAGAACATGTCAAGTGGGATAATCGGCTGTTTCAAATCGAACCTAAGCATGAGAGATTGTGTGTGAATTCTCGTATGTGTGTCAGTCCTGCAATGGCCTGGCAAGCTGTTGAAAAAGTACCCAGTGTGTACATGTGTGCCATGCAACATCCAGTCAAGCAATAAAAAGCGTTATACTGTAAATACATACGTTTTGTTCATTCCTTTGGCTACCCGCTTAACCCGACTCGGGTTGTGTACTGGAGCCTTCATTTAGCCATTCATTTTCTAAGCTGCTAAATCCTAATTAGGGTCGTAAGGAGACTGGCACCCATCTCAGCCATCTCTGGGTGATGACGGGGTACACTCTGAACAGTGTGCCAGTCCATCACAGTGTCAAGTATTAATCAAGTAAAAGTATTAGAAAATATGTTCACAATCTTGTAATGTGAAGATCTTGCAGGTGAAGTGGTCAGTATTATTATTATTATTATTATTATTATTATTATTATTATTATTATTATTATTATTATTATTATTATTATTATATTTTATTTTGTGTGTGTGTGTGTGTGTGTGTGTGTGTGTGTGTGTGTGTGTGTGTGTGTGTGTATTTGCTGTTTATTTAGCGTGTGGTTGTGTAATGGTTATCCACCTCAATGCAAGAAGGAGCTCAGATGGTATCCTGGGCTCGGTGATGGTATGTTTACATGTTCTCCCTGTGATTGTATGGGTTTCCTCCTGAGACTCTTTTTGCCTTCAACAGTCCAACAATGTCCACGTGTGACGGGGAGTGTAAATGGTTTTGTCTGTGTGTTGGCCATGTGATGGTCTGGCGAACTGTGCCTGCACCCAGCGTTGGCAGAGATAGGCTCCAGCTAAGTGGTTTGAAAATGAGTGAGTGCTCACTTGCTTAAATATTTCCATTAGCCATCTTTACAGAATGCAAAAATAGATTAAAGGCAATTTCATGGCATAATGTTGAGTAATTTGAAGAGTGAAACCGAAAACTTGAAACAAGGACAACAAACTTTGATACAACAACAATTAGAAACAATTTTGTACTTTTCAGCCTATGATATTAGAATAATGCGGGCTGAAGTTAATTACTTCGGGACCGAGACTGGAATTAGGAAACACAAATATAATTTGTTATTAGACTCCATTTGCAGACAAGGAAATTGGCAGTTGTGTTTCCATTAAAATCACTGAACACTATTACAGATCATTTCTGAGGAGTAATCTTCTCTCATTAATTAGTTTATTGGGGGCTGTTCCATAGAAGGCACAGAGTTGTGCTGGTTTGCACATTCGCCTCATAGGAAGAAAGTCCTGGGTTCGAATTCCAGGCCCCATGTGGTTCTGTACGACATCCGTATGTTCTCCCTGTAGTGGTTTCTACAATTTCCTTCCACAGACCAAAGACATGCACATTAATACACACACACACACACACACACACACACACACACAATATTATATATATATATATATATATATATACATATATATATATATATATATATATATATATATATATATATATATATATATATAAATTCTTCTTCTTTCACTTTATCCAGGGACGGCTTGCAGGTTAGCAGCCTAAGCAATGAGGTTCAGACAATCCTCTCCCAGCCACTTCCACCGAGGCGTTCCCAGACCATCTGAGATACATAATCTATCCAGATTGGATCCAGCACCTCTGCATAGACTTTCCGTTCTGGGCTGAGGCGTGTGGTTCCACAATAATTGGAAAACGCCCTTTAGTACCCGTTTGCCAATCCAGAGGTACGGCCCCGATGACCATGCAATGTTGCAGAGATGTGTCAACCAACACAGTCCCACAACATCCAGAGCCCTGAGATATTCAGGGCAGGTCCCATATTCCCCAGAGCCCAACCAACGAGGAGCTTTTTGATTACCTCAGTAAGTTCAGCTCCAGTACTTGTTTTCCATGTTACGAAAAACATATTCCATTTTTTTTCCTCTGCATACGAAACAAGTTCTCTTTACGAAATGCGCCAAACACACCATTAAACATTAAAACGTGCCATTCAAACATTCAAACAATGCACGAGTTGCTCTCCATTGACTATCTCTCAACAGCCCGCCCTCCTGGCCTCCCATTGGCTAGGAGGCATAATGCAGCTCCCTCTCATTGGCTATCTCCCAACATCCCACCCCGCTGGCCTCCCATTGGCTAGGAGGGATGATGCTGCTCCCTTGAGCAGTTTCATGGAGTTTTTCGAGTGTGCTCATTGCAACTTTAATTTTTGGCTCAGGCTTTACATATATATAAATAAATAAAAGGACAGGACAAAGACTTTCTATTGAAACTTCATTTATCACTACAGATTTGTTTTGAGGGGTGGCGAAACCATCCTCTCTCTTCAGGTGATTACATAAGAATCTTTTTATTCATTAAAATATTTTTATTTTCTCTACGAAAAAGTATTAATCACTCTCTTACGGAAGGATCACACCTTTATATATATATATATATATATATATATATATATATATATATATATATATATATATATATATATATATATATATATATATATATATATATATATATATATATATATATATATATATATATATATGTGTGTGTGTGTGTGTGTGTGTGTGTGTGTGTGTGTGTGTGTGGGTGGGTGTATGTGTGTGTGTGTGTCCTTGCTACACACATGCACAGATTTTCACCAAACTTGGTGGGGACACTGCCCTACCTAAGTCTATGAGATGTTTTGATTTTGATATGTAAAGGTCAATGTTGAAGGTCAATGAAGTTACAAAGTTTTGAAGAAAGTGTGGTTATATCGCTTCAAAATGAGTGCTGACAGACATACAATTTGTCTGGAACATGATTTGGAAAGCGTATACAGTGATCCCTTGTTCCCCCAGTGCAGCTAACTGGGTTATCAAAGGCGGGCCATGTCTGTCACTGTCTATGGTGAGAGGTTGATGTAAAAGAACCATTGCTGACTTTCGTAAAGAGGAGCTGCAAAAGTCGTCAGCGTGTTTCTGTCCCTTGCTAAAAAGGGTTGTGACAGGAAGGGCATCTGACGTAAAAACCTCTGCCAAATAAAACGTGCGAATCAAGATGATTCGCTGTGGCGACTCCCGAGTAAAAGGGGAAAAGCCGAAAGGAAGACAGACAGACAGAATACAGTGATCCCTTGTTACTGCGTGCTTCAGTTTCTGTGACTTCAGTGCATAAGAGATTTTTCCAAAATATTCATCAAAAAAATTTTAAAAATGAAGGAAAAATAGGGGGAAAGTTAAGAAAAATGCCACAAAACAAGGTCAACCGACGTAAAAACCTATGCCAAAACGAACGTGCGAATCATTTGTGGCAACCCCTGAAAAAGGGAAAAAAGCTAAAAGGAAATCTCTTTCATACATGTATGTATACGTCAGTCAGGGGGGTCAATCCTAGTTTGCAGAATTCTGTGGTCACTTTGGGGTCTCAGTCCCTATTAACCATGGAAAGTGAGGGATCCCTGTATAGACTTTAAAGTTGTATATGCTAAAGCTAACAAAAGCTGGTGAAACTTACTGCTTATGCACTCCAACAACAGAAACTGAGAAGAAATACTACTACTACTACTACTAATAATAATAATAATAATAATCATAATAATATTATTATTATTATTATTATTATTATTATTATTATTATTATTATTATTATCATCAACAACAACAACAACAACAACAACAATAGTAGGTGCTGATCACCAATCATGGCCCAACTCACTTGGACAGTTTGGACTTCATGGTCCAAAAATGAATGCACAGTTTCAAAAATATTTTAAAGAACAGTTGGAAAATCTAGATGACAGGTCTACAAATGCCATGTGGAGCATCCTGAAATCTACAATTTATTTTGAAGCAGCAAAAGCTTTTGGAACAGCTAGATGCTCCAAAGAAGACTGGATAGAAATCCATACAAAAACTGTGATACTTCTTGAACACAACAAATACCAAACAGAAAGCACAAAACAATGGTTATTGTGATGGTTCAACATCGGGGAACTTTGATGTGAACATTTGCGTCAAACAGGAATGTGTCTTAGCAGCAATTCGATTCAGCATTTATTTTGCTGTGTTGCTGCAATACACATTTTGGGAGTCACCTGGGGATTGCTTCCTGCATTTTAGAGCAGATGGCTCACTTTTCAGTCTTTCATAACTCAGAGCCAAGACTAAGATCCAAACAATTACAATTAGAGATCTCCTGTTTATTGATGGTGGTTGCCCATAGTAACGCTACAGCATGCAAGACCTTCAAATTAATAATCAGTGATAAGAAAATGGTTGTTCTTACCCAGGACCCAAAGAAAGACACCAACTTGACAACAAAGAACTTGAGACTGTCGACAGGTTTTGGTACCTGGGGTCTACCATCACCTCCATCATGTCCCTTGACAACAAGATCAGTGTCAGAACTGGAAAGTCCGCAAAACCTTTGGCAAGCTAACTAAATGTGTGTGGGAAATTAAGGAACTGAAACAAAAGACAAAAATTTTAATCTATGAGGCACGTGTTCTTAGTTCACTGCTCTATAGGTCTGAAACATAGATCATCTACAGCAGTTTCCATCTCAGATGCCTTTGTAAATCATTGGCATAACATAAAATCACCAATATTGAAGTGCTACGTATGGCAGATCTCCAGAGTCTGACAGAAATTCTCTGCAGAAGAAGGCTGAGATTGTTAGGTCATGTGAAGAGAATTTAAGACAGTCGAATTTCAAAATAACTGTTGTATGGTGAACTGGCACAGGCCAAAATACAGTAAGGAATACAAAAGCTGAGGTATAAAGATGCGTGCAAGTCCAGTCTGTCCAAATGTGACATAAACATCAACAAATGGGGAGAAACAGCTGAGGAGAGAGCATTGTGGAGGACAGCTGTGATTGAAGGGCTCACTGAACTTGAGAGGATTCAGACCAAATACCTGGTGGAGAAACGCATGCGACGAAAGAAAAACACTACAGACAGCATTGCGGCATCTTCCTGGTGTGCAGATTCTGCAAAAGGCATTGTGCTTCAAATGCAGGCAAAATCAACCACAAAAGAAGCTGCCAGGGACGAATATCCTTTGTGTGAAACATCAGAAAATGTCTTAAAGCTGAACAGACGACAAAAGCCAAAGAATAGGCTTTAAAAAGAGACAATGACCTTTGAATTTGAGAGATCTTCAAAGAGCAAACCCATCTCATTACTAGTTCACAAAAGGGCTGTTAGTCCACATGCTATAAAACACAGACATCAAATTTAAGACCCGCTGGCCAAATTCAACCAACTCATTTGATGTAGCTCACAACAGTTCATTCTTTTTATTAACGATCACCAGGAGATGCAATTCATCATCCATCCACTAAGTGGTGGTAGCTCATTGATTCATTCATTTTCTGAACTGCTTAATCCTCATTAGGGTCACGAGGAAGCTGGCGCCCATCTCACCCAACTCTGGGTGAGGGCAAAGTACACCCTCGATGGCTCCCCAGGCCATCGAGGGGCAGAAACACATTGATGGCTATGCAGCTACTCTTGACAAGAGTCAGCCTTATTACTTTTACATGCCTCTCGCCATAGACAGTGACAGATATGGCCAGCCTTTGATAACCCAATGAGCTGCATTGAAGGTGACAGTGACAACCCGTTGAGAGTGGGGCTTGAACCCTTGATCTTGGGATCGGTGATCCAGCACCTTTACCATCAGGCCACCACTGTGGTGGCAGCTTAATTTAAGTACGCAGCTTGTCACTTATGAATTAAGAAGGATTGCAAGCGGACCTGTCGCTGTCAAGGGTTGTCAGAAAGAGAAGGTGAATAAAGTGAAAAGGGACAACTGGTTAAACTAATATTTTTACTGTGCACACTTTACCTTTTTTTAAAATATATTTTCAGTAATAATTTGGTCCTTGATGAATTAGATATGAAGTGATGTAGCCCTCAGAGAAAATGAATTTGACACCCTGCTATCGAACATATGGTGAGATGAACACATGGGTAATTTAAACCCAGCACCTCTATAGAGCCAAATTCCTACATTATCCATGCTGTGCGCTGGGGGGACCTTTCACTTTATAAGTGCCTCTTTAATTTATGTACGTGTTTGTTTATTTATTAGCTCTCACAGTTCGGGATATATAGGAATGGGTTTCATTTGTCCACCCATCTTTCCGTCAGTGGCACTTCAGTTTGTGGACATTTACTTGTCATGAATTGAAGCTGCTGCTTTCAAAATTGGCATGCTAGCGCAATTATTTGAGTTCTATGAATAGTTTGTATGTGAGTGACCTTGACCTACTTTTCAAGGTCAAAGAGGCACAACTGTGTATTCGGTTTCTGGACATTAACTTGCCTGGGTCTTTCAAACTTGCTATGCCTGTTCCAGAGCCTTTTTCTTAACCTGGATTTTTTGTAAATTGAACCACATTTTACATGTAAAACGTGATTCATTCCAAGGCCCCAATACCACCCGGAAACACTTTAAAATTTATAAAAGCATACCTGTTAAGACTTCCTTCTGCTTCAATATGGTACTGATGGTAGACGGGTTTGGACATATTCTGTTGCGATATCACTCAACTGCATTCCACGAGCACGCTTCTTCTTCTTCTCACTCACACCGAATATCACACGGTCGCGGGTGTGTGTTTGTGTGTGTTTGTGTGCACGCGTGTGTGTGTGTGTGTGCACGCATGTGTTGACCATGTCTTCTGAGCAGAGTTATAATCTAACAAATGTTTATGGAAGGTTAAAAGCCTGAGTCAAGAAATAAAGCATGAAGCAACAGTAACTCTGTCCTTTACACGAAAAGCATTATGGGAGATGCAACTCCATAATAGCCCATGGGAGACAGCTTCGTCATCCCTCGTAGATAATGGATGGCCAGCGGCTCGGAATGTTGGGAGATAGCCAATGGGCGGGAGCTGCATCATCCCTTCTAGCTAATGGGAGGCCTGCGAGGCGGGATGTTGGACGATAAGCAATGGGAGGAAGCTGCATCAACCCTCCTAGCCAAGCCAGCGGGGAGGGATGTTTGAACGTCATTGATGGGAGAGCAGCTTGTGCATTGTTTGAATGTTTGAATGGCGCGTTTCAATGCTTGGATGGTGCGTTTGGCGGGTTTTGTAAGGAGAACTTGTTTTGTATAGAGAGACAAAACATTTTGGAAAATGTTTTTCGTAACCTGAATTTTTCGTTTGCTGCGACTATCGTAAGGTGAGGTACCACTGTATAGCATTTTGAAATGGTCCTTTCGACAGGAGTGTCTGGACCCCTGTAGTGTATTTTTTTTTTATTATTATTTATTTATTTGTTGTGAATGCTTAACCACATTTATAGTAATTTAGATCATTTACCAAGTCGTTTGCTAAATGCTGCATAAAAAAACAAGCCGCTGGATCAGCATGCACTATTACCTAAACAACTTCAAGACGCTGTTGGATTAGTTAGTCAAACATCTAATATTGTGATTAATAAATTGCATCACATTAAAGATGTGCAGGATTGACCCACTTACTGTACATGAACTTACCTGGTCAGCGACAAAAATAACACTAAATAGAGTCCGTGGCATTTTATCCTTGTGGATGCCCTGTTGATAAGTTTCACCCTGGATTGAAATACTTCATTATCTGGAGTTGCATAACAACCTACAAGGGTTGCCGGGAGGCTGGAATCTTTCAGACTGCTGCAGGGCAGACACACAAACATATCCATTCACACACAGTTAGCCAAGGAGCAGCATGCAACGTGTAGCCCGCCTGATCGCACTTGGACCTTTCGACCGGATCGGTACCTGACTTTGAGAGTGGGTGGTCATCATGAGCTGTAGGCTACATTATCCCCCCAGCCACACTTAGGGGCAATCTTGAACAGTCAATTAGCCTAATGTGCATGTCTTTGGACAGTGGGAGGAAAATAGAGTACCTGGATGAAACCCACATAAAGGGAAAACCGGTAAACGCCACACAGAAATGACATTACCAAACCTAGGACTCAAACCCAGGACTTTCATTCTGATGTGGGTGTGACAGACTGATGGTAAGGTGCTGGTTCACTGATCCCAAGGTTGGGGTTCAAGTCCCACTCTCAACAGGCTGTCATTGCCCCCCCTCCCCCCATCACCACCACCATCACCACCAGTGCAGCTCACTGGGTTAGCAAAGGCTCTCATTGTCTGTGGTGGAAGGTTTGTGTAAAAGAGCGACTGCTGACTTTTGTCAGGAGGAGCTGCATAGCTGTCAGCTTGTTTCTGCCCTGTGATGGCCTGGCAAGCTGTCCAGGGTGTGCTCTGCCATTACCCAGAGGTTGCTGAGATGGGAGCCAGCCTCCTCGTGACCTGAATTAGGATTAAGTGGTTCAGAAAATGAATGAATGTGGGTGTAACTATTACAACACTGTGCCACCCCTGAACAATATAGATTACAGTAAATGCCAGTAGTTATTCAGAATCAGAAGTCATATGGTATCGTATAGTATGTTTAAAAAGTAAGTGCAGTAAACTGTAGTGTATAAATCACATCTAGGATTTTAGAAAGTAACACATTTATATTATAAGGTGTTCTGCTTTATTAATCACAGCATGCATACACACACACACACACACACACACACACACACACCAACAGTAAATAGCCTCCGATCATGTGTACAGACTGCAGGATCAGCAGGAATTTGTGCAACATTTAGTTCATCCAGCGTAGATAAATGATCCTGAAGTGCACAGTTAAGTGTATACATTAAACAGTAGCCACTAATCCTACTATCCACTCAAAGGCGGGTGAGCTAGTATGAGGTAAGAACCTTTCTACTGCCACTTTTGGGACTTGATCATGCCTCAGCGGGGGATACTTTAAGGCTGGAAGATCAAGTTATTCTGCTCGATCATTACCCGTGTACCCGTGGGCCAGATGAGGCCAACAGGTCCATAAGGTGGTGTCAAGGAGATGGGCAGAGTGAAGTTTATTTTACTTGTTTGTTTGTTTGTTTGTTTGTTTTTTAAACAATAATTTGGACAGCCTAATGGTTAGGGAACGGGCTTTGGGACCAAAAGGTTCCTGGTTTGATTCCCAGTCAAAATTGTGGCAGTCGGGGGTGTGAGCGCCACCTTCCCTTCCTCCAAATAAATGGCTGACGTGCCCATGTTCTCTGACTGCTCTCTGGGTGCCGCCAGTGTGTGGCAGCTGACTGCTAAAGTGTGTGTGTGTGTGTGTGTGTGTGTGTGTGTGTGTGTGTGTTCACTTTGGCTGGGGTAAATGCGATGAAAATAATTTCCCTTCTAGGATTACTACAGTGTGTGTGTGTATATATATATATATATATATATATATATATATATATATATATATATATATATATATATATATATATATATATATATATATATATATATATATATATATATATATATATATATATATATATATATATAGTTCTTGCGTTGCAGTTTAAAATGACTCAGCCAAATGTTTATAAAAAACTAAACTATTTCAGTCAAGCCTGCTTTAGCTGAAATGTTGAGTCTTATTCACACAACAAAGGGAATAATACATAAGAACCAAAGTATGTTAATTGCATCTGAGCCGAACTACAGAGTTCGCTTCCCTAAACAGAAGAAACAAAGATGTACCAGGAAAGTTCTCCCTGTGTCCCATCACATGCTTTTGAGCCATAAGTTATTAGTATAAGTTGTTTTCAAGCAAACAGCGCAGTGGCGTAGGAGGTTCTACATCCACCTCACCGCAAGAAGGTTCTGGGTTAAAGTCCCAAGCTCGGGTGTGTCTTTGTGAAGTTAAGTGTATGTTCTCCCTGTGCTTATGTGGGTTTCCTACAGGTTCTTCAGTTCCTTCCACAGTGCAAAGGCATGAACATTAGGCGAGGTAACCGTTCCAAATTTCCCCAGGGTGGGAGCGAGTGTGTGTTAATAGGTAGTGGTGGCTCCGTGGGTGATTTACATTAATCACAATTCTGAGAGGTGGTCTGATCAAATTATTAATTGTAATTCTTATATATACAAGAGAGAGAGAGAGAGAGCAAGAGAGAGAGAGAGAGAGAGAAGGGGGGTCCCTTTTCCTCCTGTTTCTTTTTGAATGAAATGTTTTTTCTGGCACGGTGGTGTATTCAGTATTCAGCATTTTCGCCCCACAGCAGGAAGACCCCGGGTTCGATTCTGGGTGGAGTTTGCATGTTCTCCTCATGCTTGCATGGGTTTCCTCCGAGTACTCCAGTTTCCTCCCACAGTCCAAAGTCATGCTCAGTAGATGATTGACAGTTCCATATCGCCGCTGGTTATGAGAGTGAATGGTTGTGTGTGTGTATGTGTGTGTGTGTGTGTGTGTGTGTGTGTGTGTGTGTGTGTGTGTGTGTGTGTGTGTGTTGGCCCTGTAATTACCTGGTGAGGTGTCCAGGACAAACCTCGCCCTCACCCAAAGTCGGCTGAAATGGGCACCAGCCTCCCCGCCATCGTAATTAGGAATGAGTGGCTTCGAAAATAAATGATTGCATTTTTGCTTTCCTCCAATCCTGTGGTTTGTGCTATTTCTTATAATTTCTCTCAGTATTCTGTCTTTCTTTTTTTCTGCTTCTTTTCATCTTTTCTTTCTTTCTTTCTTTCTTTCTTTCTTTCTGTCTGTCTTTCTTTCTTTCTTTCTTTCTTTCTTTCTTTCTTTCTGTCTTTCTTTCTTTCTTTTTCTTTCTTTCTTTCAGGAAAGCTCCTGTGTTCATTATTTCCCCTGCTTGTATTTATGTCTATTTATTTGTCCTTTTTGGTTTTTTTCTTCATCTTCTATTATTCTTTCTCTCCCATCATTATTTTCCTTTTCTCATTCTCCTTTTTAAACATATTTGTCTCTTTATTTTTTTCTTTTTCTCCAGCTTTTAAATGTTTGCTTACTATTATTATTATTATTATTATTATTATTATTAGTAGTAGTAGTAGTAGTAGTAGTAGTAGTAGTAGTAGTAGTAGTAGTAGTAGTATTGTTATTATTATTATTATTTATTTATTTATTTATTTATTTTTTATATTATTATATTTTCCTTCATTTTTTCCCTTATTATTATCAATTCAGTTTCCTATGGGCAGTAGTGGTCTAGTGGATAGGGTGCAGCATTGCTAATCCCAAGGTTGGGGGTTCGACCCCCCCCCCCCTCCTGTGCAGCTAACTGGGTTATCAAAGGCGGGCCATGTCTGTCACTGTCTATGGTGAGAGGTTCATGTAGAAGAACCATTGCTGACTTTGGTAAAGAGTAGCTGCAAAGCCGTCAGCGTGTTTCTGTCCCTTGCTAACGGGTTGTGTCAGGAAGGGCATCCAATGTAAAAACCTCTGCCAAATCAAATGTGGAAATCAGATGATTCGCTGTGGCGACTCCCAAGAAAGGGAAACAGCCGAAAGGAAAAGAAGAAGATTATTAATTCAGTTTCCTGCCTGTGCATGTACATATGAACGCTGTGCCAGTGCACAAATCAGTTTTAATGAGTGAAAAAAATAGGTGACAGCTATTTAAAATAAATGAATTAAAAAAAAAAGAGTATCAAATATTATTCTGTGGTATTTTGCATAATAAAGTGTATGTGTGGGGGGTGGGGGGTGTTTAAGACAATCTCATTCAGCACATTTTCTATCACAAACTCTGCACCACTGGATAACAGGAAAGTGCAAAACACACTCAGGTTAAAGGTTATGGTCTTCATTTTCGGTACATTTGTATATAAATCACACACACACACACACACACACACACACACACACACACACACACACACACACACACACACACACACACACACCACTCTTGAGCGTTATTTATCTCTGCCTCTCAGTGGTCTGGCAACTGTCTGTAGTGTAGTCCGTGCTTCATTGGCCAACCATGGACAAGGCTCCCAGCAGACATCTCTTCTCTGCTCATTCAGGCTCCTGATAAGCAAACAGGCAATTACTCCTTATCTCGCACGCTCATAGAATGAGATGAACTTTGGGATCGTGTTCAACATTCCTATAAATGCATGACATCACACTCTGGTTTCTCTGTCTTGAGGCACCACAGTACAACAAAATGAAAGATCTTCAGCGGAAGCGCACCTCTCCTTGACCCAGTTAATCCTTATTCTGAGTAACGGAAGGATATTCGAAGTGAACAACATCTGGAAAGCTAACAGAGCGTGTAGTAGACAGTGGACTAGTGGACTGTGGCAGAGGGCTCTAAAGAGAACAGCCTGTCTGCCTTCTCCCTTGACATTCATTAACATTTAATGACTTCTATGGGTTCGCCGTTGCTGAGGCAGCGCTTTCCTGCTCGGCCTTATGGAAGTCGCCAGGCTCCTGGAGCTCATGTCTGAATAATTTGTCTTCATTTCTCTGTAGGTTGGAGGCTGTGGAGCCGTATGCAATGTGGACATTATGCAGTACAGAGGCCTGGGGTGAGTTGAGATGGTGGATGTGTACTCTTTTTTTCGTTCATTCATCTTATGAACCACGTAATCCTAATTAGGGTCACGTGTGTGGCTGGTGCCCATCGCAGCAGACTCTAGATGAGGGCAGGGTACACCCTGGATAGCTCGACAGGCCATCGCAAGGCAGAAACATAGGGACGGCTATGCAGCTCCTGTTGATGAAAAAGTCAGCAACGGTTCTTTTACATGAATCAGACAGACATGGCCGGCCTTTGATAACTCAGTTAGCGGCACTGGGGAGGAGGCATAAAAAAATATATGATAAGAATTTTCCAAATAAAGTTGCTACTATTCAGTCATACAATTCACTTTGGATGAATAGTCACATCCTATCACTAACACGTAAATGCAACAGACATCACAAGATTGCAAAGAATAAAAATTCAGCCACCTGTTGGGCCAGATTCAGACAAAGTAGAAGTAAAGTGATTTCCGCTATATGAAAAGCAAAATGCGCGCATGAGAATAAATTTGAGGCTATGATTAATCAATCATCTATCTCAGACAAATATTGGTGGAAATTAGTTAATAACTACTGAAAGAAAACTAAAACCAACACTTATTTCCCTCCTTTGATTTTGAATGGTAAAATAAATGATGATTTACAAGATATAAAGGAAACATTAAATTATTATTTTACTCAACAATCGAGAGTAGAAAATCCACACTCAGTACTTCCCACTGTGAACCCGAGGACAACTAATATATTGACAGAAATAAACCTTGACAATAGTGAAGTATATGATATATTGATGAGTGTCAACACCGCTAAAGCGACCGGACCAAACAGAATTGGAAATAAAATTATAAAAATTATAGCACAAGCATTTCACCCATCTTGACCTGGCTTTTTATCGTAAGACATTCCCGACACCACCCCCCACCCCCCCACCCCAGTGCAGCTAACTGGGCTATCAAAGGCCGGCCATGTCTCTCACTGTCTATGGTGTGAGACATGTTAAAGAACCATTGCTGACTTTTGACAAGAGTAGGCTGAAAAGTGTGTTTCCACCTTGCAATGGCCTGGTGAGTTGTCCAGGGAGTACTCTGCCCTCGCCCGAAGTTGGCTGGGATGGGCACCAGACTTCCCGCAACCCTAATTAGGATTAAGCGGTTACAGAAAATGATGAACATTCCCGACACTATGGAAAGAAGCAAATGCCATACCGATTCACAAAAAAGGTAGCCTAAATGTATGCACTAATTACAGACCAGTTGCTCTGACAAGTTGCAAAAAAAAAGTATTTGAGCGATGTATATTCAAACAGGTTTTAATTATCTTAGAGACAATAATGTCTTATCCAACTTACAATCAGGTTTCATTCCAGGAGATTCTTGTGTGAATCCACTAACATATCTGTATCATTTTATCGCTAAGGCAATGGATGACGGAGAAGAAATTTGTGCAGTATTTAGTGATACGGTTGGCTCCCGACTTACGAAACCCCCTGGGTACGAAAATCCCGGGTTACAACAAACATTTTCCTAAGTTTTCATCCCTGGGATACGAAAACAATCCTCTTTTATGAAAAGAAATTAAAAATTCAAACGTGCTAATCAAAATTTCACACGATGCGCGAGTTGCTCTCTCAACATCCTGTCCCGGTGGCCTCCCATTGGCTAAGAGGGATGACTCAGAACCAGAAGGAGACCTTAAAGCGGAAATACAGTGAGGACCTCTGATCTTTCAATCAGGTACTGTAATTCCGCTTTAAATAAAACATCTCATCCGTGTGTGTGTGTGTGTGTGTGTGTGTGTGTGTGTGTGTGTGTGTGTGTGTGTGTGTGTGTGTGTTAATGAAAAATGTTTAATAATTGTTTAATTAATAAATATATTAATAAAATGGTATAATATTTCAATAAAATGTTTAAATGGTTTAATAAATAATTTTCTTTTGCTTTTAACACATATTTCATACAAAATTGCTATACTTTTCTCATTTTAAAGGGTTTATGGTGTTGTTTTCGGAGCCTTGTAACGAATCAGGCATTTGACATGTAAAATGAGACCCTACTGATGAAACTCCAGCGTTACGAAAAAGGCGCTGGAACGGATTAATTTCATAAGTCAGGGGCCGACTGTATTAGCAAAGCATTTGACCACTTGTGGCATAAAGGTCTTGCATAGAAGCTAAAGTGTGACATCAACAGCCCCCTTTTACAATGGTTCATAAATATCGTAGAATATCGTTCACAGCGTGTTGTCATGAATGGCTATAGTTCTAATTTCAAACCGGTAACAGCGGGCGTTCCACAGGGATCTGTGTTAGGACCACTTCTGTTTCCAGTCTACATAAATTATGTTGTTGAAGGTATAAACAGTAACATAAGATTCTTCACGGACAACACCTCTATCTATGTAATAATAGATGACCCCCACATTGCTACATCATGTTTGAACAATGACTTATTGAAAATAGCTCACTGGGCAAAAACCTGGAAGGTAGATTTTGATCCATCTAAAACTTAAACAATCTTATTTAGTAGAAAATCAAATTCCACTGCCCACCCTGACTTTTTTTTTTAATTATACTATAATCGAAGACGTTTCTAGCCATAAACATCTGGGTATAACTTTTCAAAAAAGATAGTTCGTGGGATATGCATTTAAATGATATTGTAAGAAGAGTTAGTCCAATGATTAATTGTTTAAGAAGTTATAAATATCGACATTCAAGAAATATTCTGAATCGTATGTACACGTCATGCATACTACCAGTCTTTGTCTATTGTAATCATATTTATGACAATTGCACTATAAGTCAAGTTGCTATTCTAGAAAACATGCACTTGGATGCTTCATGTACGATATGTGGAGCAGTTCGTGGTACCAGCCATAGTAAAATATCCGATGAAATTTCCTCTGCTCCGCTCTGTGAAAGAAGACGAATCTCCAAATTAGTTACTTTCTTTAAAATGTATCATAACAGATTACCCAAATATCTTAGTGAACTTGTCCCTCCTCCGATTTCCGAACTTAGTAATTATCCATTAAGAAATGTACAAAACCTACAAACTATTCCCTTTTGCACCGTATTTCTGCCTGACATTGTAAATCTATGAACGCTTTACCTCATATTATTAAATTACTAATTGACCAGAATGCTTTCAAATCAGTCTTCACATCTCAGACCAGGACTGTCCACTTCAATCTAAACATAGGATCAAGATGTCAAATTCTTCACTGTCGCCTAAGGTTGGGATGTAGCGATCTCAATGCAGAGAAACTTTATAGACATATACCTGACAGATCAGACTGTCTTTGTGGCCATGACACCAAAGATGCACTGCATTATTTATTTGTTTGTCCAAGATTTAATTTAATAAGAACAACCTCATTTTATTATTTTTATGGTTTCTCTTTAAAAACAGTATTATATGAATCATCGTCTTTGAATCTCGAAACTCAAACCCAAATGTTAAAATCTGTTCACCAATTTATAATCGAAAGTAAACGATTTGATTAAATGAACCATTTTTGTTGTTCATATTACTATAAGCAGAATTTGACTGCAAGTATACCATACCATTACAGCTTTCATTCTAAATGATCATTTAGTCAAATTTGTAAACAAATATATTAATAATATATTAATTAATATAATTAATTAATAATGCTTTGTTATCATATTAATTTCCTTGAGAATTAGTTTTGACTATTTCATGGATGTGGTGATTCATGGATGTGGTGAAGGAGGACATGAAGGTAGCTGGTATAAGAGAAGAAGATGCAAAAGATAGGGTGAGATGGAGGCAGATGATTCGCTGTGGTGACCCCTGAAGGAAAAGCCAAAAGGAAAAGAAGAAGAATTAGTTTTGACTGTTAAACGTCACCATCATGTAAATCCAATGTTACATTTGTATCAAGAGAGGCGTTCATATAAGTGCATATGCACTTGTTTGCTGATGTTGTCATATATATATATATATATATTCATGAATAAATATGAGATGCTTGTCGCAAGTGAGATATGGCGCTTGTGAGACAAAGAGCGACTTATCCGGACTTCCGATCTTTCAAGTGAGCAAGTGAAGGTTGAGTACTAAACAAATATTCAACGTACACTTGCTCAGTTGAAAGATCAGAGGTCGGGATATTCCGCACTTTGTTTCACAAGCACCATACGTCACTTGCGACAAGCGCCTACATTCGGTGAAGCACCTCACATATGTTTAAACCACATAAAATCCCACCATGCTGTGTACTAGTGTAATGTCTCTACATTGCTGATTGGCTAGAGTAGTGTTGTGTGGGTCACACATTTTGTTTGTGTTCCCACAGCAAAGGGTTGTGAAGGTACTTTTTTTTTTTTTTTTGGCACCATGCATGCAGAATAGGCAACTAGCGGACCATGAGGTGATATTCACTGAATTGGACGAAAAATGTATTGGATTAGAATCGATTGTTGATGAGTGCACTTTTAACTGTAATTAAAATTAAATTGACCGTCTTCTGATTGCAAAAAAGAACAATTCATCATAAAATGAGTTTCTCAGACATGGAGTCATGTGTGCAGCGGAGAGTGGAGCGAAGGCGGAGGTTGTGTAGTGTGCAATAAGAGAATTATGCACATCTGAAAATACAGTATCAGAACAAAGTATTCAAGAGCAGCATGGTGGTGCAGTGGGGGGGCTCATCTACCTTACAGTGAGAAAGTTAATTCCCCAAGCTTGGGCGTTACATACTCCTGTTACTTATTTTCCTGTGCTTGTGTCCCCTCCTTGAATCGCCACCCACCTTATCGTGGTGGAGGGGTTTGTATGACCTAATGATCCTAGGAGCTATGTTGGCGGGGGCATAATACCCCTGGTAGGGTCACTCAAGACGAACAGGTTGTGGGTGAAGGTCCAGACGAAGTGCGGTTCAGATGACCCTTGGAGAAGGACATCTCTTATTCCAAACCCGAGCAGATGGAGCTCGTTAGCTTTGTCAGGCAGAGGACATCTAGGGCATGGACAAGGACAAGTCTCATATAAAACCTACTCCCTGAGGACCTCGCTGTTATTGTCCTAGCATGCTTGGCTTTAGCTGTTGAACCACTGATGTAAAGGGTGGGGCCAGTACTGCACACACTGAACTACACCTAAAAGCTCCATTGCGCAGGCTAGAGGGACACGTCCATGTCCACGTCCTTGTGTGGGATTCCTCCAACTACACCGGTGTATTCCCACAGCCTAAAAACATCCATATTAGGCTAACTGCCTGTTGCAAATTGTGGATGAATGGTTGTGTGTGTGTGTGTGTGTGTGTGTGTGTGTGTGTGTGTGTGTGTGTGTGCGTGTGCAAGCCGTTAAGGGTGTACCAGGTCTTCGCCCAGTGTTGACCGAGATAGACTCACGCTTCCCTGCAATAGGAATCTAATAGAGTAAAGTGGTTCACCAAAAGAGTTAGAGAGTAAATTCTTCAGTGAGACGGCCGTCATGTGAAATCATAACTTTGTGTTGTAGTGTCGCATAAGAAAATGTAAAAATAAATGAATTAATTAATTTAAATAATGTAGAAGCTTTGACAGGATTGGAATCTTTAGCTGCTGTCCAACGCGACTGCCCAGTGGTCATTTATAAATGTTACATGAGAACTCGTTCCATAATCAGAATTTAATGAACTTGGTCAATATATGCCTGCCCATCACAATACAATCTTTAAAATAACGTCTGTCTGCTTTGAACCCCCTGAACCCAAAGTGACAGATACAGATTGGCAACGCAATGCTATTTCTAGTCTGTCTGTGCACTGGTCTTCGCTCGGTCTGACCACCACTGTGTCCTTTTTAATTTTTTTATTCTAAATGTATCACCCTAATATCGCTTCTTATAACTTATAGAAATAATGTCACAGGCTACCATCATCCGATAATGAATTATTTGAACCATAAAATGAAGCTGGTGCTTTACTCAGTCCAATTAAATCCAGGAAAAATAACTACAGTATATGTTGCCCTATGAAAAAATAATCACGCTATGGAAGTGAGAAAGACACTGCAGAGCTGAAGAGAGCAGATGGTGAAAAACAAAATTAATAATCTACCATCATATGCTGTATACAGTGAAAACTTGACAGGAATTCAAGCATTACGGCAAAGTTGGTCTTTCTTAACATTCACAATCTCAATGCTTTTGGTTTATGAAACAGGAAGTACACACAGATCCCCTGATTGTTCTCTTTAAGTGTTCCACAAAGCATGACAATAACATTTGGTGATGCTGCGTTCGGTTGTGTGGGGCAGTCATGGCCTGGTGGAAAGGTGCCGGATCACTGGGTTCAAGCCCCACTCTCAATGGGTTGTGCCCGTCTCCCAGTGCAGCTCACTGGGTTATCGAGGGCAGGCCATGTCTCTCACTGTCTGTGGAGTGAGGTTCATGTAAAAGAACCATTGCTGACTTTCATCAAGAAGAGCTGCATAGCCATCATTGTGTTTCTGCTCTGCGATGGCCTGGCGAGCTGTCTAGGGCAGGGGTGCTCAATCCTGCTCCTGGAGATCTACCTTCCAGAAGGCATTCGCTCCAACCATAATCATGCCCACCTAACCATCCAATCATCTAATCAAGGGACTTTGCAATGTCTTAAGACCTGACTGGATCGTACATGTCACATGGGCCACATTAGGGTTGGAAAAAAAAAAAATTGAAAGGGAGATCTCCAGGATTGAGCACCCCTGGGCTAGGGTGTATTCCGCCCTCATCTTGAGTCATCTGAGATGGGCACTAACCTCCCTGTGACCCTGAATAGGCTAAAGCAGTTCAGAAAATGAATGAAGGAAAGCTTTTAGTTGTTACACTCCGAGCTGCGAGAACACCTTTTCAATAGACGTGAGAATTAAAAAATACGTGGATATGTTTGTTCTTGTTGTTTTGTTTTCTTTGTAATGGAAATCATCCACCTGCAGAGCTTTACACAATGCCTTTAGTTTCATAAATAATTTATTTTGTGTAGTTTCCCTTTTTTTTATCCTCATGTTATCTTTTTTATTTTATTTATTTATTTTGGTGGTGTCCCCATCAGAGCAAGAAGGTCCTGGGTTTGGGTCCTGGGGTGGTGGTGTTTCTGTGTAGAATGTGATTTTTTTTTTTCTGTGCTTCCTGCAGGGTTCGTAAGGGTACATGGTTTCCATCCACAGTATAAAGACGTGTACATTCAGTTCACTTTCTGTTACAATTTTCTCATAGGAATGAGTGCGTGTGTGTGTGTGTGTGTGTGTGTGTGTGTGTGTGTGTGTGTGTGTGTGTGTGTGTGTGTGTTGGCCATGCAATTGATTGGTGAGCTGTTCTGGGTGTACTACACATTCATCCAGAGTTGGCTGAGATAGGCTCCACAATCCACACAGTCCTAGTTCAGAATACATTCTTTTATTGTTTATTAATTTATACTATTTATGTATCTATTTATTTATTTACTTATATAATATATATGTATGTGTGTATGTTTGTATATGTATCTATTTTTGCACCCCCTACTGATGGTACCTCAAGAGCCTGTAACACTGAATTTCTCCATTGTGAGATTAATAAAGCTGTATCTTATCTTATCTTAAATACCATACCTTCCGGATTATGCATCGCTCTGGAGTACAAGTTGCATTAGATAAAAAAAATGCATAATAATAATAATAATAATAATAATAATAATAATAATAATAATAAAACATATATAAGTCGCACTGGACTATAAGTCGCAAAGTCACGGAAACTGTCTACCTTGGCTTGGAAATCTGCTGGCAGTTTTTGTGACGTTGTGGTCCTTGCTCTGATACAGAAGTGGTTGCGTTGAAGCGGTAAAACCAAGAAAGTCCTCACGCAAAGTCATTTATATTCATCTCTTTGACAGGTACCTGGGTGTGGAGACGCAACTGCACTGTTGACCAGCCCCTCCCTGAGGCATGTTGCTCAAGCACCCATGTGCGAGCTCGTTCCTCTAGCTCTGGCCATCTAGGTTTTAGCCCGCTATTAGCTTTTATGTTTTATTCATTACAGTAATATAATCTCCGCTTTTCTCCATCTCTCACAAGTTTCTCATTCACTCCAAACTTTCTTTCTGCTGCTCAATTACCATTTTCTGCTGCATATTTCACTACTTACAGCTTGCAATCTGCAGAATAGGTTTTCTTTTTGAGGCCATTTCTTCAGTGGTACAGGATGAGCAGGTATTGGTACACAAGCCTAGAGTGCTCTCTTGTGGTTGTCAGTGTAAATATAACAAACATCTGAAATTATGTTTGTTATTATTATGACGAACAGAATTATATGTACTAATTTCGCATGTAAATCCCTCTGGAGTAGAAGTCACACCTTCAGCCAAACTTTGAAAAAAAGTGTGACTTGTAGTCCGGAAAATATGGTAAATGAATGTACTTTTCTTACTCTTTTTTTTTTTATTGCTACATTTTTAATTATTGATTTAAATTGCTTGGAGCTGGCACTGTGATGTAGTAGTTACCACATCTGTCTCACAGCAAGAAGAGCTTGGGTTCAATTCCCAGTGCAGGTGTCTCTGTGTGGAGTTTACATGTCCTACCTGTGCTTGTGTAGGTTTCCTCTGGGTCCTGCGGTTTCCTCCCACAGTGTATAAACATGAACATGATGTAAATTGGCTGTTCCAAATCTCCCCTAGGTGTGAATTTGATTATGAATAGCTGTGTGAGTGTTGGCCTTGTGATGACCTGGCAAGCTGTCCAGGGTGTACTCTGCTCTCGCCTGGAGTAGGTTGAGATGGGTGCAATCCTCCCCGTGACCCTAATTAGAATTAAGCAGTTCAGAAAATGATTGAATAGGTGTTTGGCAAATCTTTGTTTTATGTACAGCCAGTTGAGCAACAGTGGCAGTTTGGTGGTACTGGTGCTTTAGATCCGTAACTCAGAACCTTGTCTGCTGAGCCTCTACCGCCTATGTAGTTGGGTGCATATTGATTACAGACCTCCATGACAATATTATTGATTAGTATAATAATAGTTCTGCTTCCTGATAGTTTTCTTCACTCTTACATACCCTTATGACCACCATCATGGAATGTATCTCCAAGTCGAAGGAACATCACTCAATCAACAAATAACTACTCAAAAGAGCACGTCACAAGATTTCAGAACATCAGTTGGAACACAGACCTAAAGCGCAGTACATGCCAAGTTGATGGTTAAATTTGGAGGTCAGTAAGCATCTGACAATCTCGGCTTGTTTTGGTGTTTGAGTTGAACCATCAGAATCTTGGTATACCATGTTGTGGAACCAGTGGTAAATGACTCCATATTGGCTTTTTTCAGGTTATCGATTAAAATCAGAAGAGAAACAGATGTTAAGAAAACAACTGGGTACCAAAATGAAAAGAGTGTACATACAAGGCTATTATCAACCAACACAGGAAGGGTGACACCTCAGTGTACACCTCTTTCTAGCATAACCCTGAACTGAAGTCAGCTATATGCCATCTGTGTAAATATAAGAAGCAAACATTGCTCGGTTTACGTTTTTAATCTTAAGTTATTGGTTTTTTGGTGTTAAATTAATACAGAACGTCGCCACCTGCAGGTGAGCAAAGTAACTTCGTATTTTTAAGCAGCTGCAGAACGTATTTGCTTATTGGTAGGTAGCTGTAGTCTTTGCGGTGTGTAAAAGCACAACTTTTTTTTTCTTTCTTTTTTTTTTTTTTAATTCAAACACAGCTAACATAAGGTGATGCTTCTATGTCATTGTGTTCCAGCCTTAAGGACTAAGAACCACAGAAAATAATGTTCTAGAACAGACCTCAAAGCAGAGGGTACAGTTGTTACAGAAAAATAATATGCAATTCTTTCCATAACTCCAGTTTCCATTTTCACTCCAGAACGCTCCATTAATGTTGGAAGAGCAAGCTGAAGCTAGCTTGAAGTAGACAAGCATGTAAATTACGAGGAGAGTTACTGGGAAAAGAGTGAAGAATTTACTGTAGAGTTATTGGAAACTTGGGCAGAGGTGGTCCAGTGGTGGGGTGCTGGATTGCCGATGTTAAGGTTGGGGGTTCAATCCCCAACTGTCAATAGTTGTCACTGCAACTTTTGCACCATTGCAGATAACTGAGGCTGGACATGTCTCTCACTGTCTATGGTGTGAGGTTCATGTAAAAGAACCATTGCTGACTTTTGATAACAGCAGCTGCATAATCATCAGCATGTTTCTGCTCTGCGATGGTCTGGCGACCTGTCCAGGGTGTACTCTGCCCTTGCCCAGAGTAGGCTGAGAAGGGAGCCAGACACCCTGCAACCCTAATTAGGAAGAAGCAATTCAGAAAATGAATGAATGAATGACTATATCAAAATTCTGGCCTGGTGAGCATAATCGTCAGCATGTTTTTGCTCTGCGATGGTCTGGCGACCTGTCCAGGGTGTATTCTTTCCTTGCCAGAAGTCGGCTGAAATAGGAGCCAGCATCCCAATGACCCTAATTAGGATGAAACGGTTCAGAAAATTAATTCATTAATAAATGAATGAGAAAATGAATGAATATTACAAAATCAGTTTTATTAGTTGGGCATCCAACTTTATCTGATACCTGATCCCCATCACCCAAGACCCCCCCCCGATGAAAACTGAAGCCATGTCCCGATTTCAAGCTGTGACCATCTGTGAGGGGGCACTGTGGCAGACTCCAGATACACTGAAAATATTATACATTTTGATAGGTTTGTGAATTACAGTGGAATCCTTCTGAAGGAGTGACTGAAAGTGGCCAGGGAGAGGAATGTCTTGGCTTGTCCTGAATCTGGTTCCCCTTGCGACCTGATCCTGGATAAACAATAGAAACCAGAATGATAAATGAGAGGTGATATGCATTTGTGTATTTTTTTTTTTTTTTTTTTTTGCATTTATAGTAATCCTTAATGAAATCCCATAGGCATGGAAAATGACTTGAATGGTTGTCTTGTATCCATTCAATCAGGGGGAAACAATTCAGGCTGCTGCATCACCAATAAATAAATTAATAATAATAATAATAATAATAATAATAATAATAATAATAATAATAATAATAATAAATAAATAAATAAATAAATAAATAATGAATGATGAAACTAAAACATAAAAAATAGAAACTAATGCACCGCCATTCAGACTCATACAGAATAAAAAACATAATTTAAATTGAAACAGACAAACGTTCAGTGAGCGAAACAACACCAAACATTAACAAGAGTACGGAACATGAACAAGTTCAACGGATAATTAAGTCAACAAAAAAACAAAACAAAAGGTGATATAAATAAGCAGAAAAATCAGCTAATCAAAGGTGTACAAGGGAAATGCAGTGAAGATGTTGCTAAGTTAACCCCAACCTTGGTTTTTAGTCACTATAGAGGATCTAATACAGAACTTTCTGAATTCTGACAAGTTGCGGGATTCATGAAACCTTTCCATGATTTATGGAACTTTTAAATTTAGCACTACAGTCAATGCTCTCTCTCTCTCTCTCTCTCTCTCTCTCTCTCTCTCTCTGCTCCAAATGCTAGCATCTTCTTCTACTATGCTAGCATTGTTCACTCCCTTGCTACACCTCACACAACGGGCGGCTGATTGCTCTTTATGGAGTTATTATAGCACCGGCCTTGGACACCTATCAATAAAAATATGAAAGGCGAACTTCATAAATCTATATATGAGGATTATCCTGTTAGCACGTGAAAAGGAACAGCTGCACTGCAAATAGATTTAACAGAACACATAACTGATATTTATACTGTTTCCAACATGTACGGAGCAGTTGTGGTGTTCTGAGAAGTGATTTTCAGCACACTAAATGAAAGTGATATCCGTGTGAAAGGATCCATCTGCACCTGCGCCCCAAGTCATGCCTCAGTTCCAGAAAAAAACGAAGTGATAATGAAAAAGTTAGTTTTGTGCAAGAAGTCTACCACGTCTCCAGGAACTCAACACTGAGATGTCCTTTCATATGCATGTTTTTAAGTTTCTAAGTAATCGAGACGAAACTCTGAAATTTCATGTGGAAAAAGAAAGAAAGAAAGAAAGAAAGAAAGAAAGAAAGAAAGAAAGAAACGCTACTTGAAGCTGTTTTGGTTCTTGTGTGGCATGTCAGATCAGTGCATGAGTTCTGGGAGTAATACAGACAAGTTACAGCAGCAACAGCACAGGAATGATCAGTGAGAGAATGCTGCGGCATCAGCATCCGGACTGAATGAACCATAAAGCGGTAATAATGCAGACAGAACACACAAGAACTCTCCGATGATGCTAAGAGTGTAACCAGTGTTCATGATAACATTCATGCTAACACTGACGCTAATTAAATTACCATCGCACACACTGGTGGAAGGCTTAGCATGAAAGATTCTACAAGT
Organism: Plotosus lineatus; assembly: GCA_024760905.1. NCBI lineage: Eukaryota > Metazoa > Chordata > Actinopteri > Siluriformes > Plotosidae > Plotosus > Plotosus lineatus. The sequence continues at coordinate 67,266,158 of CM045730.1, read as the reverse complement.
GTTAGCATCAGCACACTACAAGCGCTAGCTACCACAAAAACAGGTGTGTGACATATCTCATTCGAATGCATTAACTCTCTCTCTCTCTCTCTCTCTCTCTCTCTCTCTCTCACACACACACACACACACACACAAAATTTCTCTCTCTCTCTCTCTCTCTCTCTCTCTCTCTCTCTCTCTCTCTCTCTCACACACACACACACACAATCTCTCTCCGCTCTCTCTCTCTCTCTCTCTCACACACACATACACACACACACACACACACACACACACACACAAAATCTCTCTCTCTCTCTCTCTCTCTCTCTCTCTCTCTCTCTCACACACACACAAACACACAATCTCTCTCTCTCTCTCTCTCTCTCTCTCTCTCTCTCTCTCTTTCACACACACACACAAAATTTCTCTCTCTCTCACTCTCTCTCTCTCTCACACACACACACACACACAATCTCTCTCTCTCTCTCTCTCTCTCTCTCTCTCTCCCCCTCCCACTCCCTCGCCGTTTCTCCCGCCCCACCAGTGTGGCACATTTGCCTCAGTGCAAGAATGTCCTGGGTTTGATTCCGGATTGGAACCACCAATCACCCCGCAGTCCAAAACCATGTGCATTAGCCCAATTGGCGGTGAGTGAATGTTTGTGTGTGCGAGTGTGTGTGTGTGTGTGTGTGTGTGTGTGTGTGTGTGTGTGTGTGTGTGTGTGTGTGTGTGTGTGTGTGTGTGTGTGTTGGCTCTACATGGTCTGGCGAGTTGTCCAGGGTGTATCTGTCCTTGCCAAAAGTTGGCTGAGATGGGCGCCACCCTCCCCACAACCCTAATTAGGATTAAGCGGCTTAGGAAATGATTGAATGAATGAATAAAGAAAGAAAGAGGTAAAAATGTGTATAAATGTGCAGGAATCTTTATTTCGTTCACTATCTGAGCACTCGAATCTCTCTGTTCTTTTCTCCATTTATTATTATGTTCATTTTGTTCCTCTCATCATCTTCTCTCACTTTTTTTCCCTCTTGATGACTAATCCTTTATTTGCTTTTTTTGTTGTTTACTTTTTCCACACCTTCCATTCATTTTTTTCATTTTCCATAAATATGTTAACATGTCTGTAATGTGCTACGGTATGTTCATTTCAAAGAATGTGATTGAATATTTTCCATAAAGACAAAAATTTAAGGTCGAAATAAAAAAGGAAATAAATAAATAAAATCAGGTGTTTGATGTTGCAAATTAAAAGAAAATATTAATTGTTATGGAAATCTGAATGGCCTGCTTGCTTTGTGTCTGAATAAAGGAATCAAGAATTTTTTTTTTTTTTTTTTTTTTTTTTTTTTAATCAAGAAATTCAAGCAAAACTTGAAAAACTTATATGGGCTTTGACCGGTGAAAAAAATAACAAAAATATCTCAAGTGGATCTGCAAGTACAGACACATTGACACATGACATTGGCATCTTAAGGGCACAGTTGCCTTGGGAAATCCGGAGGGCAAAGAACGGTGAAGGAGAGAAGCAGCGAGGTCTCTGTGCACCGCCAGGGGCTGATGGATTGCAGGGCCATTACACTTCAATTAGACATCATTTGATTCCTTTACTAGCACAAGCATTGCTGTCATTACACAGCCAATTGCACAGATGACAGCTGTAATATGAAATGAGTATCAGTGAAGGAGATGAGTCCAGGCTGTTCTTGTCCTTTAGAAAAAAAGACAGATATAAGTACTCGATTGTTGACTTTAACCATCTGTTTGGAGGTAAACACGACCTGCTCATACTTTCATTTACTCATTCATTCATTTCTAAGCCACTTAATCCTAATAAAGGTTTACGGGGAGGCTGGCGCCCAGCTTAGCTGATTCTGTGTGAGAGACAGGGTACATCCTGAACAGCTCGCCAGGTCATCGCAGGGAAAACACATATACAACCATTCATGGTCACATGTCGGGGTGATTTGGAACGGCCAATCAGACAACAATGCATGTTCTTGGATTGTAGGAGGTAACCAGAGTACACAGAGGAAGCCCATGTTAGCACAGGGGGAACATGCAAACTCCACACAGACAAGACTCAAACCTGAAATTTGAGCCCAGGATCTTTTTTGCTGTGAGGGGCGCTACCATGCTTCCCCTGTGCGGAACTGTAACTGAATCACAGCTACATTAACCTTGCTTCAAATCTCTAAAATGAGTTAATACCAGGCTTGGTGAGACAGTATCATAAAGTCATTTAAGCAGACCAGGCACTGTTCGCCTTAATGATGCAAATGTATAAAATATAGAGAGAGAGGAAGGATGATAGTATCCAGATGAGTAGCACTAAATGAGTCCAGAAAGTGTCCAGGGAGCAATAAAGACCATCACACTCAGTTCAATCTGTTTCATTCCCCTGTCTTTAAGAAGTACAAATCTTTACGTTGTTCACGAGAGACCATCTATGACGGCAAGAAAGCCCACAAGCTGCAGTTAAGTATGCGGAGCTCTGACATCTGAGACATCTGACATTATATAGAAAGGATAAGCAATGTATGTCAAACTTGTTACAGGCAGTGTGACTACTGTGCTGCAAAGTACATGAAAATTAGTAATTTTCAACAGTTTATTTATTTTTTTAGGAGTTTTAATTATATATATATATATATATATATATATATATATATATATATATATATATATATATATATATATATATATAATATAGGGATCTCTCACTTTCTGCGGTTAATTGGGACCAAAATCCTCACCGTGAAAGTCGAATTCCACGAAGTAGGATTGACCCCCTCCACCCCTGACTGACGTATAAATACATATTCAATGCTATAAATGACTATAATAACAATTAAGCAGCCAAAATAATGCATAAATTGTAAATAAAATATAGATACACACATACACATACATTTTTATGTGTGGTGCACATCTGAGTGTGTGTGTGTGTGTGTGTGTGTGTGTGTGTGTGTGTGTGTGTGTGTGTGTGCGCGTGTGTGCACTCAGATGTGCATCTCACATAAAAATGTATGTGTTTATCTATATAGTAAGTAAGTTATCTTTTAACAGAATCCTCAGAGTGTATACTTATTTTTTTATTAATATTCATTAGGATTTGTACTTGTTCTTTGTATGCATCTCTTAAATAAAGTTTACTTACTTACACAAAAGAAAGAACTCTCCGCTTTGCTGGGATTCACATCAGTGCAGGCTGTGTTCTAAACAACTTCAACGGCACCCTTGTGCACTTGAAAGACCGAAAGTCTGTATAACCCACAGCAAGTACACTACTTTTGCAAGTAAACTACTTTCGGTATTGAGCGCTTCACATATTGTAAGCGTTGATTGGCTGTTTTAAGCTTCATGTAAAGTAACTCGGTAAACATAAGTGACTTATTTGAAATGAATGTTGATATTATTTGATATACTTGGTATTATTTCACAATGTTATGTTTATAATAATTGATTTAGGGGTGTTTTATGAGATATGGTAATGGTATTTATGGATGTATAGCATAGTATGAGCATCATACGTCACACGTCGTCATACGTCATATGTCACTGTAACAACTTACGTTCACTTTCAACTTACGTTCGACCATCCGGAACCAATTAAAAACGTAAGTTGGGGAGCGTCTGTATTCTTGAATGTTTAATTGTTATTATTAGCATTTATAGCATTGAATACATAATGATTGATATTATATATACATATACATGCACGTATACATCAGTCAGGAGGGTTGATCCTACTGTGTGGAAATCGGCGGTCACAGGGGGGTCTCGGTCCCCATTAACCACAGAAAGTGAGGGATCCCTACGTGTGTGTGTGTGTGTGTGTGTGTGTGTGTGTGTGTGTGTGTGTGTGTGTGTAAATATATGTATGCATGTATGCATGCATATGTTCATCCACGGAATCATAAAAAAATAGTTGATTTATGTGGTTTATCCATAAAAACACTGATAATAACAGGCTAGTTGCCATGGTGACAATCCTCTCCAGGCTTTTCCATGCTCTCTGCTGTGAAGCTCGGGATATTATGATCAAAGCTCTTATCTATAAATAGTCAATAACATTTCTGAGATTTCTCCATTTTTGTAGGATATTTGGAGTTTGTTTATTATTTCATACAGACTTTCATTCAGCACTTACTGTCACTCTTTGCACCTTAGTGTTATCCTCGACTATACCAGACGCTGCAGCAGGGTACTGTCACTGATGGCTGCGTGTATTGTGAAATTTTAATTTGGCATTTCTTTCCCCAATCAGCGACATATTCATAATGCATGAGATACTGTGTGCATTCATGTTCCGTGATGCAAACTAAAAGTTTATACTGTAATGGCTAACTGGGCAGTGGTGGCTTAGTGGATAAGGTGATGGATTACTAATCCAATGGTCAGCAGTTGTGTCCCCACGATCACCACTGTTGGGCCCTTGAGCATGGCCCTTAACCCTCAATTGCTCAGTTGTGTAAAATGGATTAAAATTGTAAGTCCTCTGGATAAGAGCGTCTGCCAAATGCTGTAAATGTAAATAACTGCTGTTACATGTTTTAAACCATATACCACATTACATATAGCATGGTACAGGTTACATAGCAATTATTTACAAAATCTGAGGTGGATATCATTGAAGAGGCCCCAAGATGGGAGGTTAAGCAATCCACCATGTATGAGGCAAATAAATGCTTTAGTGTAAACTACACAGAAATAGAAACAAAAATTCACAATAAAATGAGATATTTATGTTTATTTCTAACAAACTTTAAAATCATGAGTGATGCAGAATGGCTGCATGAGTTAGAATAACCATTATTATTATTATGCATTATCCAATGTGATATTTGTAATAATAATGAGCTGCTTAGTGGAGCATCGACAAGATGCGTTAATGTCCACCTAGAGATCGCAAGTTCGAATCCTGGTTGATGCTGCAGCCAATCGCGACATAGAGTCCATGGCAGCTATCTGGCTGACCTGTCATGAAAGAGAAGGATGGCACCTGCCCCAGTATCACTCACAGCCATCACCAGCCAATCCATGGGCATCTGTGAACTCATTTGTACCAAAGGAGCAAACAGCACTTTCCCTCCTAGTGTGCGTAGCAGTCTATAAAGAGATGGGTTTTCTGCATCACATGTCATGCAGGCAGCATGTTTATGCTTACACCCCTCCCTGGTTGGTGGTGGTTGTATGTGATAGGGAGGTAACACCTGATGGGTGAAAATTGGATATGACTAAAATTAGAGGAGGGAAAGGGAAAGGGGAGAACATGCAACGTCCACATTGAAACATCTGAGCCCATGAATCAAAAAGAGGCCTTTTTGCTGTGATATATATATATATATATATATATATATATATATATATATATATATATATATATATATATATATATATATATATATAACAAAAATAAAGGACAGGACAAAGACTTTCTATTGAAATTCCATTTATCACTACAGATCTGTTTCGAGGGGTGGTGAAACCATCCTCTCTCTTCAGGTGATTATAGAAGAAAATTCTTCTATTCATTCTTCTATAATCACCTGAAGAGAGAGGATGGTTTCACCACCCCTCAAAACAGATCTGTAGTGATAAATGGAGTTTCAATAGAAAGTCTTTGTCCTGTCCTTTTATTTTTGTTTATTTGCTCTACCAAAAAGTATTGAGCACTCTCCTACGGAAGGATCTACTCAGAAAATTATATATATATATATATATATATATATATATATATATATATATATATATATTTATATATATATATATATATATATATATATATATATATATGAATGTATGTATATTTTTTTTTTTCATACAACTTGAGCAATTGAGGGTTAGGTGCCTTGCTCAAGGGCCCACCTAAGGATCTGTAAGGCAGCACTGAACAATTATAATGCTTTATATTATCGATGATGAGTTAAACATTGAATGCGGAACTACACAGTCCGCGGGAATTACTATTATGAACCTTCTTTTGCGAGGGTAATTTTCTTGAGGAAGTGCAGCCTTCTGTGTCATCAGCTGGTAACTCATGATCGTTAGTGTTTCACTCTGAACCTGGACACTTCACCTGAGTTGGGCAGTGAGGGCCGGTTGTGAAAACCTAGCCTTCACCCACAAAACTGCTCCAATTGTTGTTTCGCTTCAACCACAGCCAGCTGGAACAACTATCATCCACTGCGCCAATGTCTTTGATAGCCTGCTTCACCTTTTGTTGAAGGATGCTAATTTCTGAAGGAAGTTGCGTACTGGTGAAGATCGAAAGCCTCTGCAGCTGACTTTCACAGGTAAATTAACTGTATGCCACCCTTTTAACTGTGCCTCACCAATCAAGTCTTGATATTTTGCTTTTTTTAGGTGATGAGCAATCCCGAGTCTGTCTTCCCAAGGAACTGTGAGCTAGGTAATGAAGATGGACTTGGAGCTTTTTGCAAAAAGAACGATATCTGAAAGTACTGATGTTGTTGCTACTTTTTCTGGGGGGAAAACCAGTCTTTTCCCTAGACTGGCCTGCATCTTCCAGTCTTGAGCCTCTTGAAAGATTGCGCAGGGCTGAGAGGGCTTTGGGTACCCTGTAGGGACAGGCTTTCCCTGACTAACAAATTTCACAAATGTTGGCGATATTTCTCTTTCTTGTTTTCTTTTACTTTTTCTTGGTCTATCCACTTGAAAATCTCTGTCAGTACTTTATTCTGTCTCCACCTGTACCTTCCATCCCAAAGTACCTTTGGACATGCTGTTAGGATGTGGTTCAATGTGCAGAAGGCTGTACTACATTGTTTATATGTTGCGCTGTCTTCTATTCCCCAGATATTGAGGTTGCTTGGAGTTTGCAAGAGATCCGTAACAGCTCAGAGGAGGAAGCTCAGTTTCCCCTGATTAGTTCCCCCATAGATCTTTCCATGACAGGGCCCCCTCTAGTGGAGCATCCCACTGGACCCAACTGCCCTGTTTCATGAGACCTACTGCCTTAACTCTGCGATCTTCTTCTGTTTTCCATACATGCTGTATAATTAGCTCTCTCTCCTGCTTATTATTGGTTTGGTCCAATGCCAGGAATGGTAGTTTCCCAGACCAAGGCATCTCTTTCACACTGTACGAACTATCTTTTGATATTTTAGTTGCTCTTCAGTGTCGGTGACCGCTCTCTGGAGCTTCCACTTCCTTTCACAGTTGACGGTTTCTCCTGACAGATTGATTTTCTTGTCTTTGGACGTCCACAGTGTACTGAGAGCGCATGCTTTTGAGACCTTGAATTCTTCCAATACAGATGTCAGTGGCAGTGTTAGTTTGGCAGTCTTGCTGTAGATGTTAATTGCGCTGAAGCTGGTAGGAACACCCAACCATCTTCTCAGAAACTTGCTGCAAAGTCTTTCCATTTGCTTCAACTGCAGACATGGGAAAATCCACAGAAAGAAGGGCAACTGTATGGTATGATTCTCAACTGGAAGCACCAGACATTGAACCTTCCCAGCAATGGGCTGTTGTCTATCGCTTGAAGCCAATTCTTTAGTTGTTGTTTGATAGCCTACATGTTGTTGCCATCTTTCAGGGAGCTATCATAGTTCTTCCCAGGGCACTTTATTTGCTCATTCTGTATGTTTGGGATCTTCTCTCCCTGAATGCTGAAGGTATTCATTGATAGCCAGCCATTCTGTATGCACAGACTTCTGGATTTTGAGGGCTTGAATTCCAATCGTGCCCAGTTGGCTGCGCTTTCTAGTCCTCGTAGTATCCGCCATGTCCCTGCAAATAATGCTAATAATATTTTGACTCCACGTGTTAATGGTTATTAAAGTGCTTTGCATACATCCTTAAGGATTATTTCAAGTGGTGAAGGAGGACATGAAGGCAGTTGGTGTAAGAGAAGAAGATGCAGAGGATAGGGTGAGATGGAGGCAGATGATTCGCTGTGGCGACCCCTGAAGGGAAAAGCCGAAAGGAAAAGAAGAAAGAAGAAGAAGATACAGTGTCCATGTACAATATATTTCAATGGAGAATACTGATCATCATCTGCTAAAGTGGAAAGCAAATAGCTGAAATAAAAAAGGATGTGATAATGCAGAATACAGGAAGTTTCAGGTCCACCCTGATGGGAGATGTTGTGTTCGGTGAGAGAGGCTGCCAGGAACACAAACATTTCATTACCAACTCTGTGGCAATCCAACATGATTCCGTCACAGAAATCACACAAGTGGCGATTCTTCATGCTGAGCCTGCACTGATTCAGGTGCTTTAGAAAGATAGATAGATAGATAGATAGAGAGAGAGAGAGAGAGAGAGAGAGAGAGAGAGAGAGAGAGAGAGAGAGTGAGAGAGAGAGAGAGACTTTATTCGTGCCTTGAGCTATTGTACAGGAAAAATGTCTTATATTGATGTCTCAGTAAAAGCCTAAGACTACGGATATGTTAACTAGACTTAAAAATAGTATAAACACTTCCTTTTCTACTCTGATTGTTGTTTTTCATTTCAATAGTGATGAAACATTTGGCAGGTTGCATCAAAGCTTATGCCCAGAGTCTGCCAAGAGCAGGCCTGTGGCTATACTGGTTCTATAAATAATAAAATCCTCCTCATTAGGCTTAGATTTCTGTTTCCAAGGCTTTAATGTGTTCAGGTTTGCTGTCTCTGGATAGTAGACATTAGTATATACTACACAGTAACAGCACGATCTGACTGGTCCGCTGTCACAGTAAAAATAATAACTATTAATAACATTAATCTATGCTACATGGTGCACTCTGATTGGTCAGCTATTTCAGGCTTAAAGTCTTTATTATAATTGGATAATGTTTATATGGAAACAGACAATCAAAGTTGGTCAGGAGATATCAAGCCGGTGTCATCATCATCATCATCATCATCATCATCATCATCATCTTCATCATTATCATCATCAGTGTGCTTTAAGATTGAAAAGAAAATCATAAAAGTCTAATTTCACATTGCTTTTCTTGTATTTCTTGAAGTTCATCTAAATTATAAATTAGTACACAACCTCAATTGAAGAGAGTCGGATTTTCTTTTTGTTTCTATAATTCAGGACTCTGCTCTGAATGAGAAAAAATATATATAATTCCTCTTCTCTCTCTGCTTATGGACATGCCTTCTGCCTCTCCTTCTTCGACGTCTTCGACCAACAGTAGTCCAATTTCCACCAGCACCCTGTTGGTTAACAGCACTGATGTGGGTCGTTGTTAACCTGGGCCTCGACCGATCCAGTATGAATTTTTTTTCTTGTGATTCGCATATTTTATTTGGCATTTGTTTTACGCCGGATGCCCTTCCTGATGCAACCCTCTGCATTTATCTGGGCTTGGGACCGGCGTGAGGGAGAGACACTGGTTATATATATTTATATAAATATATTACTAACTTCTAATTTTATTATTATTATTATTATTATTATTATTATTATTATTATTGTGTGTGTGTGTGTGTGTGTGTGTGTGTGTGTATTATGTATGTATATTTGTATATAGTATATGAGTATTTATAACTTTTCTTTATTTATTTATCTTTTTCAATTGAGACTTTATCTCATTCTTACTTTTTATGGAACAACTGTGTCCACACAATTTCCTCCAGGATAAATAAGGCATTTTGATTCTGATGATCGCACTTCAAAATAGAAAATTAAACCATAAAAAGCTTCTTTTTTTGTTTGTTTGTATTGAAGCTTATAGTACATATTCATATTCATTCATTTTCTAAGCTGCTTAATCCTAATTAGGGTTGGGGGGGGCGCGGTTGCACTCATCTCAGCCGACTTTGGGTGAAGACAGGGCTGTCTTAGGGCAAATACACACAGAAACATTCACCTGAAATTTTGAGTTTAGACGTACCGAGGTAGTCCGCTGACGTAATGACGCAATGACGCTGCATTCATTGTTTACAAACTGCAGACTGAGTGTGTGTGTATATATATATATATATATATATATATATATATATATATATATATATATATATATATATATATATACACACACACACACACACACACACACACACACACACACACACACACACACACACACACACACACACACACACACGAGTCCTTCTCAAAAATTAGCATATTGTGATAAAGTTCATTATTTTCTGTAATGTACTGATAAAAATTAAACTTTCATATATTTTAGATTCATTGCACACCAACTGAAATATTTCAGGTCTTTTATTGTTTTAATACTGATGATTTTGGCATACAGCTCATGAAAACCCAAAATTCCTATCTCAAAAAATTAGCATATGATGTTCAGGTCGTCTAAACGAGCTATTAACCTAATCATCTAAATCAACCAATTAACTCTGAACACCATTGACACCCTCAAGCAAGAGGGTAAGACACAGAAAGAAATCTCTGAGCGAATAGGCTGTTCCCAGAGTGCTCTATCAAGACACCTCAGTGGGACGTCTGTGGGAAGGAAAAAGTGTGGCAGAAAACGCTGCACAACCAGAAGAGGTGACCGGACCCTGAGGAAGATTGTGGAGAAGGGCCGATTCCAGACCTTGGGGGACCTGTGGAAGCAATGGACTAGGCTACAGGTGCCACATTCCCCAGGTCAAGCCACTTTTGAACCAGAAACAGCGGCAGAAGCGGCTGACCTGGGCTACAGAGAAGCAGCACTGGACTGTTGCTCAGTGGTCCAAAGTACTTTTTTCGGATGAAAGCAAATTTTGCATGTCATTCGGAAATCAAGGTGCCAGAGTCTGGAGGAAGACTGGGGAGAAGGAAATGCCAAAATGCCTGAAGTCCAGTCTCAAGTACCCACAGTCAGTGATGGTCTGGGGTGCCATGTCAGCTGCCGGTGTTGGTCCACTGTGTTTTATCAAGGGCGGGGTCAATGCAGCTAGCTATCAGGAGATTTTGGAGCACTTCATGCTTCCATCTGCTGAAAAGCTTTATGGAGATGAAGATTTCATTTTTCAGCACGACCTGGCACCTGCTCACAGTGCCAAAACCACTGCTAAATGGTTTACTGACCATGCTATTACTGTGCTCAATTGGCCTGCCAACTCTCCTGACCTGAAGCCCATAGAGAATCTGTGGGATATTGTGAAGAGAAAGTTGAGAGACACCAGACCCAACACTGTGGATGAGCTTAAGGCCGCTATCGAAGCAATCTGTGCCTACATAACACCTCAGCAGTGCCACAGGCTGATTGCCTCCATGCCACGCCGCATTGAAGCAGTCATTTCTGCAAAAGGATTCCAGACAAATTATTGAGTGCATAACTGAACATAATTATTTGAAGGTTGAGTTTTTTTTTTGTATTAAAAATACTTTTTTTTATGGGTCGGATGAAATATGCTAATTTTTTGAGATAGGAATTTTGGGTTTTCATGAGCTGTACGCCAAAATCATCAGTATTAAAACAATAAAACACCTGAAATATTTCAGTTGGTGTGCAATGAATCTAAAATATATGAAAGTTTAATTTTTATCAGTACATTACAGAAAATAATGAACTTTATCACAATATGCTAATTTTTTTTAGAAGGACTAGTATATGTATATGTATGTAGTGTGTTACCCTTGTGTTAAGACGTTGTCACTGTAATCTTTGTGTTTACACTGTTTTGCGGATTTTTGTAACCGTAAGCAAATCTGGTTGGTCAGAGGTGTAAGCCTACTAGCATGGGTGCAAGTCTCATACACGGAGATGAATTAACTATCTGCTCAGATCGGCACAATCTAATGCATACTCAGTTAAATTAAGAGTTAAGAGATGTAATATGAATGAAAACCTGAATGCACAAATTACAGAACAATTACATATATTTGTTATCTTTTAGCAGAATCCTCAGAGTGTATACTTATTTTTATATTAATATTCATTAGGATTTGTACTTGTTCTTTGTATGCATCTCTTGAATAAAGTTTACTTACTGACACAAAAGAAAGAACTCTCCGCTTTGCTGGGAGACTGCATCAGTGCAGGCTGTGTTCTAAACGAGTTCAACGGCACCCTTGTGCACTTGAAAGACCGGAAGTCTGTATAACCCACAGCAAGTACACTACTTTCGCAAGTACACTACTTTCGGTATTGAGCGCTTCACATATTGTAAGCGTTGATTGGCTGTTTTAAGCTTCATGTAAAGTAACTCGGTATAAATAAGTGACCTACTTGAAATTAATGTTGATATTATTTGATATATTTGATATTATTTTGCAATGTTATGTTTATAATAATTGATTTAGGGGTGTTTTATGAGATACGGTAATGGTATTTATGGATATATAGTACGGTATGAGCATCATACATCACACGTCATACGTCACTGTCACAACTTTCAATTTACTTTCGGCCGGCCGGAACCAATTAAAAACGTAAAACGGGGAGCATCTGTGTAAGCATCTATAGCATTGAATATGTATTTATTGATATTATATACACATATAGTACGTATAAGTCAGTCGGAGAGGGAGGGGGGGGGTGATCCTACTTCAAAGAAATTCGGCATTCGCGGAGGATCTTGGTTCTCATTCACCACAAAAAGTGAGGGTTCACTGTATTTACATAAAAAAATTACATTACTTTAAACACACACTCTTAGCTACACAGTGTAGCTTCAAATCCAAAGGCCCGCCCTTGTGATGGGTGCCGAATGAAAAGTAAACTCATCTCATCTCATCTTCTTCCGCTTAGTCCGGGGTCGGGTCGCGGGGGCAGCAACCTTAGCAAAGAGGTCCAGACATCCCTCTCCCGAGCCACTTCCTCCAACTCTCCCGGGGACACCGAGGCGGTCCCAGACAAGCCGAGAGACATAGTCCCTCCAGCGTGTTCTAGGTCGACCCGGGTCTCTTCCCGGTTGGACATGCCCGAAACACCACACCAGGGAGGCGTCAGGGGCATTCTAACCAGATGCCCGAGCCACCTCAACTGGCCCCTCTCAATGCGGAGGAGCAGCGGATCTACTCCGAAGCTCTCCCGGATGGCGGAGCTTCTCACCCTATCTCTAAGGGAGAACCCGCCACCCGGCGAAGGAAGCTCATTTCAGCCGCTTGTATCCGTGATCTTGTTCTTTCGGTCATTACCCAAAGCTCGTGACCATAGGTGAGGGTTGGAACGTAGATCGACTGGTAAATTGAGAGCTTCGCCTTGCGGCTCAGCTCCTTTTTCACCACGACGGACCGGTACAGGCACCGCTTAACAGCAGAGGCTGCAGCGATCCGCCTGTCGATCTCTCGCTCCATCCTTCCCTCACTCGTAAACAAGACCCCAAGATACTTAAACTCCTCCACTTGGGGCAGGACCTCATCCCCGACCCAGAGGGTGCATTCCACCATTGTCCGACTGAGAACCATGGCCTCGGACTTGGAGGTACTGATCTTCATCCCGGCTGCTTCGCACTCAGCTGCGAATCGCTCCAATGAGAGCTGGAGGGCCCGACTTGATGAAGCCAAAGGACAACATCATCCGCAAAGCAGAGATGATATCCGATGGCCACCGAACCAGAACCCCTCATCGCCGATTGCGCTTAGAAATTCTGTCCATAAAAATTATGAACAGAATCGGTGACAAAGGACAGCCTTGGCGGACTCCAACTCCCACCGGAAACGAATCCGAGCTGCTGTTACCAATACGGACCAAACTCTGGCTCCGTGATACAGCGACCGAATAGCTCGTAGCAACGGATCCGAACGCCGCACTCTCGAGCACGCCCCACAAGATCTTTCGAGGGACACGGTCGAAAGCCTTCTCCAAATCCACAAAGCACATGTGGACAGATTGGGCAAACTCCCATGCCCCCTCCAGAATCCTGTGGAGCGTATAGAGTTGGTCAAGAGTGCTGCGGCCAGGACGAAAACCACATTGTTCCTCCTGAATCCGAGGTTCGACTATCGGTCGGATCCTCCTCTCTAGTACCCCTGCATAGACTTTACCAGGTAGGCTGAGGAGTGTAATTCCCGATAATTGGAACACACCCTCCGGTCCCCTTCTTAAAAATTGGGACCACCACCCCAGTTTGCCAATCCAGAGGTACAGCCCCCGATGACCACGCGATGTTGCATAATATATTATATAATATAATATATATTATATATATAATATATATATAAAATATATATTATATAATATATAATTAATATCTAATTTTAGTTTGCTTTCTTATCTTCTAGTGTATTTTTGCAAACTTAAGTATTTATTCATCTCAGTATCAGTGAATAACATTGAATAGTCCTCATGTCGTTTATAGAGTCGTCATTCATTAACTTTCTCATGGATGTTGTCACACTTGTATTGCCGGATGGTCTGTCGCTTAGCATCATCATTAAGTCGAACTTGCTGAACCCCTTTGACTTTTACCCTTCATCCACCCCGATCTGCCATCGCAGCTGCTCTAGTAATGTACGATATTTGCCAGATGACCTCGTGAGATGCAGCCGTGTTTGGGCTGCCAAAGGATGAGGTTGAACCTCCACCCCCCACCCCCACCCCCTCACCACCGCATGAACGTCATTTCCTGAATCGTGGTGGATTAAAATAAATAAATTAAACAAAATGCTTTCATAGAGCTCTGTGTTTGTGAACCAATCTCTCCAGGTGACATTTCATGCTGCTCTCAGCATGTGAGTAAAGGCAGGAGATATCAACACAAGCCTGGAAGAAGTTGCGTCTAAGGTCTGGGTGGGGAGGGGGGAGGGGGGTTGCTTTGATTTTTAAACCATGCCGATGCAGCCAAGTGCTTTCCAGGCCTGATTGAGGCGTAGCTCGACATCTCTCTCAACGGAATTGACGTTGCCACCAAGGTAGTTGATTTCGGCTGACTTTTTGATTTTGTTGTTTTTCCAGAGATTTGATCATTTAATTGAAAGCATAAAGTCACTTTTACAGGCATTCACGTACAGACCAATACCTCCAAGTCAGTTCTTTTTAAGCGGAGTAAAGAGGCAGTGTTGGCTGTGCTGTCAGAAACGAGAGCAGGGTCATCAGCATAATTAGCTTCGCTAATTTTCTGTGCAGGATAGTGACAGCTAGTAGCTTTCACCATGTTTAATCCTGGATCACTGTGATGGTCCACAGATGATCAAAGAGAGGCTAGACAGATAACAAATGGTGACCAGGCAAGTGTACCGCCCTAGTGGACCGTGTGAGTAAATCAAATGGGTTGGCGTCTCTATCTGAGGAAGGACACATGGACTCATGGACGTGTGTACATGCAGAGCATCAGGTTTGCACACACTGTTTCTCTGGGCGTATCATAAGGACGCCATACGACAAAGATGAATAGATTGTGTTGGGAGCATGTATATACAGTAAATGTGAGTGTGGCGGGTCAGGTGAATCAGAAACTTCGAGAATGGAACTTTCTGAAACATTGGGTAGGTTATATTAAGGAACTGGTGCGGGCTGGCTCCAGCTTCTCCCGTCTCGTGCAGCCTCTTCCCGTCTCTTCAAGGCTCTTCCAGTCTCTTTGGGTCTCTTCGGCATGCAGATCTTCTAAGGAAACTCATCGCGGCGGCTCATCTCACCCAAGGCGGATCATGGAACAAGTTTCGACAAAGTTTCGTTGTTCGGGACTTCATCGCCAAAGTCCATCGTCCACGTTCACCCACAACCAACGCAAAGATTTTAATAATTTGTTTCTGTCTAACGTAGGATTACAAGCCTTTCCCTGCCAGCGCGCATTGCCTTGCCTTGTTTATATTATTAAATTGTATATAGTTTATGTTGTGGGTTGTCGTGCTTTACTGGTTCCCCGGGGCAATTTACTTATAAATTCCATACGTAACAAAATTGGGGTCTCGTCCGATAGAATCCATTTGGCATACCTAACAATTATTTCTACTATGTTACCATTTTAATCGGTTTTACAGAAGACCTGTTTGGAATTTATTTATTTATTCATTTATTTATTTATTTATGTATTTGTTGGATTAACTCTTTGAAGATAAACATAATTGTGAGAATTTGGCTAGTTAACATTTTTTTTTTTTTTTTTTTACAGACACCATTGTGCTTTTTGGTGAAGTAGGGGGGTCTTGCCATGATTGGAAAGAATTAGGTTAAATTTTTGCAGCGGTTGTGGTAAGTGTGATCTCTCTGTGATTTGTTGAACCCATGGGATGCATCTATGGACCCATCCGTCGATAGGATTTTTAAAGTAGACAGGATTTCAAAACTGGAGAAGTAATTCGTTAAAAGTTCCAGTCTTCCAGACTTCAGACGAGATGTTTCTTTTTGACAGTATGTTTTTTTTTTTTTTAAACATTAAAGACCTCTCCCACAGAGACACTCTCTTTCTTGATAGTCAGCACCTCGTGTACTATCTGTCTATTTGGGCTATTAATGATATCTGGAGGTTTGAAGAGAAGATTCTGAAAGTGCTCCTTCCAGAGATTCAGATGTTCCTCTTCACATAAAGCTTTACCTTGTTTGCACTTTTTCTCCTGCAGATCCAGTGTATGTTTCAATGCGGTCATGGCTGCTTTCATTTGCTTGAAAAGGTGATCAAGCCAATTTTGTCAGAAAGTCGGGCTTTTTGTTCTAACTTATAAACGGCAGAGAGGGACCTTTGAGACTTTTTAAACTTGCCTTTATTCGCTCGTGTAAGTATTTGTGGCATTTTTTAGGTAGTTTCACTGTTTGGTTATTTCTACGGACTCAAAGGGTGTATGATGTTTTGACTTTGGCTTTCATTTAATTTCAAAGTTACTATCCTCCTTACTGATCTTACCGACCTGAGTGTCGAGCCTCAGCAGAAGCAACTAATTCTCCTAGTTGGAGATTGAATAATACTATTCTGACATTAAATATGGCAGTAAAACCATCTTATTTGCACTTGAAAATATAACAAATTCTTCTTTTCCTGGTAGCCAACTTTGAACCAGTATACTGGACAGAATTTGTTGGATGTTCCCATGTTTAACTGGAAAACTGGTGATGTGGGATGATTAACAGGTTTCAATTTCAGACTTAATCTGGTGGCATGATGACGCAGTTGTTAGCATGTCTGTCTTGTAACAAGAAGGCCAGGGTTTGATTCCTGTGGTCTCAGGTGTTTCTGGTTAAAGTTTGCTTGTTCACTTTGCATGTGCTTGTGTGAGTTTCCTCAGGTCCAACAGTCCAAAAACCAGAACCCGAAATATGCAAAGTAGTCTAATTGTCTTTTTTTCCCAAATCATCCTTAAGTGTGAGTGTCTGCATGGTTGTGTAAGTGATGCCTGCAATGTCTACGATGGCCTTGCAAGCTGTTCAGGATGTACCCTGCCCTCACCCATAGTCAGCTGAGATGGGTACCAGCCTCTTTGTGACTCTAATTAGGATTAAACAGCTTAGGTGGTGATAACAACAATGATACACCTTTGAATCCCAACATTGAGTCACAACTACAGGACTAGGAGACATTTGCTATTGTCTGTGAGATGTGTGTCTTCTCCCCAACATCAAGTATACATTGTTCTTCATCAAACATGGCCTTTTTTTGCCAAACACATACCGCCACCATGCTGGTTCCCATTGTTTAGTCAGTATCCTTGGCAGTGGGGGCCAGGGGAGTACTACCATCAGGTAAAGGTAAAGTCCATTGGGCTTTTTACACCCAAGCCGAGTGGCTCATCAGGGCAGTATTTATCCCCGGTTTCCATAGTGTGAAGCTATCACGAATTCAACTCCTCCTGGATGGGGCGCTAGTTCATCGCAGATTACCTTCCCAGTATATTTTACTGGTGCCCATTTATACTGCTGGGTGAAGAGAGGCACACTTGTGGTTAAGACCTTGCCCAGGGGTCTTAGGACAGTGGGGGTCCAACTGTGATTTGAACACACAACCTTCCAATCATGAGAACAGCACCCTAATCACTACACCACTGGCCCCACAGTGCTACCATGGACTCAAGGTGAATTGCCTATTTTCAAGATGAAACAAGGCACCCTTAAGCAACCATGAATTATCACAAGTGTGCTGTTATGTTTTAAAAGATATAATCTTTAATATGGAGACACTTTTCCATAAAAAAAAGGTGTTCAGGAAACATTCACAAAAGGAGTCTACAGTAGGGCCAGCTGCTTTGAAACAGCAAAGAAAGCCTGGCTGACCCTCACATTTTATTAAAATTCAGCAGTGAAACTTTTACCAAAGTATCCACACCATCAATTAGTCTCTGTACAATTGAGTATTTTAGCACATCATATAATTAATTAATTCAGTTTCTGAACAGCTTAATTCCAATTAGGCTCACAAAGAAGGTGGACACGGTCGAAAGCCTTCTCCAAATCCACAAAGCACATGTGGACAGATTGGGCAAACTCCTATGCCCCCTCCAGAATCCCGTGGAGCGTATAGAGTTGGTCAAGTGTGCTACGGCCAGGACGCAAACCACGTTGTTCCTCCTGAATCCGAGGTTTGACTATCGGTCGGATCCTCCTCTCTAATACCCCTGCATAGACTTTCCCAGGAGGGCTGAGGAGTGTAATTCCCCGATAATTGGAACACACCCTCCGGTCCCCCTTCTTAAAAATCAGGACCACCACCCCAGTTTGCCAATCCAGAGGTACAGCCCCCGATGACCAGGCAATTTTGCAGAGACGTGTCAACCAAGACAGCCCTACAGCATCCAGAACCCTGAGATATTCCGGGTGGATCTCGTCCAACCCCGGAGCTTGACCACCAAGGAGCTTTTTGACAACTTCAGTGACCTCAACTCCAGTGATGGGCGGACCCCCACCAAAACCCCCAGGGCCTTCCTCCTCCACAGAGGGTGTGTTGGTGGGATTGAAGAGGTCCTCAAGGTATTCCCTCCACCTCTTGACGACATCCCTAGTTGAGGTAAGCAGCTCCCCACCTCCACTGTAAACAGTGTTTGTGGAGAACTGCTTCCCCCTCCTAAGGCATTGGATGGTGGTCCAGAACCTGTTTGAGGCCAACCGATAATCACTCTTCAGGCCCTCACCGAACTCCTCCCATGCCCGAGATTTTGCATCTGCAACAGCCTTGGCTGCAACACGTTTGGCCTACTGGTACCTGTTTGCTGCCTCGGGAGTCCCACAGGCTAATAAAACCCGATAGGCCTCCTTATTCAGCTGGACGGCCCCCTTCACCGCAGGTGTCCACCACCGGGTTTGGGGATTACCACCATGACAAGCACTGATGACCTTACGGTCACAGCTATGGGCTGCCGCCTCAGCAGTGGAGGCATGGCCCATTCGGATTCCATGTCACCCACCTCCTCCGGGACGTAGTTGTAGCTCTGCCAGAGGTGGAAGTTAAAGGCCTCTCGAACAGGGGACTCCACCAAACGTTCCCAGCAGACCCTGATTACACGCTTGGGCCTGCCAAGTCTGGAAGGCAGCCTCCCCCATCACCGAAGCCAACTCACCACCAGGTAGTGATTGGTAGACAGCTCAGCTCCTCTCTTCACCCGAGTATCCAGAACATATAGTCGTAAGTCCGATGACACAACTACAAAATCAATCATCAAATTGTGACCTCGGGTGTCCTGGTGTCAAGTGCACTTATGGGCACACTTTTGTTCGAACATGGTGTTTGTAATAGACAAACTGTGATGAGCACAGAAGTCTAACAACGAAACACCATTCAGGTTCAGACTGGAGAGGCCGTACCTACCGATCACTCCCTTCCAGGTCGCACTATCATTGCCCATATGGGTGTTGAAGTCTCCCAAGACGTGTGAGCCTCTCTAGGGAGCGTTCTCTCACCCCCCAAAGACTCCAAAAAGGGTGGGTACTCTGAACTGTCATTTGGTGCATAAGCACAAATAATAGTCAGGACCCGTCCTCTCGCCCGAAGACGGAGGGAAGCTACCCTTTCGTCAACTGGGGAGAACCCCAACATTTTGGCACCGAGACGGGGGGCAACAAGAATACCCATACCGGCTCACCGCCTCTCCCCATGAGCAACTCCAGAATAGAATAGAATAAGGTCCATCCTCTCTCGAGATGGATGGTTCCAGAGCCCAAATTATGCGGTGAAGTGAGCCTGACTATATCTAGTCGGTATCTCTCCATCTCGCGCACCAGATCAGGCTCCTTCCCTGCCAGAGAGGTGACAGAACCCATGCCTTCGGCTGCCACCCAAGTAACACTGCACCCGACCCCTAAAACACCTCCCACAGGTGATGGGTCCATGGGAGGGTGGACCCATGTCTCCTTTTCGGGCTAAGCCCGGCTGGGCTCCATGTGCAGAAGCCCGACCACCAGGCGCTTGCCTTTGAGCCCCTTCCACCAGGCCTGGCTCCAGGAGGGGACCCCGGTGACCCGCGTCCGGGCAAGGGAGACTGCTTCCTGTGCTCTCTCTCTCTCTCATATGTCATGTGTCATAGGGGTTTTTTGAGTCGCACTTCGTCTGGACCTTCACCCCGGACCTGTTTGCCTTAGGTGAACCTTCCAGGGGCATTTGCCACCAACAACATAACTCCAAGGATCATTAGGTCATGCAAACCCCTCCACCACGATAAGGTGGCGATTCAGGGAGGGGCGTTTCAGAGTAGCAGAACCGTATTAGGATGTTCCGACCTCCATACTTGACGATAAACTCCCTGGTGGATAGATGCTCACCCACTTACAAACATTCGTTTTACAAACATTCAGAGATACGAACATCCGGTCCGAGGTCAAGAGTGAAAGTGAAAGTGAAATGAAATTGAAGAACAAGTAGAAATAGAAATGAAATAAAATCTTTAGAATGATATATCATAAATATAAGTATGAATATGATTAAACATTATCCTGATGTACACTTAATACTAGGCTTCGGCAGAGGCGTGTGGCAGACGTGCTTTACATGATACATTTCTGAACTCCTGAGAAAAATTTCAAAGAAGAAACAAATTGACTGCAGTATTATAATGAACTGGATAAGAGTGAAACCCTCTGTAAATCTGATCAGATCCGCTGTGCTGTGCTTGAGAGGAACCAGGAGTTTAAACACGGGACATAATGATATTCATAATGTGATGAATATGGAGAGAGAGAGAGAGAGAGAGAGAGAGAGAGAGAGAGAGAGAGAGAGAGAGACGTTAAAAGTTTTCTAAGTGTTTAATTTCATGTCCCCCACTAGTATAACCTTTCCACGTGTGAGCCGGTAATGTGCACATGCTGCTCTCAGAGGTCAGCACATCTTGCACCATTACAGCGACGCGCAGCCTGAAGTGCATGTGCGGCTGCTGTGCACCTCCAGATCCTACACAGATAACTTCATTATCTGGGACCGGGGACCGGGACCGGTGGGTGAAATGGTGTGCCTTGGCAATGCTGAGTGGTTTTGATGTGCAGGATGATGGTTACTGCGGTGCCACGGGAGGAATGATGTCATTAACAATGATTTGTGATGGTTATGGTTTAACACCATAAAGACTTTTAAAGCTTCAGGCGTGCGGGCAGCAGGTTGAGTCGAGTCGGGTCAACGTGGAGCTGTGTGAGACACAAACCATGAATCATATTGGGAAATGATTTACAAATGATTCACCAATCAAACAGAATTATGTAGGAAGCATTACATACACTTCGGGTAAATAAATAAATAAATCAGATTATCTTCATGTCGACGTTTGATTATAGTTATCCTGTGCTCCTTCCAAGAGCAACCAGAAGCTGATCAGTTCAATTGTACAGTTGTAGCATTGCCTGTGTGTGCGTGTGTATGCGTGTGTGTGTGCGTGTGTGTGAGAGAGAGAGAGAGAGAGAGAGAGAGAGAGAGAGCGAGAGAGACTATGCTTTCAATTAGACTGAGCTCAAGAGCATCATTACACCGCACGGTCAGTTATGTAATAACTCAGAGAGAGAGAGAGAGAGAGAGAGAGAGAGAGAGAGCGAGATCGTATACAGTACAAACTCGTATAGGTTACTTATACAAAGTTTAAACATACGTTCCCCTCTAAAGAATGCCCTGTAACAACTTACAAACAAATTCATCTAAGAACGGCCGTCTGGAACCTAACTCGTTTGTAAGCTGGGGAGCGTCTGTAATGTCCGCAATCCTTCATTCTTCAAATAAGCTGATTATTATTTTTTTTTTCTTTACATGCTCGTATACAGAATTTAGAAGCCCAGCTCAGAGGAGGTCTGCGTAGGGTGTAGGAATGGAGATGATTACAGCTTATGGTCCTGTGTGTAGCTGTTGTTCTTGCTGCTTTTAGGTCCCCCTGCAACTCAGGACTCCTTCATCATCATCATTAGACTGAGAACATATTGGGAAATTTTGCATGGCACACCTTTTAGGAATGATTCATTGAGGTTCTATCTGGAGGAATGAAAACTGTGCAGCTGTGTGCATGTGCACATCTTCAGAGAAATGCGGTCAAAATGAGAAGTTCTGAATACCACTTATACCGCTGTCTGCATCCGCCCACAATCCCTAAGTGTGTTGTATAAAAATTTATTTGCACTACTGATTTTATTTAGCATACCGTATTTCCTCAGCTCTCTATAATAAATCCTTGGCTTTGACACTGATACATCCCGTAATGTCATAGCATTTCTCAGATGAATAAACAGCTCTGGCGGCACAGTGCCAGAGCGTTCGGGTGTTTCTGTGTGAGGTTCTGTGCACGTTCTCCTCTTTCCTGAGTGGATTTCTTCTTACATTCTTACATTATATACATTTGGCTGCTTGGTTGTTCAAAATTAACTTTAGGTTGGACTGACAGGTAGTGGTGGCCTAGCGGTAAAGTGCTGGATTACCGATCCCAAGGTTGGGGGGTGGGGTGGGGGGTTCAAGCCCCACTCTCAATGGGTTGTCACTGCTGTCTCCCCTAGTACAGCTAACTGGGTTATCAAAGGCCGGCCATGTCTCTCACTGTCCTATGGCGTGAGGCATGTTAAAGAACCATTGCTGACTTGTGTTCATCAAGTGTAGCAGCATAGCAGTTAGCATGTTTCTGCCCTACGATGGCCTGGTGTACTCTTCCCTCGCCCAGAGTCGGCTGATATGGGTGCCAGCCTCCTCGCGACCCTAATCAGGATTAACAGTTCAGAAAATGAATGAATGAATGAATGAATGAATGAATGAATAAATGGAGGTTTCAGTGTGAGTGTGAAGGTTTGGGTGTCAGCTGTGCGATGGATGAGTGTGCTGATTAGGGTCCAATACCCCCCCCCCCCTTCACTCAGAGTTTAGACAGGCTCCAGCCTCCCTGTGACCCGTATTGAATTAAATGGTTTGGTAAATTAATGATTTAATAAACAGCGCCATTTTATAATTAAGCACAGCTTAATGAGTGTGTCTTCTTTTTCAGCGGCTGGGTTAATCTCTGTTCAATGTACAAGAGCTACACGGTAGAATAAAATGATCCTGCGACTGATTCATTTCAGTCAACGAGTATGTTAATACCAGTGTGAGACCAATTGTTGCTCATGAACTGCAATAAATCATATATAAACACTTAATTTCGAGAGCGAGAGAGAGAGAGAGAGAGAGAGAGAGAGAGAGAGAGCGAGAGAGAGAGAGAGAGAGAATGAAAAATATTAGCTGACCAAATGACAGATTGCCTCCAGGTAATCTCAAGTACTCAATTTTGTTATCTATTCAGTTAAGAGTCTTCAATGTAGAATAATTGCGACAAAGCTATTCACTGCACTAATAATTTATGATCCGATGACAGACAACCCCAAAGCAAGTGGAGCTGAGCGCTGTAAAGGCAATCACATACACACACACACACACACACACACACACTTCTTCTGAGACAGGTCCCAGCTTCCTCGTGAACTGAGTAAGATTAAGCGATTGGATAAACAAATAAATTAATTAATGTATAAACGCATTCTAGATTATTTATAATCCCCGAGACTTGGCCACCATTACTACTCCACTGCTGTTACAATGCATTACTATAAATAAACTCATGTTATCCACTCATAAACTGTAATGGTTTATGAGCTGTTATGTTATGCTCATGAACTTTTAAACGTTTTAGTCATTGGATCTTCTTTCTTCTTTTCCTTTTGGCTTTTTCGTTTCTTTTTTTTTTTCTTTCAGGGGTTGCCACAGCGAATCATCTGATGCATAGGTTTTTACGTTGGATGCCCTTCCTGACACAACCCTTTAGCAAGGGACAGAAACACGCTTGACGGCTTTGCAGCTCCTCTTTATGAAAGTCAGCAATGGTTCTTTTACATGAACCTCTCACCATAGACATGTGAGAGACATGGCCGGCCTGGTGGTAAAGGGTGCTGGATCGCTGATCCAAAGGTTGGGGATCAGCGATCCAGCACCCTTTACCACCAGGTCACCACTGCCACACTTTAGTCATTGGATTTTAAGTGTAAATTCAGACCCCTTGATTTTAACAACAGTGTTGTGTATTACGCTCCTACATATTGTGCTATATTATGTATCTTAATTTTATGCTAATATTATGCTAATGCTAATGCAAGGCTTATAAATATAAAACTGTATAAAGGCTGATGTCATGTCATATTATATCATGTCAATGCCTTATAATCGTTTTTACTGTAGGAGCAATGCTGCTGTATTGCAAGGCGGCACAGCATATTCTCCCTGTGCTTGCATGAGTTTCATCCTGGTACTCTGGTTTCCCCCTACAGTCCAAAAACATACACATGAGGCAGAGTTATTTTTCCAAATTATTATTATTATGGATGCTTATATAGCACATTATTCATACACATGTATGCTCAATGCACATGAGAATATTGTGTTGTTCTATCCTTTTTGATGCTGAGCACCAAGCAGGAAGCAACAACTCCCAAATTTTAATGTCTTATGGTATGACGTTGCCAGATTTGAACTCTGACCTTCCAGATGATAAAGTGGACGCTCAACCAACTGAGCTAAATCCCCAGTAAATTCCCTCTATGTGTGTTAATGAGAAAGGATAACGCAGGTGTCGCCCTCTAGTGATCTGGCAAGCTGTTTAGGGTGTACCCCGCCTTCACGCAATGTCAACTGAGACAGGCTCCAGCCTCCCAGCGACCCTAATAGGATTTCAGCAAATGAGTGATAATAATTTATAATATTACTCATCATATTTTTTTTTTTGTTTGTAATGCAGCCATGAGGCGGGGGGGGGGGGGGGGGGCACACTAACCAGTGTCTCTCCCCCTCATGCCGGTCCCATGCCTGGAGAAATGCAGAGGGTTGTGTCAGGAAGGGCATCCGACGTAAAACCAATGCCAAACTTTTATGATGCAAATCAGAAGTATTACCCCCATACCGGATCGGTCGAGGCCCGGGTTAACAACGACCGCCATCAGTGCTGTCAATCAACAGGGTGCTGATGGATGTGGTGAAGGAAGACATGAAGGTCGTTGGAGTCAGAAAAGAAGATGCAGAGGATAGGGTGAGATGGAGGCGGATGATTTGCTGTGGCGACCCCTGAAGGGACCAGCCGAAAGTAAAAGAAGAAGATATTTTTTTGTTTGTATTATACATGTTTTAAAAGGTTATAGATTCGTCTTCTTCTTCTTCTTCTTCTTCTTTTCCTTTCGGCTGCTCCCCTCAGGGGTCGCCACAGCGAATCATCTGCCTCCATCTCACCCTATCCTCTGCATCTTTTTCTCTTACACCAACTGCCTTCATGTCCTCCTTCACCACGTCCATGAATCGTCTCTTTGGTTTACAAGGTTATACATTATCTGAGGAAATTAATTCATCCATTCATTCATGAACCGTTTAATCCAAATTAGTGTCGCAGGGAGGCTGATACCCATCTCAGCCCACTCTAGACAAGGGCAATGGTATAACCTGGACAGCTTGCAAGGCCATCACAGGGCCAACACTCACACAGCCATTCACACTCGCACTTAGAGGTTCGGATTTGGAACAGTTGGTGAACCTACTGTGGGTGTTTTTGGACTGTGGAAGGAAACTGGAGTACCCGGAGGAAACCCACGCAAGCACAGGGAGAATATGCAAACGCCACACACATGTGTGATCAGAATACATGTGTGTGAATGAGAAGGACCCAGGAGGAACGGTGATGTTACAGGGAGCAGAGATAACGAAGGTGGAGGATTTTAAGTACTTAGGCTCAACAATCCAGAGCAATGGAGAGTGTGGAAAAGAGGTGAAGAAGCG
Organism: Plotosus lineatus; assembly: GCA_024760905.1. Taxonomy (NCBI): domain Eukaryota; kingdom Metazoa; phylum Chordata; class Actinopteri; order Siluriformes; family Plotosidae; genus Plotosus; species Plotosus lineatus. The sequence goes on along the minus strand of CM045730.1, from coordinate 67,240,157 downwards.
TGTGCAGGCAGGCTGGAATGGTTGAAGAAAAATGTCCGGTGTGATGTGCGATAGGAGAGTGTCAGCAAGAATGAAGGGAAAAGTGTATAAGACGGTGGTGAGGCCAGCGATGTTGTATGGCTTAGAAACAGTGGCGCTGAGGAAAAGGCAGGAGGCAGAGCTGGAGGTAGCGGAGATGAAAATGTTGAGGTTCTCTCTGGGAGTAACGAGGATGGATAGGATCAGAAATGAGTACATCAGAGGGACAGCACATGTAAGGCGTTTTGGAGACAAAGTCAGTGAGGCTGGATTGAGATGGTTTGGACATGTACAGAGGAGGGATAGTGAGTATATTGGCAGTAGGATGCTGAGGTTGGAACTACCAGGCAGAAGGCCTCGAGGAAGACCAAAGAAGAGATTTATGGATGTGGTGAAGGAAGACATGAAGGTCGTTGGAGTCAGAGAAGAAGATGCAGAGGACAGGGTGAGATGGAGGCGGATGATTTGCTGTGGCGACCCCTGAAGGGAGCAGCCGAAAGAATAAGAAGACACAGAAATACCGAAGCTAGTAATCGAACCCCAGCATTCTTCCCATGAAGCAGACATGCGGACCACTATGCAGCCGTGCTGTTGAGCTGTGAAAGTTATATACATTTTGCTTCATCATGTTTTGTTAAATTGGATTTTTATTTATTTTTATTTTTTATTTTATTTTTTTTTACTGCTAGAGTTGCTAAATCAGCTGCATGCATACCCCATAAATCAGAATAAGAACGCTTTGACCAGCTGTTCGTGCATAATCCACTCAATGATCAATTCCTGAGACGGAAGTCTTTCTGATTAGACCTCTGAATTACTCGAGAGCTGATTGGTCCCTGTGAGAGTTCCTCGTTGAGATGAAGGAGCGCAGACGAAGCTCTTGGGTTGCTCTCTGTAAACCCACTAATAGCATGAAAGGATCAGGAATAGCCTGAAGCAGAATGGTGAAACTGTGGGAGGATGAGGGGGTGATACAGCAAAAGCTTTCTGTCGGGCTTTCTTTCTTTTGTCCTCTCGCATTCTTTTTTAAAAATACTTCAGTGCGATCTGTAGGCGAGTGACGATTATTTACAGGAATGGTGTTATTGAACTCTAGCTATCTTTCAACAGTTGGGGGGGCACAGAATGACTCAAAGTGTGTAAGGTTAGATGAAAGCTTTAGAAGTTTTGGAGAGAATGATTCATTTATTTATTCACTTTAACCCCTTGACACAGACGGATACGTACTTTCTTTCACACTTTCTCCTCTCAACCCTTCCGTCTCTCTGAACTCGCTGAAATGAAACAAAGGAGCATCAGTTTAAAAAATGCTTGAAAAGAGCGAGGTGTTAAGCATTCTTACTGAAGAGCATCGCAGCTTATGCTTATAAATATAAAATTGTATTTATATTATAATATCTAATACAGTGGTACCTCGACTTAAGGGTCTCCCTTATAACGAATTTTCCATGATACGAGCTTCGATCCCATGAAAAATCTCCCTGATCCAATGAGAAAATGTTTGACTTATGAGCTCTCCTGGGGAGAATACAGGCCTGTATTCTTCCGCGTGTATTCCGCCGCGCTCCAAGAATGCCTTGTACAGTGCTTCTTTGTTATTTTCTGTGATGCCCCCAATAGGAAGGAAAAAAATAAAACATTTCAGCCCCCACCCCACCCCCTCCCCGCTTGTGATTATAAATATTGTTTACTGCACTTCATATCATTTTCTTGGTGCTTTTTCCCTACATCATAGAGAACCAGTGAGAGCGCTACTGCCACTTGGTGTAGAGGATGCGCAATCACACTGGTCCGGTATGTTAGAAAACCATGTTCCCAAGTGTCATACGCGCAAATTAGCCTCGTTAAAACAGTTAAAAAATCCAAAAAATTAAATGCATAAATAAATAAAAAGTAAAAAAAAATTAGTAGTGTTAATGTTAAGTGCTATTCTTAAGTTCAGATGCACATACTGTATGGTTTATTGGCTTATTGTTCATTCTTGTTTTATTATTATTTATTGTCAATTACAGTATTATTAAAGTTACTGTACATGTGTTATTATTGCGAAATGTTTATTGTTACATGTTTATCTTAAATATATTATGTCAAATATACATGTTTGCGTCAGGTGATATGAGTTTGGGAGGGGGTTGGAATGGATTAATTAGTTTTATATTGTTTCCGGTGGGGAATTTTTGTTTCATCTAACGAATGTTTCCACTTACGAGCTTGCACTCGGAACGGATTAATTTCATAAGTCGGGGTACCACTGTACAGTATATGTGTCAGGAACTTCTATGTCGGCCATATGTATCTTCTTCTTTTCCTTTCGGCTGTTCCCTTCAGGGGTCGCCACAGCAAATGATCTGCCTCCATCTCTCCCTATCCTCTGCATCTTCTACTCTTACTCCAACGACCTTCATGTCCGCCTTCACCGCATCCATAAATCTTCTCTTTGGTCTTCCTCTGGGCCTTTTGCCTGGTAGTTTCAACCTCAGCATCCTACAACCAATATACTCACTATCCCTCCTCTGTACATGTCCAAACCATCTCAATCTAGCCTCTCTGACTTTGTCTCCAAAACATCTAACATGTGCTGTCCCTCTGATGTACTCATTTCTGATCCTATCCATCCTCGTTACTCCCAAAGAGAACCTCAACATTTTCATCTCTGCTACCAATATATTGATGACATGTTGTAATGCAATACAGTACTAATTTTCTAATAATTATTAATTGAAAGGCAGCACGGCATACGGAAGCACGGTGGCCTAGTGGTTAGCATTGAGTGCCTGTGTGGAGTTTTTAGGTTCTCACTGAGCTTGCTGTGAGGTTCCTCCAGGTATTCCGGTTTCCTCACATAGTTCAAAAGCATGGTCAGTAGGCTAATTGACTGTCCCGAATTGCCTCGAGGTGTTAGTGTGAGTGTAAACGGTTGTATGCGTGTTGCCATGCACTGGCCTGGCAAGCTGTCCAGGGTGCACCATGTTTACATCAAGTGTGAGCTAAGATGGGCATGGGGAATGAAATCAATGCATTCCAGGAGTAGCGATGTTTATAATGCATTTATTCATCATCATCATTACTTCCCTACAGGCATGAGATTGGCCTCAGGGCACGACTGTCTGGAGTTGGGAAACCTCTTCTCCAACGATCGCTCAACGTCTGGTTTGTTTATCATTGTTTCAGGGCCTGATGTTTGTCAACTCCAAGAAGTTCTTCAACCTTTTTCTCGCCTGTTCTCCTGTCAATTGATTGCTTAGTGTATTGTATTTATTAGGCATGCTGCACATATCTTCTTCCTTTCCTTTCGGCTTTTCCCTTCAGGGGTCGCCACAGCAAATCATCTGCCTCCATCTCACCCTATCCTTTGCAGCTTCTTCTCTTACACCAATGACCTTCATGTCCTCCTTCACCACATCCATGAATCGTCTCTTTGGTCTTCCTCTAGGCCTTTTGCCTGGTAGTTCCAGCCTCAGCATCCTATTACCAATATAAGGCATGCTGCACATATGTGCTTTGTATTTGAGACACCGGATGTGACAGACATCATCTATGGGTCTTGATTACGTAATTTGGTGTAATTTAGCGAAGGAGATCTTGAAGGCCCAGTCTAATTCCCTGTCAACTAAAGGCGCTTGATCTTGTTCTTCTCTGCATAGGCCTTTGGGTAGTCTGTTGGGCATTTTACACCCGAGCCTAGCGGCTCATCAGGCCGGTGCTTATCCCGGTTTCCATAGCGTGAAGCTACCAGGAATTCAACTCCTGGATGGGGTGCTAGTTCATCGCAGATTACCTTCCCAATATATTTTAATGGTGCCCATTTATACTGCTGGGTGAAGAGAGGCACACTTGTGGTTAAGACCTTGCCCAGGGGTCTTAGGACAGTGGGGGTCTAACTGGGATTCGAACACACAACCTTCCGATCATGAGCACAGCACCCTAACCACTATGCCTCTGGCCCCATGCACAGGCACATGCACAGGATGGTATATTTTTCATTGCATAACCCCCAGGTATCATCTTTCTGAGGAACCCATTCCACACAGCATTCAGCTTCTTTAGTCCACTGCTTGATAATTGTGATATCTGGACACTGTGTTATAAATGGGACCTGTACAAGCAGTCAATATCTTCATGCAAGTGTTGAGGTGGATTTCTCAGGTCAGTGAGCGAATGTTTCGGTTCAATCCATTTTTCGAATGCTGATGCAATTCTTTGGTGAAAAAACATTTCTGGCTTCCCAGTGTTCATAATAACATGGCACAGGTACTGAAACTGCCTCACATTCGTTATTTCCGCATTGTTTACTGACAGTAGGCTTGTTCTAGATTGTTTGCTTTTGTCAACATTGAAGGCCATGGATTCACTATTTTTATACGACATCTTTAGCCCAAATCTTGAGAACATGTTGCCGTACAGTATATCTCTAGTATCTTCTTTAGCACATCCAGGTTCTCAGAAAACACTGCATACATGAGCTCTAATATTCTGGTCACTCCATATGACTTCCTAGTTCAAAGTTCTCGAGGAGGCACTTCATTTCGTATAATAAGCCCTGTATGCACGTCTCATGGCAAAATCCTCTCAGGAGCACCATGGCGACATCCAACGTCGGTGTTGAAGTAATTGTTGGTGAATTTTATAAATGCCTTTTTGTTGGTGCATAAAAATTTGAGGATTGAGGTCAGTTTAGGGCAGCATGTTATGTGGCACCCAATCAAATGCTGCCTTCAAGTTGATATAGCAGCCAATGAGTGGGTTGTGCTCTTTCTTTAGTATATGTCGTACAATGTAGTTGCATCACAGGTGGATCGATTATTTCGGAACCCAAACTGTGTAGGCAGTAGGATGCGCTCATAATTCGACCTCATTCTTTGAACAACCACCAGAGATCACATTTTCAATAGCGTTGCTCTGATGGACAGATTCTGGTAGTTTCCCACCAGTGATCTTCAACCCTTCTTGTGAAGACAGGTTATGGAAGAAAACACCCATCTGCTCGGGACCATCACATATTTCCAAATTGTTGCCATCAACAAAATCAGACAGAGCAAGCATACTTGAGTTGTTCACTGGATATATATTTTTTTTCAATTTATGAAAAAAGGGAACATCATGGTTTATGGGTATTTTTTATTACGTATAAAGCAAAAGAAATAATTAAGTGCTGAGATTACATCTATAAGGCAGTGGTGGCTTAATTGATAAGGCGATGGGTTACTGATCTAAAGGTCAGCGGTTCAATCCCCACTGTCATCACTGTTGGGCCCTTGAGCAAGACCCTTAACCCTCAACTGCTCAATTGTATAAAAAATGCTAATTGTGAGTTGCTCCTGAAAAGACTGTCTGTCAAATGCCTTTAATACTGATTTTGTATAACACAATCAGCGTATATTATAAACCCTGCATATTACACACTGAATTATTTTCTAGTTGTAAAAAAATATTTCCTGCTTTTTTGGGGGACTTAGGTAAGCTGGTTAAAGATAATATGTACTGAAAATATGAATTTTTCATTAATTTTATAAAAAAAATAATATGTGACTAATTAGTCACATCCTCTAGGAAAGATTGAATAAATATTAATAATAATGCGTAATGAACTCACATCCGTAGGAAATGTGCAAATTTTGTAAAGTGAAAAGTAAAAGATTTTTTTTTTTTTTTTTTTTACATATCCTTTATTGCATTATCAATAACGTATCACAATATATCACAAATCTTAAAAAAAAAAAAAATTCTCCTTTCCAAAAGTAATGGTATAAAATGAGCCTTATAAGAATATTTTGCCATGGCACAAATGGTGCTTATAAATGTATGTAAAATCAAATGGATCACATTGAAATAAAAAACTTCCTTTGGTATGAAAATACGGGTGTTCACGGTTCTGCACTACTTTATCCTGCAACTACTCATGGGAAGTTTTGAAGCAGTTGGATTTGCTGTTCAGGCTCATGTTGCATTTTTTGCATTGAACATTTTTTGCATCTTTGCCTTTTTTCTGTAATTCGTGGAAGATGCCCAAAGCTATCTTCTTGAACAGCAACTGAAGGATGATGACAGTCCTGTTTAGGAGGTTTGCTTGGTTCTGTGCCAGAAGCAGCTCCTCCCCTCTTCTTCCCGCCCACCATCAGCTCCAGTGACACGAACACTAGTCTTACATAATATTTCTTAGATTGGATGGGATTCCTATAAAGCGAGATTAGTTGATCGACTAAATCTACTCCTCCCATTGATTTAGTGTACTGCTTCACGATATCAGGACAATCAACTTCAACTATCTTGTTTGTTTTGGAATTGAAGTGATGTACTGTAGTAACAGGGTTGACTTTTGCGAATGTAGATAATAGCATGTTCACGACTCTATTGTTGAACCATTTTACATATGTGTACTGCTTCTGAGTTCTCATTCTCTATTTTAGCAGCTTCAGTTGCACCTCGTCCTTTTTTCGTTATTGCCTTTTGACATTTCATATCCTTTGATAATCCAGGTAATCGTGATGGTCTGACAGTCCGGCAGCAAAATATTCCACGACCGAAGAGAGAATTTCAGTAGAACAAGGTGGATCAGGACCAAGGAAGGGCACCGTAACTGCAGGATTTTCATTTTAAAGGACTGACCACTGTCGAGTGAGATTTCCTCTTGTTGCTCCGCTTGCACTAGAATCATCTGCGGTTGGCATTAGGGCGTGTTCATCTATGATAACGGCCGAATCTCCATCGAGCTCAATGACATCATTTGGAGGAGTCTCTTCATCTAGATCTATTTCCTTTTCCATATTCACATCATCAGGGATGAAGTTGGGATCAGCCACCTCGTCATCATAATCCATTTCTGTCTCAGATTCGTCACTATCATCACAATTGGACAGCTCAGCAGTTTCGACACTGATGTTTTTCCTGCCATAAAAAGTTCTAGGGGCGATTGATGTACCTGTGGTGAAATGGAATAATGAGAAGCATTCACCAGTCAAATTGACTCAACGATTATGTTTTCGAAATGACGAAATTGGGTCAGATTGTAGCTCATGATGACTTGCTTTGAATCGATAAATCTTCTTCTTCTTTTACTTTCGGCTGCTCCCTTCAGGGGTCGCCACAGCAAATCATCCGCCTCCACCTCACCCTATCCTCCGCATCTTCTTTTCTGACTCCAACGACCTTCATGTCTTCCTTCACCACATCCATAAATCTCTTCTTTGGTCTTCCTCGAGGCCTTCTGCCTGGTAGTTCCAACCTCAGCATCCTACTGCCAATATACTCACTATCCCTCCTCTGTACATGTCCAAACCATCTCAATCTAGCCTCTCTGACTTTGTCTCCAAAACATCTTACATGTGCTGTCCCTCTGATATACTCATTTCTGATCCTATCCATCCTCGTTACTCCCAGGGAGAACCTCAACATTTTCATCTCCGCTACCTCCAGCTCTGCCTCCTGCCTTTTCCTCAGCGCCACTGTTTCTAAACCATACAACATCGCTGGCCTCACCACCGTCTTGTACACTTTTCCCTTCATTCTTGTTGACACTCTCCTATCACACATCACACCGGATACTTTTCTCCAACCATTTCAGCCTGCCTGCACACGCTTCTTCACCTCTTTTCCACACTCTCCAGTGCTCTGGATTGTTGAGCCTAAGTACTTAAAATCCTCCACCTTCGTTATCTCTGCACCCTGTAACATCACCGTTCCTCCTGGGTCCTTCTCATTCACACACATGTATTCTGATTTTCTGAGGCTAACCTTCATTCCTCTCCTTTCCAGGGCATACCTCCACCTCTTAGCTCCAATTTCCATCAGCACCCTGTTGATTGACAGCACTGATGGCGGTCGTTGTTAACCCGGGCCTCGACCGATCCGGTATGGAGGTAATACTTTTGATTAGCATCATCAATAATTGGCATTGGTTTTACGTCGGATGCCCTTCCTGACACAACCCTCTGCATTTCTCCGGGCTTGGGACTGGCATGAGGGGGAGAGACACTGGTTAGTGCCCCCCCACCTCATGGCTGCATTTGAATTTGAATTTGAATCGATAAATAACACCAAGATATTCCTCACAGAAAACAATAATGTTTATAATTGATGCTCGTATTGAGTTTCCATAAAAAATAAGCATTTTCGTATAAAAACACTATTTTTTTACAAGAATTCTACTGTTTGTAAACTATGTTGTAACTAATCACTGTTGACAGCCAAGCTTGTTAATACACCTGATGTGACGAAAACATCACTCATATAAAATGTATTATTTTTTTAGTAAAATGAACCCAATAAACTATTTCTACCTCATAAAATTACAAAACTATCATTATTCTTCAATGATGATGTTTTATGTGCATGAATCTCACCTGGTATTTGATCCATTGTGCTTTCAGTACTGACAATTTGAACGATGACTCTTGAACATCACCCACTCACGATGTCTCGAGCCTACGTGAAAAAAGCGCAGGAAAAGAAGACGCAATACCATTCTCCGCTTCAACAGGAAATGTACCGCATTCGTCACAGTCGTTCCCCAGATGCCCGTAGTAATATAAATTAAAATTTTAGGCTCGTACTTCTTGTGTGACGAATTAGTCACCGTCGTCATAAAGGGTTAAGAGTAGTGGGAGAAGAATTCATTATTTTATAATTTTCTGAGGTCCTTAAATACCGTACACCTGCATTTCAGCTCCTAAATGCAGCATCTTCTTTTCCTTTCGGCTGTTCCCTTCAGGGGTCGCCACAGCAAATCAACCACCTCCATCTCACCCCGTCCTCTGCATCTTCTTCTCTGACTCCAACGACCTTCATGTCCTCCTTCACCACATCCAAAAATCTCTTCTTTGGTCTTCCTCTAGGCCTTCTGCCTGGTAGTTCCAACCTCAGCATCCTACTGCCAATATACTCACTATCCCTCCTCTGTACATGTCCAAACCATCTCAATCTAGCCTCTCTGACTTTGTCTCCAAAACATCTTACATAGGCTGTCCCTGTGATATACTCATTTCTGATCCTATCCATCCTCGTTACTCTCAGAGAGAACCTCAACATTTTCATCTCTGCTACCTTTTACCTTCCTATTTCTAGTACTTCCAGCTCTGCCTCCTGTCTTTTCCTCAGCGCCACTATTTCGAAGCCATACAACATCGCTGGCCTCGTCACCGTCTTGTACACTTTTCCTTTCATTCTTGCTGATACTCTTCTATCGCACATCACGCTGGACACTTTTCTCCAACCATTCCAACCAGCCTGCACACGCTTCTTCACCTCTTTTCCACACTCTCCATTGTTGTAGATTGTTGAGCCTAAGTACTTAAAGTCCTCCACCTTCTTTATCTCTGCTCACTCTAACATCACCGTTCCTCCTGGGTCTTTCTCATTCACACATGTGTATTCTGATTTACTGAGGCAAAACCTTCATTCCTCTCCTTTCCAGGGCATACCTCCACCTCTCTAGATTTTCCTCCACTTGTTCTCTGCTCTCACTACAGATCACAATGTCATCTGCAAACTTCATAGTCCATGGAGATTCTTGCCTAACCTTGTCTGTCAGCCTGTCCATCACCATAGCAAACAAGAAGCACATTTGCTGTGGTTGTCCAGTCATCTGGAAGCACTTCCTGACCACTCAAAACTTGTTTCAACTCCTCCTTAAAGACAACACGACCCTCTTCCTTTTCCAGCTTACACCACTTTGTCTTCTGCTCTGCCTTTGCTTTCTTCACCTTCCTCACCATCAGCGTCATCCTGCACACCACCACCATATGCTGTTTGGCAACACTCTCACCCACTACTACTTTGCAGTCACTGACTTCCTTCAAATTACATCACCTACACAATATGTAGTCGACCTGTGTGCTCCTACCTCCACTTTCATAAGTCACCCTATGCTCCTGTTTCTTCTTGAAGAAAGTATTCACTACAGCCATTTCCATCCTTTTTGCAAAATCGATCAACATCTGTCCTTCTGCGTTCCTGTCCTGGATACCAAACCTGCCCATCACTTCCTCATCGCCTCTGTTTCCTGTACCAACATGCCAACATGCCCATTGAAGTCTGCACCAATGACCACTCTTTCACCTCTGGGGTTACTCTGCATCACTTCATCTAACTCACTCCAGAATCTCCCCTTCTCTTTTAGCTCACATCCTGCCTGTGGGGCATAAGCACTAACAACATTGAACATCACACCTTCGATTTCTAACTTGAGACTCATTACTCTGTCTGACACTCTTTTCACTTCTAGAACATTCCTGACAAACTCCTCCTTCAAGATGACTCCTCCTCCATTTCTCTTCCCATCCACACCATGAAAAAACAGCTTAAACCCTCCTGCTCCTAAGCTTCTAGCCTTGCTACCTTTTCTCCTGGTCTCCTGAACACGCAGTATGTCCACCTTCCTCCTCTGTATCATGTCAGCCAGCTCTCTATCTTTTCCTGTCATAGTTCCAACATTCAAAGTCCCTACTCTCAGTCCTACACTTATGCTTTTCCTCTTTTCTCTCTGCCTACGGACACGCCTCCCGTCTCTCCTTCTTCGACTAACAGTAGTCCAATTTCCACCAGCACCCTGTAGGTTAATAGCACTGATGGCGGTCGTTGTTAACCCGGGCCTCGTCCACCATCAGTGCTTGGCATTGGTTTTATGTCGGATGCCCTTCCTGACGCAACCCTCTGCATTTTTCCGGGCTTGGAACTGGCGTAAGGGGGAGAGACACTGGTTACCCCCCCACCCCCCACCCCCACCCCCAAGGCTTCATTAGCTCCTAAAAGCAGCATGTACATGAAAATCTCTCTGGCAGGCTAGCACCCATCTCGGCCGACTATGAGCAAGGGCAGAATACACCCTAGACACCTCGCAAGGCCATCCACAGTGCAGAAACATGCTGACGGCTATGCAGCTACTCTTGTCAAAAGTCAACAATGTTTTTTTTTTACACACACCTCTCACCGTAGACAGTGGGAGACATGGCTGGCCTTTGATAACCAAGTCATCTGCACTGGGGGATGAGGGGGTGCAGAAGTAACAACCCGGTGATAGTTGGACTTGAGTCATATGACTTTTGGATGAGTTTTTTTTCAGCACCTTCCCACCAGGCCTCCAAAGTCTCCATATGCATAGTCTATGTTTATTTAAGTTCTCAGAATAAACAACCTCGGTCCGACATGATGAACCTTTAAAATTCAGATATAACACAAAAGTAATATTTTTGTATTGTCTCAACTTCTGTTGTTTCACTTACTTTTCAGTCACTTACTTTTCTTGCTAAACTCCTACACTGCACACCATACAAGGATCGCAAATAAATCCAAAATAACATCGGCATTCTTTATTTAACTGAGCTTGTCCTGAACATGTTCAAGTAGCAGCTTTTAAAAATTTAACTACAGATCGAATTGTGTTTATAATATTCATGTATTCATTCATTTGCTGAACTGCTGAATCCTCCTGGGGTCATGGGGAGGCAATGGTTACCTCAGCCAACATTGGTTGAAGGAGGGTACACCCTGAACAACTCACCAGATCATCGCAGTACACCACATACACAACCATTAACACTCACACTTATACTTAGGGGCAATTTTGAATCGCCAGTTAGCCTAATGCACAGGTCTTAGACTGGGTGAAGAAACCAGAGTACCTGGAGGAAGCCTGCACATACACGGGGAGAAAATGCAAATTCCACCCAGAAACACTTAAGCTCGAGAATTGAACCCAGAACCTTCTTGTTGTTAGATGGATGTATATATTGAAGGTATTGTATGTATTGGCTTGCGTAGCTTGAATCTTACACCTAAAATATGAACAGGTGTTTCTTTTCACTATATTAGTAGAGTTACTACATTTATGTTGTTTTTTTTTGTCCTTTTCAGTAATAATGTTCACATCCACCAGTCAAGAATGCTCAAACCTGCAGTGCTTCCTCCAGACTTTCTAACACCTCATTGCTATTTTCTCCAAGTAGCACTAAAACGACAGAATCAATACAAAAGCTGGCCATAAATGCAGACCACACACACAACCGTCAGCATGGAATTGCCAAAATTCCTGGAAATCATTACTCCAGCCTTTTATTAACTGCTGATGGATGTTGTTTTGTTTTGATCCACCTGTTACTGAATGGCTCCAGCATCCGTAACCTTGTCATTTTGGTCTTGGGATGGCCCATTAAGATTACTCATTATCTGTCCTGGCGTAAAAATCCATCTGAAATAAAAACACTGCTATAATCAGGTCGACACTGAGATGACAGAACAACTTTTCTGTTATAATAAATGATATGTACTGTAGGTGTGATTTTTTTTCTTTTTTATTATTATTTTTTTTAATCACACAAGTAACTTGCATATGACGCGATGGTCTGGTGAGCTGTTCAGGGGTACCCCACCTCTGACCAGTGTCAGCTGAGATTGGTTCCAGCCTCCCCATGAGTCAACCAGGAGCAATGGGTCTGGCAAAAGAGTGTTGGCTCAGTGATGAGCTCATTGCATGTTTGATTTTGATTGGTCAGTTACAAAGATCAGAGGTCTGTTATTTCTTTTTAGCTGGACATTTGTAGGAACATCAGAATGCATTTATGAAGCCCTGCATGACTGGAAGAAATAAAATGTGTTTTTCTTTAAACTATATTTTGTTATGAGTTGTGAAATAAGCTGCATAATATGCAGCAAGTCCATCATTATTTTTTTTTTCTTTCACTATACTCTATACAAGAACTGCTGGGTATCCTAATGTGCATGCCATTGAACTGTCGGAAGAAAGCAGAGTTCCCAAAAGAAACCCACACAAGTACAGGGAAGGGATGCAAACTATGCATAGAAACACCTGAACTTGAACCCAGGACTTGAACCCCTGAACTTTTTTGCTGTGAGGTGGACATGCTAGCTCCTACATCACCATGTTGCCATAAGTTTGGATGATGTCCATAAGCATATACTAAACTACAATGTGTCAGGTCAGGGTTAAACACTCTGCTACAGTATGACAATAGACTGTACTACCTGCATCTGTTTCCGCTGCCTTGTGGATATCTCTTGGTTGGGGACAGGCTATGGGAGTTAACCCAGACAGAAAATCCTGCAGAGGTATACTGCAGCTAGAGAAAAGGCAGGGAGTAAACCCTGAAAAAAATCCGGAGTGGGGCCCCTAAGGCATCTTTTGTCACCTGCCAACAGCTCCTGCATCCAGATACGTCCTCCAGCGGTCTTGACCTTGTCTTGCCACTGGACCCGGCATCTCAGGATGAGAGAGTGAGGCTGATCCAGCGCAAGTCACGACATCATCATTTTCCAAGTCCTGTGGCGATAGGGGAGCGGCGAAGCAGCAGGTGCGCATACACCGGAAGCTGTAGTCATGAACCTGTACACAGGCGGCTCAGGACATGTGGTCGTTCTTCACTGGACAGAGACAGCAGTGGAGTCCGGCAGCCTTCTGAGTGACCGAGCAGCCCTCTTTAGGCTCGCTCTGCTCGCTTCCCTAGAATGAGGAAAGGGCTAGAAAAGGTGCCCCAAACATAGTCTGTCTATCCTCACCCTGGTCAGCATACGCGACAGGCAGGGATCCCTTTTAGCGGTCGAAACACAAGAGAAAAGAAAACAAAGGCGCTCACCGTAGCAGCATGGAACGTAAGAACCGTGATTGATAATGTAAAAGCAGACTGACCAGAAAGACGGACTGCACTGGTGGCCAGAGAATTGGCTCGCTACAATGTTGACATTGCCACTCTCAGCAAGACATGCTTTGCAGATGTAGGCCAGCTTACAGAAATTGGCGGTGGCTATACTTTCTTCTGGAGTGGTCGTAGCAGTGAAGTGAGGTGTGAGGCAGGTGTTGGGTTCTCCATCAAATCCACCCTTGTGCAGAAACTGGCAAGCATCCCTGTAGGTCTCAATGACCGTCTGATGACAATGCAGCTCCCACTTGGAAAGAAAAGTACAACCATCATCAGTGTCTGTGCTCCAACCATGACGCATCCTGAAGAGGTCAGGAGTGGGTTTTATGAGGAACTTGACTCTCTTATAGCCTCAGTAAGGTACCGAGAAGCTTATTATCCTTGGCAATTTTAACGCTCGAGTCGGGGCTGACCATCACACCTGGCACAAGGTACTAGGAAAACATGGTATTGGAAACTGCAACAGCAACGGTCACCTCCTCCTTAGATTGTGCACCTCTCATGATCTAGCCATCACTAACACCATGTTTTGCCTTCCAACCCGGAACAAAACATCTTGGATGCACCCTCGCTCGAAGCATTGGCATCTGATTGATTACGTCATTGTCAGGGCAAGGGACAGAGAGGACATTAGAGTAACCAAGGCTATGTGTGGTGCCGACTGCTGGACAGACCACCGCCTGATCATATCAAAGATGAACCTTCAAACTCAGCCTAGGAGGAGACCACAAGGCCAGAAAGTCACAAAGAAATTAAATGTCATGAAACTTAAAGACCCAAAAAAGGTGCATGACTTTCAGGAACACATACACAGCCAACTGGCAGACCTCCAGCCCTACCAATCATGTATCGAAGATCAGTGGGCAACCTTCAGGGATGCTACTTATTCTGCTGCCCTACAATGCTTAGGCTCAATCACCAGAAACCACCAGGACTGGTTCGATGAAAATGACCCAGCAATTCAGGAGCTCCTAGTCAAGAAGCACCGCCTTCTGCGGGCCCATCAGAATGACCTTACCTGCACGATAAAAAAAGCAGCATACACAAACAACCGCAGCACAGTACAAACAAAACTATGCCATATGCAAGACTCCTGGCTTAGTGCTAAGGCCGACGAGATCCTGAACAGAACAGAAGCTTTGCTGACAGGCATGACACGAAGAGGTTCTATGACGCCCTGAAGGCAGTTTATGGACCTCGGTCCTCTGCGTCATGCCCGCTCCTTAGTGCTGATGGTTCTATCCTTCTGACAGAAAAGATGATCCTAGAGAGATGGGCAGAACACTTCAACAGCGTGCTTAACCGGCCAGCCCAAGTCAACGATGAAGTCATCGCCCGCCTCCCACAAGTGCCCACAAATCAAGAGCTTGACGTACCCCCTTCAGAAAAGGAAGTCAGCAAAGCTATAAGGCAGCTGTCCACTGGGAAAGCTCCAGGCTCCGATGTAATTCCTTCCTAAGTATACAAGACAGGCTGTCCAGCCATACTAAACCAGCTCACTGGCCTGTATCAGAACATATGGAGCAAGGAACAGCTGCCTCAGGAGTTCAGAGATGCTATAATTATTCATATATATAAGCGGAAAGGAAATCGACAGTCCTGCGACAACCACAGAGGGATCTCACTCCTGTCCATAGCAGGCAAAATCCTGGCTCGAGTCCTTCTCAACCGCTTGCTGGAACATCTGGAGCAGGGTCTCCTCCCTGAAAGCCAATGCAGCTTCCGCGCAGGTCATGGGACCACTGACATGATTTTTGCGGTTCGCCAGCTCCAGGAGAAATGCACTGAGTAGTACCAAGAACTCTTCACAACTTTTGCTGATCTGACCAAGGCCTTCGACAATGTCAGTCATGAGGGACTCTGGAAAATCATGGGAAAATTTGGCTGTCCCCGCAAGTTCACCACAATCGTCCGCCAGTTCCATGACGGAATGACAGCCAGAGTTCTTGATGACGGCGAATTCTCCGAGGCCTTCCCAGTGACTCCTGGAGTTAAGCAGGGCTGTGTCCTAGCCCCAACGCTGTTCAGCATGATGTTCTCAGCAATGCTCTCAGACGCCTTCAGAAACTGTGAGACTGGCATTGGCATCAGGTACAGGTCTGATGGAAAGCTGTTCAACCTTAGGCGTGTACAAGCGGTCACAAAGGTGAAAAAACTGTCCTCAGAGACTTCTTGTTTGCTGACTGTGCCCTCAATTCCAGTGATAAGCAAGGGATGCAGCTGCAGATGGATAAGTTTTCCTTGGCCTGTAAAAATTTCGGCCTTACCATTAGCACCAAGAAGACCAAAGTGATGTTCCAGCCAGCTCCAGGGAACCAGTATTGTGAGTCATAGATACAGGTAAATGGACAGACTCTTCAGGCAGTGGAGAAATTTATCTACTTGGGCAGCACTCTTTCCCGTAGTGCGACTATTGATGCCGAGGTCAACAACAGAATCGCCAAAGCAAGTAGCGCCTTCGGAAGACTCAGGAAAAATGTCTGGGAGAGGAGAGGGATCAGCATTACAACAAAGCTGAAAGTCTACCGTGCAATCGTCTTTGTCACATTACTTTATGGCTGTGAAACTTGGACACTATATAGAAGGCACGAGCATCAGATTAACCACTTCCACCTCAAGTGTCTTCGCAGCCTCCTTCACATCCGCTGGCAAGACAAAGTACCTAACACAGAGGTTCTGAAGCAGGCAGATATTCCAAGTGCCACCACCACTATGCATAAGACTTGGTTGAGATGGGCAGGTCATGTCTCCCGCATGTCAGATGACTGCATCCCGAAACAGCTCTTCTACTCTTCTCACTGAAGGGAAGCGCAAGGCTGGAGGGCAGAAGAAACGTTTCAAGGACAATCTGATGGTCAACCTCAAAGCCTTTTCAATTGATGTCAAATCATGGGAGAGGCTTGCTGTCGACTGCTCTTCCTGGCGCTGCGTAATTTCTTCAGGAGCCCAAAGAGCAGAGGAACAATGTGTCCAGCAAGCTGAACAGAAACGCCAGCTTCGGAAGGACAGAGCAGCTAGAACCAAAAACACAGCTCCTACCCACTCCTGCCTTACTTGTGGGAGAGGCTTTCTTGCCAGGATTGGGCTGGTCAGTCATATCCGGTCACATAAGTCCAGCACAAATACCTAAAGTGATGCCTGTGCTCATACTCGAAGACGAGTGATGAACGACGACCACTAAACTACAATGGGACAGTATCATCTAATTAGTTTATATCTTGAAAGAAGTTAATTAGGTTGTATTAGGTGAAATATGATGTAGAGAATTATTTGGTTGAGGGTTTGTTATCTGCCTGGGCCAAATGTGAGTATTATTCTCTATATCATATAATAGCTGAATTATATCATTGTTTGATCATTAGTTCTAAATATTGTAAGGTAGAAAGTCATGTCACTTTGTTTTGTATGTCAGGTTGTGCCGTGGTTATTTAACTTATCGAATGGCAATGATGCAATAATTTGACTCGTGAAAAAATAACAATACAGGGATCCCTCCCTACTTCGCGCTTCAATTCATGTGGCTTCAGTGCATCGGGTTTTTTTTTTTTTTTTTTTTTTTTTTTTTTTTTAATATTCATCTAATTTAAAAAAAAGTAAGAAAATTAAGGAAGAATAGGGGGAAAGTGCAGGAAAATGCCGCAAAACAAGGCTAATTATGAAGAAAAAAAACCCCAAACAAACAAACAAAAAACAACCCCCCCCCCATCAAACCTACTTACATTTTTATGTGAGACGCGCATCTATGTGCACGCGTGCATCTGTATGTGTGTGTATTATTATTTTATTTACCTCTAATGCATTTTTTTAATGTTTAATTGTTATTATAAGCATTTATAGTGTCGAGTATGTATTTATTGATATTATATACCCATATACATGTACGTATACATCAGTGTGGGGGGGTGATCGTACTTTGCGGAATTTGGCGGTCGCAGGGGGATCTCAGTCCCCATTAACCGTGGAAAGTGAGGGATCCCTGTAATTTTTTTATGGGTTTCCACCAATCAGAAAGTAACACATATTTTGAATAAATATCAATTTACTTTATTATTCATTCATGAGATTTTCTAATTTCTGATTGGTGGAAATTCATTAAAAAATCCTTTGTTCCAGTGGGAATGAATCCATTGTCGCAATGGGAAAAAGTCAATTATTGCACCGATCCCATGGGATATGTTGAATGATAATTGCACAACTGGCATGTTCAACTCAGTATAATGAATGTCTACTTTGTGAATTTACCTCTGGGATTATTCAAGTAAGTAAGTAAGTATCTATCTAACTATCTACTTTGAAAATATTTCGAATCTTGATCTTTAGCTTTGGCAGATAACAACCCCACAACCAAACACATCTCTGTATTATTCTCCATTTTATTGAATCAATGTGTATTTCCCTTCTTAAAATTCAGATAAATGCAAAAAAAGCCTGTTGTCCTTTTTGAACCCAAACCTGAGGCGTATCACAACCAGAGCATATCCCGGGTTTGTGTAGCATGAAGAAACAAGTTCAACTTCTTCTGGATGAGACACGTGCCTATCACAGGTTACCTTCCTATTACTTTTACTGGTACCCACTTATACCGCTGGATGAATATAGGCAAACTTGTGGTTAAGACCTTCCCCAGGTGTCTTAGCACAGTAGGGGTCTGAGATTTGAACTTGAAATCTTTTTAAGGATCCTAACCTGAGGATCCTAACCACACATTACACTTAAACCCATAAATTTAAAATGTACATAAACTGTTAATGCACTTAATAAAGGCCTAATGGTTCGAGAAGTGACTTTGAGTCAGAATCAAAAAGTTGTTGGTTTGATTCCTAAACGAGCAGGAAAAATCTGTGGCTGCGGGAGAGTGAGCTGCACCTTCCCTTCCTCCACCTTCATGGTTGAAGAGCCCTTAAGCAAGGAACCTAACCCCAACTACTCTCCAGGCACCCCAATGTGTGTGGCAGCCCACTGCTCCAAGAGTGTGTGCTCACTATTGAAGTGTGGGAGCTCACTTTGGATGGGTTAACTGCAGAGGCAATAACTACCCTTGCGGGATTAATAGAGTATAGCAAAATCAAGATAATAATAATAATAATAATAATAATAATAATAATAATAATAATAATAATAATAATAATAATAAATAATCATCTATATAAAATAATTGCTTAATAATGTATTGTTAATGGGCTCATTGTGGATTGAATTTGATAAGTGATAAATGATTCTATACCCAATATTTGCGTTCTTTTATTTTTCTTTGTGTAAGGAATGATTGAGAAAACTTGTGACAATGATTAATTTTATGTGACTGGATCAGGGGAAAAAAATGTTGAATACATGGCCACGGGTTGCTCTACTCCAAGTACACTGTTTAAAATGAGGTGTTAAACCCAACAGCGGAAGAACCAGATATTCAAACACACATTCACAAAACATTAAATGTGTCACTAAAACATGTCCCTCAGGAATAACCATCAAAATCAATAGCCTCATTAATGCACTTCTAATCTACACTATTTGTTCTTCACAGTGTTGTGAAAAGCTATCAGAAAGAATAATTGATCATCTATAGAATGGGAATTGGACCCAATCCATTTTTACAGCGATCCAATCTCTTTCGTGATGACGCCGTGAAATACCGTGGCAGATACGGGTTCAATACAAGACGGTTTTTCACTGCCTCTCATCCCTTGGCATGGGTTAGTGCTGCAGTAAGGGAATTACAACTGAAGTGGATTAAACATCATTTAAAACCACAGCGAGCATTTGGCTTCCAACAGGTTAACTAAGCTCTACAATACAGAGTAATAAAAGCTGACCCATGGATCTGGGCTTTGTGGGCTGCTGCGTATTGCTAGTCTTTACTCACTGAGCACAAAGAACATTTTCTTTAGTTACTTTAGAACAATTTTGTTCCTACACCTTATTTTTAAAGTTTAATTCTCTAAAATATTTTCAAGCAGGCAGTGAATCTGTGCTGCCCTTCTGGCCTCACATCACACATTTTCCGGATAGTGGCCCTCCCAGTGATATAACCATGACCCAAATCATTTTTTGTGTTCACTGAAGCAGAGGCACTTTGGGAGTATTATCAAGGTGCAATATGTCTCAAATTTTAGGTGCCAAAGCCAAGGTTAGCAGATCAGTTTTTTTAGATACTCACAAAATTTTATCAAGTCTAATAGTACCATGCTATAAAGACTATGTACATTATTTTTAATAATAATTTAAAAAAAGCCAGCTGAATAATCTGTAACATTATTTATTTGCTTACTTGCTTTGTTTCTTCATTTCAGAGAAGGTAAGGTCCCATTCATGCCTAGAGGTAATTAGGAAAAGCTAATTCATCTAATGTGTATGTCCTTGAACTGTAGAAGAAGGTGATGCCTATAATATCTGCCCATAAAATTTATGAACAGAATCGGTGACAAAGGACAGCCTTGGTGGACTCCCACCACCATCAGAAATTAATTCGACCTGCTGTGACTAGTGCGGACCAAGCTCTGGCACCACTGATACAGAGACTTAATGCTTAGTATCAAAGGATCTAGTACACCGTACCTCCAGAGCGCACCCCACAAAATAACCCGAGGGACATGGTCGAAAGCTTTCTTTAAATCCACAAAGCACACGTGTACAGATTGAGCAAATTCCCATGTCCACTCCAGCATCCTGTAGATTGTGCTGTGTCCAGGATAAAAACCACATTGTTCCTCCTCAATCTGAGGTTCAACCATTGGCTAGATCCTTCTTTCTAATAGTCCTGCATAGAGTTTTTTGGGTAGACTTAGGAGTGTGATTCCATGATAATCAGAGCACACTCTCCGGTCCTCCTTTTTAAAAAGTGGGGTTACCTCCCCAGTTTGCCAATCCAGAGTTACGCAGCCTGATTACCACGCGATGTTTCATAGACCTGTCACCCAAGACAGTCCAATAGCATCCAAAGCCCTGAGATCATCATCCACTCTTTGATCACATCAGATCTAGATCTCATCCACTCTTTGAGTCTGACCACGAAGAAGCTTTTTGAATACCTCGGCGACCTCAGCCCCAGTGATGGGTGGACCCCCACCCAAACCTTCCAGGTCTTCCTCCTCCATGGAGGTTGGTGGGATTGAGGAGGTCCTTGAAGTATTCCTACTACCATCCGACAACTTGCCCAGTCGAGGTGAGCAGCTCCCCACTTCCACTGTAAACAGTATTTTGTGGAGAACTGCTTTTGTTGGATAGGGGTGCAGAACCTTTTTGAGTCCAACCAATAGTCGCTTTCCAGGCCCTCATCAAACTCCTCCTACACATGATATTTTGCATCAGCGGCAGCTTGGGCTGCAGCATTTTTGGCTTGCTTGTACCTATCTGCTGCCTCGCGAGTAACACAGGCCAATAAGACCAGATAGGCCTCCTTTTTAAGCTGGACGGTTACCGCCATGACAGGCACCTTTTGGCCACAGCGATGGGTTACTGCCTCAACAACAAACTATGACCCATTCAAATTCTATTTCCTTCGCCTCCTTTGGGATGTGGTTGTAGCTCTGCCTGAGGTGGGAGTTAAGGGCCCCTCTGACAGGAGACTCCGAATCATTCCCAGGAGACCCTAACTACACACTTCGCTCTACCAGATCAGGAGGGTGGCCTCCCTAGTCATTGGAATGAGCTCACCACCAAGTGAGCATCTTTCTAGGTCACACTAGAATATCCTCATGAGCGTTGAAGTCTCCCATGACAACATTGTGTCCCCATGAGGAGCATTCTCCAGCACCCTACCTAAAGATGCCAAAATGGGTGCTCTGAACTGTCATTTACAGTTAAACACAAATGAAAGACAGGAACCATCTCCCGTCCGAAGGTAGAGGAAAACTACTCTTTGGTTAACCATGGAGAATTCCAACATGTGGGCGCGGAATTGGCGTGACATTCCATGTCCCAGGAATCAGAGTCAGTAGCAGAGGATTGGTTGGACAGAATCCATGTCTTCAGCTGCCCCCCAACTCACAATGCACCCGACTCCAATAGCCCTCCCACAGCTGGTGGGTCCATGGTAGGGCAGACCAATGTCTCCTTTTCGGGCTAGGCCCAGCTGTGCTCCATGGGCAGAAGTTTGACTACCAGACACTCACCTTTGAGCCCCTCCCCCAGACCTGATTTCAGGGAGGACCTTGGTGACCCATGTCCAGGCAAGGGAAACGATGTCCTTTTCTCTTTATCCATAGAGGTCATCTGAACCACACTTATTCCGGACCTTTCCCTAGGACCTGTTTGCTTTGGGTGACTCTACCAGGGGTCCTAGGATCATTCAGATGTAAACCCCTCCACCGTGATAATGTGACAATTCAAGGGGGTGGGGGGAATTTACAAGCATATCAAACTGTCACATCACTTCCTTCACCCACCTGCAGCAGTCCAATTTTTCCAGCAATAGGGCTTTTATCACTGTGTACTCCCATATGTGCCCTCACACCGGTTTGCCTATGTGTTCTAATTTTTAGCTGAACACTCTACTCTGCCTTGCTCTCATTTTCCATGGGGGGTTTCTAGAGGTGTGCTTTTAGGATTTTTTCATAGTCTGCATACGAAACTGATATATTATCCAGGCCAGTTAACCTGTTAGCCTCAAAACCAATTCTAACAGTTTTAGCTTAAGTTGTCATGACCCTGAGCAGAGGTCATGTGCCTTTTTCTGCTTTTTGTATCTTTTTATTTCTGTCGGTCAATAAACATCTCTTCTTCTGCACCTGTGTCACCTGGTTGCAGAAACCATTGCGCGTGGACCTAAAACATTCACTTACTCATTCAATCATTCATTCATTTTCTAAGATGCTTAATCTTAATTAGGATTAAGGCTAGAGCCCATCTCAGCTGACTCTGGGCAAGGGCAGAGTACACCCTGGACAGCTTGCCAGGCCAAGACAAGGCTAGCACTCACAGAACCATTCACACTTACATACTCACACTCACTTAGGGGTGACTTGGAACAGTCAATTAACCTACTGTGCATGTTTCTGGACAGTGGGAAAAACAGCTGTTGGTAGGATCAGGGTATCAACAACTGTCTTCGTGAAGAACTAGAGATAATTCCATGGGTGGGAGCAGTTCAGCTCAGCGAGCACTAAGCCCTGTGAGATCCACACTTCCATTCACCAGGATCAACTTTGGATTAAGCTGGAATATCTGGAAGTTTTGTCTCAACTATGCTTTCTGATTGGGATCACGCTGTATATTAAAGATGCTCTTAAAATATTGTACCATAAGGTCTTGAACATAAACTCAGCATGAAACGTTTATGGCTTTACGATAAAGAGAAAACCTGCAAAACACGACTGCTTATTTTCTAATCCCTCAAACTATAGTTCATTTTTAATGGCTGGTTTCTTTGGGCATTCGTGACACCATGTGGACCTCTCTACATTCAACCCTCTGTGTGTATGTCCTTAGAGAGACAGACAAAAAAGAGCAAGAAAGTGAGAAAACTAGAAAGTTGGGAACAAAAAAAGGCCATGGGGGTATATAGGGTATATTATATTCAGCAGAAGGGCATAAGTTATTCAAATACAGACCTGGTCACATCGCTCTAGGCACTCTGTTGAGACAGAAAAGACTTATGTCGAGTCCCAGCTCGGTGACAGATGATCAGTTTCAATGTCACCCCACTCCCCCTCCGACTCCCATCACTTCTCTCAGTTCGGCTGGTCTGTTTTCGCTCTCTTTCTTCCATACTCAGCACTTATTCTACTTGTCATCCAAATACATTTTGTGTGGTGCGGTTTACAACACCCCTTGGGCTGCAGTTGACAATACAATCAAGGTGGGTTGTATTTTAAAGTATGTCAGAATTAGGCGGAAAGAGGTGTCGACTTTTGTGCCGAATCAACTGATCTATGCATCTTCTGAATTAAGACTGAGCTTAATAATAATAATTAAAAAGAAAGAAACATTAACAACATGTTTGCACTTCATATTTGCATATTATAAGATATGGTATGGTGGCGTCGCGGGTGGAAAACCTGCTTCACAGCGAGGTCTTGGGTGGTTCTCTGCTCAGGCTTCACGTTCTCCCCGTGCCTGCATGGGTTACTTCTGGGTGCACTGGTTTCCTTCTCTGGGCTTGTGCATTAAACATGTGCATCAGCTTGTCGAAATTGTCCCAGGTGTGAGTGTGAATGTTTGTGCATCTGTATGTTGGTCTGGCAATGGTCTTCTGAGCTGTTTAGAGTATACCACATGTTCACCCAGAGTTGGCTGTGATAGGCTCCAACCTAAAACAGAAAATGAATGAGTGAATGAATGTCTGAAACCGACTTTCCTGGGTAATTATTGACAACCTGGTTCACATTCCCCAATTTTAAGCTGATTTTTATATTTAAAAAGCTGAAGCTATTTGATGCTCATCTACTCTTATTTACTTGTGCCATCTAGATCCCTATTGGCAGGTGAAATTTGTGCCATTTATTTAATTAGATCAAAGACCACCAGCTTTCAAGAACAGCTCTCGGTTACGACTAATGTAAGCAACAGGGTTAGCGGTTTGTAGCCTTTCTTACAACTTATTTCATGTCAGATCGAAGGAAATACTTGTTTTGCTATGAATTTTGCATGAGGTCAGGCTTCTTTGAACCTCTCTTTAAAACCCTAGTGTACATTCAGATGGCGGAATGCTGCAGAAATCCTGCAAACCCTGAGACTTGCAGCCATTGGAGCGCTGTGTCAGCAAAGCTGTTTTTCCTCCCTGGCTTATTCATTACATGGACGTTCTGGAAATAGGAATGCATGCACAGCCATTAAACAGCTGGCTACATTTGAGTTCTTTATAAACATGACCCCAAAGTGTCTGAAATGAACTCCGTGGTTGTGTAAATGTTGGAGTGGCTCCTGAGATTATAGGGCGCATTACTTGTTAACTGTGGAAAAGGGGCTTTTTGGACTGTTACCTTGTACCTGAGGCAGGTGATGTGATTTTGCCACTCATGGCTCCATCAACTCGTTGCATTAACCAGAGTATCAATTATGCATTAAAAAAAAAAAAAAAAAAACTATCAGGGGTCTCATGTGCAAAGATTTGCATGAAAAACCAACTGAAAAATGGCAATTGTATCGGGGCAGTGGTGGCCTAGTGGTATAAGTGCTGGATCACTGATCGTAAGGTTTGGGGTTCAAGTCCCACTCATCACAGATTGTCACTGCCCCCCTAGTGCAGCTAACTGTGTTATCAAAGGCCGGCCATGTCTCTCACTGTCTATGGCGAAAGGTTCATGTAAAAGAACCATTACTGAATTTCGACAAAAGTAGGCTGAAAAGAAGTCAGCGTGTTTCTGCCCTGCAATGGCCTGGCGAGCTGTCCAGGGTGTACTCTACCCTCACCCGGAGTCAGCTGGGATGGGCGCCAGCCTACCCGTGACCCTAATTAGGATTACGCTATTCCAGAAAATGTACTAAACTGGCGATTGTTTAAATCCTGAAAACATTGTATGGATTAGCATGTCCAGATACTTGTATCTACACATACACAAGAATCCAAGAACATTTCCTTTGAATATCAAAATCAACTCGGAATTGAGTGTGGAATTCGACAACCCAAAACCTAGCTGTCCACACACTGATTTATATATGCAAATCATATTTAAATGAGCCCTGCACTGGAGAGTCCCCCCTCTCTGCAGGATCGGAAAACATGGCAGTATATATTCCAGAATAAGTCAGAAAAAAAAAAAAAAAAGCGAAATTTCACAAAATGTGAATTGAAGACGTTTCTCACTAAAATGGAAGTGTGTCTCCATTTTATATACAGTATATAATATATACTGTATGCAACGCTGTCCTGTCACAGATTCAGTAAGGGGGGATTCCTGCAACCTTCCCCGATATCTCTGCCATCACAGACATAGGGGATTCCTCGACCGTCCCTGGCGTCTGCAGTGTTAGTGTGTCCCAACCACCAGGCTGCTGCATCTGGCCTGACCTACCGTGTCCTATCAGGGCTCTGTCAGAAATTTCTGAAGCTGTAGTTTAACCAGAACAGAAAGTCACTAACTAGTACTGATGTAGTGAAGACGGGAACATATTTGAGGGAAGAACCTGTTCAGTGCACCATAAGATAATAGAATAAATTTACTCACCAGGAAGTCACCCATCACACACAGTACCAGCTTGTAGTCGGTTCCCAAACATTCTGTTATTCAGGGTGCATGAATTGAGTGTTAATCCAGGCCACCTTGTTGGTGTAAAAAAGGGTCAGAAAATTATGATTTTGTGAAAAGCACTGTAGCTTGTGCTTTTTATTTATTTATTTATTTTTGCAAACACAGAATTCTTACAAATTCTCATAGATCAGTATGGATCAGTTTTCATCAGACTACTATAATAAAATAATGAGCTGATTTGCATAAGTTTGTACAATTAATGTCAATGAGTGTAAATAATGTGAGAATGAATGTTTATCAGCCATCCACTAGTGGGAGACATTTAATTATTGCTATGCCAGGTTATAATGAAATCTGCAGTCTTAGCCAGACTTTAAGCATTAATCAAGGCACTTGTTACCATAATCCATGTGTGGCGAGTAAAAAAAAACCCTGTCCCTCTAGTTTTCAAGTAGTGGTGCATTATTTTAAGACATTTTCCTGTTTAAACAGTGTATATGAATTTACTTAGATGCAGCAAATTTAGTACAGTCTGCCCTCTACTTACGAAAACCTCTGAATACTAAAAATTCCAGGTTACGAAAAACATTTTCCTAAATTTTCATCCTCTGTATACAAAACAACTTCTTCTTCGAAAAAGTGCCAAACGAGCCATTCAAAAATTCAAATGCGCCATTCAAATATTCAAATGCGCCATTTAAACATTCAAACAATGCACGAGTTGCTCTCTCATTGGCTGTCTCCCAACATCCATCCCCGCTGGCCTCCCATTGGCCAGGAGGGAGCTGAACTGTACACATTACTGTACCCATACTTCTTGTTTATTACACGCATGAAGGAGAGTTGAACAGGACTGTTGGCCCGTGAGGTTTTTTTGATAGTGATCATTGCAGTGTTATATCTCGTTATCCATCATGGGCCCCAAGAAAGTGATTCCCAGTGACACCGAAAAGAAGAAGCGGGCTCCGTTATCAATCGAAGTGAAGCAGGAGATAATAAAAAAATACGAAAGTGGGATGTGGTTGAGCGAAATCGCAAAGGAGTATGGCCGAAACCCCTCTACCATCGGAACAATACTGAAGCAGAAGGAAACCTTAAAAGCAACAATCCCTTCAAAAGGTCTCTCTGTGATATCGAAAAAGAGATCGTCACTGAACGACAAGATGGAGAGACTGTTACTCCTTTGGGTAAAGGAGAAAGAAATTGCTAGAGATACAGTAACTCAGGCAATAATTTCAGAAAAAGCAACCGCCGTATTTAGTGACCTTGTGAAGGAGGGTGGGGGTGAGGGTTCTTCGGACCAGCAATCCCTGGACTTTAAAGCGTCGCATGGGTGGTTTGAGAGATTTAAAAAAAAAGGTAAATAATTTTATTTAATTTTGAACACATATTTCATACAAATTATATGTATTTTTATCATTTTATGGGGTAGTCTTGGGAGCCTTGGAATGAATCACGCATTGTACATGTAAAATGCGCCTCTACTTACGAAAACTCCAGGTTACAAAAAAGGCGCTGGAACGGATTAATTTCATAAGTAGAGGGCCGACTGTATTTCCTGTCAGCCTGTTAATTATCTCTACCAATAGATAAAATTTCACCTCAGGTTTGTTTGTGGGATTCTTAGCAGGACTTTGCAAAAAAAAAAAAAAAAAAAAAAAAAGGGGTGTATTTTATAACATTTCGATTAGCTTTTGTGGAGATGATTTGGATCAAATTCTGGAGCCAGGGATTTTAAAAGGATTCCTAAACATTCTGAAACAGAAAGATGTAAAATAAAAATAAAAGTAAATAAAAATCCCCAAGCCAGGGGGCCCAACAGAGGGTGCTGGTTTTTTTGTTGTTGTTGTTGTTGTTGTTTTGGTTTTTGGTTTTTGTTTTTTGTTTGTTAGTGGTTTGCACTCTCTGAGTTGCTCTTGTTGGGGCATAGAATCTCCATTACCAACTATATTAAATCTTACTGATGGTGCCACAGTTTAAAGTCTATCTGTGTGTGATCCTTGACATTGGGTAGTGTCATGCTCACTGGACCTGCTCATCATTACACAGTACATGCATTTCAGAAAATAATACAGTAATACTTTTGCACACAATTTTATACAGAAACCCCCAGCTTTAAGCCATAACCCCCCCCCCCACACACACACACACACACCCCACCACCCCCCACCCCAGCTGGTTCTACATCACTTTCAGGTTGTTGTTTTTTTAAGCTGTCTTGTTATAATTTCAAACCATGCAATGCTAAGCTTAAATATTTGAAGGAAAGCGGACTACCATTATTCCCCCCACCCACCCGTGCTCCTCCACATGCATATTCCCACACACACACACACACACACATGGACATTCTGCAGTCTTTTTTATGTGTGACTCCAGGCAGATTATTTGGTATGAGAAACACATAGCAGACAGCATTCCCTCTGCTCTGCTTTCTTCTCACACAGATCCACAGGACGTGATGCTTGGCTCAGAGAAGCAGAACCAACTGGCTGTTTTAGAAATTCTAGAACGCACAAACACGAAGCCTGCAGCACAATGAGAGGCATGCATTCGATAGGAACACATGCTGTGTCACTCGATGGACTCGGGTTACTGCGGGTTTCATTTACTGACATCATGATCACATGTCCACCCTTCAGCACGACAAACTACTGTATAAGTTTTGGGGTTTTTTGAACTCATCAGCAATGCCACTGTGGTCATCCATTCGTGTTTTGTTTTCTGTCCTGGATTTGATTGATTGATCGATTGATTGATTCGTTCATTTATTATTGTGTCGTGATAAATCTCAAATGGCATCAGGCTGATCCAAGAGCTCAACAACATGTCTGCTGAAAGGTAAAATGTTCGGACGGACATGGCATAACTTGATGTGTTTGGCACGTCTGTAATCAGGCGCTGCAGGAAGACCTGAAACTCGTCTCACGGTCCAGACGTCTAACTGTTCCTAGAGCGCCTGGTTCTCGCTCATGCGAAGGCTGAAAATTTAATTTGGAATACATCCAGACTATTTAGTTAAATTCATAAAAACACTTATGTTTCCTTCACACTGAACTCGCACGGATTTTCTCCTGTTTACTCGAAACCCGAAATTTGACATGACATGAAAGTCAGTATTTTTATTACATCATCTAACAACAGGCAGAAATCCCAAATCTACACAAACTCATTCATTCATTTTCTGAAGAGCTTAATCATAATTAGGGTCGCAGGGAGGCTGGAGGTTATCCCAGGCAGAGTATACCCTGGAAAGTCCACCAGGCCATTGCATGGCGGAAACACACTTGCGGCTATGCAGCTACTCTTGTCAAAAAATCAGCATTGGCTCTTTTACACCTCTCACCACAGACAGTGAGAGACATGGCCGGCCTTTGATAACCCAGTTAGCTGCACTGGGGGGACAGCAGTGACAACTCTTGACAGTAGGGCTTGAACCCCTGACCATGGGATCAGTAATCCTGCACCTTATCATCACCAGGCCACCACTAGCCCCACCCGGCCACCACTGCCCTCTAAGCAAACTATTAAATTAAATGTTAGGTGTTGTATCTTCTGTAGAAATGGTATAAATAGATGTATACACCGTTCAGCCATAACATTAATACGACCAGACTGGCCTGCAATCTGTAATTCTATTGAGTGATTTCTTTCTGTAAAAGTTTCAGCAGTTTGTGTTACAGTCACTTGTCTGGATCACGTTTTGAAAGTGAATAGAGTTTGTGAGATTGTACTGCAAAAGGTCATATGTGATCCATGCGCCTGCGACAGTAAACATGGAAGTAATTTGCATACACATAAACAGTGGTACATACCATTTGTTCCTGTATGCTTGTTTGATGAGTGTGAATGAAAGCGTGTATTATATTAGATGTATAGATAAAGTATGAGTATGATAAAGTACCAACATGAACCTTAGCATTGACAGTTTCTATATTTTTAGATGATTGGCTGAATTGGTACACGAAACATTTCAAATCCATGCCGCATGTAAGATAAGAGCAGACAGCAGGTGTTTAAGTGGGATTTGGCAGCTTTACTTCTCCATCCATATTTCCGGCCAACAAAACTTATTGGCACTTCGGTGTGAATACTTTACTGCAGTATGCTTGGGGACAGGGGTGGGGGGAGGGGTGTTTTAAAATAATTAGTAATTCATGGGAATGAGAATAAACTCTGGCAATCTGGGAGATCATCCAATTTGACAATTTCTTCATAATTCACGAGAAGGAAAAGGTTAAAAAATAAACCGTGAAAAAGCAAACCCTGACCTTACATTTAGTTTCTTTAAACTTAGTGAAAGTTGTTACCAATGGTGAGTGGGAAATCAAGTTACATGTAAAGACAAGACCAGAGCAGGAATTCTAGTTTTGCATATTTTGGCAGCCTTCAGTCTTTGGCAAGAATTTCCCCTATTTATTCCAGGCAAACTTCCTGGATGTCTAATGCGATTTGAGTCACTGCTTCACTTCTCTGTACAAAAACACAAAAAATACAATAAAAGCAGGAAAATTAGAAATGATTATAATTACGAGCTCCACTAAGAGGTGTCATGGTGGAGCAGTCCACACATCCAACCCACAACAAGAACGTCATTGGTTTGAGTCCTTGGCTCACGTGTTTTTGTGTCACTCTTGCATGTTTTCGACGTGCTTGTGGGTTTTCTCCAAGTTCCTCAGTTTCCTCCTACAGTTCAAACATGTGCACAAAGGCTTTAGGTAATTGAGAAGAATTTGCAGGTTCAAAGCTCATTCCCACCCTTCTGCCACTGTCGGACCTTTGTAGCAGAGCTTTAACCCTAATCTTCATATGTGAATTAGTGTGATAATCTGCCAAATTCAATTCAGTTCAATTCAGTTTTATTTGTATTGCATTTTTTACAATTGACATTGTTGCAAAGCAGCTTCACAGTAAAGCAGTGAAAGTAGGCGTTTACAAAGTACAGTGGTACCTCACTTTATGAAATTAATCTGTTCCAGAGCCTTTTTCGGAATCTGGATTTTTCGTAAATTGATCTGCATTTTACATGTAAAACGTGTGATTTGTTCTAAGGCCCCAATACTACCCCATAAACCCTTTAAAAATTATAAAAGCATAACTATTAAGGTCTCGTTCTGCTTCAATATCATACCAATGGTAGATGGGTTTGGCCATATTCCTTTGCGATATCACTCAACCGCATGCCACGAGCCCGCTTCTTCTTTTCACTCGCACTGGAAATCACATGCGCGCGCAAGTGTGTGTGTGTGTGTGTGTGTGTGTGTGTGTGTGTGTGTGTGTGTGTGTGTGTGTGTGTGTGTGTGTGTGTGGGCGTGTGTGTTGAGCATGTCTACTTAGCAGAGTTATAATTTTACAAATGTTTATTGAAGGTTAAAACCTAACCACTACGCCGCCAGCCCCATATTCTGGACTAGCCAGAGCTTATTTATGCACCTCTCCGAACACCCATACAGTAAGGCATCACAATAGTCTAATCTTGAAACAACAAAAAACAAGTTTTTCTGTATCATGCAGTGACATCATAGTTCTTATTTTTGCAACATTTCTGAGATGAAAGAAGGCTGCCCGAGTAATATTATCTACATGAGCTTCAAATGAAAGACCAGCATCAATAACCACTCCAGCGTCCTTTACTGCTACACACTATGAAACTAAAACACCATCCAAACTTACTACATAATTAGAAACCTTATTTCAAGCTGCCTGAGATCCGCATATAAGTACTTCTGTCTTATAATAGTTTAAAAGGAAGAAGTTAGGAAACATCCGGGGTCTAATTTGCTTTACACATTTTTCAACTTTATTATGCTGATGTCTCTCATCTGGCTTTGCTGAAATATATATTACTGTGTGTCATCAACATAACAATGAAAACTAATACCATGCTCATGAATGATATTACCAAAGGGAAGCATGTACAGAATGAGAAAAGCATCAGGCCAAGGACAGAACCTTGAGGAACACCAAACTTAAAATTAGAAGGTACAAAGAAATCACTGTTTACATCTACCAACTGATAACAGTTAGTTAAATAAGATTTAAACCAGTAGTGTCAAAAGCTGCATTAAGGTCAAGTAAAACAAGGAGGGAGACACAACCATGGTTGGAGGCCATGAGTAGGTCATTTACCGCTTTAACGAGTGCTGTCTTAGTGCTATGATGAGACCCAAATCCTGATTGATACATTTTGTGAATGTTACTCCTACAAATATATGAACATACCTGCTGCACTACAGCTTTTTCTAAGATCTTAGAGATAAAAGGGAGGTTTGATATTGGTTTATAGTTGGACTGCTGATATGGGTCAAGATCAGATTGGTTTTCATTTAAGAGGAGCTACATTATCTAACGTACGGTACAATTTTGATTCAAAGCACTCAGTAACGTGATCAGGTTCTGCGAGGTCTGATGGTGATCCAATCATAGTTGATAATTCTGGAAGATTATTAATGAGACTCTGTGCAGTCGTTGATGTAAAAGTGTCGCTTAATGTGATAATGTGGTGAGGTGTATATATTAAAACTAAGAGGCAATGAAATCGAGATAAGATCTGAAATGGTTTCTAACTGTGGAACTGCGACTATATTTTCAATATTTAATCCTAATATTAGTTTTAAATCAAGAGTGTGAGCAGCTTTATGAGTGGGTCCTATTACATTTTGATTTACCCCCCGACTGAATCATCAGTCTTCTGGGTTATTGAAATGAATATTAAAGTCACCAATAATTAAATCTTCATTTAAAGAAATGACCAGGTTTGAAATGAAATCAGCAAATTCACACAGGAATTCTGAGTATGGCCCTGGGGGTGGGGTTGGGGGGTGTCTATAAATAATAATTAAAGGAATCCGATGTGTGTGTATTTTTCCAGGAACATACGCAATGTTAGTGTATAAAATTTAAGACAGATTTAACTAAAAAGGCAAGATTGTCAGTATAAATAACTTTGATCACCTCCTCCTCTGCCAGTTAGATGAGCTTGGTGTGTATAACTGTATCAGGGAGGACTCACTTCATTTAATGCTACATATTCATTGGGTTCAATACATGTTTCTGTAAAGCACATTACACGAAACTCGTGATCAGTAATGATTTCATTAACAATAAGCACTTTAGCTGCAAGAGATCTCATATTTAACAACTCGAACTTGAGATCAAAGTTGCAGGCTGTGGGCTCAGTATGATTAAATTTATGTTACTGACATTATTAATAAATGTGAGTTTTTACCTTTTTGTTTGGTTCGGGAATCAGACACAGTTTCTATAGCATTGAACTTGACTTTGAGTGATGACTGTACGCAGCTAGCAGACGTTCAGATTAGCCTGTTTGTCTGCTCTCTGGCCTTGGCTCTGCATA
The DNA here is from genome assembly GCA_024760905.1 of Plotosus lineatus. Taxonomy (NCBI): domain Eukaryota; kingdom Metazoa; phylum Chordata; class Actinopteri; order Siluriformes; family Plotosidae; genus Plotosus; species Plotosus lineatus. The sequence goes on along the minus strand of CM045730.1, from coordinate 67,207,008 downwards.
GTCACTTGGACCTCCATCAGTTCAGCAACCATAGTCTGCTGTAAGCTACATGACCGTAATGGGATGGGGCCAGAACATATTACAGCATCAAACACTGCCTTTGCTAATTTCCACAACTCTATAAAGTACCATAAACGTCAAATACTATAAATGCAAATGCTATTGAGGTGAATCATATCCTAATTCTGTAATAATACTTGCTTTGAAAAGCTATCCAGAACCACAGTAAACAGATGGCGCCATGTGCTTTCAGCTGCCAGCGGATTCTCAACGGCCTGCTCAGTTCCCAGCCATGGAGTAAAGATTTGAGATTATCAGACTAAAGAAAAATAACGAATGAATGTGAGTTTTATATTTCTTTAACTGTTTCAGGTTGCACATGGATGTTTATAAAAAAGATAAAATAAAATGATTCTCTGTATATAAAGTTATTTCCTATAGCCACAGAAGTCGAGATGTTGCAGTATATACATGTAGGGATGTATGGTGGTAGCAGGATGGCTCCATGACAGCCCATTGCTCTGACAGCCCTAATATGTGCACCTTATCCATTTTTGTTAGGCTAGGGATAGGATCAATGAGTTGTAACTGCCAACCAATTGACTGTGAGTGTTCAAGGGCTGTCCGTCTAATAGGGCTGTCCGTCAAATAGGCTGTAACGCTCCGACCAGTGGCCTGTCGGACTATACGGCTGTAACCTGGTGGTAGTTATACAGTACTAGAAGAAGTATTAAAAACAATATTAATAACAACAATAAAATAGTAATAATAGATGGCACCGATGCAGTGGTTAGCACATCTGTCCCAGATCAAGAAGGTGCCAGACTCTGTGTGTGCTTACATGGGTTTTCTCCAGATTCTATGGTTTCCAAAAACATGCACAGTAGGCTAACTGACTGTTCCAAATAACCTCAAGGTGTGAGTGTGAAAAGTTGTTTGTGTTAGCCTGCAGTGGTCTGGCAAGCTGATCAGGGTGTACCCCAGCTTTGAACAGACTTGATTGAGATGGGTGCTAACCTCCCGGTGACCCTAATTAGGATTAAGTGATTAAGTAAAAAGCATTTGAGGAACATTGTTACTCTTGGGCTCGATTTGCACATTATTATTATTATTATTATTATTATTATTATTATTATTTACGGTAAAGATTTATATGCAGCAGAGAGGGATCGGGTGATCCTGGCACAGTCAGGCTGGTTAGGCTCATCATCAGCTCAGGGCCCTCACCCTCTCCACACGCAGCCCAGACAGTGAATGGTATTTCTCCCAGGATGCACTGCCTAGTCAAACCCACCAAGAACTTTCCGGAGAATATGGAGACTCCCAAACACTGCAGCCTTCTGCATTGCCCAGACTGTCAGAATGTCTGTGCTCCCGGTAGCAAACCCAGGCACACTCTTGATCTGTGTTAATAGATCAGGAGGTACCAAACCGAGGGCGCCGAGAACAATGGGGAGTCGGACGCCTTTGTACTTTGGATACAAGCGAGACATTTCAAAGGCGAGGTCCGCATATTTTGCTTGCTTCTCCTGAATCTTGTCAATCGCATTGCTGTCAAAAGGGACAGAAAATTCAATAATATTAATCATTCCATTGGATTTATCAAAAAGGACAAAATCAGGTTTGTTGTCTTCGATTCTCCTCAGGCTGCATATGGGCTGATTCCAAAGAAGCTTGAAATGATCATTTTCCATGACGCCCTGGACATGATCAGGGTCGTACCATGGATGGACCTCTGAGTCAAAACCACACACATGACGGAGACGATAATAAAAGGAACGTGCCATGCCATCATGTCTTTTCAGATTAGATGTTTGGTTTGTGCCAAAACAGGACAACCACTGACAAGGTGTTGGACAGTTTCACTAAATTCACTACACAAACGACATTTGGGATTTACATTTTCCCTTATAATATTAATATTATATATAATATTACGTTGCCGATTGCGTGTTGGCAGTGACTGGTCCTGAGCAGCAAAAAGAAATCCCTCAGTTTCACTTTTCAGACCAGCCGACTTCATCCAGGCAAAGGAGTCGGAAGGATTACTGTTCTGCCCAACACACTGCACATAAACACGATGTCGTGGTTTTCCAGACAGTTTCTCCTTGAAATGACGACTCTGAGCAGATTTGATGACAGACTTCACCTGGTTGACACACATAGATGTCCCGTCCAGCAGTACTTCGCCATCGACAAAATCAACATTGACGTTGAGATTCTGTCCAGCAGCCTTGGCGCGTTTAAGATAACTATGGAAGTCCTTGCTTTCATCGTGAGTCTTGATATGCTTCACAAGACGATCATCAGATCAATAAATATGTACAAAAGTACACAATAAAATACAATCATCAAGTGCCACCACATTATTCAAACCTCGTCCCCCGGAATTGATTGATAAATATAAACGATTGATAGAGGAACGAGGGTGGTGAGCTCGATTATCAGACGTGATCCTTCTTGTAAGGCGATCAAGACCCGTGATGTCGTCCTTTGTCCAATCAACAACACCAAAAGAGTAAGAAAGGACAGGCACTGTGTAAGTGTTTGTGGCTTTGACCTTGTTTTTAGCATTTAGCTCCGAACTCCAGATCTTTTTTAGATGAGATTTGTCCTCAGCCCGAAGTTTGTCTTTTATGTGAGCATTCTGGAGCTTGTCTCGAACTTGCATCCCCAAATAGGTGTACGATTGGCCGCCCACGAGATGCTCAATCACTCCTCCTCCATGTAACTCAACTGATCCATCATTGATTGCTTTTCCACTTTTTAAATGAAGACTGTTACATTTATCAAGTCCGCAAGTCATACCAATATGAAAAGGACTCCACAAGGAGAATTTGTTTCTTCAAGTTGGAATCTCCTTTGGCAATCAGCTCGATGTCATCCATGTAAAGAAAATGAGTAAGAGGTGTTTGGGATCTGTGCTGTGGAGGTCCTGGATGATAACCTTCCTCCTTATTGAGCAAAAAACTTTTATTAAGTGACAAACAAAAAAGCAGAGGACTAAAAGAACCCCCTGAAATATTCCTCTCTTAATTGAAATAGGTTCTGAAGTCTTAACCTGACCTTGCGAGTACATCTCAAGCTGAGTTGACCAGCAACTCATTAAAGACTTGAGTAAATGGAGTAATCGCTCAGGTAGGCCAACACATTGCAAAGACTTCAGAATCGATTGATGAGGGACAGAGTCGGAAGCTTTTTTGTCGTCAATGCAGCACATTGAGAGGTTGCAGTGGAAGGTTTTAGCCTCTTCAAGTATCATTTTCTGGACCAATAACTGATCCTTGCATCCCCACCATCCCTTTCTGGCTCCCTTTTGCTCCGGGTAAATAATTTCATTGGAGGAGCAATAGGATGACACGAGATTTGTCAAACACCCTGTAAAGATTTTGTAAATAGTATTCAGGCGGGTAATAGGGCGGGAATTTTTAGGATCTGTCAAGTCTCCTTTCTTTGGGAGGAGTATTGTGTGACCTTTACAGAACCAAGGAGGGACATCTCCGGTGTCCATCAAAGAGTTAAAACAAGTGAGCAGATGTGGTTGGACACAGGGGAACAGTTTCCAAAACCAATTATGAATGCCGTCAGGTCCTGGAGCTGTGCTAGATTTGGACATTTTTATTGTTTTCTTCAGGCAGCCCGAAGTAATGAGACACAGCAATGGTGAATTCACGTTTTCTGACGTGGCTTCGCTATATTCTTCTACCCATGGTTCCTCAAGGTTACAGTTGCCGGGTATAGACCACGACTGTGACCAAAACCTCTCACTGGATTCCCTGGGTGGTCTCTGGTCGTCATTACTTGTAGGTATATTTAGTTGCCTGTAAAATTGTTTTTCGTTGGTTTGAAATATTTTGTTTTGTCTAATGAATTTATTCTTCTTTTCCCATTTTCTTTTTCTCTCTGTCCAAATCATAACCTTTGCCTTAAAGGAATCAAGTATTTGAAGGAGAATTTTTTCCTTAGTTGTTTTGTATTTTGCCTTTAAATTTCTCCAAATTGTCTTTTGTCTTCTTGACATTGACGTGCCATGATATCTTAATTTAAGATAAAGCTGCAACCACGACATGTCTTTCCTTGTTTCTTTTAATTTACTTTGAAACTGATTTTCTTGACTTTTCTTGCTTTTCCCGCTGTTGGAAGGTTTGGAAACTGTATGTAATTCCTCTAAAGTTCGAATAGCGGCAAACATGCAACAATTAATCTCATGCAGGGAACACGCCGCGTCAAGAGTTACAGAAATTATTTCATTTAATTTATCAATTTCATTTTGTGGAAAAGATTTTATTGCAATTTTAACTACCTTTCTTGTGTCAATCGGTAAATCTAAAATTTCTCTATCGTAACGGTTAAACACGAAATATGATCATCATGAACTGAAGATGTGGGAAAATCATTGGTAAAATCAGAAAGTGGAAAGCCAGGGGAATTATCTTTGCTGCCGTCAGGTGGGATAACTTCATTGGGAACAGAGGAGAGAGGGACGCGGGCATTCATCTGCAATTTAGGGTCTGCCTCCATCCGAACTTTGGGTTCTTGAGAAGGGACCGGACCACTTGCAGGGAAATTATCATCTGCATCACGGCGCATGTTGATCTTTAATCGCCGGAGTTGATCTTGCAAATTTTTTGGGTCAGGTAAGCATACAAAGGGTTGGCATTGTCCCAATGTTGCTTTAGCGACTTGCCATTGATATGTGGATTTTCAGGCCAACCAGTCGCCTTTGCACACTCAAGTAGTGTGGATTTTAGAAACTATAATTGGTTTAAGGGGTAGTGGTGGCCTGGTGGTACAGGTGCTGGATCCTAAGGTTGGGGTTCAAAAGTCCCACTCACTCACTGCCCCCCCCCACCCCCCACCCCCACCCCCACCCCCCCACACACACACACACAGTGCACATAACTGGGTTATCAAAGGCCGTCCATGTCTCTCACTGTCTATGGTGTGAGGTTCGTGTAAAGGAACCATTGCTAACTTTCATCAAGAATAGCTGCGTAGCCATCAGTGTGTTTCTGCCCTGCGATGGAATGGCGAGTTGTCCAGGGTGTACTCTGCCCTCATCAGGCTGCAAAGCTGTCAGCATGTTTCTGTCCCTTGTTAAAGGGTTGTGTCAGGAAGGGCATCCGACGTAAAAAAAAAAAACAATGCCAAATCAAACGTGCGAATCATTCGCTCTGGCGACCCCTGATAAAGGGAAAAGGCAGAAAGGAAATCTCAATCTCACACACACACACACACACACACACACACACACACACACACACACACACACACATATATATATATATATATATATATATATATATATATATATATATATATATATATATATAATGTTCTTCAATTTTCTTTACAGAAACTTTATCTCTTTATTTCACTCTTACTTATATGGAGCAACTGTGTGTGCACAGTTTCCTCCGGGATTAAAAAAGTGTTCTGATTCTGATTCTGATTCTGATAATAACAAAAGGAAGACCAACACAGTTGGAATACAGTAAGCCCTTGACCATTCACAGGTCATCACTCATGCCCCTGCATACGCGCGGATTGGCGATAAACCCGGAAGTTACAGGCATATGATTCAAATTTAGCCAATGTTTGAAGCTGGCACCCAGCCCACTCGACTCACACCCTGGACAGCTCGTAGGGCGGAAACACGCTGATGGCTTTGCTGCTCCTCTTGTTGAAAATCAGCAATGGTTCTTTTACATGAACCTCTCACCACAGACAGTGAGCGGCACGGCCGGCCTTTGATAACCCAGCTAGCTGCACTGGGGGGGCAGTGACAACCTGTGGTGAGTGGGACTCGAATCCCCAACCTTAGGATCAGTGATCCAGCACCTTTACCACCAGGCCAACACTGCCCATGCGTCTCATGTTTGTGTAAAAAATGCCGATATGAGATATAAAACACAACACATTGTCTGAAAAGAATTTCATTTATTTTCAAAGGTACTAAAGGAACTAAAATAGAAAGAAACACACGATATGGGACTGAAGTACACCACACATCCAACACCATATTAACTGTGTGCTCTATCACTGCCTCTGTCTTTGTTATCAAATTGATGTCAGTTGTCAATCAAATGATGAATAATGTTTTCTGCACATCACTGTTATAACCTCGTGCAAAATACTGAAAAGTCGCTACGATGGCTTTTCCATGTCAGGTTGCATTTGTGCATAAAGCCTAAATAACAGAAGGAAGTTCTGACGAAGAAAACAAAGCACAAACCAGCTGGATAATCAGAGTGAAATCTTATTTGTGTTTGAGCGCAAGGACAAATTCCACATACAAATACTTTCCCATGGCGCATATTTCAGATTTCATTCATGATTACTCCGGAATGATTGAGGGATCAGGTATTACATTTTGTTTTCTGTAGTCAAACATCCAATTCCAATTCCCAGAGTCAGCGCCATGTAAACAAAATTTCTCGACTCTGTCTCTTGTTTCTCTGGCTGTGCGTCAAGCACGTCCAGATGAACATTGATAACCTGAACCCAAGTCCAATTATCCTGCTTATGACTGTTACATATTGCTGCTTACAAAAAAAAAAAAAAAAAAAAAAAAAAAAAAAACAGGTTCATTCTACTATTCATGTGTTGTAAAACAAAACAAAAACAAAGCCAGCTGGGATAGCAGGATTAAATTCTGTGTACCTATAAATTCTGCCACATGCATCCCATAATAAATGGATGGTATACTGCATGCATAAACTCTGTACCTGTAATTTGTTTTGTAATAACTCGCAGCCACAAGTGGGGTAGAATGTGGCCCATTAAAGATGTGCAGGAGAAGTGGCTACAGAGGCAGGAAGGAAAATAAAGCGACAAAAGAGCAGGATGTGCTCCAGGGTAATCCTTCTGCGATGACGACATAAGCTCAAACCCACACAGAAGCAAGAACACGGCCAACACCGTTAAGTGTGAAGGAACCTGGGTTAGAATCAGAGCCTTTAATTGTGAGGCCATGATTTTCTCCTGAGAAAGAACACAGTGTTTTCTTTGCTCCAGAGGTATAAGAACCATGGGAACTTGTTCAGAAAGAGATTGCACAAAGACCGATAGATAAATCAGCCGAGGGGCGACCCTGTCAGGACGGAATCCTATCCCGTGTATCCTTGGCAAGAACTTTGAGCGACACAAAGTAAATTTCACAAGTCACTGCACTCAGGGAAATGTCACCAAATTCGAAATGCAACACCACAAGTTTCCTTCTGAGCTTTAGCACCAAGAGGTCATACCATCATCAACAAGCTATACAGTCGAATTGACATTGCAGACCAGAGGCGAGTTCAAGATGGCTGAGTAGCGTAATGCATAATTCAGTCATGTGTTAAATGCACCCTGAACGTCCATAGTGTATGTTCTATGATGTAGGAAAACACTCTAAATTTAAGGATTGACTCATTGCTACTCAGTCACCGAACCTCTCTATTAATAGTATCATAGACATTATAGTAGGTCCTGACTCACTTACTCATTTATAAACACAGTTTAATCCGACTAGGGTTACGAGGAGGTTGGAGTCATATATCAAACAAAATTGGGTGAAGGTGGGCAGTGGTGGCCCGGTGGTAAGGTGCTGGATTGCCGATACCTAGGTCGGGGGTTCAAGCCCCACTGTCAACGGTTGTCACTGCTGTCCCCCCAGTGCAGCTAACTTTGTTATCAAAGGCCAATTATGTCTCTCACTGTCTGTAGTGAGAGGTTCATGGCCAAGAAACATTGCTGACTTTTGTGAACAACAACAACAATTCTTTATTGTCAAAGTACTTTTACATACATTGAAATTTGGTTTGTGCTCTGGGCACCTGTCGCCACTGTGCAGCGCCAGTTATTGCGTTGTTCTATCCTTTTGATGCTGAGCGCCAAGCAGGAAGCAACAACTACCAAATTTTAACGTCTTATGGTATGACGCGGCCAGATTCGAACACCGACCTTCCGGAGGATTAAGCGGACGCTCTACCAACTGAGCTAAATCCCCGGTGTGAAGAGGAGCTGCACAACATGTTTATGGCCTGGTGAGCTGTCCAGGGTGTACTCTGTTCTCACCCCAGAGTCGATTGAGGTGGGCGATAGCCTCCACATGACCCTAATTACATGATTCATAAAATGACTGAAATGGGTGAAGGTGCGATACAATCCGAACAGTTCACCAGACTATTGCAGGGCCACCACAGACACACCCAGAGGCAGCTTTGAGTCGCCAGTTAGCCTAATGTGTATGTCTTTGGATTGTGGTAGGAAACGGTGGGATTTAAGTCAGAAAGCACAGGGAGAGCATGCAAACTCTACACAGAAACGTGCTGCCTGGGACACAAACTATATTCACTATTCACTTAGCATTTGGCTTTGTTCATTGAAATCCTATTTCTAATTAAAAATAACAGTGTTTGGAGCTTTTTTTTTAAGTTAGTATTAGTATGCATTACCTGTCATTGCTCATGACCACAATACCTGCCCCAGTGGACTTTGAGTGGCATTTGTTGTAGTTCCCATTTTTGACCACAAGGTGCAATAACAGTATGGAGCTGAAGAATGTCTATACAATAATTAAATGAATACAACATAATATATATTCATCCATTCATTCTATGAACCACTTAATCCTTGGGGTCACAGGGATGCTGGCACCCATCTCAGCCGACTCCGGGTGAAGGCAGGGTACACCCTGGACAGCTCACCAGGTCATTGTAGGGCCAACACTCACACAACGATTCACACCTAGGGGAGATTTGGAACTCTCAGTTAACATACTGTGCATGTTTTTGGATAGTGGGAGGAAACCTGACCACCTGGAGGGAACCCACACAAGCACGGGGAGAACATACAAATCCACACAGGTACACTCAGGCAGTGAATCACACCCAGGACCTCCTTGCTCTGAGGCGGACGTGTTAACCACTACACCATCATTCCACCCCATATTACGAATTTATATTATGAAGATTAGCATTTGTTATGCTAAGGGGTCATTCAACATTTTCAACATTTTCCTAAGTGTACAAAACGTATGCTGGGGGAAGGGGGTAAGATGTCTGTGTACGCTTTTTAAGATAAAAATTTCGATCAACAATAATACATGCGCTCGTGAGTATATATATATATATATATATATATATATATATATATATATATATATATATATATATATATATATATATATATATATATATATATTTTATTTTATTTATTTATTTATTTATTTTTTTTTTTTGTGCATGTACGTTTGAAACTCTCAATGCACGATTCGCCAACCACCTGCGGTGTTGCATATTTGCAAAGTCTGCAATGAATACTACCCAACCCGGTATCAGCTGCTGAAACATCAGAAGGCATCTGATCAAGGGCATAAGCTGGGGGAGTGCACAGGGTGCACGTGCACCCCCCCCCCCACCCCACACACACACACACACACAGCAGGAGTTGAGTTCCGCTGGACAAGAAATTATGTGCATTCGCAATATTATAAATAAACTTAATGACTGTTATTGAAGAGAAAGTCGGAGCTCAGTTCCGCATGACTAGAGTCAAGAAGTAAACCGGAAGTTAACGTGTAACGGGCACTGCGCATGTGCACACCCGAGCTGACCAATCAACAAACATAATATTATCAGTAAGCAATAATAGCTGAACACTGTCAATTAAACAAAGTGCGAGTGTGAGAATAAAAAACAGTTTGTTAGTCCCGCCTCCGGTTCCTGCACATGTGTTAGAACACAAACATTGACGCACAGAGAATGAATGGATAAAATAATCATCAGCCATCCAGCCTGGATCTGCAGCCTCATGCTCAGTACTTTTATAACATTACTAGTATGTTTTTGTGCTGTAAATATGTATTAATATTTGTTTGTGCCTTGGAATAGATAAATAACTTTAGCTCAATTTGTAAATGTATTTAGCACATCTACTTGCCAATGCAGTTTGAAATATATTTGAGAATGTTTTTGGTTGAACTATAATATTTGATTCATCTTCTGAGAGTAATAGATGAATCGTCTTCTGCTGAAAAACTGTGCTTGTTGTTGGCGTGAGACGTCACGGTAACGTAGTGTAAGCGGGCACTTAGCAATAGCGACTTTCGGGTTGATAACTTATACAAGCACATAAAACAAAACCGCTGTGTGTGCAATGGTTTATTTATGATATTAAATTTAAGCCACAATCGATTCAATAAACTATACTTAAGCTGCTGCCAAATTATTTAGTTGGTGTTTCATTTCCCCTTTAAGGTTTAGGCTCCGGTCAACCGAGATATGCCGCCACGCAATCCCCCCCAAAGAGTGGTTGTCCAAAAGCCAATGACCAATAAAACATGCAGACATTTTGAATTATATTTTAATATAAAATAATATTATTAAAAACAATGTCATTTTTATTATTAAAACCAAATGTCTTAATATTAATATTAAAGCAGGTGTCATTAAAAAGAATTCTTTAAAAGTATATGTTTTTATTGATTTCATTATTATTTGACTGTTGTATAAAAGAAGTATTGATCAAGGAAATACATTGATTTATTTTATAAAAGAGGTTTGACTATTGTTTTGTTTAATATCTTATTAAAAAATCCTGCCGAGGGATCATCAACATTTATTTGTACGTTTTTTTTGTTTTTGGAGGGGGGGGGAATAAAAAAAAGTACTCTCTGTACGCTTGGGAAAATGTTGAAAATGTTGAACCACCCCTAATATACCACATCGGATATAATATGAGGAGAAGAAGGAGGAGAATGTTAGGAGAAGGAGAATATTAGAAGGAGAAAGAAAGGGAATAGCAGTAGGGAGAACAAGTGTGGGATCAGAAGTGGCGGGAAAAGGGAAGAGGAATAGAAGAGACATGAGTAGGAAAAGGAAAGGAAGCATGGTATCAGGAGGAGTATGGGAGGGTGACTAGTGGCAAGACGAGACATAAGAGAAGGAGAAGCAATAGTGGGAGTGGGAGGAGAAGGAGAAGGAGAGGGAAAAGTGATATAATTAGAAGGTGAAAGTGGATAGAGTCTACTGGGTGGATTATAAGGAGAAGTAATAGTGGCAGCATTAGGAGAAGAAGGAGCTGGATGAGAAGAAGTTGGAGAGGAAAGAGGAGAAGGAATAGCTGGAGGCGTAAGAGTAGGTAGCGAGGGATCAGTTGGAAAAGGAGGGCAGGAAGAGTTGTAGGAGTAGAAACAATAGTGGGAAGAGAGAGGGAGGAGATAAAATAGTACGAGGAGGAGAAGGAGAAGAGAGAAAAGTTGGAGAGGACGAAGGAGAGTAAATACGATGGGACAACAAGAATAGGGGTTGGAGAAGGTGAACAAAGTATACTGGGTGGAATAGAAGTAATAGTAATAAGAGGAGGAGAAAAGGTGGGAGATGGAGGATAAACAATAGAAGGAGGGGGAGGAAATAATATGAGGAGGAAGAGAGGGAACAGTAGGCAGTGGAGGAGGACAAGAAACAGTGGTAGGAGGACAAACAGAGATAATAGTGGGAGGCAACAAAACAATAGGAGAAGAAGGAAGTGGGAGGAGAGGGAAGAGTGAGAGGAGAGGGAATACTAGGAGAACGAGTAGGACAGGGAATAATGGGAGTGGAAGGAGAGGAGTGAAGGATGAAGGAAGAGAGTGAAACTTGTTTACTGGAAACAAGTGGAAGTTGCTGGGAAAGTTGGTGCTGAGCCAAAAGTTAAAAAATAAACCTTACCTCCACTTCCTCAACATCTCCTTACAATGTCTCGCTTTTCTGGAAAAGTCCACCATGCAAATTGATTTTTAAGAATTAAGTCCAACTCCAAGTTAATTTATGCTGCTTCATCAGCCACTGCGGCATAAAAAATTCTGACCGACATTTATTGTGTGCAGCTCACTACAGACTGTTCAGCTAGTTTTGCTCAGACCAACCAATCGGAGGATGGGAAAATGATGACATTATTGTAGGCCCGCTAACTGGGGCAGTGGTGGTCTAGTGGTATAGGGCGCTGGATCGCTGATCCAAAGGTTGGGGGTTCGAGTCCCACTCTCCACAAGGTTGTCACTGTCCCCGCCAGTGCAGCTAACTGGGTTATCAAAGGTGGGCCATGTCTCTCACTGTCTATGGTGTGAGGCATGTAAAAGAACCATTGCTGACTTTCGTAAGGTGTAGGCTGCAAAGTCGTTAGCGTGTTTCTGTCCCTTGCTAAAAAGGGTTGTGACAGGAAGGGCATTAGCGTAAAAACCTCTGCCAAATCAAATGTGCAAATCAGATGATTCGCTGTGGGGACTCCTGAGTAAAAAAGGGAAAAAGCCGAAAGGAAGACAGATATTGTAGGCCTGCTAACTGGCACTGTGAGGCAAATCTGATTGGTTAAAAAAAACAGCCTGGTGGCTAATATAGTTTTAGTGGCATTGGCCAGCGCTGTTGATTATGAAGGCTCTGGACAGGTTAGATTGACTTGGCAGCACATAGAAGCTGAAATCTGATTGGACAAACAAAATCTAATATTCACAAACACGGACTGGAAGCAGTGCAGCCAAGAGACAGGATAATGAATAACGAGAAGAGACTGCTGGAAATAAATTAACACAAATTAATGGAACAAATACTGGAATTTAAGTTGTAAATGTAGGTCAGTGCTTCTGATAGTGTTTAGGCCAGCAGAAAAGACCTTGATGGTCCTGACGGCCCACCACTGATTAGTAGTGTTCTGCAGGAGGGACGTACGGTTGAGTGTATAATAAGTACAGAGTTGATACACGTCTCAAAATTACACACTCCTGCTTATTATTCATTTGAGTGATAAGTGTATGATAAGTGACAGAATATCTGCTTCTTATTCTTTAGTCTCCTGATACTGCACATGTCAAGTGTCTGTCAGCCCGTTTCACTCCGAACGCCTTCCCGAGTTAACGTTCTATCTTCCACGATGATGTTCATTATCTCATTGCTACTCCTTTCTCCTCAATTCAGTTATTCTTCTTTCAATTTATTATCCATTTTTGCAGTCAAATTACCATCTGTTGTCAAAACAAAACAAATGGAAGACTTAAAAAAACCTGAAGTTTTGAATTTGTATAATTACATTGTACAGATAGAAACACTGAAATTTAGATTTACTCAGTGTTTCTGTCTTATTGATGGAAATATGAATTTGTGTCCTTTTTTTTTCATTGATAGACTCACTTTCTGCTCAGAGAGGGTTCTGAGCTTTAGCAATTTAAACATAACTGGATCTCACCAGATCATGGTACCAGAAATGACCCCAGATCATGCACTTATTAAAGTATGTGATCTTCCAATGAACACATCACCATCTTCAATTCTGTACAAATGTTCACAAGGCAACCACGGTTAGTGCAAAAGGTGCTATTTAACCTCTTCTATCTCTTCTTTTCTTTTTTTCCTTTCATTCTTTAACTGATATATATATATATATATATATATATATATATATATATATATATATATATATATATATATATATATATATGTGTGTGTGTGTGTGTGTGTGTGTGTGTGTGTGTGTGTATACGCCCACATTTTGTCGGCAAAACACTTTGTTGTGTGGCTCTATATAAAATATAAGATTGCTACCTTCTAATAAAGACTTTAAAAAATCAAAGGGATGGTGGTTCAGTGGTTACATCTCAGCCAAGGGCGTTTTTGTATGTATTTTGCAAGTTCTCCCAGTGATTGCATGGGTTTCTGAGTACTCTGGTTTCCTCCCATGTGCACATTATACTGTATTAGGTCAACTTGGCACTTTAAATTACCCTTGGAGTGGATTTTTTTGCAAATGGTTGTTTATTATTTGGAATGGCGACTTTGTCTGCGTCTACCCCACCTCTTGAGAGGCTATTTACCCAATGACACACAAGCCCCACCCCCAACCCCCTTCTCTTTGTAGAATTTTTACCCAGTAAACATGTACCTGTTCATCCTTACTGTTGCCCCAGAGACCGAGTTCAGAAGAACAGCGCCCCACCAATCACCCCCCCACACACACACACACCCCACCCTGTATACTCTTGTTCATCTGGATCAACCTGCATTTGGTCCTCCTGTACTTCAGATGTGGCATAAGGATTCTCTGATCTTTGTCGACTGCAGTGGGTTTTCAGCCTATCCAGCTCCACCAGGTGAAGGTCTCACTCCCACTTCTGTTCATCCGTCCATACTATACTGCAATTTATTTCTTCTCTGCCTAACAAACCTTTTTTTTAATGTTTGAATAAACTTTTAAGCTTTTGCAATTCTTTTTCATCATTTTCTTCCTTAATAGACTTCACACACGTATGCCACTCTCAAACTCTCTCTGCACTGATTGCGGTGTCAACAGTTCCCACGTGAGCAGTGTTGTTGTTTTTCTTTTTTAAATGATAAAGATGAAGATAAAAGATCTTTATTGTCAGCTGTTGTGTGAACAATGAAAATCAGTTTAGCAGTACTTTGTCTAGCAGCAATTATAAAAAGTGCACAAAAGGCAACTAAGGAACTACACCAAGCGATACATGGGCATGTACCTACATACACATATATACACATAGACATATATACCTATATATGCACATATACATACACTCATATAGGTGTAGGTAGAATATGTGTGTGTGTGTGTGTGTGTGTGTGTGTGTGTGTGTGTGTGTGTGTGTGTGTGTGTGTGTGTGTGTGTGTGTGTGTGTGTATATGTGCGTATGTGTGTGTATATGTGCATATATACCTATATATGCACATATACACACACACACACATTCTCCATACACCTATATGTCCATCCACATATTCATACATTTACAGACCTATACATATAGTCACATGTTCATACCTATTCGCACATAAACAGAAGGGTGACTGTCAAAGGTACATAATATATACCGAATAATGGGCTAAGAACACACCTCTGTGGTGTTCCAGTGTTCAGGATGAGAGTGGAGGAAATGTGTTCTCCTAGCCTGATGTTCTGCGGTCTGTTGCTGAGAAAGTCCAGTATCCCAGTGCACAGTGAGCTCCTTTGGCCCAGATTGCCCAATGTCTGGACCAGTTTATGTGGTTCGATAGTGTTAAAAGCGGAGCTGAAGTCTACGAACAGTGTCCTCATATAGGAGTTGCTGCTGTTCAGGTGTGTGATGGCTGTGTAGAGGGCTGTACTGATGCCATCCTCTGTTGACCTGTTTGCTCTGTATGCTGGATGGGGTCATCATGGTTCTTTGGAAGAGCAGGTCAGGTGCACGCCTCTCTGTTGTGTTGGTCGAAGCAAGCAATGAACTGGTTCAAGGTGTCCAGTAGGGTGCTATTTGACGTGTGCCTGTCCTCGTAGCCAGTGAGTGTCTTGATCCCCTTCCACATACGTCTGGTGTTGTTTTCATCAAAGTGCTCCTTAATGAGTTGTTTATAGTTATGCATAGCTTTTTTGATACCTTTTTGTAGGGCCTGGTGTGCCTCTTTGTAAGCCTACTGGTATCCTGAGTTGAAGACATCATCCCGTTCTCTAAGCAGGGTGCACAGCTCACCGGTAAACCATGGCTTCTGGTTTGGGTCCCTGTTGTGGTCACATTCTCTGTGCAGTAGTTTATGTATGAGAGCACAGCTGATGTGTGACCCTCCAGATCTGTATCTTCCGTGAATATTTCCCAGTCTATAGAGTCAAAATAATCCTGTAGTGCTGCAGTCACTTCTTCAGTCAACAGCTGCACTGTTTTAACTACTGGTCTTTGGCTACAGATTTATTATACAGATTTGGCTACAGATTATAGGTTTATAGGCAGGATCCAGAGACTGAGGGTGGTGATCAGAGAGTCTGAGATATGGCAGAGTGATGACTTTATAGGCATCTGAGATGTTGGTGTAGACCCGGTCCACTGTGGGGGTTTTTTCCCTGGTAAGAAAACTCGTATTTTTATAGAATCCAGGAAGGACAGACTCCATGTTTGTTTAAAGTTTCCTGCAGCAATTACAACACAGTCTGGCTGTGCTGCTAGCTGTTTGTTCATGGAGTGTAATAGTAGCTCCATGACTAGCTTAGCATTAGCTTGAGGTGGCACATAAACTGCAATTATAACTTCAGACGTCAGGTGTACACTGTACCATCAAGACAGCCGTCTGTCTTCCTTTAGGCTTTTTCCCCCTTTTACTCGGGAGTCGCCACAGCGAATCATTTGATTCGCACATTTGATTTGGCAGAGGTTTTTACGTTGGATGCCCTTCCTGTCACAACCCTTTTAGCAAGGGACAGAAACACGCTGACGACTTTGCAGCTACTCTTTACGAAAGTCAGCAATGGTTCTTTTACATGGCTCTCACCATAGACAGCGAGAGACATGGCCCGCCTTTGATAACCCAGTTAGCCGCACTGGGGGAGACAGTGACAACCTTGTGGAGAGTGGGACTTGAACCCCCAACCTTTGGATCAGCGATCCAGCGCCCTATACCACAAGACCACCACTGCCCATCAAGACAGCAAATATCTTTAATTATGGAGTTGGAACACCAGCTGTTGCTGATATATACACACAGGCCTCCTCCGTGTTTCTTACTGTACATGCTGGTCCTGTCCACTCTGAAGGTATGATGGCCCATTAGCTCAATCTTGGCTTCCGAGGTGAAAGTGTCCAACCAAGTTTCAGAAATTATCATTACAAAATCATCCATGTAGCATGAATTGAAGCGTTGTCATAATTCATCCATCTTGTTGCTGAGCGACCGGGAGTTGGTGAGAAGTAAACTCGGAATGTCTGGTGTAAAGGGGTTAGCATTTAGCATCTTTCAGCATGAGGATGGAGAAAGAAAGAGAGGTCCGCATGCTTGCAGATCTCTGCTAGTATAAAATCCCAGTTACTATTGTTTGCAAATTTGGAGCAGTAATAATCACGAACCCTGAACAGCTCGACCCTACTATATTGCACATGTGCAGCTGCCATGGACTGGACCCGGGGAAAAATGAGTATATATAATACATCATAAAGAAAATAAAAGACATAGTTGCTAAAATGTGAAGAGCGCCAGGCCACTGCGTCTACCTGTGCCGACATCTTGTCTATTGACTCATGAATCAGTAACCTAAAATAATAAACATCAAGTGATTGACAGGTCATCTCACAAATTACAAAAATAATGTCATTTTTACTGACTTAGGACTGCCCCCTTGATTTCAGGAGAGTCTGTGCAATAAAGGGATCCTACCACCTCTCAACTCAGCAAGTGGTGGTTCCAGCCCCAGCTTCTCCTGCAAATTGAACAGATAAGCAGTACTTATCTAGTAGCTAGTAGCTTGTCTTACGTGGATTTGAATGGTGGAAGAAACGCATTAGCAGAATCTTCTTTTCCTTTTGGCTGTTCCCTTCAGGAGTCCCCACAGCAAATCATCTGCCTCCATCTCACCCTATCCTCTGCATCTTCTCTTAGGCCAACTATCTTCATGTCCTCCTTCACCACATCCATAAATCTCATAGAGGAACTCCAAAGACTTTCTGACTATGTCTCCAAAACATCTTACATGTGCTGTCCCTCTGATGTACTCATTCCTGATCCTATCCATCCTCGTTACTCCCAAAGAGAACCTCAACATTTTCATTTCTGCTACCTCCAGCTCTGCCTCCTGTCTTTTCCTCAGGGCCACTGTTTCTAAGCCATACAACATCGTTTGCCTCATCACTGTCTTGTACACTTTTCCTTTCATTCTTGCCGATACCCTCTTATCACACATCACACCGGACAATTTTCTCCAACCGTTCCAACCTGCCTGCACATGCTTCTTCACCTCTTTTCCACACTCTTCATTGCTCTGAATTGTTGAGCCTAAGTAATTAAAATATTCCACCTTCTTTATCTCTGCTCCCTTTAACCTCACAGCTCATCTTGGGTCTTTCTCATACATGTATTCTGTCTTACTGGGGCTAACTTTCATTTCTCTCCTTTCCAGGGCATACCTCCACCGATCTAGATTTTCCTGCACTTGTTCTCTGCTCTTACTAAGGATCACAATGATATCTGATAACATCATAGTCCATGGAGATTTTTGTCTAAACTCCTCTGTCATCCTGTCCATCACCATAGCAAACAAGAAGGGACTCAGAGCTGACCCTTGATGCAGTCCCACCTCCACCTTGAATTCTTCAGTCACAAAGACAGCACACCTCACCACTGTCTTACATCTCTCAGACATGTCATGCACCACTCGAACATACGTCTCCGCCAATGCAGACTTCCTCATGCAATACCACAGTTCTTCTCTTGGCACCCTATCATATGTCTTCTCCAGATCCAGAGAGGCACAATGCAGCTCCCTCTGACCTTCACTGTACTTCTCAATTCTTCTCTTCCTTTCAGCTTTTCCCTTCAGGGGTCACCACAGTGAATCATCTGCCTCCATATCTCACCCTATCCTTTGCATCTTCTTCTCTTACACAAACTGCCTTCATGTCCTCCTTCACCACATCCATGAATCGTCTCTTTGGTCTTCCTCTAAGCCTTCTGCCTGGTAGTTCCAACCTCAGCATCCTACTACCAATATACTCACTATCCCTCCTCTGTACATGGCCAAACCATCTCAATCTAGCCTCTCTGACTTTGTCTCTAAAACGTCTTACATATGCTGTCCCTCTAGTGTGCTCATTCCTGATCCTATCCATCCTCGTTACTCCCAAAGAGAACTTCAACATTTTCATCTCTGCTACATCCAGCTCTGCCTCCTGTCTTTTCCCCAGTGGGGCTGTTTCTAAACCATACAACATCGCTGGCCTCAACACCGCCTTGTACACTTTTCCTTTCATTCTTGCCGATACCTTCCTATCACACATCACACCGGACACTTTTCTCCAACCATTCCAACCTGCCTGCACACGCTTCTTCACCTCTTTTCCACATTCTCCACTGCTCTGGATTGTTGAGCCTAAGTGCTTAAAATCCTCCACCTTCTTTATCTCTACTCCCTGTAATCTCACCGTTCCTCTTGAGTCCTTGTCATTCATACACATTTATTCTGTCTTACTGAGGCTAACCTTCATTCCCCTACTTTCCAGGGCATACCTAAACCTCTCTAGATTTTCCTGCACTTGTTCTCTGCTCTCACTACAGATCACGATGTCATCTGCAAACATCATAGTCCATGGGGAATCTTGTCTAACTTCGTCTGTCAGCTTGTCCATCACCATAGCAAACAAGAAGGGGCTCAGAGCTGACCCTTGATGCAGTCCCACCTCCACCTTGTACTCTTCTGTCACACCGATAGCACACCTCACCACTGTCTTACATCTCTTCACTGTACTTCTCTATTAACATCCTCAAAGCAAACACTGCATCTGTGGTGCTCTTTCTTGGCATGAAACCAAACTGTTGTTCACAAATGCTGACCTCTGCCCTTAGACTAGCTTCCACTATTCGTTCCCATAACTTCATCATATGGCTCATCAACTTTGTCCCTCTGTAGTTGTTACAACTCTGCACGTCCCCCTTGTTCTTAAATATGGGCACCATCACGCTCATCCTCCATTCCCCCGGCATCCTCTCACTCTCTAAGACCTTGTTGAATGTTCTTGTCAGAAAATCTACTGCTACCTCTCCTAGACACTTCCATACCTCCACAGGTACAGTGGTATGAAAAAGTATCTGAACCTTTTAGAATTTCTCACATTTCTGCATAAAATCACCATCAAATGTGATCTGATCTTTGTCAAAATCACGCAGATGAAAAAACAGTGTCTGCTTTAACTAAAACCACCCAAACATTTATAGGTTTTCATATTTTAATGAGGATAGCATGCAAACAATGACAGAAGGGGGAGGAATAAGTAACTGAACTACTTCCACCACATTGTCTTCTGCTCTGCCTTTGCCATCGTCACCTTCCTCACCTTCCACACCATCAGCGTCATCCTGCACACTACCATCCTATGCTGCTTGGCAACACTCTCACCGACTATTACTTTGCAGTCACTGACTTACTTTATATATATATATATATATATATATATATATATATTTATATATATATATATATATATATATATATATATATATATATATATATAAATATATATCCTACCTCCTACTTCCACTTTTATAAGTCACTCTATGCTCCTGTCTCTTCTGGAAGAAAGCATTCACCACAGCCATTTCCATCCTTTTTGCAAAATCGATCAACATCTGTCCTTCTGTTCCTGTCCTGGATACCAAACCTGCCCATCACTTCCTCGTCCCCTCTGTTGCCTGCACCAACATGTCCATTGAAGTCTGCACCAATGACCGGCATAAGCACTAACAACATTGAACATCACGCCTTCAATTTCTAACTTGAGACTAATCACTCAGTCTGATACTGTTTTCACTCCTAAAACATTCCTGGCCAACCCCTCCTTCAAGATGACTCCTCCTCCATTTCTCTTCCAGTCCACACCATGATAAAACAGCTTAAACCCTGCTCCTAAGCTTCTAGCCTTGCTACCTTTCCACCTGGTCTCCTGAACACACAATATGTCCACCTTCCTTCTCTGTCTGCTCTCTATCTTTTACTTTCATAGTTCCAACATTCAAAGTCCTTAGTCTCAGTCCTAGACTCATGCCTTTCCTCTTCTCTCTCCACTTATGGACACGCCTCCCACCTCTCTTTTTTCGACCAACAGTAGTGCAGTTTTCACTAGCACCCTGTTAGTTAACAGCACTGATGACGGTCATTGTTAACCTGGGCCCTGACTGATCCGGAATGGAAGTCATATTGATGATTTGCATATCAAGTATGGTGCAGGTTTTACGTCAGATGCCCTTCTTGACACAACCCTTCTGCATGTATTTGGACTTTGGACCGGCATGAGAAAGAACACTGGCTTGCCTTACCCCCACCCCTCACCCAGCTGCATTAAACACATTTGTAAAATAAAAATGTAATTTGGTTTGGTTATTTTGCATCCTTCTCTGTTGAAAGACAATGGAGTTCATGCAAAGGATCAACTCATGTTTGATTGGCAGCACCTCCTGTGGCTATAGAGTCAAATTCTTGAGCGGTAGACTCTTGCAGTCATCACAAATGTATTCCGTGCCTAGTTGTGTGGGTGCTGATGCTAGCCTCTTTTAGCATTCTTTTCTTCTTAGACTGATATTCTATCTTCTTCTCACTGGTTTGGATTCCTGCCTTGAGAGCATGCCTCCAGCGACTCCGGTCAGTGGTTACTGCCGCCCAGCCTGTTGGTTTGATATCACCTACCTATCTCATTTAAGCATGGCCTTGTAGTGGAGGATAGGCCTTCCTGCAGGTCTGGAGCCAGTGGCAAGCTCTCCAAAGAACACATCCTCCGGTATTTGACCATCATCCGTTCGTCTAACATGACCGAACCATCTCAATCGCCTCTGACTGAGCAAGGCGAACATGCTGGGTATTCCCACCTATGTTAGAATATCCTTTTTGGAGACTTGCCAGCTGATGCCCAGGATTCTTCTGAGGCAGTGCATGTAAAAGGTGTTTAGTCCACATTCTTGGTAAGAGTACCGGTTCCATACATTGCAGTTCTACAAGAGCGTGCTGAGTATATAGTGGTATGTGAGCCCTGGTGGCCTAGTGGTAAGGTGCTGGATCACTGATTCCAAGGTTGGTAGTTCAAACCCAACTTTCATCAGGTTGTCACTGTTTCCCCAGTGTAGCTAACCGGGTTATCAAAGGCTGGCCATGTCTCTCAGTGTCCATGGTGAGAGATTCATGTAAAAGAACCATTGCTGACTTTCAACAAGAATAGCTGTACAGCTGTCAGCATGTTTCTGCTCTGTGATGACCTGATGAGCTGTCCAGGGTGTACTCTGTCCTCATCCAAAGTTGGCTGAGATGGGCACCAGCATCCCCATCCTCTAATTAGGATTACGTGGTTCAGAAAATAAATGATTTAATAGAAGATAAGAAGAATTATTAGTCATTCATTCATTCACTTTTTGAAACCGCTTAATCCTAACTAGGCTCATGGGGAGGCTGGAAACCATCCCAGCTGACAGAGTACACCCTGGACAGCTCGCCAGGCCATCGTAGGGTGAAAACATGCTGATGTGTTCGCAGCCTACTCTTGTCAGGAGTGGCCAACCTGCTGCTTCCGAGCCGCGTGCGACTCTTTGCCTGGTTTCATGTGGCTCTTATGTTCATGTTGAAGTTTTGTTTGTGTTTTTTTAATGTGTGTGTTTGCTTCGCCAGAGTTCAATGCAGTATTTTTGTCAAATGTGCATCTGCGTGAGATGAAAATATCGCAAAGCTTCCCAGTATGGCAAGATCATTTACATAAACAATCTGTGTCAAGTTCACTCTTAAAATGGCAGGGGAAAAATGCTCAGCTAAACAAAAATATGAAGAAGAGCTCAAGACGTTTTTAACAGAGTGGGAGAGGTTTTTTTGTTGTTGTTGTTGCTGTTGTTATTAAATGTAATGGAAAGCCATTTTGCCTTATGCCAGGCGTCGTTAATGCATTTCAAAGTTTCAAATCTTCAGTGCTACTTCAGCTCACTCTGTTTCTACCTTTGACTAGGAATTTCCAAAAGGGACTGAACTTACATGTACCAGTTGTTCACTTTGAAAAAACAGGCAGGACAGCAGATACAGTTTTTTCAAAAATTTACGAAGCACTCAGAAACCATAATGCTTGCATCGTATCAACTGGCTTTGAAACATGACATGGGCCAAAAAGCCATACAATGAAGGAGCGTTCGTTATAAAATCCCTCGGTGACGTTGTTGAAATCTTGTCTCCTGAAAGCAAAAAACTAAAACTCTTGGTATCGGATGTCCAACTGTTCCACCACACTGTGGAGCACAGAATGTCGGACATTAACACAGCTAGTGAATCACAATTGCATTCCGACCTTCAAAGGTGTGAGAATTTCATTATGTTGGTGGATGAATTTACAGTAAATATGGCTGAGCAGAGTTGTGTGTGTGTGTGTGTGTGTATGAAAGTGATGGGTGATGTTCAGGAGTGCCCATGTGTATGATGTGGCTCAGTGCAATAACATGTTACGTATTGAACTTTCAGCCGGATCCAGAAATGTAGGAGACAGTGTGAGATGACATGGAGTCGATTTATTACTCAAAGGGGAAGCGCTCAAGCAGGAGGTAAACACGGTAACTACTGGTGAGGAAGAGAAACAATAAACATTAAACACTGGGGACTAAGGTGCGGGAGACCAGTCGAGCGCGGAGCTGGAACCAGGAGCCAGAGAGAACACAGGGAAACAGAGATGTGATGTGAGACTATTTTCAGGCACTGGGGTGAACACACTGTTTGTCTTTAGAGCATAGTAGATTAGGGAGTGTGTACGCTGCAATCAGCCCGTGTCGGTCAGCCACACCCCTCCCCCAGAGCCTGCAGCACTATGGAGAAACAGAGTTAGAAGAGCTGCCACATTCAAAGTATCCCCAAACACAGACCATAATAGTAAACAAAGTTAAAAACTATGGCTCTTGGTCTCTGACTGGTTGGCCACACCAACCATAGACAATGAAAGACATGGCCAGCCTTTGATTGCGCAGTTTGCTGCAATGGAGGGGGAGGGGGGTGACAACCTGTGGAGAGTGGGGCTTGAACCCCCAACCTTAGGATCAGTGATCCAGCACTTTTACCACCAGGCAACTGCTGCCTCTGCATTATTTGAGTACTTTTATAAACATTGCATGGTTTGTTTTTTGGGTTTTTTGGGTTTTTTTTTTTGTTTTTTTATTAAAAAGCAGTGATGGTTAACCTTTACCCAGAGTGAAATGAGATATGCTCCAGCCTCCCCACAGTTCTAGTAGGAGGAAGTGGTTTGATAAATGAGTGAGTGAGTGAATGAAAGAGTAAATTACAGAGGGATTTTTTTTTTTTGGAAAGGTTAAATAATTCATGAATTTTGGAACCAAACAAGGATTTCTGAAGGAAAGATTTTTTCTAGTAAACTTACAAATAAAAATAGCTTAAGATGTTTTGCTGCGATTTCGAGCTTTGCAATCGTGTGATGTCTTTATTACCGCCCCATTTTTAAGCTGTAGCTCAAAACTGATCTTTGTGCATTCCAACTTGTTCCGTCAGCGCAGGTCAGGTGACTGTCGATTATTCCGTTTGATGACAGGAAGAAGAATAAGCACTGAAGTTAGACAGTGACCTTTAAAGGCACATGCTGCATTATTTAAATGTCACTTCTCCCATTGTCACATTATCAGGACTAAATGATTCCCTGGATTGTCATGATTCTACATATAT